>CM052900.1:102348258-102448282 GCA_028534135.1 Potos flavus | reverse complement strand
ATAATACACATAGAAAACCCTAAAGACTCCATGAAAAAACTATCAGAATTAATACATGAATTGAGTGAAGTTGCAGGAGACAAAATTAATACACAGAAATTGGTTGTATTTCTATACACTAATAACAAAGCAGAAAGACAAATTAAGACAACAATTCCATTTACAATGGTAGCAAAAAGAATAAAGTATCTAGGAATAAACTTAACCAAGGAGGTGAAAGACCTGTACTCTGAAAACTATAAAACACTGAGGAAGGGCACTGCACAAACGAATGTAAAGATATTTCATGCACATGGACTAGAAAAATTAATACTGTTAAAATGGCCATGCTACCCAAAGCAGTCTACTGACTCAATGAAATCCCTCTCAAAACACTAACGGCATTTTTCACAGAACTAGAATAATCCTAAAATTTGCATGCACCTCAAAAGTTGCCTAATAGCCAACACAATCTTGAGAAAGAAGAACAAAGCTGCAGGTATCACAATCCCAGATTTCAAGATCTAATACAAAACTGTAGTATTCAAAACAGTATGGTACTGGCACAAAAATAGACATATAGACAAAGGAACAGAGAACAGAGCCCAGAAATAAACCTATGATTGTATGGTCAATTAATCTATGACAAAAGAGGCAAGAAAATTCAAAGGTGAAAAGACAGTCTCTTCAACAAGTGGTGCTGGGAAAACTGCAGAGCTACATGCAAAAAAATAAAACTAGACCACTTTCTTACATCAAACTTTCTTACAATAAACTCAATAAATAAAAATTTCTTACAATAAACTCAATATGGATTAAAGACCTAAATGCAAGACCTGAGACCATAAAAACTCCTAGAAGAAAACATAAGCAGTAATTTCTTCAACATTAGCCTTAACAACATTTTTATAGCTATGTCTCCTGTGGTAAGGGAAACAAAAGCAAAAATAAACTACTGGGCCTACGCCAAAATAAAAGGTTTTGTACAGCAAAGGAAACCATCAACAACAACAAAAAAGGAACCTACTGAATAGGAAAAGATATTTGCAAATGACATATCTGATAAGGGATTAATATTCAAAATATAAAGAACTTACGCAAATCAACACCATAAAAACAAATTATCTGAAAAAAAAAATGGGCAGAAGACCCGAACAGACATTTTCCCAAAGAAGGCATATAGATGGCCAACAGATACATGAAAAGATGCTCAATGTCACTAATCAGGGAAATGCGTATCAAAACCACAATGAGATATTGCCCTATATTTGTCAGAATGGTAGTTGAAAAAAGACCAAAAAATAACAATTATTGACAGGGATGTGGAGAAAAAGAAACCCTTATTGCATTTGGTAGGAATGTAAACTGGTGCGGCCACTGTAAAAAGTAGCATGGAGGTTCTCAAAAAATTAAAAATAGAATTACCATATCATTCAATAATTCCACTACTGGCTCTTTACCCAAAAGGAATGAAAATGTTAATTCAAAAAGATATATGCACTCTTATGTTCATGGCAGGTTTACAACAGCCAAGACATAGAAGCAACCCGAGTGTCCATCAACAGATGGATAAAAAAGATGTGGTGTGTGTATGTATACATGTACAGATGTACATACATATATGTACACACAAATGCACATATATAATGGAATATTACTCTGCCATAAGAAGAAGGAGATCTTGGGGCGCCTGGGTGGCTCAGTGGGTTAAAGCCTCTGTCTTCGGCTCAGGTCATGATCTCAGCGTCCTGGGATCGAGCCCCGCATCAGGCTCTCTGCTCAGCAAGGAGCCTGCTTCCCCCTCTCTCTCTGCCTGCCTCTCTGCCTACTTGTGATCTCTCTCTCTCTCTCTGTGTCAAATAAATAAATAAAATCTTTAAAAAAAAAAAAAAAAGAAGAAGGAGATCTTGCCATTTATGAGAATGTAGATGGTCCTAGAGGGTATTATGTTAAGTGAAATAAGTCAAAGACAAATACCACATTATTTCACTTATATGTGACATCTAAAAAACCAAACCAAAACAAAACAAAACAAAAAACCCAAAGCAGAAAGAGACCATAAATACAGAGAACAAACTGATGGTTGCCAGAAAGGGGAGAGTAGAGAGAGACAGGCAAAATGGGGAAAAGGGAGTGGGAGATACAGGCTTCCACTTATGGAATGCATAAGTCACAGGGATAAAAGGTAGAGTATAGGGAATATAGTCAAGAGAATCACAACACTATATGGTGACAGATGGGTGCTATTCTTGTAATGAGCATAACACATAGACTACTTGGATCACTACGTTGTATACCTGACACTAATGTAACATTGTGTACAACTATACTAAAATACAAATAATAATAATAATACTGTAATAATGCTGTATCGTGACTACACTTATTGTGGTGAGCACTGTATAATGTATGTGTATAATTTGTTGATTCATTATGTTGTATTACCTAAAACTAACATAATATTGTATGTTAACTATACTTCAATAAAAATGGTAATAATAAAGAAAAAATTAAATAAAATAAAAAATTTAAAGTTCTTAAAAATAGAAGACACATTAAATGTATGAAATATGAATTCAAATCTAAATACCCATAAATGACTGGTTCAAGATCAAATGGTAAATTTAAAGGCAGAGATTCTCTAAGTATTCATTTGCTTAGAAGATCAGAGAATGAAAAAGAATTATAGAAAGAACAATAGAATGATAATGTGTTACGATAGGCCAGGATGGCCGGTATTCAGAAAGCACCCCTGTTATTCAAAAGGCCACATTAGAGCCTGGTACATTTTTATGTTTTGTTGACCCCAGCCTCTTTTCCACTGATTCTACTTTCCCCTTGATTCAGTTGAGGATGACTTACTCCTAACAAAGTGAGGTGGAGCGAAAGCCAGGGCCCCCACGAGACCTGCTTGTATAGTAGCACACACAGGTGCTGGGACTGGCCCGGGTGCCCGTCGAGGCTCAAGCAGAGGTTCTAATGGTCTTCCAAACCTCCTGGCATGTTTCAGGTGGAGCCAGCATAGAGGCACAAGATACAAGAGCCATGGATCCCAACTCCTAAGCAAAGTCTTACTGTCCGGGCAGGCTACAGGCAGCAAGCCAGAAGCTGAAGAGATGGAGCTCTTTAGTTTCCAGGGGAGAAGAAACAAGAGAAAAGCAGTCTCAGCCTTAGGGGCTTGAATGACTGCTCTCTAGAAATTCAAAAAGCAGGTAACGACAGAAGAGGAGGGACTGATCACTGACAGAAGAACTACTCTGTGCACAGTACAACTAAACACTTGAACATGTTAATGCATCTAGGCACATAACAAAGTTACAGATGGTCAAACACACTCCCATTTTTACAGATGCTGAAACTGAAGCTCAACTTGCTCAACGCTACATAGCTAATAAGCGGTGGAACCATAATTTGAATTCCTAGCTGTCCTTTTCCACTCCTGAAGGCAATGGAAACAAGAGAAAGTACAGCTCAAGGAGTGTCACAAGAATCGGTCTGCCTCCTGAGGCAGTTTATTTTTTTCAAAGATTTTATTTATCTATTTGAGAGAGAGAGAGAGATCACAAGTAGGCAGAGAGCCAGGCAGAGAGAGGGGGGAAGCAGGCTCCCTGCTGAGCAGAGAGCCCGATGTGGGGCTCGATCCCAGGACCCTGAGATCATGACCTGAGCCGAAGGCAGAGGCTTTAACCCACTGAGCCACCCAGGCGCCCCTCCTGAGGCAGTTTGAAAGTATGTGTCTGTAGGTACCAGACTTGGTGTGAGAGGTGTGCATCCTGGGAATGACAATGGTTGAGGCACCTGAGATGACCTAGCACTCCAAGTGATGATGGATTTAGGGAGTGGGGCAAGCTGAAGATGCACGTGGGCAGATTAGTGGGGACCAGGGGAAAGTAGAATCAGTGGAAAAGAGGATGGGGTCAACAAAACATAAAAATGTACCGGGCTCTAATGTGGCCTTTTAAATAACAGGGGTGCTTTCTGAATACCTGCCATCCTGGCCTATCGTAACACATTATGATAATTTGGTTTACAAATGAAGATACCATGTCTAAGTGTATGGAAATATTCTAAAGAATTTATGTGAGGGAGTCCTTGATATTTGAAAATGCCTACTTACTGAAAAGAACCCCAAACTTACCACCTACGCTGCTTTTCTTCTCTTCCTTTCCATCTCCTGCATTTTGCTGCATTGAGACAAGTGGCGCTACCTTCCTACTAGGTAATAAAATGAGACAAACTGCCTATTTGCTCAATGAAAGTCAGTGCCTTTGACACATGTCAAAATTCTATTGTTGCTGCAAACAGCAAAGAATATCAATAAAAGCTGATGTTAGTACTTAGTTAAGTTTTATCCTGGTTTCCTAGGTAAGTAGATTTCAATGGCAATGACCCACAACCAGAAATACACCTTACGTCAAAATCCACAACACACAAGGGAACTGTATGTGTGTATGTGTGTAAATGTAGCAATATCTGACTGTCTTATGAGTCATGCATGTGCTCTGACATTTTCAATTCCAGTTCATTTATACAAGAGAGCAAACAAAAAGTAGAGTGACCCACTAGGTGGACTTTATGATCTACTTATGAGTTGAAACTTGTAATTTGAAAATCACTACCCAGACCAGAATATGAGGAAAAATTCAAGGTGTTATGGGAACTCCTCAATAGGAGGAAAGTAAAGAAGGGTAAGAAAGCTCCAGGAACTGCATACATTCTTTCTCCTCCATTGACAGCTCCAAAAAAGGGTGAAATCAAGAGGAAGGAAGGGTGACACGGAGTTGATTACAGGCTGAAAGAGCCCAGTGAAAAAGCAGAATTCATTCAAAAAAATATTTCTCCTGGCTAATGGTCCACCAAAATAATGTAACGCAAGAATCCCTCTAATTAGTTTTGATGATCTGCACTACTACCAAGCATTATTCACAAGGAAGGCTTTGTTAGAAAACTGATTTTATCCAAACTTGATGCTGAGTGTATATAAACTCTGTGTGTGTGTGTGTGTGTGTGTGTGTGTGTGTGTGTGTGTTTAAAACAGTCCAAGGGACGGTAGCTGCTGCATTTGCAGAATTTCCAGTCATTAGGCTGACCTCAGGGCAGGCGAGTGTTTCAGGGAGCGTGAATCGAATCATAATTGAGCCCTCAGCCATGTTGAGGCCAGTGGGCTATATCTTCTATGTTTTTCTGCACTTACGTTCAAAAAAATTTTCTAACCTAAATCCCTATACCTTCTCCCCCTCACCAAGAAACTTCTCTCTGGGGACTAGTTTAGAAGCAATATTCGTCCTCAGTTTTCTTGCAACCCACTCAGAGGCTTCAGTTATCCAGCTCAGTGCTCACCAAGAAAAATGCTGTCATGGACATGACAAATGCATAACCCATTTTTCTCATGTAATATAGCTCCAAGATGCACAGTTCCAAGCCCCTTTCCTACAAACACACAATTTCTCCAGTCACAGCCACACTGTTTGCCTCTATAATTATTCCCTTACCAAAATCTTCAAAGCACTGCTTTAGAGGGGGACAAAAGAGCAGGTGTGAGAGAGTACACTCCACTCTTAGTATTAGGCTGCTCAGCTGTGCAAAAGGGGGTTACCACTGAAAATCGGATGCTCTGTTTCCCTGTAATCACAGACTAACTTGTTACTAACCAAATACACTCTGTCAAAATGAACCCCAACCTATATGTTAGTTCAAATGATTCATACTTAGTGAGTACTAACACTAACAAATATTGCTAAAATGGGTTACTTGGGGAAGAAAATTAAATTTCCTTTGGGCATTCTTCTGTAAAGGCTGGATTTACACCTATTTAGTGTGGCAGAGTGTGAAGGAAAAATGGTGAAACCAGTGATTTTCAAGGTCCCTTCTAGGCTTTTCGGCAGTGGTCTGAGAATGGCATGAACATTATGTTTTAGGACATTCTGTGTTTTGACACATTCTGGGGTTCTTTGAAGAAAAAAAAAAGTGTTCTGAGTTTCCATCCCCAAATGCACTGGAAATCCTAACACCGGACACTGAGGCTTCCTGGGGTCATTGCAGATCTCAGCTTTCATCTGGAAGCTGCTCGTAAGAAAATGTAGGAATCAACTCCTCTGGATACAATTTGCTCAGTGGTTCAGTTCTGTATTGCTACCACAGAATCTACATGCAAAATAATGAAAAAGATGCCAGTTCAAATGGAAACTATGCTTGCCTGTCTTAATCAATGTAACCTTCCCTCAACTGGTATAGAATGTCACCAAAGGAGAGGTAGAATCAGCTTGTAGCAAATTGTGGAGTTGACAGTCTTTCTCCTCCTCATGTTCCTCAACTAAGCTTCTCCCCCTGCCTCCGATGGACAGGGTTCCAATTAGCCAGAAGGTTCCATTTGCACCCTAGGCAAATGGAAATCAAGCATGACTTGATACACATAGAGAAACAGTTGGGATTTTGGCCAGGATTCCCAGATCCCAACTGGACAACAGGCATGGTCCTCCAAAATTTTTATAAAGAGGCTGAGAGGTTGGGGCGCCTGGGTGGTTCAGTGGGCTAAAGCCTCTGCCTTCGGCTCAGGTCATGATCTCAGGGTCTTGGGATCGAGCCCCACATCGGGCTCTTTGCTCAGCAGGAAGCCTGCTTCCTCCTCTCTCTCTGCCTGCGTCTCTGCTTGCTTGTGATCTCTCTCTCTCTCTGTGTCAAATAAATAAATAAATAAAATCTTAAAAAAAAAAGAGGCTGAGAGGTGCAATCCAATTCGAAGGAGATACAGTGGGTTTTCACACTGTTTTTTTTGGCAGTAAAAACCATATTTTTTTTTACTTTTATATGTTTCTATAGTAAGAAACATATTTTATAAAGCTAATTAGTATACATAGAAACACAAATGTATACAAATGAAAAAAGTTTCATGACACTATCTTACCATGTTGCAACGCACTCTCACATTTTCTACTGATTCTGTTACAACAAAAATAAAAGGTTGGTCATGACCCACTAAATTGATTTCATGACCCTTCTATGGTAGGTGGAAGATAGCAGTTTAAAAACATGTGCACACACGACTGTACAAAAAGCCTTGTCTTGAAGTTGTGCTCTATTCATTGTTAAACTATTCACATATTTGGGGTGGCCTAGGAAAGCCTGGAGACTAGGGGAGGCCTAAAGCTTTGGAGCTGTTTAGTTTGAGAATAACATAAAAATGAAGAAAGCAGCACCCTTTGCAACTGGGGTCTCTCTGTCTCCCAACACTGTATATTTTGCAGAAAGGGGAGCTGGAAAACCTGGGCCCCTGATGAAGTGTAACCGTCCCTCAAAATAATATACTCCTGAAAATATAACCAGGAGGAGTTGTGCTGGTCATGCAAGCATGCTTAAAGATAACCTTGAGAAAAACATGTACTCGCAGCAGGCCTCAGGTGGAGGGGAAGATATACGTTCTTGAAGCCGAGCAGCTGGGGATGCCCGGCTCGCTCAGGGCGGAACACCGCCTGCTTCAAGGAAGCCGATCAGCTGGGAACACCCGGCCCGCTCAGGGCGGAACACCGCCTGCTTCATGGAAGCCGAGCAGCTGGGGAGGCCCGGCTCGCTCAGGGCGGAACACCGCCTGCTTCCCTCTTTCGTGATCTCCCCTGCCTCCGGGAGAGCTCGCTGATGGGGTTATCCACTTAAGTGCTAAGTGCACTTATTCTATAACGAATTCCATGCTGATTGACCAGGCACACCCTTCTCTTCTTCTTGTTTAATCTATAAGACTCGTGATCAACTGTGACTCACATTCCTTCTTGTTTACCTACAAACAATGTATAATCTTCTTCTCCTTTACTGATTATCATCTCGTATCCAATAAATATGGGATTAAGGAGTTGTTCGGGGCGGCAGTCTTCTCAACTGCCGACCCCTGCTCCCAATCTCTCTTGCAGCTGACTTGTTTGTGCCTCATTCTTCTCCCGTGTGCCGTCAGGAAGCGGCAATGGACTAAAAGGGTGTAAAGAAAGAAGAATACCAAAAGCAAGAACAAAATGGTTTGAGTAACTCAAAATAAAGCACTAGATTTAAATTTCTCCACATAAAACTCTGGAATTGGAAAATATGTTTTGTCATTGTGGCCTAAACTATGACCCGAAGCCAAATCATAGTTATGTTATTCTTTCTTTGTAAAATGATGGTTCCCAATGATCCCCCAAATTATAATAATTAAGAGAATAAAGTGGATGTGTTTTTCTTCCATTATCATCTTTTAACTGTATCGAGAGCATTAAATTAGTTAATTTCAGCTCTTTGAATAATTTCAGACAAAAAATGTCTAAGTTTACCACAAACATATCTCCAAACTTTAAAAATAATTACATCACTATCTTACTGTTAACAATCTTAAATTGTACATAGCTAACTACAGAAAAGCTACATTTAAATGGGTATCCTTTCTTTTTTCTTAATTCAGAAAAATAACTATGCAGTTTTGGAAGACAAAAGTCAAAATTTTGAAAACAAAACTCAAATTTTAGCACCAGGAATGGAAATCAACACATATGTCCAGACGGTATATAAGAAAGAACTGCCATGGGCAAGTCAAAACTTTTAGTTCTAACAAAAAACACAATTTCCAGTATATACTTCACATTCATTCTCCATTTCTTCAAGCCATTGATTCATATTTACCACAGAGACATCAACTGGCAGACACAAAGCCATGTGATGATAGACAGTACGTGGGTCTAGGGATGTTATACTCTTCCAATGGCTTTTATCTAAGTTTTCTAAACAAAAAAATTACTTAAATATGCTATAAATGGTTGAGTAAGCTGAGCTTTTGAAATAGAGTCGGGAAATTCAGCTTTATCTCATAATGGATTATCATCAGCAAGGCATGATGTCATATGATTGGTTAGTTAAGTAGGACAAGCATGTGTCAGGTTGAATAAAATCCAGTATTTTTTATTCACCCAACCCTAATCCCATCTGACAAACATAAGTTATCATCACTGCCCCATCATTTTTCCCATATCTCCTTATCTTTTTTTTCCCTACCCTCCATGTCCCATCCCAACAGGACCTGAGATCCGGAAAGAAAGCACAGCATCTCTGAGTTGGAAAGAATATTAGATAGTTCTATCACTGCAAAAAATCAAAACCAGTGTCCCCCGCTCCCTAGAATAGTGTTATACCCCTACCATGTTGGCTTTCGCAGCATGTACACAATTTAACCCATGAGTACAGATGGATGCTTACTTTAGGCTGCACTTGATTTATAATAGTGTGAGATTCACTAATGTCTACTGCCAAGATGGGAAGATTTGTGAATAAAAACATTTAGACAGCAAAGAGGAAATAATTTTCTCTTAGTTGCCATTGACATGGATAATGTTATATATAACTATATACTATGGGAGGCCAGGTTTACCCAATACATCCTAATGTGGCAAATTTGGGACCAAAGAGGAAAAATTACTGCCCCTGCCAAATGGCATTCTAGCAACCTCAAGAAATAAGTCTCAGACTTGGAGTGGACACTTAGGAATAGGGTGTGTCAGTGGGTCGAATCGCTTTAGGCCCCAAACAGGAAATACAGTTAAGGATGTAGTTCTCTTGGTGAATTGGAACTAGGGAACCCAAATCTCAGAGCTCTGAGAGGGCGTAGGCAGGCTTTGTTCAATCCTGTATCCTTCTCAATGTTAATGAAATTACTTTTACTGGACTATCACCCTCATCCTATTTCATAGTGCTCTCTGTTTCTGGAAGGCTGCCTCTCTTCCTTTCTTGGTTACTTCTAGCTCAATATTCTCTTCTTCTGAGAAGTCCTGATGTGGGTCAGATATACCTCCTGGAGCTTCCATAGCACTAGACAGAACCCTATTATGAAACCCGTCCCCTTTGTCTGCAAGCATCTGTCACCAGTCTGCCTCCCTAGTGAACTGTGAGATCCTGAGGGCAGCAGTGTTATCTAATTCAGCTATGTCTCCCTAGCACCAAATATTGGGTCTGGCATGTAGTAGACAGTTGCTGAATGAAAAAACATATAGGAGTGATACAACTCTTATTCCTTTACCTTCTAAAGTACAGTCGTTTTTAATGTAATCATGGCACTCATAATTAGTACCATAAGCAAATTAGAAAATTTTAATATCTCTTAAACAAAACAAGAAGAAATGAAGGCAAAATATTTTTAATTAAGGCAAAGGTCTATTTAATTAATTATACATATTCAAATCAAGCAAAATGTTGATGTATTCATATTCACAATAATGACAATTTACCCCTATAAACCCATCCAGTTGCAAAAGCAGCATAAAAGTTGTATGCTCTTTAATTTGCTAACATAAACTAAGTCAGGTTTGCCCACATTGATTTGTTGGACAAAATTAAACCAACCCTGTAATAACGTGTACTTTCATCTTTGTACTCTGCTGTGCTGTTTTCTCTGGTCATACTTGCTTAGACGACCTAAACATTTAGAAACAGGAGTCTAAAGTCTGGTTATTTATTCTCTCCATGTGATGCTACTGCTCCTTTAGCACTCAGCTTCGGGAAGACAATGTACATTATTAACTTGTTTGACAATGATAAAGGGAACTGGGATGGCATTACATGCACACATTTTTAAATGGGATTTGTTGTTTGAGATTATTCCTGCTTCTCCATTTGGATGAAAACTGCCTGCTTATGAAATGAGCCTGAGGACACTAACAAATTTAATACCTAATATCAGTTTATGGAAAATAATACAAGCTAACTTCAAAGGTCAGAGGAGCATATTGATGGAACATCGGGGACTTAGCTTTGGTAAATAAATATTTATTGACTATGTGGAATGAACAACACACTGTGTTCTGTATAAGATATGAATGAAACTTTTCTTTCATTAAAACTTCATTTATTTTACCTTTAATCATGATACCCCTTGAGTAGGGGAATGAACTCTACAATGTGTCCAAGTCTCCAGGTAGAAAATGAGGCTTTCTCAAGTGATTACAGATTTTAATAGCAAATGCCATGAAATAAACAATAACCAGCACTCATTTTTTAAACATGCATCTCCAAATTCATACTGAGGTTCATAAAAGGCCATGAATAATTTATGTATGATTCAAAAGCAATAGAAGGTAAATCTGTTCAAAAGTCTTAAGTAGACTTTTCTGTGTTGCGGCTTATATTAATGGATGGACACCTACCATTACTATAATAAAACCAATTTTGCAGAAATCTGAGCTCAACAAGAATTTAAATACATGCAAAAGCTATTTTCCAGCATATCTGAATTATAAGGATACATCTCTGCCTTCTTAGTCTTATAATGATTCTCTAATGATCCTAGGAATCTCTGTAGAAAGCTCATTTTCAGCTAATAGTATCTAATAGAAGTCACTCCCTACTCATCATTCTGTTCTTTATTTTCAAGGTGTTCAAGATCAACTGCATGGGAATAGATTGCATTCTATAATAGATGCACTCCAGTTTCCAAGACACATCAATTTCCAAACATTTTTTGCCAAGGCCAAGTAGAGTCAAAAAGAAACATCCTGAAAGGGAGCAGTTGTTCTAACCAGTTGGAGGTGATGATTTATCAAAAGCCGTTAATCCGCTGCCATGTAAAGAGTCTCCAGCATATTTACTTTCCATCTTGGTGAGAGTAAGTTCTAATTATGGCTTAGGGCAGTTTTCTCACCTGATGTTAAAAAGAAATCTGAGGAAATGTATGCATTTTAAAAAGCAATCATCCAGTCTGCTGGTAAAGAAGATACAATTCTGCACAAATTGTGCCTACGTAATTCTGGGGTTTCATGTAAATGATCAGATTATTATTATTTAACTAAAATGAAAACAATCTACTCTCATTTATGAGAGGAGGGAAATAAAACATTCACTTCGTTAATACCCAACTGAGATTTGCATATTGCTGGCCGCATAAAAAGGGATTCGAGTAGTTATTTTGTATTGATTTAATGTTCTGTTATGATTAACCACAACTGGCTACAAGCACTTCAAGGAAAAATGACCTTCGCATTTTCATGAAAACCTCAGTTCTGTCACTTATTAGCTGTGTGTCTTTGGACAATTTACTTAACCCTGGTTACCTGAGCCTCAGTTTCCCTTTTAAATAGAGCTGATAATAATGCCATCTTTTGCAATTCACACACACAGACACATAACTTGGTACATGTTAGCTAGTCATTAGACATGGTCTTGATGCTCACCTTGCCTCTGGGATCAAAAGGGTTATGCTTTTAGCCTAACCTAAGAATAAACCCAGGGCCAAAATATGTAGGTCCAAATACTTAAGTGCCTTAACGAAAGGGGAATTTCTATCTAAATACGTATTGCTCATGCCTTCCATTTATGCCTCCATGTCCCTACCCAATGTCCAACTCCACTTTTCAGATTTGTTACCTTGTGCTATGTGCATTGCCTTCTTCCTCAAGAGGTCCCTAAAAATACAAATGGTCCAGGAAAGGATAATTAAGGCCATTATCACCTTGTGAGAATGAGTTTGTGTGTTTTTACTCCTAGACAGAATACCCCACATACTAATCCTTGGTAACTGGGAAAGGATAAAATGACCCTGCAAGAGGGGCAAAAGGGCACAGTACATAGTTTACAATTTTGCTTGAGTAGCCTTCACCAGTTAATCATTTATTATGTACTAAAAACCTTCTGTAAGGAAAATCGGGAAAATGTTATTAGTAGTTGCCTCTAAGGAAGGGAACAGGGTAAGTCAGGTACAAGAGCAGGGAGACTTACTTTCACTGCCTATCTATCCTCTTGTACCTTTTGAATTTGGTACTGTAGAAATGTATAACCTATCCAAAAATTTTAAGTTTTTTAAACCCAATCCTTACACTCTGTCACTTGTCTTACTTTAGCTCTTAGATATTTGTTTACAGGATGTTGACATTTATAAACTGACTTTTTTCTTCTAAAATTAAGCTGAATTCATTTAAAATATGACTGGTTCTTTTTTTTTAATTATGTTAGTCACCATACAGTACATCATTATGACTGGTTTTCAAAGCTAATTTGTCTGTCTTCATGAAGACACAGAGTTATGGAACAATTAACATTATTTGCTGACTCTCTACATGCAGTTTTCTTCACTAAAACTTAAGCTTCCTGCAGACAGCACCTGCATTTTATTAATCTTGGGAGGCTCCACTGTGGCTTTCACAGAAGGGTTACTTTCTTGAGTTCAGATCTCAGTCCTTTCTTCCAAGGAAGAAAAGTCATTAAATATAACACGATGTTTTGATAAAGTAATTTTCCAGAATTATTATAAAAACAAGCAAAAGAACAAGAGACAGAGACAAGTACAAGGAGAGGAAGAGAAAAACAAAACAGTTATAAATCACCTGCACTTGTAATGAAACTTTTGGGACTCTATTGAGAATGCCTGCAAAACACTAAATATGTCATAAGCAGGGAAACCTAAGGTTGATCTAAAGTCAGACGCACGTGTCCAATAAAACATTGCTGCATGACCCTGGGAATAAAATGTTAAGGAATGCAGATGTGATCCTTGTCCTGAGAGTTCTCATAATAGTGGGGGGATACAGAAAGGTAAAACAGGTCGTTATCATATGGTATGAAAGATACCACAGAAGGAACTGCAAAGAGTTACAAGTGCTCATAAAAGGAAGACCAATCCTATGCTTGGTTGTTTAGTATCACAGTAGTTGGGACTAGAGCTTTAGAGTTCTACGAATCTAGTCCTAGTTCCACTGGTTCCACTTTATAATCTTGGCCAAGGTATTTAATCTCTCTAAGCCTCAGTTCCAGCAACTTTAAATTAAGAATAATGATAGTACTTAGCTCAAAGGGCTAATGTGGGCATTCAATGAAATCCATGTCACAAATCTGACACTATGTTTTGCAAATGGCAAGCACCCAATAGAGATTAGCTAATAATAACAGTAAACTGAGAAGTGATGCATGAATAGAACAGCTAGGTAAAATGTAGAAGAGAAAAGAGGAAGAATGTCCCAGACAAAGGAGAAATGTATGCCTAGAAGAGAATAGCATGGTGAGCTTTAGTGAAAGAACCTGGCTTGAGCCAAAAGGTTGGGAGGCACCTGGGGTAGGGTCAGAGTTGCAACTGAAGCTGGAAAGGCAAGCAGTGTCCAACTCAATGGGTCTATTAAGCTTAATGGAGGTTCTTCGAGAAGTTTCACCAGAGCAGGGACAGGATCAGATTTGAGTTTTAGAAAGACCAGTTTAGAGATCTGGACTCTACAGCAAGGAGAATGGAATGGAGAGTAAGGAGACAGAAGGCAAGGAGATCAGTGGCAATAATCTTAAAATAATGCCTTCGCTGTTGTGGAATTTCAGTTAGGGAGGCAGCTGTCATGTGAAAAGTATATACAATAGTCCAAACAGGTCCTTGAAGTAATTATTATGAGCTTGTTAATATTAGCTAGTTAGCATTTCATTCGTTCATTTATTCACTCAACAACTGAGGCAGTGAACTGGTGAGACATTTCAAAGAGTGTTAGTTGCCCTGCAGAGCCCTGCCTTCCAGAAGTACCCCATCCAACACAACTGCCCATACTTCTCTCTCTGGCTGCAAGATCTGTTACTCTGCTGATTCAGATCATGTGCAACGGCAAAGGCATTCTTGGGAGACAATATGCACCTGTAGGAAACTCAAACTAGAAGGAAGTGCTACATAGCAGATTAGGAAGGATCCTAAGGTGTGAGGATGACTCCCCTTCACCATGGGAAGGGGAAATGTCACTGTAACTACCTCAGTATATAGCAGACCTCTTACTGCTCAAAAAGAAGCAAATCTTCCATGACCCACTGTTAAGTAAATAGTAACAACCATCATTCATGAAATGTCCTATCCTATAAACTTCAGATGGATTAACAAATTTAGTACAACTTCATGAAATAGGGATTATGTCTACTTTTCAGGTGAGAAAGATGAAGCAAGAGGCACTCCCCAAGGTCACAGAATTAGAGGCCGTCTGGTGTTCCTATCCACCACACTGTGGTCTCTGGCAGAGGGCCACTAGATTGATAAGAGTGAAGCCAATTTAAAATGTATGCCTCAAAATCTGACAGGGGAGAAGGATCACTGCCCACTTACAATCAGGAAGGCCAAAATTTGGAAGGTTTTATTATAGGAATAAAATGAAATGGATGATTAAACATGCAACAGCCTTTTGACAGGAAATTGGACTACCCTCATCAAAGGAGCACCATTTTGAAAGGGTTTTTGAAATCTCTTTTACTCTTTTAAGGCACAAACCACAATTGTGCCATACGGCCTAGGACACACCAGAAAGTATTCAAATGGGGTTATATGCTTATCAGTTTAAAATAGAGTGGGCCATCTCAATGACTCAAAGGTGTGGCAAAGGAAATAAAACGTAAAGAGAATGAGACCGCTTACTCTTTTTGTTTTCTGCTAAGGTAGAGTGAACTACAGCTGAATTGTCTCAGTAAGAAATAAATGCAATATACTTATTCTCTCAGCCCACATATGGTTCTATCAACGAAGTAGTGAAGCATGTGTAGAATAAGCATATTTTAACTATCAGTTCTATGAGGCATTTCCAATGTCCACCGAATAAAGACAAAATGGTGTGCGTGGGGGGAATCACTAACCGTCCAGATATGAAAGAAACCACCTGCTTCTTGTAATGCCACTTGACGCCAACAGAAACCGAGAGTCTTGAGGCTGGGCTTTTAGTCTGGTGATAAGGGGAACCCAGGCCAGATGGCATTTTAAAATCCATTCTCACTCTTTCTCCCCACTAACCTACCTTGGATTTAAAGCCATCATAACCATTTTCACAAGCTGCAATATTTTAAAGTAGTCACTTTCCCTTGAGAATACACAAAGCTCTAATTGCTGTAAGTTTAAAAACATAGTAAAAATCATGGAATTTCTTAAACAACCATTTTTAATTAAACGCACAGACACACACACCCAACACCCTACACCGAGGACGGCTTTTCACACCTAGCCTATTCATGAACACGTATTCGCAGCTCACCAACAAACCACTCCCCTGACACTCGTCGCTTTCTGCCGGACTCACTCGCCACCACTAAAAAGTAACTCGGGACGCCGTGGGTCTGTGGCCACTGACACCGGGTGAATTCATCAGGCCCGCGCTGCTCCGAGCCCTAGGCGGGACTTGGGCGGGAGGGGTCAGTGTCATTAACCAGCGCTGCCCCCCAAGACTCCTCGCCCGGCCAGGAGCAGCAACCCTCCCTGGAAACTCTCAGAGCGGCACAGCCTCTACCACTGTTTAATCTTTACACATAAAACTGCCTGTGAAATGGATTCCCCACCCCACCCACCTGCCGGAGTCCGCACAACCACACTCAGTCCGGTCGTCTGGGTCGTCAAGCTGTGCTGACAGCCTAGAGGCGTGAACAATGAACTTTCTCTCTCTCTCTCTTCCCCCCCTCCCTCTCCTCTCCTCCCCTCCTCTCTCTCTCTCTCACTCTCTCTCTCTCACACACACTCCCTTTCGCCCAAAATGAGAAGTTTTGAACTAGCCGGGGGCCAGTTCTGCGATTCCGCCGGCAACTCGGGCGCGGGCGGCGGGCGGCTGGGGAGGGCCCGGTGCGCGTCCCCGGCCGCGCCCCTGGAGTCGCGGGGCGGACAGTTACCTCCTTCCTCCGGCTCGGCGCCCCGGGTCGGGTGATGAGGGCCGTCTCCTCGCACACCACGGCCACGTCTTCCACGAACACGCAGTCGGGGAGGCTCTCGTCGGCTGGCAGCTGCACCACCTGCAGCCCCAGCTTACTGCCCAGCACGCCCACGTAGAGCTGATGCTGCCGCTCGGCACGGGCGAAATCCACCTCGTCGCCCTTGGCGCGCCTCACCGCGTGCTGGCAGAGGGACTCGGGCAGCGCCCGCACCACGGCATGGGTGGCCCGGCCGAAGGCGGCGGCGTGGCCGAGCGCTGCCATGGCTCCGGGAGGCGGCGGGGCGGCGGCGGCGGCGGCCGGGTCCTCCCTCGGGCAGCGCGCGCCGAGCTTGCGAGCGCCCGGCGGCTCCCCTTGGCAGCGGATGAATGTGGTGCAGAAGGAGCCCGGCTCGCGCCCGGAGCCCTGCCCGAGCGACTGAGCATGCCCAGAGCTCCCGGCGCCGGCCCGCGCGCAGCCCGCGCGCCCACCCCGGCGCTCTCGGGTTCGCTGCGGCCGAGGCGGGAGTTGTAGCGGCGAGCACCGCACGAGAAATGGGCGGGGGAAGCGGTGAGCGCCAGAGCTGTGCGCAGGTGGGGGACCTCGGTGGACCCGGACCTGAGGCTACCTGTATTCCGCCGCCGGTGCACGGCTCACATCGACCCCAAGGCGCACGTGAAGAGCGTGCCATGGTTTAAGCAGAGACTGGAGGGCTTCGTGGTGGTCAAGAGGCAAAGGATGGGATGATTCCTTTGTGGATAAATACTTTGACCTCTCTCCCTACTCTCTTGGTCCCAGGTTTCCCAACACGTGGTACCACCCCCAGTTCCTAGCGTGAGGATTCGTTTTCCTACCCAGGTCTGCGAATGACCTCTCACCCCAAGTGAGCCAAGAGATTATAAAAAGAATGTGTTTCTTCCCCTCTGTGAGAATGAGGAAGAATCCAAAACACACGTTGAAAGAAGAATAGAGGTATAGAAACACAGTAGTTCAAGGACAGTTGTCACGGACAATGTGATTCCCGTGTGCTTGTCTCCAGGGCCCACAGATGTAGGGAGGCAAAGACCAAGCGTGTATTCCCCACTATAGACAAGCGCTCCCCTTGCGCAGTGTCAGACAAACTTAGCATCACTACTTCTCATCACTAGGAAAGAAGGTTTCCTTTTTTTTTTTTTTAAGATTTTATTTATTTATTTGACAGAGAGAGAGATCACAAGTAGACACAGAGGCAGGCAGAGAGAGAGGGGGAAGCAGGCTCCCTGCTGAGCAGAGAGCCTGATGCGGGGCTCGATCCCAGGACCCCGGGATCATGACCGGAGCCGAAGGCAGAGGCTTCAACCCACTGAGCCACCCAGGCGCCCCAGAAAGAAGGTTTCCAACCTTCTCCCTGGCATTCCCTTCACGCCGGTACAGACTCGGTGCAATTCCCGTGCTATTTGTTGAAGGTTTCTTTTTCCATACACCTCAGGGAGTGCCTTTCCCTTCTTAATGGCACTATTTCTCTCCCCTTACCTATCACAGATTAAATAATCCATGGGTTCTGTTTCTTTTGAGAAGACCCACTTCAAAAACTAAACCGTAACTCCAAAATAATCTCAGGTAATAAGCTTTTTTTCTCAGATTCTGTAGCACATTTCTAAGTTCAAGATCGATTAGATCATGAAACATTAGATTTGAATGAGATCTTAGAAATTCTCTCACTTCCCATCCAAAGGCCCTGAATTTCAGCTAATACATATATGACAGTCATAAGATCGTCACTTGAACATTTTAAACCTCTCTTACTTAAAAAGCATATTCTACTTTTGAAGAGCTATAATGGTTAAAATCTTCATTTTGGACTTAAAACCCGCTGGTCCAAATTCTGTCTTCTAGCATTACCAAACAAACTCATATTCTCTTTCACAAGATTGCATTCATGTTATCTGAAGACAGTTCTCATATCTCTGTTGCCTGACACCACCCTCCCACCCCCCATCTTGGCCTTGACCCTGAACCATCAGAAAGTAACTAGTGATTTGGGCTCCAACATTCTGATCATCTTCCTTTTGACACACACCAGTTTGCCTGTATCCCTTTAAATCATGGTATCCAGAGTAGAAACAATTCTTCCTGTGTGTTGTGACCCGCACAGATGACAGCAGGACCCTTGTTCCAGATGCTAGGCTTCTATTCACACCGCCTAAGATTGTATTCACTTTTTTGATGATCCAGTGCCAAGGCCTAGGCCACAGGCTCCTTGCCAGAATTCTGATCTCAGTTTTTAGGAAATGTGGGTTTCAAGGAGTAGATCTATCTGAGGATCCTGGAATGATTGTCCAACTGAGCCCAGAGAAGATGTGATCTGCCTTCTCTCCCCTGTCTCAAAGATGACTTGAATGTAAATGCAAGAGGACATGGCATTTCTCAGCTTCAAAAGTGAGGGGTCTTCAGTGAAGGACAGCTCTGACCCTGACATACGAGATTGGGGCCAAAATTAAAGTAACAAACCTTTAAGACCTAGTTTGTTTTACTTCGGAGGCAAAACTCTCAGGGGACCTAGGCTGCCCTATCAGTACTTAGTGTCAGAAATCACTTAACGGTGGCCTCAAGGATTTCCTATAATGCTATAGCTGAAAGCCAATCCATATGCTGATCTTGACCTGTCTAAAATATGGGACTTTTTTCCTCCCCCAACCTGACCCAAAATTGAGGCTCCATCCACCTCCAATTGGTCTCTACCTAGCAAACTTAATTCATGCCATTGCCCTTTTAGAGCCTAAATAATTTGCCTGCCACTTAGTGCCCCGAGCCTAACTTTGAGTGGGGTCCCATGTGCCACTCTGGGCTCATTTCAGCCCAGCTGCCAATTAAAACTTGAAAGTTTTTTCTGTTAGCCATGTCTTTCCATACTGAAATTGGGCCACTGGTTTTTAAAAATTTAATCTTGTAGTTATCCTTATTAAATGCTATCTGCTTCATTCCCACTTACCTAGTTTTGATTCTGTCATCTTGTGCATTATTTATTACTTCTAGTTTTGTGTCATCTGAAATTTGATAAGCATGCCTTCTGTCTCCTCTCAGCAGTTGTCAAAAAGTGTTAGAATGTATATGTCAGTGAAAAGAATAATAAGAACACCGACTCCAGTAAATTATAGTTCACATGCCTTCCTGCTTTGGTAATGAAGGACTGTTTTTAGGAAAATAGACTTTATTGAGCCTAACACATTTATAAATTCATTTTTCCCACAAATATTTATTGAAAATTCCCAGGGCACAACACCATATTACATACTTCGGAGACATACAACAAGCATAAAAACATGATCCTTGACCTTGAAGAGCTTACAAACCTCCCTGGGGAAACTAGACATCCAAAATTGAAGCTATGACAAGGGCACATGAAAGGCATAGACAACAAAGTGCTATAGGAATTGAGGGAAAGAGATATTGTTGTGGCTGATGGGTGTGGAAGAGAGCTGCTTAAAGGTGAATGGACTTGATTTAGGCCTTGAATAATTTTTAGGATGTGAATAATTGGAAGGCGAGAATGCGAATTCTAAGGAGAAGTATGTGCAAAAGCCAGCCACATGTTCCAGGAATAATCAATTCAGTGCACACATATATCGGTTAAGATAACTCTAGATGTGACGACAAACAACCTCGACAAATATAGTGGCATAAAACTGGTGTAAGTTTATCTCTTGTTCACTTAAAGTCTAACATGGATGGTCTTGATTGGTTCCTTACTCTTTTCCCAGAAACATGGAGGGATCCAGCCATCTTCCATTTTGTGGCTCTAGCACTTCAAAATATGGCACCCAAACTCACCATACCCACCTTCCTAAAGCCGAAAGAAAGGAAAAGAACATACGGCACCGTGTGTGTGAGAGGCTTAATGGGCCAGGCCAGAAAGTGATGCATGTCATCCCTGCTCACATTCCTCTGGCTGGAACTCGGTTGCACAGCTACAATCATCACAGGGAAGAGCTGGGAAATACAGTCTTCTGTGGGCCCGAAAAGAAGAGGTAACAGGTTCCAGAAACAGCCAACAGGGTTCTGCCCTAGACAACAATGGAAAAATGGGAAATAAAGGTATAAAGGTAGTTGAGCTTTCCTCACTTGAGCAATGAAGAGATAAATGGTGTGGAGACTGAGTGTAGCCTCTAGAGCCAAACTCTGTGGGTAGAAGCGTGGCTCTGCTATGTAGATACATTTCTTGTATGATCTTAGACCTGTTTCTTACAAGCTTTTTGCCTCAGGTTCATCCTCACCTGTAAAATGGGAAATGATGAATCTATTATCATAGGGTTACTATGAAGGTTAAGTTAGTAACACAAGGTGCTTAGAAAAGTGCCCAGAATCGTACCTCACACCTAGTTCAATAAATACTGTCCCCGGGGCACCTGAGTGGCTCAGCGGGTTAAAGCCTCTGCCTTCAGCTCAGGTCATGATCTCAGGGTCCTGGGATCGAGCCCCGCATCGGGCTCTCTGCTCAGCAGGGAGCCTGCTTCCCCCTCTCTCTCTGCCTGCCTCTCTGCCTACTTGTGATCTCTCTCCTCTCTGTCAAATAAATAAATAAAATCTTTAAAAAAAAAATTAAAAATAAATAAATAAATAAATAAATAAATAAATAAATAAATAAATGTCCCCTGACAGGTTGTGAACAGAAAGCTCTAAATGTGATTTCCTACCAAGGGTCAAACGACATATCCACATTCACTTAATTATCAGAGTCATACAGGTATCCTAATGCTTTCCAACAGACCTATGGCTTTCCTAGACCGACAGACCAAATCTCACCCACAGGTGTAATCACAGGTTCAATATATATTTGTTAAACCCTCGCTACATGCTATGTACTGTGCTAGGCACTGGGGCTGCAATCATGAATGATAATGCAGGGTTTGTTTATTTATTTATTTAGAGCACATGTGCATGGGGGTGGGGCAAAGAGAGGGAGAAGAATCCCAAGTAGGCTCCACGCTCAGCAGGGAGGCCAGCACAGGGCTCGATCTCATGACCTAGAGATCATGACCTGAGCCAAAATCAAGAGTCAGACACTTAACCCACCGAGCCACCCAGTTGCCCCAATAATGTAGGGTTTATTATGATCAGATTGGTCTTTTTGCTCTTCCACATATTTTAAGAACTTTATAACTAATTCCCTGTTTAAATTTCCTCCATCTGAAATGCCTAGAGCTATTTCTATTCTCCTAGGTGGACACTGATACAAAGGCAACTTTTCTTTTCCATTGATAATCTTGCCGGTACTTACATTTGGATAGCAATTATTTCAGCATTAAAAGAGGCATTCCTGCCTTAGTCTTACTCTATTATTTCAAAATTCAAGATTTACTTTCAGTGGGGAACAAGTGTTAAGTCTTTCTTACTCTATTATTTCAAAATTCAAGATTTACTTTCAGTGGGGAACAGGTGTTTGGGGATGGGGATGGGAATCCTAAAAGAGAATGAGGGGTCAAGGGTGTCCTCATCCATCTCAGTGCTAAAAATACTGGACCAAGTAAGTACTATAAGTATGCATTCTGACAATAAGTCCTGAGTGTTTCCACATACAGTCATTAAATTTGATGCAAAAAAGATTTACAGTGGCAGACACCCATTGTTACAGAGTTTCCTTGACATCCAAGGAGTGAATGATGTTTGGTTGAATGGGCAGGCAATAAGTTATAGACTAGAAGATGGTTTCAGGGTAGTCAGGGCACTGGTTTCTAAAGTCAAGATGTGTAGCCTCCTAACTTCAGTTTCTTCAACTTTCGTCTGGGAATTCATTCACTAAAGAAATATTTACCAAGCACCTACAATGTATATGGTACAGGAATATATATAAACAGTAACTAAGGCATGATAAACCTGACTTTGCCTCTTGGACTTCCTGGATTCTAGTTGTGAAACTTGGGGTGCCCTAGACCCATGCTTCACCATTTTCTGTCTTGCTGTAAGTCCTGGAGGACTGATCGTCATGGACTGCACCACCTGGGATCCCATTATTGTTGACTTCAGCCAATGGGAGGCAATTACCGGAGATTGGAGGGCAAGAGGGGAGAAGGAGGTCAACATATTTATTCCTCTCACTCCTTTCCTACTTTTTCATGGTTCTACAACATCCACACCCTTCTATAATCGTGGCTTCTGTCTGGTAGCCCCTTTTGGGTGATTCCAGCTCCTGGCTGGTTCTGATAACTACTTATATGGAAGTAATAAACAGCACACATTCCAAAACCCACTTTTAAGCACATGACATTGAATATTTAAAAAAAAAACAAGATGCCAAAAGAGGTCAATCCAGCATTTTCAGAAAGAATATTTGGCAGTATTCAACATATAAGGAGGCTGTGTTTAGGGCCATCCACTTTCTCCAGTTTCTCAAAGTGTTTCCTGTATTGGCATGTTGATCAGAGTAGCTATAGAAGGTACTGACAGAGTCAACATAAGAACCATCACAGGTGTGTTTAATGTAAAGATGTCAACGAAAGCAGCAAAGTCAGAATTCCTAACCCCCATGTTCTGGAAAGAAGCGGCTGATTTGTTGCAGCTCAGCTGGACTGCTTAATGCTGTTCCTCAAATTATCTATTATCAAATTATCCGGAAGTGGCAATGGGTTCCTGTTTTTGCTAGTCTCTGGGTACCCTCACATCCCTTGTTCATTGTCTTTACCCTGTCCGTACTTCTAAAAACATTCTCTTCAAAATTCTTAGTTGAGCATGCCATTTGTTTTTCACCAGGGAGCTTACTTGGGTGACTCACTTTTATTTATATGTAAATGAGAGCTATATGTAAAGTGGGAGTTATAATACCTTAATCTCTGGGTTGTTTTGAGGCTGAAATGTGACAGCATGGACAAAGATTCTTATTGTGCCCAGCACCATGAAGTCTTCAGTTAAGGATAACCCCTAATATTAATAGTGTTGTGCTCTTGTACCAGGCACTATGATGAATACCAAAGCTTCCATCTGCCTTTGTGCAAAATGCTCATTTCCACCATGCAACACACCCAAGTCCTTCAAATGAGATAACATATAAAGTGCTTACCTCAGTAACGGGGAGGCCATAAACATTCAATGAGTGCTCTTAGCTCTTCAAAGCTCAGCTTTTTCTTCTCCCTACCCCCACCCATACAAGGAACATTTCCCCTTTCTAGACCTCTGTACCCCCTTTCTATTCCTCTCTTATGCTGCTTATTATTTTCTCTTAGCAGTGTAATAACCCATTGATGCCAGAGTCAACTACTTCATTACGACCACATTAGCGGCTAATGAGATAAAGTATCCTGAACAGTACAGAATACTACATAAATGTATCAAGTCTGAAAAGTTGTGATGTTCTATGATGATCTGCAAAGGTTACTGTGGCCCTGACATTTTAGAGTTCTTTTAATTTTCACTTTTTTAGAGCTTTTAGCAACATTGTCTTTCCAGAACTATTTTGTGTGGTTTTTTTTCCTTACTTCAATGTATTTTTGTGGGGCAGAAGTAGATTGTGGGAAAAACTTTTTCAAATTTTAGGTAATCTAAATGTTGAAGAAAAGAAAAACATATCTCTGTAGTTGAAACTGGGGTGTGTGTGTGTGTGTGTGTACATGCTCCTGGGCTTTGATAAGCCTCCTTCATTTCTTTATGAAATGAAGTTGCTTCATTTCCTTATGGAGAACAATGAACTGCCAGTGTTGTAATTCCAGGGAATTGTCATATTTGCTCTTGTGGCATCAATCCACAACTGCTTTAGCATAGCATCAGAACACACATGTCCTAGGAATCCTCCTTCCTGCTACCTCCTTTGCGTCAGTGGTACTGACAGTGGTATAACCAGGAGAGCCTGGCTGCCTCTGCTGCTTCTCCTTCTTCTTCTTCTTCCCCTTCCCCTCCTCCTCTTCCACTCCTCTTCTCCCTTTCCTTCCTCCATCCCACTGCTTTTATAGATTTTATTTGTTTGAGAGAGAGAGCGAGAGAGTGCATTATTGGGGGAGAGGGGCAGAAGGAGAGGGAGAAGCAGGCTCCCCACTGAGCAGGAAGCCCAATGTGGGGTTCGATCCCGGGACCCTGAGATCATGACCTGAGCCAAAGGCAGAGGCTTAACCCACTGAGCCACCCAGGTGCCCCTGTCCCGGTGCTTTTAAATGTTAGTGTTTCCCAGAGTTACTTAGCCTCATTCTCTTTTCCGCCAACTTTACATGTTCCCTCCTATGAGTGAACTAATCTAGGCCCATAACTCAAATACCTTCTCAATGCCCACAATGCCCAGACTTTCATTTCTGGTCCTACAGTCTCCCCAGTGCATCAGAACTGCCTAGAAGACACCCCTGTTTGGCTATCCCACAGAAACTCCAAAGTCAGCATGCCCACAGGAACACATCATGTTCCTCCCAAGATCCTTCTCCCCTTTCATTCACTCCCAGGATCCTTCTCCCTTTCTAATCCATTGAGAACTGCTCAAGCCAGTAATCTGAACGTTAGCTTAGCTTTCTCTTTTGCTCCTGCATTTAATCACTCATCATGTTCTGACAAATAATCTTCCTAAAATGGTTCAAATCCATCCCTGTCTCTCCAACTACTCTGCCACCACCTAGTCCAGAATATAATTACTGCCCTCCCGTATTATTGCAACAGCCCTCCGATCCAGAGTAGTATTTCTAAACCACAAATCTGACCATGACACTCTCTTGCTCAAATCCTCCAGTGGCTTCTCCTATGCTCAGAATGCAGTCCAAATGTCTTATCATGGCCTGCAAGACACCCCTTCACATCCTTATTCTCGTCACTTCCCCACCGTTTGTCTTACTTGGACCTTTGCACATGGTGTTCTATCACCTGGCATGTGCTCGATCCCATCGCTGCTTGGGTAACTCCTAGGACTCCTTTAAGACTCAATGAAGGCATTACACCTTCTAAGAAGACTTCCCCAAGCCCTCTAAGCTGGATGTGGTCCACCTGTTCCCATTTTCACTCCCATCACAGTGCTGTATTACTTGCTAGTTGAGGAGCTCTTGGCAGACAGACATATCTTTTTATTACTGAATTCTTAATTCAGGTGTTTAGAGAATGACTTAATTAAAGCAATCAATAGCATGTGCCTTTCTGTACTCTCATCAGCCCACCTTCATAAGAATGGGTTTCAGTTCTTATAAAATAAGAGGATTATAGCAGGCCAAGAGTCTTTGATTCTATTGCTCCAAATGCCCATTAATTGCTGTGCACTAGTAGAGTTCGTGGTCTGGCTCTGTCACAGGTGTGTGATCTTGTGCAATTTGCCTAACCTTTCTGACCCTAAGACCCCTGTATGCGAAGCAGGAATAGTAATACCCGCCTAAGATGGGTTTAAAAGGATTAAATAAAATTATCTTAAGCAAGTATGACACATGTGCACCCTGTCCTCTCACTGGTCAGTATTCAGATAGATTTTTGTTCAAATCCTGGCTTCTATACAATCCTGATCAGTCAACTTAATACACAGAACTTTGAGTTTTTCATTTGTAAAATGAATATGACACCTACCTATGGTGTTATGAAGACTGACATGATCCATGTAAATAAAGCTTTATAGCATATAGTAAGAGTAAGCACTCAACAAATGTTATCAGCTTCTGTGATGCTGATGATGAAGAAGAACAAGGAGGGAAAGGAGGAGAAGAAAAAAGGCAAAACCTGACAATAATAGGCTTCCAATGAAAGTTACTCCTTTTTCCTTTTCTCATTCCCTTCATTGTTGGGTAAAGCTTTACGCACCCATTCTAGGCCAAATCTCATTACAACAAAATTGTCACCCAACTTCCCCCGACAAATGGGAACCTTCTTGTACTGAATATTGGGTGAAAATCTACTGCAGTTTAAATAAATTAGGTTATTTATATTCCATATGCTTGAACAATGTACAGGGACGACTCTTATAAAGTCATGTAAAAAATGGTGTCAGATTACTTCCCCACACCTTTTTCTCGCCAGTACCATTATAAAATTGTAGTGGACAGTCCTTTAAATTGGGACCTACATTACGCATGAATGGGTAGCTTGCAAAGAAAGCCTCACCATCTCTATTACCTGAGCTCTTACCTCTGAGGTGCTTGTTACACATTTCCTTATTTCACTCTTTCCATATTTTCTCCTCTGAATCATCTTTCCTCATCTCCTCATCATCATGAATTTACTTTTCTTACTCTTTGTTCCACTTATCTATTGCTGCATGAAAAACTGCCCCGAAAATTAGTGGCTTAAAGCAATCATCTTATTTTGCCCATGATTCGTAAATCAGGAATTTGGGAAGGGCTTGCCTAGGTGGTTCATATCTGATCCATGTGGAAGTCGCTGAGGCAGCTGGAGCTGGAGGATGTACTTCCAAGATGGCTTCCTCACGTGCATCTTCAGTGCTTCAGTGTTCCTTGGCTTCTCTCTTCTCTGAGTCTCTTTCTCCAGGGCCTTTCCCTGTGGCTTGGGCTTTTCACGGAACAGTGGTCTCAGAGTAGTCTTACTTCTCAATTGATGGTTGGTTTCCTACAGGTGCGAAATGGAGACTGCTGAGCCATTTAAGGGCTACCCATGCAACTAGCATGGCCTCATTTCTGTCATCATGTATTGGTCAAAGCTGTCACAGGCCTGTCCAGATCGAAGAAAGCAGAAATAGACACTAGCTCTTCATGGAAGGAGTATCCATCATTAATCAGCCATGCTTTAGTTCTCAAAGCTCTGTCATTCCAGTGAAGTATTTATATAAATTTTTCAGAGAATCTGCCTTCAATTTCTTGAAGTTCTGCTAGCTTCCTGAATTAAAATCAGGGTCCACACATATAGATTTATTTACACAACTAGCACTATTTAGTGACTAGTGCTGGGTACTACTACTGTCTAGTAGAGAAGACGGCTATTAATCAATCATATAATTAAATACTTATAAACGTAGTGCTATACAGGAAGAGGACTGGGTACCCTGAACATATAATGATAGAAATCCCATATGTCTGGGGGATCAAGGAAGGCTTCCCTGAGGAGATGATTTTTGAGCTGAGACTTGAATGATGGATAAGTATTAACTAAGATTGGAGAGAACATTCCAAGCTAAGGGAGCATATTAGCAAAGACAAAAAGTGGGAGGGAGCTTAATGTGAGGAAAGGAAAGAGAAATCCATGTACTACAGCTGGAATGTGGGTGATATTGTTAACTCATTTTAAGAGTGAGGAAACTGCGTGTCGGTGCCCAGCTGAGAGCCTCATATAAGGTAAGGGCTCCACCAAGTGTGTTTCCCCAATAATGGGGAGTTTGCCAATGATTTGCCACCTGCCTGCAGGCCTCTTTTGTAGCTTTTTACAACTAGAAAAGCGTCCTTTACAAACAGAATGATATCCTACATGAGAGTCACCTAGACTCAGAGAAATCAACATGAAAAATTACCCTAAGAAAACATTATCTGCAGAAAATATAATACTTCTTGGTGGTATCACAGATATGAGTATATTTTAAATGTAAATCAAGACTAACTCATGCCAAGATTATCTAACTCTTTAAATGTGATTTATGATTCACATTACTATCTCCATTATGTGTATAAATTAATATATATATATATATATATTCAACTTCTTTGTGAAAGCTAGAGAAAAATGGAAATTTGTGTTCATACAGGTCATACATGTAGCTGCTTATTAAATTTTCCTGATAATTTATTTAAACATCCCAACAAATCAATATATGCATCAGTATAAAATGCACAGATTATCAATCATTTACTAGTCTATTTTATGCTTTTATATCCTGACATATGGGCTTCAATTCTTTATTCAGTTCTTAAATTAGTTTTAATGTATTTATTATAACTGAGAAAAAATTAATTAACTATGTCATCTGCCAACTCAAAAGCAGAAAAAACTAGAAAGGCCTTTAAAGAAAGATTTTTTAAAAAAATACAGAAAGAAAAACAAAAACAGGAAGATTAATTACCTTGGACAGCCTTTTTTCCACCCTATGGGCATTCTGTGATAGCTACATCATTTTACTGGGGAAAGGGATAAGAATATTATGTAGAAAAACTAGAATCATACTTTCATGCATTTTTAAGAAGAAAAGAAAGATGTTTCAACTCTAATTTACTTTTTGCCAAGAACTCTTTCTGACATCCTAATTAATTTTAGGGATTATCCTTTCAGTTATATCCTTCCTTTCAACTTGTTAATATTTCTTGAGCTTTGCAATATGGCCTGCCTTGTAACATTCTGGTGATCATCAGAAATGGTCATTAGCTGGTAAGGAGGAGATCAGGGGAAGAGGCTGGGCATTGTCAGGAAACACTGATGAATATTAACTGATGAAGAATGGCTAACATTTTGGGGAATAGTCTTCAGGATTTATATCACTCTATAATGTTGTATTCTATATAATTTTATATTACTTTATAACATTTATTCTGAGGAATATGGTGAAAGTAATATACCCTTTAATGGGAATTATATTTCCATTGTCTTCTGAAAGTTTAAACATAATTTTTATTTTACTTTAAATTGTGTTTTGCTTTTAAAAGATTCACGGTGTGCTATAGCCCGAGGTAGTAACTGAAAACCTGAAAGTAGTTAATAACTGAGCTTATTTTCCTCCCTCTTATTTTTCTTTTATAAAAAACACCAGAAGGAAATTAAATGCTTAATTAAACAAATATGCTGAACTCTAATATTACCATGACTAGTGTTTGCATCATTAATTGCTTATTTGAGTATTAAGACAATTTTCATATAGTCTGAAAGTAGAGTAGGTTTGGCCCTAAGTCAAAGTTAGTTCTACATGGTCTGGGAAGAGGCAGTGTTAGTGTTAGTTATAGTGATAGTTCTACATGGTCTGGAAAGAGGCATTCTGGAGGAGCTCATGGGAATATCATCAAAACACCAATTAAATATTGCTAGTTTGGTGTGCCAGGCCTTGTCCTTATCCCATTAGGGTGAAAATGTTGCTTCCAGCTTCCATCTGTTTGTCTCTGCTTGGGGGGGCGGGGGGGGCGGGAGTCCTGTCGGGCTGGCCTAGTCACATTTCCTGGCAGAGTTCACATAGATCTGATTTTGGGATTTCCAGAAATGACTATACCCATCTTAACACATACTGGAATCTGAGAATATGATACTTCCTTGTCACATTAGTCTAAATCATACATTCAAGTAAATTCAAAGAGCACATGTCTGCTTTCAAAAGAAGGACTGCAAAATGAGAAAAGAGGATCACGTGACAAACCAGCTACTTCTTCAGAAGCCTGGGAGGACAAAACCGTTGCAGATGGTTCAACGCTTCCCTCAGCAGGTCAAACTGTGACACAGTTAAAATTCATCTTAGAAGCTCTTCAAAGCTCCCTCTTCCCACCCCACACACCGTTAGCAACTCCACCCCCACTGTCTCTCTCGGTCTACCTGAACTCCCCGCTTCATAATCAAGGTGTATTCGCTCTGGAGTTCATTCTTTCAGATTCCTCCTAAGTGTCTAATTAAACCTAAGACACCTATCTGTGCTAGGATCTTAGTAGATGAAAATAACTTCAATCAATTCAATACTTTTTTACTGAGTGACTAAGTGCTAGGCATTGTGGCTAACAATCTGCTTAGGAAACTGTTCATTTAAAAAATTGGGAACAACTAGAAAGCTCTACGATAAGGTAGTAGTTAAATAAATCATGGTACTCCATACCTGTGGAGTAGAAATAGCCACTAGAAATAAAGCTTTTGTAGCCACTAGAAATAAAGCTTTTGAAAATAATGCTTCCATCCATTGTGGACGTTAACTAAACATTGCAGTAATCACTTCACGATCTGTACGTACGTCATTATGCCGTACAACTTAAACATATGCAGTGTTGTATGTCCATTATATCAATGAAACTGGAGGAATAAAGAAAATAATGCTTTAGTATAATCCTAGTTTTATTTTAAAAATGTACACAGGAAAAAACACTTTTTTTTTTTTGGCATAGGAACTTGGGTTGTCTTTAATATGTGGGGTTATATGTCATTTTTATTTTCTGCGCATTTTTATGTACTTCCCAAATTTTCTTCCAGGAGCATGATACTTGTGTTATAATGAGAAAATCAACAATAAACATTATTTTTTGAAGGCAGTTTCTCTCTGGAAGAGTTGTTGGTCTAGTCTAGAAGACACTAGATAGAAAGCAATTAGTATGTTATGATAAGTGTTACAGTTTTGTATTAGGTGTTAATGAGAACAATGAACCATCCATATACCTAGGTGATGGAATATTTAACAGCTACCGTCCACAATGATTCTGTGTTAAAGTCTTTAGCATAAACAATTCCTTATACAAATCTCTAGTGCTAGATGTATTACAAAACTTAGACCTTTTTGGCTTTGGGGGTGGTTTTGGAAAGGTAATATGGTGAGTATATGTATTTATAGAACACCCCCAATAGGCCTGGGCCAGCCCCTCCATAATCTAACATATTAATATTCCCATGTAGTGAGATGGGACTATTAGACTAAGGACTATAAAGCTTCTCATCAGTGTAGGCCACCAACTCTGTTCCTAAAAAGTCCTGCTTTGCAGAGCCATTCGGATTTCTGCATTGTAGGCTGTGGACTTGGATGGGCAATGCGGGGACTCAGCCCTAAATCCTGTGCAGGGTGGCATTCCTTATCTGCTTCTCAGCTCCTGGTTCATTAAGCCCAACACTTGCTCTAATTGTAGGAGTCATAAAACTGATTCAGATTCACGTTAGAGCATGTGGTCGTATTTGATCATAGATGTATGCATGCGCACCAGGAGTGGAAAGGCTCGAAGTATGTCTTGAAGACACATGTGCTTAAGGGGTCTGGGCTTGCTTGAAAGGTGAAAGAAATGTTATCATAAGCATGTTGTACAAACTTTAAAAAATATGAAGAAATGTGATCTAAGTAGAAATAACATTGTAGAGCTGGAGAAAAGCATTTCTCGCTATTTTTCAAATGTTGTCTCTAAGCCTAACATTTCCTAATTTCTCTTGGAAGAACACTGATGGCTAAGTGACAAAATGGCTGTGATTTCAGACCTTAACTCTAAAACTGCTGAGTTTATTGATACATAGCCAGTTCAAGTGAAATTTATTTAATATATTTTTTATATACATATAGATATGTAAATAATGTGGGTTTTTTTTCAACTTCTGTGGTATAATGAATTTGTGTGCAATGTCTGAGCTAGTACTGCATACCATTGAGGACAAGTAGCAATTTCTATGAAGCGACAGATAAGCAGTTTTAGGGTGAAAAAAATGCCAAAGATGATTCATTTGAAATCAATCTTGACAGTTTTCTTGCTGACAAAAGGGAGGATTAGAACAAAGGTTAGATTCTTCAGTTCTAGGAAACTGCTTTGTCTTTAAGGCTGCTCCTCCAAGCTCTGCTAGTTCATCAAGATGAGCTGTTTGATTTTTTCCTGTGGATACAAGAGCTTCCACAGTCAGACTTGCCACACAGAGCTTCTGACAGAAAAAGGAATTTCTCCAGGTTTCTACCAACCATGCACTCAATGAACGTTGATTTATTAATGCAAGTTAACCATCAAGATCTAAATTCTACAATAATCCCTCAAAATAATGATTTAGCAATCGTTACCACCTTCTCTCTGAGTAACCTTATCAGAAATATCAATATTTAGAAAACTCATTTATTTGACCTCCTGTGTGCCATCTCAGCTCTGGCTGGAGTCATAAAAACGGAAACATGGCCGTAGGGCAACTTAAGGGACATGTACCCTATGAATTATTTGGAGCTGGCTATTTCGAATATTTTCATCACTGTTTTCAGCGGCTGATAGACTACTGTGTGCTATAAATAGCACTAGAGCTTCAATAAGTTTCTGTTTTCATGTGAAATTCACATTTTATCAGCCTACTTTAGATTCCTGTCTTCATCGTCATCACACTAAAAACATTTACTACCTGTTTAATCTCATATAGCTCTGTAGAGGCCCCACAGGAAATAAATTAGGGATAGTCAGTTCTTATCTTCTGGGACCTTATGATTTTGAACAGATGATGACAACAGAGAGAGACACATGAGCTATAGAATAAACAGTTGCATGAATTAGGTAGGTAAAATGTTATATTGAGAACAAGTCAAACAGTTAACTTAGGTAGACCTTTAGTTGGTGAGTGTACAGGTAATTATAAAAGCAACCCACAGGGAACCGCTGATTTTCTAAAGGGCTTAATTAATTATTTAATTTAGACACTCTTTCCTGGAGGAGGGAGAAATCTAGAGATTTTGCAGATTTGGTGATTGCAAAATAACTAAAATTCTAGAGTGGGAGAAATATTCCAAGATTCCTGTCATTTTTATATTCAAACCTTGCAAGAAATGGCATCAGAACTAAGGTCCAGCAAATTCTGTTGGATTTAAGTTTTGCTTTCAGCCACATGTCACTAAGAACAAATGTGCTATTTATACTGAGAAAAGTATAAGGATTGTGCTCAAATGTATATTGAACTCTGGCTTTGATGGTGCTCATTACATAGGAAATGTTTTGGATCTTTTAGTTTTGGATCTATTTGTCTTTGTGAAGACAAATAATATATTTTTTTAATGAAAAAAATAACCATAATCTCCAAAACAAAAATACGTACTGAGTGCTATTATTTCACATATTTGCAAAATGGAGGACAGCTGGATTCCCATATCTTCTGCATTCAATCTATTGTAAATCTCGTTTTTTTAAAATAATGATTGTATATATTTAAAGAGTACAACATGATGTTTGATACACATATACATGGTGAAATTATTATTACAGCCAAGCTGATTAACAACATATCCATCTCCAAACACATTTTCTTTTTTGTGTGTGTGGCAAGAATCTACTCTCTTGGCAAATTTTCAATATACAATACAGTTTTATTAGCTACACTCATCATGCTGTACATTAGGTCTCAAGATACTATAGACAATAAATGCTAGAGGGAGGCAAGATGGAAAATAGGGGACCCCATTTCATCTGGCCCCTTGAATTTAGCTAGATATCTATCAATCATTCTGAACACCTATGAATTCAATCTGAGATGAAGTCAACCAAGAAAAGAATTGGAATTCTACGAATAAAAAAACAACCACTTTCTGCAAGGTAGGAGGTGCAGGGAAGTGAATCTGAGAGGATATATCAGAAGGTAAATGGTGGGGGGAGGGAGTCTCTTTAAGCCAGCTACTGGAAAGTGATATAGCCCAGAGCTCAAAATCAGAATTTTTAGAAGTCTGCTCCAGTGAGAGACATCCTTGCCTAAAAGGTGCTCAGGTGGCAAAGCGGGCAGAATCCTAGGTGGGACAGTGTGGTTTCAGGATCCTCAGGGTCTCAGAAAGAATGGGGGTGCCTGAGCCAGCATCCCAAGTACTGGAGTGGGGAACCCAGTGAGGATCAGTGAGCCCAGGAGTGGCTCTCAGCTCAGTTTGCCATAAACCGTGAATCATAGCAGGATCTGGTGACTGCTCTCTGTGCAGGGACCCTGCAAAGGGCAGAAATGGGGCGACCCTCCTCCTTTCCCCAGGAGGATCAGTGCAGACAGCAGGAGTCTGCAGAGATTGGCACACACAAAAGTGGAGATTGCTTTTCCCTGAGGGTTTACTGAAGAGGGGGCTGGGATCTTTCAGCTCCAGGGCAGGAGACTGGGGCACTGCTATTGTTATTTTCCTCCTCTAAAGCTGTGGGGAAAGCCTTCAAGGAACAAAAGCCACATAGAGCAACCAGAAGCAGTTTACACTGAGCTCCGCCCCCTAGGAAGGGGCAGTACAACTCCACCCAGGCAAAGACACCTGAGAATTGGCACAGCAGGCCCCTCCTCCAGAAGTCCAGCTGGAACATCGGGCAAATACCAAGTTAACAGAGCACACAGAATGGCAAAACTCCAGTGCTGGGGGAAAATAGTATATAGAATTCGAGATTTTTTTCCTCACGATTCGTTTATCTTTCAGTTTAAATTTTTCCTTTTTTTCCTTTTCAACTAGTTTATCAACTATTTGTTCTTAAATCTTTTTTTAACTTTTTTTTACATTTACATTTTATAGATGTATTCTTCATTTTGCCTTCATTTCACTGTATTCAACTTTATTTTTGTATATATATATGTATGTGTATTATATATATGTTATATATGTGTGTGTATATATATATATATATATATAAGTTTTGCTTTCTTTACAATTTTGGGATTTAGTGTCTTGTAACAAACAGACCAAAATACACCTAGGACCAAGTGGATTATGTTGTTTTGTCCACCTGGGAGATTATATTCTCTTCTTTTTCCATTTTTTTTTTCTCTTTCTTTTCTTTTTCAGTTCCTGACCTCTTCAGATTTATCTAGTGTGTATATCATTTGGGTTGTGGTTGATATTTTTGATTTTGTTCTCTCATTCGTCCATTTATCTCTGGGCAAAATGAATAGAAGGAGAAATTCACAACAAAAGAAAGAACCAGATGTAATTCTCTCTGCCACTGATCTAATTGATATGGATATAAGTAAAATGTCAGAGCTGAAATTCAGGGTAATGATTATAAAGTTACTGGCTGGGCTTGAAAAAAGCATAAAAGACACTAGAGAATCTCTTAGTGCAGAAATAAAATCTAATCAGGCTGAAATAAAAATGCTTTCACTGAAATGCAGTCTAAAATGGATGCTCTAACAGCTATGGTAAATGAGGCAGAAGAGAGAGTCAGTGACATAGAAGACAAGATGATGGAAAGGAAGGAAGCTGAGAAAAAGAGAGAAAAACAATTAATGGACCATGAGAGGAGGCTTCGAGAAATCAGTGATACCATAAAACAAAACAATATTAGAATTATTGAAGTCCCAGAGGAAGAAGAAAGAGAGGGACAGAAGGTATATTTCAGCAAATCATAGCTGAGAGCTTTCCTAATCTGGGGAAGGAAACAGGCATTCAAGTTCAGAAAGGTAGAGAGAACCCCCCTAAAAATTATTAAAAATAGATCAACACCCTAATATATAATAGTGAAGCTTGAAAATTTCAGAGATAAAGAGAAAATCCTGAAAGCAGCTCAAGACAAGAACTCCTTAACCTACATGGGTAGGAACATTAGACTGGCAGCAGACCTATCCACAGAGACCTGGCAGATCAGAAAGGGTGGGCATGATATATTCGGGGTACTAAATGAGAAAAACATGCAGCCAAGGATACTGTATACAGCAAGGCTGTCAACCAGAATGGAAGAAGAGATACACAGCTTCCAGCATAAACAGAAACTAAAAGAATTTGTGATCACTAAACCAGCCCTGCAAGAAATATTAAAGGAGATCTTGTAAGCGAAGAGAGCCCAGCCCAAAAGTAACGTAGACCACAAAGAAACAATCTACAGAAACAGGGACTTTACAGGAAATACAACAGCACTAAATTCATATCTTTCAATAGTTACTCTAAATGTAAATTGGCTAAATGCTCCAATCAAAAGACACAGGATATCAGATTGGATAAAAAAGCAAGACCCATCCATATGCTGTTCATAACAGACTCATTTTAGACCTAAAGACACCTCCAGATTGAAAGTGAGGGGGTGAAGAACCATTTATCATGCTAACGGACATCAAAAGAAAGCTGGGGTAGCAATCCTCCTATCAGACAAATTAGATTTTAAACCAAAGACTGTAGTAAGGGATGAAGAAGGACACTATACCATACTTAAAGAGTCTATCCAACAAGAAGATCTAACAATTATAATTATTTATGCTACTAAATTGGGAGCAGCCAATTATATAAACCAATTTATAACCAAATTAAATTGATAATAATACAATAATTGCAGGGGACTTCAACACCCCACTCACAGCAATGGACCAATCATCTAAGCAGAAGATCAACAAGGAAACAGGGCTTTGAATGACACACTGGACGAGTTGAACTTCACAGATATATACAGAGCATTCCATCCTAAAGCAACATAATATACATTTTTCTTGAGTGCACAAGGAACATTCTCCAGAATAGAACACATACTGGATCACAAATTAGGTCTCAACTGGTACCAAGAGATTGGGATTATTTCCTGCAATCACAAGAGGAAATTTGGAAGGAACTCAAACACTTGAAGGGTAAAAAGCAGCCTTCTAAAGAATAAATGGTCAACCAGGAAATTAAAGAAAAATTTAAAAAATTCATGGAAACAAATGAAAATGAAAACACAACTGTTCATAACGTTTGGGATGCAACAAAGGTGGTCCTGAGAGGGAAGTACATAGCAATACAAGCGTTTCTCAAAAATTAGACAAGTCTCAAATACACAAGGTAACCTTCCACCTAAAGGAGCTGTAGAAAGAACAGCAAATAAAGCCTAAAACTAGCAGGAGACAAGAAATAATAAAGACTAAAGCAGAAATCAATGAAATAGAAATCAAAAAAACAGTAGAACAGATCAATGAAAGTAGAAGCTGGTTCTTTGAAAGAATTAATAAGATTGATAAGCCCCTAGCCAGATTTATCAAAAAGAAAAGAAAAAGGACACAAATTAATAAAATAATGAATGAAAGAGGAGAGATCACAACTAACACCAAAGAAATACAAATAATTACAAGAACATATTATGAGCAAATATATGTTAATAAATTAGGCAATCTGGAAGAAATGCATTCCTAGAGATGTATAAACTAACCAAAACTGAACGAGGAAGAAATAGAAAACCTGAACAGACCCATAACCAGCAAAGAATTTGAAGCAGTAATCAAAAATCTCCAACAAACAAGAGTCTAGGGCCAGATGGCTTCCCAGGGGAATTCTACCAAACATTTAAAGAAGAATTAATACCTATTCTTCTGAAGCTGTTTAAAAAAAAAATCAAAATCGAAGGCAAACTTCCAAACTCTTTTTATGAGGCCAGCATTGCCTTGATCCCAAAACCGGACAAAGACCCCCTCTTCACAGATGACAGCATACTTTATGTGGAAAACCCAAAAGACTCCACCCCAAAATTGCTAGAACTCACACAGGAATACAGCAATGTGGTAGGATATAAAATCAACGCACAGAAATCAGTTGCATTTCTATATACTAACAAGGAGATGAAAGAGAAATTAAGGAATTGATCGCATTTACAATTGCACCAAAAACTATAAGATACCTAGGAATAAACCTAACCAAAGAGGTAAAGGATCTGTACTATAAAAACTATATAACACTTATGAAAGAAATTGAGGAAGACACAAAGAAATGGAAGGACATTCCATGCTCATGGATTGGAAGAATAAATATTGTTAAAATGTCTATGCTACCCAGAGCACTCTAAGCATTCAATGAAATCCCTATCAATATACCATTGACATTTTTCACAGAGCTGCAACAAATAATCCTAGAATTTGTATGGAATCAGAAATGACTCTGAATAGCCAGAGGAATGTTGAAAAAGAAAACCAAAGCTGGTGGCATCACAATACCAGACCTGAAGCTATATTATAAAGCTGTAATCGTCAAGACAGTATGGTACTGGCACAAAAACAACACACAGATCAATGGAACAGAATAGAGTACCTAGAAATGGACCCTCAACTCTATGGTCAACTACTCTTTGATAAAGCAGGAAAGAATATCCAATGGAAAAAGGACAGTCTCTTCAATAAATGGTACTGGGAAAATGGGACAGCCCCATGTAGAAGAATGAAACTGGACCATTTTCTTACACCATACACAAAGATAAACTCAAAAAGAGATGAGAGACCTAAATGTGAGATGGGAATCCATCAAAATCCTAGAGAAGAACACAGGCAGTAACCTTTTCAACCTTAGCCGCAGCAACTTCTTGGTAGACATGTCTCCAAAGGCTAGGGAAACAAAAGCAAAAATGAACTATTGGGATTTCATCAAGATAAAAAGCTTTTGCACAGCAAAGGAAACAGCTGACAAAACCAAAAGACAACTGATAGAATGGGAGAAGATATTTACAAATGACATATCAGATAAAGGGCTATCCAAATATATCCAAAATGTATAAAGAACTTATCAAACTCAACACCCAAAGAACAAGTAATCCAGTCAAGAAATGGGTAGAAGACACGAACAGACATTTCTCTAAAGAAGATAGAACAATGGCCAAAAGATACATGAAGAAATGCTCCACATCACTTGGCATCAGGGAAATACAAATAAAAACCACAAAGAGACACCACCTCGCACTGATCAGAATGCCTAAAATTAACAAGTCAGGAAATAATACATGTTGATGAGAATGTTGAGAAAGGGGAACCCTCTTACACTGTTGGTGGGAATGCAAGTTGGTACAGCTACTCTGGAAAACAGTATGGAGTTTCCTCAAGAAGTTAAAAAGACCTACTAGGTATTTACCCCAAAGATACAAATATATTGCTCTGAAGGGGCACCTGCACCCCAATGTTTAGAGCAGCAATGTCCACATTAGCCAAAGTGTGAAAAGAGCTGAGATGTCCTTTGATGGATGGATGAATGGATAAAGATGTGATATATATATATGTATCCACACACAATGGAATATTACTCAGCCATCAGAAAGGATGAATACTTACCATTTATACTGACGTGGGTAGAACTGGAGGGTATTATGCTAAGTGAAATAAGTCAATCAGAGAAAGACAATGATCATTTGGTTTCACTCATATGTGGAATGTAAGAAATAGCACAGAGGATAAAAGAGGAAGGGAGGGAAAACTGAATGGGAAGTCATCAGGGTGGGAGAAAAACCATGAGAGACTCTTAACTATAGGAAACAAACAGGGTTGCTGGAGAGGAGGTGGGTGGGGTGATGGGGTAATTGAGTGATGGACATTAAGGAGGGCATGTGATGTGATAAGCACTAGGTGTTATACTCAACTGATGAATTATTGAACACTACATCTAAAACTAATGATAAAAAATTAAAAAAAGAAAAGCAATGTTAATACTTTAGATACACAAATGGACACATTTTCACAGACAGCATCGGTAAGATAGTTAAAGTCAATGAACTTTGAAAACAAATTATTATGAGGCCATGTTTATACAAGCACATCCGAATAGCTGGAATTCAAGTATTTATTTTTATCTACTTTGTTCAGGTTAAACTAAATTAATAAAAGATAATGGGCCTCATTCTAATATCTGCCTCACTAGTGTCTTATGGACACAGCTGAAACCCTCCAAAAAGTGGTAAGTGAATTCTTTCAGCTAGAAAATATTAACGATTTGTTTTCTGCAAATTTCACAATATATTAAAAGAACATCTTTGAGAAAGAGGCATGAGAAAGGTATCTTCTACAGTGAAGAAATTACCCTGCTATCACTCTTGCTCTCTGGCAAGCCAATGTGGATCTGAGGTTCTAGCACTTACACAGGGTGACTTCTATAGATATACAACTTACTTTACTACAAAGCATAAAAAATGTGGTTTTCTGGAGATAAGGATGAAAATCCACTGGATTGAGAGCTGTCATCTATACTTTAAAATGTTAGAAATAAAATGCTCTTAAACCGAGGAGATCCTCAAAGAGATGTCTTAGTATGAGATGCCCAGCTGAGTTTTCAAAACACACACAAAATATCTGCAAAATTGAAAGCTTCCCCCCCAAATCAAAAGGCTCGAGGAGAATTGTCCCGACAGAATTCAGCTCTTATAAGTCAATCAGGACTTGAATAATACAGTTGCAATACAGAGAGTTAGAATCCTCCTGTGAAGTATCTTCCCTAAGCGTTGGTTAGGATTTTATTATAGGCTACTATGATATTTTTGTCTTTAACATTTCAGCTGGAGTGTATATTTATTCATTCATTCAACCATCAAGTGCCTACTGGATGCCAGCACTGGGAATGTAAAATGAATATGCTATGTGGCTCCTGAATTTCTTGAATCTGACAAGAAGTAAAAAGCACATCAAGAATATCAATGCTGTTCAAAAATTTAGAGCGATGTCAGGAAAGACACTCACCTTCCTTTGGGGGAGCTTCATCAAAAGGAACAAATAGAAGGGTAGTCCAGGCAATGGAAATGACATATATGAAGGTGTGGGGACGGAAACAAAGGCACTTTGAGGTGATGGCAAAACAGCTCAAAATGAGTCGATGGATGGGAGGGGATGCCTGGCTGATTCAGTAGATATAGCATATGACTTTTGATATCAGAGTTATGAGTTCAAGTCCCACATTGGGAGTAGAGCTTACTTAAAAAAAAAAAAAAAAAAAAGAGTCGATGGGGATAAAGAGATAGGCCAGGTGACCAATGGAGGAGAAATCTTTTATGGAAGTTAAAAGCAAGGAAATGATCAGAACTACATTCAAGGACAACACTCCAGGGTAGTATGATATAATGTCCCTAAAACAACTGGATGTTTAATTGGCCAAGGTAAGTTTTGAATGGTTATTCAGTTCAGAAGAGGGAAAGAATCAAGAATGAGGAAGAGAAAAAAAATGTATGGCCACAAAATACTTCTGGACAACCTTACTAAAAGCAAAATAATAGACTGCGTGCTATTCCAGCAGCCTGAACTATTGCTGCCTGAAGAAAGAGAAGGCAGAAGGGAGAGACAGAGTGAACAGAATGTAGGTGAGCAGAACAACGTGTTCTTAAAAATATAGCTTAAATTGGAATCAGGGATAAAAGAGCAAGGAATCAAAGAGGGAACCAAGGTTTCAAGCCTAGGTGACTGGATAGAAAAGTTAACACTGTTGGCCAAGCTGGGTGGAAGATATTTAGGATGGGGTGAGAGTTTATTTTATATACCTTAGGTTTGGGGGGCTAATGGGATATCATTTCAGCGGACATTTAACAGATTGAAGGGAAGAGAGAGATCTGGGATTTGTCTCAATAAGTATTTAAGAGAACAAGACAGAGGGGGTGGGGTGAGAAGGAGCCAGGATAGAATGATGGAGACCACTCACATTCAGAGGTAGAAGGAAACAGATGGGCATTAAAGGAGAGAGAAGAGGAGTCAGAGAGAGAGAAGGTGAACCAAGGCAGTGAGTTGCAGGCACCAAAAGAGGAGGGCAAAATCAAATGTGTCACATGCTGGAAGAAGGGTCAACAAAGATATGGACCCCCCAAAATATGTTAGGAGACATCAGATTCTAAGACATTAAGTAATGAGCTGCATACTGAGAAAGTAAACTCAAAAAATGCATTATATTGGTAATTTTTTGAGATGACTGTGAAGATAGGCTAACAATGTTATTCTATATTTTTATTCCACTTTAAAATCATAGAGTACTTCCACATATATTCTCTCTTTTGATGATATCATCAGGGGATAGTCCTGTAGGTAGATGTGTGGAGAAAAATGCAGCGGAGAGGAGTAACAGAAGATGTTAATAGAAGTTGGGAGTATTGTATGGTGTTAGTTTCTTAGGGAGGTGAAAGAGGAAAGAATTTAGTGCTGGAAAAGAGTAGTGGGTAATCATGTGGGAAACAAAGGCAGAAGGAAATGTAGATAAAATTAAATGTCCATATAACCTGCAGCCCATTGACAAATACTTGAGGCAGGCAGAATATAATGTCTTAATGTTAATGCCTTGCTGGAGGGAAAAACAACCTTAGTTTGACAATAGCAAGGCCTCCTGTATCCAGTGTCTTCTTTAGCACATGAAAATCCTTTTGGAACTTCCTTTATCTTTAATTCCCCTGACCCTAAGGTATATAATCAGTTGCTTCTCATAATCCCCGGGCAGCAGGGGGGAGTGGGGAAGGGGGGAGTGCGGGGGGGGGCAGCAGCTCTTTCTGCCCACAGGTCCTGTCCCCACACTTTAATGAAACCACCATTTTGCACTGAAAGTATCTCAAGAATTCTTTCTTGGCCGTGGGCTCCAGACCGCACCAAACCTCACCTATATATTCCAAAAACTACATCAGGTAAGAGACAACATTTTGAGGTAAAACTAGTTAAGAAAGATTCATGACTAAAAAGACCTGAAAGTAATCAAGGTAACCTTGAATGGAGGGCCCAACCGACAGGACAAATGTGAAACAAATTGGGGAAATGCTGATGTTGGCATAAAAAGTCAAAGCACTGGATGTGCACCCAGTCAAAGAGCTCTCCAGATCTCTAATATAATACCATGTCCTCCCACGAATGTAACGGTGAATGGACACTGAAGTTCTGGGGCCAACAGCCAAAAGTTCAATGTCTTTTTTTTTTTTAAGATTTATTTATTTATTTGAGGGAGACAGGCAGGGGAGGGCAGAGGGAGAGAACCTTCAAGCAGACTGCCCGCTGAGCACGGAGCCCAACGCGGGCTCATTCCCAGGACCCTGAGATCATGACCTGAGCCAAAATCAAGAGTCAGATGCTTAAATGACTGAGTCACCCAGGTACCCTGACAGTTCAATGTCTTAAGTAACTCCCGCAGAGATTTTAAGAGAAGTTCCTCCACTGCAGAACTCAATTTATAAGTCTGCTTTGGGTTCCCACCCCCAGCGCACTCCACAGGAAGCAAAAGCATTAAGCAAGCGGTTAGAATAGTGCATTCCCCCAGGACTTTCTCATTCAACAGGATGTTGGTCTGTGTCAGCCTCCACTCACCCTCTTTAGAGAGTTCTGCTTTTTGTAAGACAGTACCCAAGTGTTTATAACTCTCTCTATTAAAAGGCATGCATGTTAAGAAATCAATTTAATTTGTACTCTATGAGCTAATACATTGGGATATTACCCCATCTTTCTGGCTTGGTGTTTGGTTTGGGAAGGAGTATGCAACCTCCGTTGATCCAGTGCAAGTCATTCTTGAGACTTGTTTACAGGCTGGAGCCAAAGGAGAAGAAATCTTCTTTCTTTGCTGGTAGAAGGGATGCTAGGATGAGATGAGAGACCAAAGCTACTAGAAGCCACGCTCCCCATGACATGGAGAAAGCTATCTGCAAAGAGAACCAGAAACGGGTCAGAAATAGAGAGTATAAGCCCTAAAAGTGTTCCTGATGCTGAATCCAGACATCTCCAGGACCAATTCCCTACACCTGGGTTTGGGTTACACCAGCCCATAAAAACTCCTTTTTGTGTGGGCAAGTTGGTATTTTGCCATTTGCAACCCAAAGTACCCCAACATGTGCACAGAATACCTTACACTTACAAGGTGTTCAATAAATAGATATTGATTATCTGGTTGCGTCAGTATTACTGATTTTTCTGTACTTTTTGCTTCTGCGCTTTTTTGTGTCCTACAACCTCATTCTCAGTGAGGCTTGATCAAAGGTAAGACTGCAATTTTCCAGTAATAACTGGGAGCCCCAGGTCCCTGAAGTTGGCCAAGGCCATTTAATATGTCTGTTTCAGTTTCCTAATCTGGAAAATATGGCAAATAATAATAGCAGCTAGTTATTTCGCACCTACTTTAATCCAAGTACTGGCCTAATGTTTAATATGCATTATTCTAGTTCCTACAGCAACTTTGTAACATATGCATAATGATCCTCATTTTATAGATGGGGAAGCTGAGACGCCATGAGCTTAAATGAATTGACCAAGGTCATACAGCTTGACTGACAGAATTCTGATTCACATCCAGGTTTGCCTGAGCCTGTGCTCTTTCCAATGTCCTATGATGCCCTATTTATTTGAAAAGCTTTTGTGTGTATAATAAGATAATGCAGGTAAAATTGCTCTAAAAATAAAAAGAAATCAAAAATCGTTCTCCAATTGGCAATAAAAAACGTGGAAGTGGGCCCAAGTATTAACGAGGAAGATTTAGGTTTAGAACATTTTGACTACCCCAATTATGGCATTAGAAACAGTAACTGAAAAATAAATGATGAATCTCATATAAACGAGAAATTTTATGAAAAGAGAAAGTACAGCCAAGATTCTGTTCCATTTCTGAAGCCTCAATAAAATTCCAGAAGACATAAGTAAGTAAGCATTGCTAAGCTAGAGAGACATTTCTAATTTTCCTCATTGAACCATCAATATGGAGCCCCTGGCGTTTCCTTTGTGGCACTGTTAACAAAGTTCCTTGTAAAATATGAGCATTTTCACATACAGATCTGGAGGGCGATATCAGTGGTATTTAAAATGAACAAACCTATAGTCATGCTTCTATGTACCACTGAAGTACATGCAAATCCTAATTTTGTAGATGTTTAACTGAAAGGTTAAGACCAAGTCTATGTGTTAAATGGCCTTTTGTAGTAAAACATTTGTGTTCCTCAAGCTATAACTATTTTTAAAATTTTTTTAAAGATTTTTATTTATTTATTTGACAGAGAGGGGAGAAGCGAGAGAGGGAACACAAGCAGGGGGAGTGGCAGAGAGAGAAGCAGGCTTTCCACTCAGCAGGAGCCTGATGCAGGGCTTGATCCCAGGACCCTGGGATCATGACCCGAGCTGAAGGCAAATGCTTAACGACTGAGCCACCCATGCGCCCCTTAAAGCTTCTATTTTGGAGTAATTTTCAGTTTAAAACATTTTCAAAAAGCAACTAATTAATAAAAATATCGAAATATACTAATACTCATTTAATCTGAAGCCAACTATTGAAATGTACTACTGTAAACAAAATTAAAAACCAAAACCAGTGTAGAAGGCCATCAAAGTAGCAAAATAAATATTTTAAAATAATATCAGACATTATTATAATTTTGATCAAATGTAGCACACCTCTTAAATAATGAAATTTAAATATTTTCTTTTTTAAACTCTAACATTCCAAGAAAATCAGTTCATGGTTAAAAATGTGGGTTTATACTTGGAACCACGTGATTACTGACTATAATAATTGAGTTAAATGCATGCCCCAAATGCCAGACTTGATGCTGCCTTCCACAACATTGCTTTTGGAACTCAGCATCTCTCCACTGTTGTTTTCAGAGACATCTTTTATAAATGGGAAATCGATTGATGAAATCTTAGCCATGAATAAGTGCTAATGCATACAATAAATTAAAACACTGTCATTTTATAAGAAAGGTTTATTGGCTAACTGTGTTATTTCTTCTAGTAACTCAAAGTCTAGTGTTTAATTTACAGAATGAAATGCAGAAATCAATTATTCAGTTCAGAGTATGACAAAACTGCTTCTCAAAGTTATGCTTTGGGAGGCAACCAGACTGACTTATTCACTGACTTAAAACATAGAGTGTCATATCTGAGAGTTTTTCCCACTTCAAAATGTATCGAACAATGTTCAAACTATGAGGAAGCATTTTTGAATTGTCTGGTCAGTGTTGTGTGCAAATCAATTGTGCATAATAATTCAGACTCACCCTTCCAAAAAGGATATCATACATATAAAGTAGTGCTGGTATTTATGGGATGGACGTTTACCAGAATTGCTCTTAAAGGCTACATAATAAAAGTGCCTTAAAGCTGTCTAAATTAATTAACCATAGATACTGAAATGGATTCAGTTAATGGATTCTGCCTCTCCAGAGAGTGCCTCTTTTAATCATAAAACAGAAGCGAAAAACATACTTTTCCTCCCTATTTTCATAACATGTAGCCATCCGACCAAGAGCAGGAGGGGGAGTGGGACAGGTCACACCATCCCTGAGCCAGCAAGCAGGAGAGGTCACCTAGTGATCAGACACTCCGCCTTCGCCTCTTCAAGCGCAAACGGGCTGCCTCAGCAGCTCTCACATCCTGCTCCCCTTCGAAACAGGAAACCAGTCTAGAGTTTCACACTTACCTTCTGCCTTGCACTACCAAACCGGCAGTCTTGCCAGATCCTTGAAAATGCCCATTATATATGAAGGTGGTGAAGGTTTTGAGGGATCGGTAAACAGGAGGGGATTTATGTTTGGGACGGGGCATTACCTGGCTTAGCGATCTGCCATCTGTTGGAAGGTTGCAAGACAGAGAGATGAAAGAAGCACAGAAAAGTGGAAGACACATAAGGTCATTTGGTCCATCTCATGCCAATGGGCGGAATCACATCCCCAAGCACAGCTGAACCTCTAAGGGGTCTCCTAATGAGACTACTAGTTACCCAAAGGCAAATAACGAGGAGCTTCAAAGATCTAGGTCGTGAGCTCACAAATCACAGTTATTCAACTTGCTTTTCAATCAGCAAGCCCCTATTTTCCCAATGTTACCCACACCATGTCCTGCTTTGGCTCTCTTACTGCTCATTCGAAGTTCCAGCAGAGGGCAGGCCGGGGAAAGGAGAAGAGAAATACATGTCAGAGCAAATGATCTAGAGTCTTCTGAACATGTTAAGGTAAATTTTCTCAATTACTAAGAGCAAGAACGGTCCTTTTGTGGTTGTTTTTGTCGTTGCTGCTGTCTGTCTGTCTATTTAAGGTATTATCAGTTTTCAGGTCTCCTCTCTCAAGGAATTTACGGTCTGGTTTGGGAAGGCAAAACGAAGACACGTGACATGGTAAGAAAGCCCTGCTCTAAAGCCACCCCAAGCTAACTCAAGTAAAGTCATGCTTTCAAGAGAAGGAAGACAGGTCTTTGTGTGCTGAAGCTGGTGATAACATACAGATTGAAGGTATAAACCAAAGTAAGTAATTAGTGCAGAGAAGTGAGAATCAATGTCTGTGCAAATGCAATTGTTGAAACTTCCCTGAAGAGGCTTGGGTGACAGCCTCATAGAGAGGACTTGCAGGCTTCCTGTTAGAATTTGGGTTATGTGGGACAGGTCTCATCAGATCTCAGCACCAGGCTTTTTGCAGTGATCGGCCAAAGTGAGGGGACTGGTTGGCATACGGGTTGGGTTGGCATTCCTGGAGGAAAAACATTCATTATCTTTCCATATCATTCATTAAGGTCTGTGTGACAATGTCATGAGCAACTCGCTGTGGGGAGGTCTTCATCAGATAAACAGGGCTGCAAAATTCATAGCCAAAGAATGTGGACTGGAGAGGCACTCCCAGCTTCAGCTGCTACCTGAACACCCGGACTGGCTGGGAACCAAGGAGACATGCTGAAACCAGGAGCCTCAGCGACGAATGGCAGTGTTACAGCCGCTTAATCCTGAAATGAAAAGTAATTGCTTCTGGCTTAAAGAATAAAAGGAAAAACAAGATCGGCCTTGGCTGAATTACATTTTTTTTCCCCCAAAAACTACCATGCTGCAGACCAGGTTCTAAAACCTGCTGGGTATTTAAAAATGTGAGGAAATGGATGTTTTCTGTCAATAGAATTTAAATCCTGATATATAAGAACACTTGAATGCAAATACATTTTGATTAACACGATTAAATCAAATGTGTTTACTTTCAGCTCTAAGGGATGACATCTAAAATTTAACTTACCTAAATATAATTTTAGGAAGTCGGTCTTCAAAATAGCTGCTTCTTTCTTTTCTTTTCTTTTTTGAAGGATTTTCTACTGAAAAGTCTCAGCAGAAGCTACCAGAGCTCCTTTTTGTACAGATGAAACTGAAAATGGAGAAATATGGAAGCAGGGGGAGGGGAAAGACATTTCAATACTTGTAATATATTCCCGTGATGAAATTGTCTTCTCTATAGAAAAAATAATTCATAAAAATTCATAAAGGAACTGCTGCAAGTTTAAATTATTGTTAGAAGGATCTAAAGATGACTTTAACCCACGACTGAGTAAGTAATATTCTTATCTTTACTTGTTTACCTCTCAAGGGGCTACAGAATGACAAATGTCAGATTTTCTGTATATAGAATTTTCATTTCCTTGAGAGCAAGAAGGCAACAACAAAGAGTAAAAACACAGCAAGAGTGAGAACGAATCTTGTCTTTCAAGTTTCAATTTTTAAACATATGTATTAATTTAAAATATTTGTGGCAGACTCACAATGATGTTGAGAAAACGAATTAAAATATTTCTTGCTTCCTGGAGCCATATAAAATTGCCTATAGCAATTTCACATGGTTTCACCTAATATCATAAGCCGTCACAGGAGGATCATCAACCAATAATAACCAGTAAGGAAGAAAACCCAGTTTGTCTCCCTGCCATCATTCTGTACAAACACTAATATTAAAAAACGAATATGACACATGCTATCTTCCTGCGGGTGCTAACATTGAGGACATTCCTCTCAGAAAAACCAAGGCTATTGACAGTCGTTATTCACAGCATGCATTTCTGCCTCATTAATTCAAAACAAAACAAAACAAAATAATCCTTATACCAGACATTTTTTTAGATACCACCGGTTTTTAAATTTCGTTTAACCTGTATCACGACACTGACAACCCTGTCCACTTTCACGCGAGCTCAAGCCAGTGGACAGCTGCAAGGCCAGCCACAGACCCAATAACTTGACAGACCATCCTTACAAACATGAGGGCCTTTTTAAAAATGAAAGATGTCACACAGCTCATGAGGTAAAACAGCCATGAACAACACTGAGAATGCAAAGGATATCCACAGTTGATGAATTGCACTCTCTATGGGAATATGACACACAGCCAGTGACCCTGAAAGCCACCATATTTCCAGAGATGAAGGATTATGGTGCTTAGAAACACTTTGAATTAAAAAAAAAAAAAAAAAAAGCAGTCCTTTTTATATCAATACTCTGTCATTCTATGCCAGGAAAGGGTACTGAGTGTGAAGATGGCCCCAATTTTCTTTTTTATGCTCAGCATGATTCAGATATGAGCAGGGTTTCTAGTCCCATCATAGAAAAGCCTCTGACAAGCTTTCTGTTCTTACAAAACATGAGAATGTCCAAAGGAAATATAAATTTAAAGTACAATGCAAACATATATTTTAACGGGGATACATAGTCATTGCAAACATTGAGGGGATTAGGAAGTGTATAGAATGTTGTTCACAGCAATTTTAACCCCAATGTGTAACCAGTAGATTCAAGGCACTTTCTGTTTTTTATGTAAAAAAATTAAAATTACAAAAGTGTAATCTCTCATGTCAAATATTTTTAAATCGTCAATGACACGTTTTCTTCAAACCCCCTTACTCCTATAACCGACGACCTTGGGAGGAAGCAGAGGTCTTTCTTTGCCTAGGGATTTCAATTACAGACTCACTCTTTAGTATTTGCATTTTGCTTTCTGCAACTGCTGACAATTCAAATATAATTTTCAACATCCCTCTGGGTAAACTAACCCCTAAGTGCCTGACAACATGCTTTCTAAAAAGAAATCTATCTCTTCAAATTATACCTCATAAAAAGTGAAGCTTAATGAGATTTTAAAATACAGACTTAAAGGGGTTTTATCCTCCTCATGCCCTGGCCAGTATTCACCCTCCCCTTGAAACATCCTGCTCTCCTCATTTTCTAGTGTGAGTTTTGAAGAAATTCCAAGGAATAGCCACTGGGACAGCAAAGGTGACTTTCCTGAAGGATTGCGTCACCCAACCCAGCAGGTAGGAGCTGAAAAGGACTTCACATACTTCCCAGGTGATTCATATGATGCACACTAAATTTGCGACGCAATGGGTAGATAGCCCTTGTGAGGCGTTCGGCAGTGATAAAAGGAAATATTTATTGAATGTTTACCAAAAAGAGAAAAAATATCAAGTATTAGAATTCTACTTGGCCCATGATCTAACCAAGGTAAGAGATTAAAGGCACTTATTTAATGTCACAGAAATGGACCAGGCCCCAGATTTCCTGATCCCCAGAAAACTGCAATGGCTCCCAAAGACTTAGCTCTATAATTAAGAGTGACACTCATTCAATAATAAGCAAGGAAAAACAAATTTCTATTGATCCACAGATCTACCGTTTCCAGTACTCTTCATTTCTCACGTTGGCCTGAGCTTCCATCTGGTATCACTTCCTTCACCCTGAAGACTTAAAGTCTTTATGCCTTAAAGTACATGTCTACTATTGACACGTCCTCTCCGCTTTTGTTTATTTGGCACTATTTTTCTTTTTCATTCTTTCTCTCTTTTGTCCTCTCTCCCTTCTTTCGTCCTTGCCCTTGCTCTCACTTATCTTATTCCCTTCATCTTTGAAGGATCTTTTCACTAGGTTTCTAATTCCTGGTTAACAGGTTTTATTTCTTTCCACACTTTAAAGATGTTACTGTGTTGTCTTCTGGCCTGCGGAGAAGTCAGATGATTGCTCCCCTAAGGTCTTATGCAGAATGAGTTTTTTTCCCTCTGGCTGCTATTAAGATGTTTCTCTTGGGTCCTTGGTTTTCAGATATCTGACTATGATGCTCCTGAAAGTGGTTTTCTTCATTTTTTATCCTGCTTGTAGTTCGTTGAGCTTATAAAACTCATGGGTTAATATTTTCCACAAAATTCGGATTTTTTCCAGCTATTTTTCTTGAAAGGCATACATTTTTTTTTTTATCCCCGTCACACTCTCCTCTTCTTCTGAGACTCCAGTTCACAAATGTCAGGCCACCTCATACTACCCTCCAAGTCAATGAAACTGTTCATTTTTTTCTAGCCTTTTTTCTCTGTGTGTGCTTCATTTTGCATAGTTTCCATGACCCTGTCTTTGCGTTCACTATTTTTTTTCCTCTGTAGAATGCAATTTACTGATAAGCCCATCTAGTGCTTTTTTTTTTTTTTTTCATTTCAGATATTTTATTTTTCAGTTCTAGACTTTCTAGCTGGGTTTCTTTCATTGTTTCCACTTCTCAACTAAGAACTTTCCTCTTCTCATTTGAGTCCTTATTTTCTTGTAAATCCTCAAACACATTTATAAGAACTGTGTTAAAGTCCTTGCTTGTTAATTCCAACATCTCTGTCATCTCTGGATATGTGTAATCCCTGAAGATGATACCGAAAGATAAATAAAACCCAAGTAACAGCAAAACCACTACTTCTGTCTGAGATCACACATGCCCAACTGCTGGAATCCCAAGTCTCCGAATCCCTTCCTGTCACCTGGGAGAGAGTGAAGAATCAAATGCCCTCTTCACTGCCACTTGCTTGTCCCTGCACTCGTTCGCTGCCTCCTTCCTGATCCCTCATGGCTTAGTCCCCATGCGAGGCAGCTTTACACGTCAGGACCTCTCTGAGATGCTGTTCTCTGGGTACCACCATTGCTCCCGCCACCCTCACCACTGCCATCTTGTCTTCAGTGCTGCAGCCGCTGGCCCAGGGCTGCTCCAGGGCAGGCAGCTTGCCACCGCAGCTCAGGTCGGCATGAAAGAGCCTGTCTTGCTGCTTCTCCTCTGCGTGCTCCAAATGATGGCCTTGCCTCTCCTGCTTCCTCCTGCCTCTCTCTGCCAAGCTCTGGGGAAGCTCCGGAGGAGGCACCTCCTGCCTGCCCTTGTCCCTGAGCTCAGGTCTGTTTCTCCTCCAGCCAGATTTTCTCACCATCTACAGCTACTGGTCAGAGGATGGATTTCCCCCTGGTGGTAGCTCTTGTTGAACAAAGATTCTCCAAATTGCTAAGCATTTGCTAAAAACTTGTTATGTGTATTGCTTGTCAAGAGAAGTGAAAAGAACTAAATGAACACACAAATTAATAATAATTTAAAGCCAAACATTATGTTTTGATGAGAGTTCTCGGTTTTAAGAAGTTGAAATATACTGAACTCTATAGATATTCTTTAGTCTGTCTGTAAATTTCATCAATCGATTTGACAAATATATACCGAGAACATGAAATGTACCAGGTTCTAGTCCCAGTGCTAAGAATATAAGATAGACAAGATACCTGATCTCATGGAGTTTATAATAAACAAATAATGCCAGTTACTAGTAAGTACGATATCAGATAGTGGTAAGTAATCTGGAGCAAATAAAGCAGGATAATGGGATAGAAACTAATGAGAGGAAAAATATTGGATAGGGAGGTGAAGGAAGGTCTCTAAGAAAGTGACATCTGGGCTGAATGACATAAAGATCTAGGGAAAAGACAGTCCAGGTAGGGGACCGCAAATTTATAGGAATGTAATGACCTACGTAGTGAATGACAGGAAACAACCAGCCCAGGTCAGGTAGCACTTTCAAACAGTCAGATTAGGAGTTTGGATTTTATTCTAAACACAGTGGGAAAGACTGGGGAATTTCAAAAGGGAATGACATTTTGTGATCACATTGTAAAAAGATCACTTTGGTGCTGTGTGGGGATTGATTGGAAGGTAACAGGAGTAGAAGACCCCAAGAAACACTAGGAGTTATTGTAACCTAAATAAGAAATGATGGTTCTATAATTCCATGAAATAAATGTGTATTCTATTAGATAGTGCTCTCTGCTGATAGTGCATCATGCAGGATACTGGATCTACTTTGTGACAAAAGTAGATGACAAGGTCAATGGCCTCAAAGACCTTTCTATAATTTAATGGAGCGGGGGACAGGTAAAATTAAAGAGAACCAAGGATGATACCTTTTTGGGGCAATAAAAAATTGGCAGAGGTTAGCGGGCTCTTGACAACAGTCTCTGGCTAGAGTAAAACCTTCTGAGTCACCCTACCCTAAATCACCACACTGTTACAGAAGAACCAAAGAAACCATCATCCAAACCTCGAATCATACTTACACAACCAAGCAAATTACAAGCAAATATAACCATAATTGTCAACATTTACCGAGCACTTAGAATGCTCCAGGCACTATGCTAATGTCTACGTGAATCATTTGATTCCCCCAGAATAGGACTATAACAGTGATTATCATCCCCATTTTCTGCATTAAAAAACATGGCTGCTCAACATGGTAACTTGCCTAATATTACACAGAGCTACAAGAATTAGAGCCCTGCCTAAAATCCTAATCAGTCTGATCCCAAATCAAGCTTATAAAGATGAGGCCAATGTTTCCCAAAGTTGCCTGATATTACGAATTAGCTGTGGCTGTTGTTAGAGATACAAATACCTATACCCATCCCCCACTTCAGGCCAGTCCACCAAATCAGAATCTCTAGGGAGGAGTCTGGGAAGCTGTTATTTTTAACAATGGCCTTCAAATGACTCTTATTATCTTATTCTTTTTTTTTTTTTTTTAAGATTTTATTTATTTATTTATTTGTCAGAGAGAGAGAGAGAGAGCACAAGCAGGCAGAGTGGCAGGCAGAGGCAGAGGGAGAAGCAGGCTCCCTGGCAAGCAAGGAGCCCGATGTGGGACTCGATCCCAGGGCCCTGGGATCATGACCTGAACCGAAGGCAGCTGCTTAACCAACTGAGCCACCCAGGCGTCCCTTATTCTCTTATTCTTAATATTATAATTATTCTAATTATATAACCTACACTAGAATAGGCCATACCCAACATAAAGAATAAATGGACTATATAAAATAAAGGAAGAATCAAGACCAGTGGCATTTATCAGGGACTCCTTGGAAGAAGTAAGTTTTCGGCTAGATTTTGAAAAGAATGCCAAATAAAAGAAAGAAAGCATTGCAGGAAAGAAAGGCATGAAACAGACAAAAAGGAGAGAACTGGGTGTGTAGGGCACTGATAAAAACTGATGTCCCAAGGAGAGGTGACTTGATTCAGCACACACCCTGCCACTCAGTTCTGTTTACAAAAATTCAAGCAGGTTTAGAGTATTTGTAGGTCACCAAAGCTGCCTAGATCATTGGCCTGATCTTGGCCAATGTCGCCCTAGAAAGGCAATCCTTGATACAAAACCCTATTATCATTCTCTTGGGTTAAAAGGTCAGAAAGAATCCTGTTTTTCAGAACTATTTTTTAAAAACTAAACATATTTACTTGACTTCCTACAATAGACAGATGATCCCAGAAGACAATCTTACTTGGAATATAATAATAATTTTTCTCTTATTGATTCACAGTCTTTTTTTTTTTAAAGACTTTACTTATTTATTTGACAGAGAGAGAGCACAAGCAGAGGGGAGGGGCAGAGGGAGAGAGAGAAGCAGATTCTCTGCTGAGCAGGAAGCCCGACGTGACTCGATCCCAAGACCCTGGGTACATAACCTGAGCTGAAGGCAGATGCTTGACCGACTGAGCCACCCCGGTGCACCGATTCATGGACATTCTTAAGTACAATTCCAAATGGGTGCCATAGATGCCATGTCCTAAATTCTTCTACAGCATTACTTTTAACAGGCTGCAACTCAATCAATGGATGCTCATCAAATGCTGAAATACATTGGACTCCATGAGCAGCAATGGGGAGACAATAAGTAAAATGTGGCTCTTAATCATGAGAGTTCAGAACCCAGTTCTGAAAAGACAGTCTGAAAAGACAGATGACCAAATACATAATTCCATTACAAGGCCTAGAAGGGAGGTTTGTACAAATGGTCAGGCACTCTACAGAGGGAGCACTGGCTCTGACTGGGGGGGCGGGGTGAGGGAAGGTGAAGGGCCTTGCTTGCTGGGTTTTGGAGGATTCACAGGATTTTGAGAGACAAGGATGGAGAAAGTTCTGGAATACTGGAAGAATGACACAGACGTCATTCTTCACAGAGGTATGAAAAAGCGAGCAATTCAGTCATGGAGGAGTTACACACTGTAGCCCACAATTTTTTTTCAGTCTGCGGAGCATTTTTTTCTTTTTTTTTTAATTACTTGTCGGTGTTTAAAATGGGGAGAATTCATATATAAACCTTTAGTTTTTACTTACTGGAAATGCAAAGATATAGGGGCATGTGGATGGCTCAGTTGATTAAGGGTCTGCCTTGGGCTCAGGTCATGGTCTTAGGGTCCTGGGATCGAGTCCCACACTGGGCTCCCTGCCCAGTGGGGAGTCTGCTTCTCTCTGCTTCTCTGCCACTCTTCTCACTCATATTCTCTCTCTCTCTTTCTTTCTCAAAAAAAGAAAGAAAGAAAGAAAAAGAAATGCAAAGATTTAGCAACACTGGGCCCACATTCAACTGATCTTGAGTAATAGCTACTCCCTTTAGAGGGAGATCCTTCTCCCCAGCCCACCCCAGACCCCATACCCTCTATTGTTTTATTCCCAGCCCTGTCCATGGGCATTTGTGGTTGTGACCCCTGGCAGAGAACAGGCTATGAGGTGGCAGCAAGTTTGAGATGATGATTACATGATGAACCACCCGTTTACCCACACTTCTATGGTCAATGATGAATATACAGAGAAAACTGGACACAGAAGAATATATTCATCCTGTTTCCGCCAAGATTTTCTAGGCTTTGAACTTGAGTCATTATGCTTAGCTTCACTCTCTGCCAGAGTGGGGGGTGGCATTTAATCATTGTTTTTTCCTTCTCTTTCAGGACAAGTAGCTCTGTGCCAACTGACTCATTCAATACCAGCCTTAGCTGTCACAAATGATACGGAAGCGGCAGGTTTCATCTATCTTAGAATAGGGAAAATTAAAGAGGAAGTCAAGGTTTGTTTTGTGTGTGTGCATGTATTTGTTTGTTTTTTAAGGATGCTGGAAATTGGCACTTTTACAGATGGAAAAAACAAAGGTCAAAGGAGGAGCTGGTAAATGACTTGATGACTTGCTCTGAGACCTGATCAGCTAGTAAGGACACAGTCTTTTGACTCCTATCCCAGTGTTCTTTCTACTTCACCACAAAGTAAGTAGCTCTTTAGCTCTGGTTTAATCCTTTCTGTCTTAAAACATTCTTGGAAGTATTGCTTATGAATGATTTGAAATGCCAAAGAATATTCTGGATAGTAGTTAAGAATCCAGACTGGTCAAATAAGCGTATGTTTGAATCTCAGCTTCATCATTCACTACTCTATAGCCTTGAGCAAGTTGCCTAGCTGCTTAAAGCCTCAATTTTCTCAGTAGTGGAATGGGGATAATAATAGCACCCACCTCACAGAACAGCCCTGAGGACTTGAACCCATTTACCAAAAAATCAGTAGTGTTAGGCACATGGTGTTAATAAGAGATGCTATTATTCATTAGAATTCCCTAACATCTATCTATCAGAATTCAAAATTTCCATTCTGGTTTCCTGGGCAAAAAATGAAGCAAAAACAAATAAGTAAACAAACGAATATCATTGTTAGATGTGTTTCCATTTCACAGCCAAGAGGACGTTTATTACGATGCCTTGGGATGGAGCAGTTGAGCACCAGGGCAAAAAAAAAAAACCAACACGAGCATCAACAATTGAGTCAAGTTTCACAGCTTTGAAGATAAAAAATCACAGCCTAAGGAGAAAACCAAAAATCTCCAAGGCAGCAGAGTAAGAGACAAGGAAGTTCTGAGACAAAAGAAAGAGCCTGGGAAAAAAGAAAGGGTGCTATCACTTCTACAAGCTCAATGAAAGCATTGGTACAAGCCAAGAGTGACATAGACCACTTTCCAGATCAAAGAATGGAATTAAGATGCCTAAAGAAAGTAAAAGTCATCTTCAGCAAGAAAGAATTCTTGTTTTTCAGAGCCCAAGATCTCTTAATGTGAACAATGTGAAGAGCTTTGTTCTCATGTAGAGTCACATGAGGAACTGACCTTTAAATCCTGATGGGACCTGCTGTGGTGACTCCCATAAAACACCAGCTAGTCCCGGAGCCCATACGCTTGAACAGGTTGCTATGTTAATTTTCTTTAATTAGTAATTTATTCCCAAGAGTTGGGTTCCAGGACCCTGCTGGGAAGCCTATCAGTCAAAAATTAATGAAACGCTATTACTATTTTCAAGTATCTAATTGTGCACAAGGGAAAAATCTCGTCTCAAAGTAATAGAGCATTTTAAAAATAGATCAGTAGCTCAAGAGATACCTACTAAAAAGGCTATTTATTTTTGTCAGTCTTTATTGCCTCAAAGGCCAAAGCAAGACCCTGAAATAAAAGCACAAAATGAATTTATCCATAATGCACACAAAGAAGAGAGAGCCAGAGGGAGTCTTCTGGAACAGATGTCTATAGGTTCTTCGCTTAAAATGAAGGAGAGAGGCACTTTCAGTTATGCGGTCACTTCTGTTCTTTGCTTTGCTGAAATCGTCACTGATGAGCCAGATCCTTTCGTATTTTTTGTTCACTCTTTTCCTGCTAATTTCAGTTCTTGTTTAAGAGCTGCACTGGGAACGTTCTGTAAGGCAATTTGGTAGTATTTGTAAAAATATTTAATATGATTATCTTTTGACCCAATAATTTCACATTTAGGAAATTTTCCTATAGAAATTCTAACTAAAGTGTCTGAAAATATAGATATGAGAAAATTGGGGTACCCAGCTGGCTCAGTCGGTAGAGCATTTGACTCTCGATCTCAGGGTCATGAGTTCAAGTCCTACGTTAGGAGTAGAGCTTACTTAGATATGAGGAAATCTACTATCCCATTGCATAACATACTGTGAACCGAAAGCAATCTAAATGCCCATTAATATGGACTGGCTAAATAAATAATGAATCAGCTGTACACACACCCTGGAGTCAGACCACTTGAGTTGAATTCCCATTTCATCACAACTTACTAGTTGTGGTCTTTTGTATTTATCTTCTATTGCTGCCATAATAAATTGCCACAATTTTAGAGGTGTAAAATAACACAAATTTATCATCTCACAGTTGGATAGGTCAGAGTTCTGGTATGGATCGCGCTGGGCTAAAACTACTGTGCTGGCAGTGCTGGTGTCCTTCTTATAGAGTCTAGGAGGGAATCCTTTTCCTTGCTCGTGCAGCTATTGGCAAAATTCAGTCCCACCCATGTCATTGTAGGACTGAGGTCTCTGTTTCCTTGCTTGCTGTTAGCTGAGGACTTCCCTTAGCTCCTAGAATCTTCTCGCTGGTCTTTGCACAAAGATGCCTACATCTCAAAAACAGCGACAGAACATGGAATCTTCATGCTGCCATCTCTCTAACACCGTTCCTTCTGTCATCACATCTCTCTCTAATTCAACCGAGAAAGGTTTCACTTTTAGGGACTCAAGTGATTTTTTTTTTTTTTTAATTTATTTATTTGGCAGAGAGAGAGAGAGATCACAAATAGGCAGAGAGGCAGGCAGAGAGAGGGGGAAGCAGGCTCCCCGCTGAGCAGAGAGCCCGATGCGGGGCTCGATCCCAGGACCCCGAGATCATGACCCGAGCCGAAGGCAGAGGCTTAACCCACTGAGCCACCCAGGCGCCCCGGGACTCAAGTGATTTAACTGGGCCCACCAGACAGTCCAGACGAACCTCTCCGTCTCAATATCTTATCCTTATCCCATTTGCAAAGTCCATTTTGCCATGTAAGGCAACACATTCCAGGTTCCAGGAATTTAGACATAGACATCTTTGGGGGTCATTATTTTACCTATCACACCTCTCTAAGCCTCAGATTCCTCATCTCCAAAATGGAGTTTCTTCCCCCTGTGGTTCTTATAAACTACAGATGAGACAGACTCTTGGCATATAGTAATCACTTAGCAAATGTTAGCTATCACCACCACAGCTATGTAGCCATTAAAGAAAAAAAGGAGAGAGACAGAACCTTATTACTGATATAGAAAGATGTTGAAAAGATATATTTGAGAATAATCAGCTATAGAAAAGTATGTACAATATAACCACTCTTTTAAAGAACAAGAAAGGGAAAAAGGGAAAAAGATAAACACTTGTTAGTTGTACTTGTATAGGGGAAAAATGGATGGATACCAAAAGAAGTTTACAAAAGGGATACCAACTATATCTGTAATACTTTCTTTCCAACAAAAATAAAACATCTGAGACATATATGACAGGATATTTGCCTTTTTTTTTTTTAAGTAATCTCTATGCCCAACGTGGGGCTTGAACTTACAACCTCAAGATCAAGAGTTGCACGCTCCACTGACTGAGCCAGCAAGGCATCCCAGGATATTTGCCTTTTAAGGGTCTGGCTTGTTACAGCCTGTACTTTCTGGTGTATATAAAATGTTTAAAAGTTTTTTAAAGAACTGCATGGAGAAGTCAGAAAATAGGGATGCTGTCCTGATGGTACATGTATTTTGGGTTCTAGAAAAAAAATCTAAAGTTTTAGAAGTAAACATAAAATTAGGGCAGACAGAGGAAAATGTATTTCTATTTTCTGTCCATCAGTTAAGGTTAACCTCTATTGCACACTCATAATAGGTTAAGGATGATATGGTTTGAAAATGCCCAAAATATGTATGAAAATATTTAAGAAGACTTAAGCAAAAACATGTATATAAATTAATATAGTCCATAAATGTTGTCAAGAACCAAAGAATTGGAATAGTGATTACGTTTTGTAGAGAAATTTAATCTTGAGACAGATTCTTTTTTTTTTTTTTTTTTAGAGAGAACACGTGCATGTGCACAAGGGTGGGGTGGGAGAGGGGTGAAGGGAGAGGAAGAGAGAGAATCGTAGGCAGGGTCTATGCTCAGGATGGGCTGGCACGGGGCTCGCCCTCACGACCCTGAGATCATGACCTGAGCCGAAACCAAGAGTCAAACACTCAACTGCCTGAGCCACCCAGGTGCCCCCAGAACTTTCAAAGAAGGAACAATTCAAATAGGAAACTGGATTATGATGAGTCACAAAGAAGGGGCCTTGTCAGCAGACGGCAGGGAGGAGTAATAGATTAAGGTGACTGGAGCAGAATTTCCTTCTCCAAATTCTGAAGAGTTGTGAAAACAGATACTGGTATTTACGTGAACATATACACAGAAAAAGGTCAATAGACAATTAAATAGAAGATGTAGGCTACCAGCAAAACTGATTCGACATCACAGATTTACACTGACTGTGATAAGCACCATCTTCCCTATATTTGCTGGCTTCATGAAGCCATGGTAAAAATATAAAGTGTGAAGCTGATATTTGTGAACTGCTTTGAAAAAGGGAAGGGGAATGCTGATAGAGACCATGAGTTAGCCTCCCTTCATTCTCTATTGGAAGTGTTAGAATTATCTCTCTAGGGTTAGATATAATTATTGAATAGATTAACATGGACAAATATCCTCCCTTCCCCAAAAGGACAATCTATTTTGAAAACATCCCATTTAATGCTATCAAAGTATTCTAATGTTGGGCTAAATTCACCTTTCTGCCTTCAAATTAATTTGAGTGAAAGGCTCAACCTAAGTTCTGTTGGGGGCTTGTAGATGGCTATGACCACTAACAGAAAATTTGAGTCGGTCCAGATTTGTGGCTTGCTGCATAGATGGCGCCCTATGGCCATCTGGTCAACCACCAGGTCCTGCTGTCCCTGCCTCCACATCGCCGCTCACATCCTGATTCCCACTGCTGTTGTTCCAGATGTGGCCTCATCTCTGTTTGCCCAAATACTGGGGTGGCTTCCCCAGAGTCTCCCCACCATACTGTGGCCAGAGTGAATACTCTCTCTCTTTCTTTCTCTCTCTCTGACAACCTGAACAGATTCTTGCCATGCTTGAAGTTGGCCTCACAATGGGGATGCCTCACACTGATGTCTCTGTGAGTTATGAGTTGGGTCACAGGCCACGTATTACTGATAATAAAGCCCCAAAGATTCCAATGACGCAGTTGTCTTAGCCCTGTGTCTAGAATGCCTTCCCCATCGCTCAGTCACTGGCTGTGTTGCCTGGCAGACTCCTGTTCCTGCAGGTCTCAGCTCAGATGCTTTCTCCTGTGTGACTCCATAGTCTTGACTTTCCCAGCTGGCTCATATCCTTCTCCTAAAGCCTTGCTGGGCTTTGTGCTAGACTTCCGCATAAGACTTATCATTTTGATTGCAATTATCTATTAAGCTCCTTGAGGACAGGGACCGCATCTCAGTTTTGGTTTTCTGGGTTTTTTTTTTTTTTTTTTTTTTAATTTATTTATTTACTTTAGAGAGAGAGAGCACAAGAGCGCAAGTGGGGGGAGGGGCAGAGGGAGAGAAAGAATCTCAAGCAGACTCCCCACTGAGCACAAAGCCTGACTCAGGGCTCAATCACGCCACCCTGAGATCATGACCTGAGCTGAAACCAAAAGTCAGATGCTCAACCAACTGAGCCACCTGGGCGCCCCTAGTTTTTTTTTTTTTTTTTTACATAGTCAGTGAATAGCAGCTTCTAGTACATTTTAGGTACACAGTGAATATGAATGGATGCTGAATGAAAAAATTAGTACTACCACTTATATGGGGTAGAGTTTCCCCAGTTAATTAGATCGACATTTCCTCCCCCCCCACCATTCCTGCTATATGTGGCAGCAGAGAAAAACCTCTCTCCCTAATTATGTCAAAAGCACTGTCCCATGATTCTTTGCATTTTGAGAGTAAAGGCTGAAAGAAATTTTTATCCTTTATAACATTAAAGGCCTTGACTATTGACAAAGAGAGGACACTAGATTCATTAGAAGCAATTCTTTCTCTGTTTCTGTAAGTAATCACAGATGAGTAATTTAAAAAAATTAGTATCCATAAAAATCGACCACAAACCAATAAGGATGATGAGTTGAATCATAAGAATTCCATGCTATTTATATTTCCCCACACACACTCAGTGCATTTATTCTAAGTGGAAAAGTACAAATATTGGGATAAAAACATCTAAACTACAGAAACAAGAAATTCCAAATGCTAATCCTGCCTAAAGGGCAGAATTTAATTCTGTGCTAAGCTACTGTATGTAGGATTAAGAGGCGTGGTTAACCAAACATTTGAGAACAAGCAATTACCACTGAATTTCTCTATCACATATTTGTTTCACACATAATTTATACAATAAGCCCACAGTGGGGAAAAATAAATGCTGTTTGCAACATTTTTTTCCAGCCACAAATTTTTCAAGCATCTTTTTTCCCCCCTCATCAGAGATTATTTACTCCTATGGCCTTAGGTTGGATGGCAGTGGGATATTTTTCTCTCTGATATGTAGGGACAAAGAAATAACATTTCTAACTTGTTATTCTTGGCTGTGCCCTTCCAGCCAATCTTGGGCATCTGAATGCGGAGAGGCATGGTGCCCATAGCTGGTTTATAGAATATCTGAGATTGGAATGGGCATGCGAGGGAACACCTTTATTTACTCATTTATTTGTTCATTCAACAAACATTTATGTGATAACTTGTGTGCCCAGAATTGTGCTGGGCTCTCAGCATACAAGTGAACAAGAGAATCTCCACCCTTGATGAACTCACAGTGTCACGGCAGACAATTAACCTGACAATTACAATACAGAACAAGAAGCCAGGGTGGGAGGGCGGGGGTGGGGGGAGCAGCACTCAGAGTCACAGGGGCTCTGACTGCGATAGACAGGGAGAGCTGGAAGTGCCATCTAAACTGCATCTCACAGGACCTAAAGGGCCCAGACAGTTGAAGGAGGGCAGGGAAGTTGCAAATTCACAGCCTGTGGAAGAGCTGGGAGAGACAAGATTACAAGGGAACGTGGGAGAAGATGAGGCAGGACGGTGCTCATTGATAGGGAGGACAGATATTTGCAAAGATATGGGGTCTGAGACTCTAACTAAAAATGTTCTGTGCTGACAACACAAGCAGCTGCTTCTGGGGCCCTCCTCCCCCTCTCTACCTGGGGCACCTACCAGAAAGACGACAGCCGAGAGTTCAAATATGTTTGAGAGAAACGTTAAATCTCTGGGCAGCTGCATCTTGGCTGAACTGACTCTGGCCTTTGCACTTTAGCGTTTTGTGCAAAGTAGGGCGATAGGCGCCATCAAACCTTAACTTTGTAACTCAGGCCCAGCTCTGGCTGGAAGTCCGGATTTGGCAAGAGCGTGACCCTGGGGCAAGGGATTTCACCTCATTGTGCCTCGATGACTCGTCTTCACAAAAATTTGCAGCAGGGCATGAGTGAGTGTATGTAAAATGCTCAGAAGGGAGCTTGGTACAAAACAAATGCCCAATAAGTGTTAGCCATAATTATTCTATTCCACACCTGGGAAGTGCAGATGAAGCCAATTCGCCAGTTATTTTAATAACCAGCATGTCATTTATAGGACTGGGCTCAGAAGTGACGCTGCTGTTGTTTAATGTCTTTGGCACTAAAGGAGATTAGAAAAGTTAACCCTGTGAACACAAGGACTGACCTTTGGCTGCCTTTCAAAAGTTGCAATGGAATTTTTTGTTTATCACCATTCATTGAACATTCATTATCCCCCACACTTACTGAGTGTCCATTGAATGTCGGGCCTGGGCCTACAAGGATACCTGAGTAGGTCTGAAAATCTACTATTCACTCAGGATGTGCTGTGTCCAGAAAATGCAGATCACTGGTCATTAGGATAAAATGATGACCTGGGTTCTCCTGCGGAGGGTGACACATGCTACAAAGAAGCAGAGGTCATAATAAAGAACACTTGCCCAACGCTTTCTCTCCACCAGGCTCTGTGCTCCGTGTGTTACCCCCGAGCACCTGGGAAGTGAGAGGATGGAATCATGGTTCTGAGCTGGAGGGATCCGGAAAAACTTCATGGAAGTGGAAGCATTAGAACAGGATCTTGGAAAGTATTTCTGGACTGTTATGCTTAACCCAGGTTTCATATTGGAACAGGTCCCATGGCTTTTTCTAAAGGTGCTTCTTGGTGGAAAGGCTATTTTATTTATTTTATTTTTTAGAGATTTTATTTATTTATTTATTTGATAGAGAGAGAGAGACAGCGAGAGAGGGAATACAAGGAGGGGGAGTGGGAGAGGGAGAAGCAGGCTTCCCGCTGAGCAGGGAGCCTGGTGCGGGGCTCAATCTCAGGACCTTGGGATTATGACCTGAGCTGAAGGCAGATGCTTAACCACTGAGCCACCCAGGCGCCCCTACAAAGGCTCTTTTTAAAGGAAATAGCCAACACAAGGGGATAGTTTCTACTAAAAACTTTCATCTGGCTATAAGATAGAACTACTACCAACCTGAGCAAGGGTCCAGCTGTTGCTTCAAAAATTAACCATCTCCCATGACATCATCAAGCCCGATTGTCCTCTTGCCTGCAGCGCAGTTTCAATTCCATTTCTCCCTGAACGCTCCTTCTTTCCCACAAACCACTGGGACTCATGTTTGCAGCACACTCTGAAATCCTGTTCCCAATTATTGGTTGTGTAATTTATTGATAAAGCAAAGCCAAATATGAGTAAGAAGGAAAGCCTAATCAGAAATGAAGCACTCGATGTCCCAACAAGGAAAATTCCAGGGCTTCAAAAATAGAAAATCAGTGATGCATAGTTTGAGGGCTTTGTCACCAAAGAAATAATCCCAGTACTTAATAAACCAAAAAATGGATTAAACAGATGGGGCAAAGTTATCAGTGGCAGAGAATGAGCACCTACAGAGAAACAGAATGATTTAGAACCAAAATGACTCTGGCATACACGAAAGAATATCTATTTGGGTCCTGAAATGAGCATTATAAAAAATCTCTATGAAAAGGAATATAAAACCAGCCATGAAGAGAGAACATAACAGGGTATGGGCTGATACAGAAATGCTGGAGCTACTTTTTTACAAGATCGATTAGCCGATTGAGTTAAATAGTTGATTTGTATGATTTTTTTTTTTTTTTTTTTTTTATTGAACTGACTTCTTGAGTGGATCAACCAAAACAGTAACTTTTAGTAGAGGGTGGATGGAGCTTTATTCTAATACATTTTCCCTTAAACAGAAAACCTATTCTCACAACAGAAAAACCACCGCAATTGCACATTTGTCTGCATATTTTCTGCCTACACCTACCTGAAAGTGTGTTTTTTTTTTTTAAGAATTTTTATTTATTTATTTGACAGAGAGAGACCACAAGTAGGCAGAGAGGCAGGCAGAGAGAGAGGGGGAAGCAAGCTCCCTGCTGAGCAGAGATCGCGATGCGGGGCTCGATCCCAGGACCCTGAGATCATGACCTGAGCCAAAGGCAGAGGCTTTAACCCACTGAGCCACCCAGACATCCTTCTCTTTTTTTTCTTTTTTTTAAGATTTATTTATTTATTTGAGCGAGAGTACAAGCAAGTGGGGTGGGGAGGAGCAGAGCCAGGACAGGGAGGAGCAGAACGAGAGGGAGAAGCAGATCCCTGCTGAGCCAATGCAGGGCTCAACCCCAGGACCCTGGGATCATGACCTGAGCTGAAGGCAGACGCTTAACCTACTGAGCCACCCTGGTGCCCCAGCCTCCATGTTTTCTAATTACTGTATTACACAACTAAAAGAATGATATTCTCTTTCTCTCTCTTTCTCTCTCTCTCTCTCTCACACACACGCACACACACACCCTATGCCCTTGAGCACAGAGACCATAGGCAGATCAGGGGGCTCTTACATCCGTGGGCAAGAAACAGAGAACTGGAGGCAAGCGAAACACACAGCTTCTGAGCGGTGGTGAAATAAGGTACTATTAATGCCCCATCTTCCAAACACTGATGTGAACTAGGGGCCTTTCCCAGCCAGAGAATAATTTTAGGGAATGAGCTTCCTGGTGAGCTCACAGCGTAAGACTGCTTGTATCACCATCTTGAGTCAGCAGTGGATAATGCTGTGCAGAATAAACTAATTTTAGTCATCTGTGAGATCCTTGTAAGCGCTCCACAGTGACTTTAAAAAGTCAGTGTGAACTTGCTATCTCTCCTTCATTTCCTGCTCCCAATAACCACCAAGGGGTATTTTTAGATGACGATATCTTACAGGATTTGTCTAGGTGTGTTTTTCTGTTTGAGAGCTGGCAGTTGAAAATTCTGCCACAGGGGCACCTGGGTGGCTCAGTCGGTTGAGTGTCTGCCTTTGGCTCAGGTGGTCTTGGGATCAAGTCCCGCATCAAGCTCCTTGCTCGGCGAGGAGCCTGCGTCTCCCTCTCCCTCCGCCTGCCGCTCTGCCTGCTTGGGCTCGCTATCTTTCTGTCCAATAAATAAATAAAATCTTAAAAAAAAAAAAATTCACCACAGATTCCAAAGTCAGGAGGCCTTCTGGTTAAATGACCCAGGAAAGTGATTAACAAATGTGGCGACAAAGGACATGGAAATCTAAGCACCTTCTACACGCTAGAGGGAAAAGAACTGCCCTCCTTCCTCTCATCTTAGCAACATTTTCCGGGAGCCTCAGCCCACAGCTGCATGGAGGGAAGAGATGAGGAGAGAAAAATGCTTAGCCCGAGGCTAATACGATTTCCTCCAGCTATCATACTATACATTCGGAATGTGCAATGATCCCTCAGCTTCTTAATCATCCCAGTATGTGCCACACCTCTGGGCTCTGAGTCATTTCTCATTGGCAGTCAATCGCCTGCTGAATATAGAGCACCTCTAATGCGTTCAGCATCTCATGGGTCACTGAGGAGGAATAGAGCCTGAGATTCCACTCAGATCACCCAGATCCAGGTGTGTGAGCCCAGCCTCTAACACTCAAAAACTCGTATTTCAGGGAGAATTGTGTGTAAGAGGTTGCACTAGGGTTTTGTGTTTCTGAGAAAGATACTGGGTTTGGCTGTATTTATGAAGGAATGTGGAAACCCAGAGGAGGGGCCGAGTTGGGACAAAGCGGGTAAGGAGAACTGAAGGCAAATGGGACCTCCGATGTTGGTTGTGAATAGCCCGTCAGCCAGAAAGAATGTGAAGGGACCCCGCGTCATAGGTGAAAGCTGTGTTTTGGTTTTTGTGTTTTCATTCTTAAAAAGCCTTCAACCCTGGAACATTTGATATCAATTTGTCCTGGTTTAAAAAGAGAATCAGACAGCTTCCAATGAAGTGTAGGAGAACCCTAAGGAGGAGAGGGGGAGGGAGAGGCAGAGTTGGAAATTATTAATAGGGAAAAAGAGGGAAACGGTGTGTCCTGTAATTATTTGTGTAAGAAAGGCAGCTAAGAAGAGTTCCAGTGTAGAATTTCTGGTTCTTGAATTCATTAAAAGCAACTCTGAGACTCTTGGATTTGGGGGGCCAAGACTTTGCTATAGGAAACTTCATTTAAACTCCTCTTTCCAAAGAAAACATGCATCATACCAAGATATACAATCTATGTGTAGCTTCGTTGTGCTGCTGGAAACTCAGCCCCACAGAATGATTCTTCTTTACCGAGAATCCCAGTGTCCTCATTTACCCCTCTAAAGGCGAGTCTGATGGACTCCAGTTGAGTAAAGCAAGTCTTTCAGAGCAGAGAGGCAGCTGCCGGGGGCTGGCCCATCGGAGGCTCCGGAGGGCTGCGCAGCCCTCTCTGGGAACCACGCAGGCAGCGCTTCCCGCAGGATCCTAAGAAACCAGCCTTTTCAGGAACGTTGTGTTAAGGAATGTCTGGAATGTTTCTGGTCCCCAGAGTTCCTATATGGTCCACGCCGAAGAATGGGCAGAGCGGTATTAACCACGTTCAGCAAGACCAATTCAGATCAGAGACAGATCGGTGCCGGTGGGGGGTGGGGGGAGAATCATTAAGAGAAAGGATAAGACTCTCTCTCCTCAACCATTAAATGCAGTTTCAGAATTTCTTTCTGGATTCCAGCTGCATCGCACAGACCATCTACTATCCTTCCAGGCTAATGAGAGGGTAGGTGCTAAATAGGCTATCAATTTTCAGCGAAAAAAGTAGCAACTACCTGCAATTTTTTCATACACTGGCCTTTAAGCTTAGTATATGAATGAACGAATTTGTTAAAATATCAGAATAATTGCACCTTTGATTTTACATTATGAACAACAGTTATTCATGGAATCAGGAAGTTCTCTTTCTAAATATATTTTAAAGATTTTAAATATATTTAAAGGTTTAAAGATTCCATTTATAGATAGGTGTCTGTATGAATGTATACACAGACACATATATATGAAAATACATTTTGCCTGAATGCCTTTTATGTTTCTTAGAACTGTAAACTTGCTAAGGCTGAAGGCATTGCATTAATAAAGATATTTAGCATTTAAAATCATATTTAGTCTCTAGGTACCATGGTCATTTACTTTTTCACTTTTTATTTTGAATATTCTCCACCACAGGATTTCTCCTAAGCTTTTTGTTTGCATTGCACAGTAAGAAATACATTTAAAATTTTGATTCAGTACACTCACATGTATATGTCTATATCCTATTTATATACACACATAAGTATGCACAAACATGTGTGTATATACATATATGCATATATACACACGTGTATATATACATATACACACATGTATACACACATATACACATATATGTGTATATATATAGATACATACACACACACACCACACCAAAATTTCATGAAACGAAACCTGACCTTACAAAGTATGACACATTTCTGGTATTTTCTGTTCTACTCTGTTTCTTCCTTTGTATCAAATATCAGTCATGACTCATTTTTTTAATTTCTCTACCCACTAATGGGTTATAACGTGGCGTTTGAGAAACACTGTTCTACCTGACCCTTCAAGTAATTTCATAATTCTATTAGAGAAAATAAAATGTTACAATGCAATAATACAGGCATCTATTTGAAATGATTTAAGGAAACAAGTGAGTGCTTATAAAAGGACTGTATCTTTGACTTAAGTTAATTATGATCATTATTATGTTATCACATCCTGGATAATATTACCTTTTTAAGAATGAGAATAGTCACATAATCCTTTTCTTCTTTTTGAATAAGATTTTTTATAACCTTGCACACTTAAAAATTAAGTTATCTCCTTTATTTAGGCTCCCCACCCCTCCCCATTCCCCCTCCTTTTTCTTAAAGAAAAGATAATGATATTTAAGAGAATACAAAATTAAGAGTAAAAGTCTAGGTTTTACATAACAGATTTCTACAAGCTCATTTTAGAATTATATATATATATTTAAATATTTTATTTCTTTGGAAGAGAGAGAGAGCATGAGTGGGGTGGAGGGGCAGAGGGGTAGAGGGAGAGGGAGAAGCCGACTCCCCGCTGAGCAGGGACCCCATGCGGGGCTTGATCCCAGGGCCCTAAGATCATGACCTGAGCCAAAGGCAGACACTTAATCAACTGAGCCACCCAGGTGTCGTCATTTTAGAATAATAAAAAGGCCACAGGCAGCATGAGGATAAAGGCAGACTCTGGCTCTGTGCACTTTATGATTCCTTAGAATTGAACTGTAAATTCAACTTTTGAACATAAAATCAGACATTAATTACCAAAAAAGGATAATTCTTAAAGAAACGTTGTGGCGACTCTACCTGTGAATATGGAGCTGCACTCTGAAGTGTGAGTAACGATCTTCTGCTTGTCAATAAAATGGTCATTAACGTTTGAGATAGACTGTATATTCCCCTGTAACATATCTGGGTTGTACATTTGGATTTTTGCATAATGTGAGTTAAAATGGATCCTCCTTGTACTTTTTCTTGTTGATGCCTCTAGAGTTCGCAAATGGGTGTTGAGAGAGAGGTATGTTAAAACCCCAAATACCACAGTGTGATTCCCTGGACATCAAGACAGGCAGATTTTTGATAAGAGTCACCCTTGGAGAATCGCCCCCTTGTTAGTGGCAGGTGGGGTGGAAACACTGTACAAACTTCTTCCCACCCAGAGCAGAGAATTTTGACTACAGAACTCTTAACGTGCCCTCGCGGCCCCCGCCTCCCCGCTGGCTCTCCTCACAGGGTCTCTCCTGGCTCGCCCACCACACCTGATCATAAGTGCCTACTGACTTCTGCCTCCTTGTAGATTCGTGTGCAGAAGGCAGACAGGGGTGTCATCCTAGCCACTGTTTCATCTCCAAACTAGCACAGTGAACTAGGCCCACTGGGCACTCCGTAACAATGGAGTGAGGTAAAAAAGAGAGGAATAACTGAATTTTGAATTAATCATCCACTTTAACCTACAGCCTCTTTCAAGAGTCAGCCTTCTCGATTCACCCAGCCTCGTGTGAAGCAAGTGCCAAGCACTCTTCAGGGGAACCCCCATCTCCAAATCCAGCAGGCAGAGCTCACTACCAGGGGGCGTCCAGCCCCCTCCAGGTAAAATAAGGAGCAAGTTACTATTTTATAGAGAAGTTGCTACGGATAGTACTGTCTGAGGCACATACAGTTGACTCTTGAACCACATAGAGATAAGGAGCACCGACCATCTGCACAGTTGAAAATCCATATATAATGTTTGACTCCCCCCAAACCTTAACTACTAATAGTCTACTGTTGATTGTGGCCTTCCTGATAACATAGATGAGCACGTTTTGTATGTTATATGTATTACATACTGTATTCTTACAATAAAGTAAGCTAGAGCAAAGAAAATGTTAAGAAGATCGTAAGAAAGAGAAAATACATTTAGAGTCACACATTGTATCTATCGAAAAAAAATCTGTGTATAAGTGCACCTGCACATTTCAAACCTGGGCTGTCCAAGGGTCAACTGTAAAAGGTGTTCCATGAGGACTTATTCAATGAAGGTACACAGCCGAAGGATCCAGTCCCGGGACACTAATTACCCTCGTTCTGGTACACTGAGGAAGGGTTCCTGGACCAGGTGGACACAAGTGGAATTTGCAGCCACTCTCCTGTGAGTCTGCACCATAGGAAACTGTCATTTTGGTAGGTCAAAGTCAAGCAAATATCATCATCATATAATTCGACCTATTACAGGTTTAAATGTGCCCCCTCATTGCTAGAAACAAGTCAAGGCTGGATCCTGCCGATAAGAAGGGAGCCTGAATGGCGTACCAGGCCCTCAGCAGCCTTCGGGGACAGCTAAGGGCAGAAGTGGACATGAAGGCCCCAGGACTGCCCAGGCCAGTCTTTCCCGAGTGTATTCTAAGGCTCTTTAGCCGCACAAGACACTTTGTGGGGCAAGAAGAAAAGGATTGATTTAGGAAATGCTACAAACGGTATTCCTTTCCTAACATTGCCAAATTCATATAAAAGTATCAGAGTAGCATAGCAAAGTATTGGAATGGTTCCACAACACAGCAATTTACCCATGTTTCATCCAGGACATTCCAAATTTATTTGACTAGCGAAACCTTACTTGAATGTAACGCCTGATATCCCAGTTAACCGTGTGTGATTAGCAGGACTTCTGCCCCATAATCCTGGTACCTCGGGCCTCTCCCAACCCTGACTCCTAAGGCCTGAATGCCCTACACTGTCAACACAGACAGAGCTCCATTTCAGCTTCTTGTGTTTCTGAGTGTCGGGGAAAAGGCAGAGGCTCAGGATACCCCACACGGCAATACACAAATTCCTTTCTGTTGACTTATGCCGGTCTCCAATGCCATCAACCCAGCATTTGTGTATTTTAGTGGATGATATTAATAGAGACTTGGGAAATAATAATACCTGCCATTTATCATATACCTACCATGTGTTTTTTGCACTGTACTATACTTCACATTTTCGATATCTCTTGCATGTACAATTTTCCTGCTCGCAATGAGCTGAGGAAGTAGGTATTTTTGCTCCTTCATTTTACAGACAATCCACAGTGCCTCAAAGATTTTAAACTGTGTGGCCTGGGATTTAATGACACCAAGTCCTCTGCTCCCTCCACCACATTAATAAGACTCGACACTTCTATAGAGCCTACTATGAGCCAGGCTCCAAGTTTTAACTCATTTCACTCATAATAAGCCAATGAAGGTGCTGTTACGGTCGCCATTTTACACGTGGGCAAACAGGGTGAAGAAGTTAACCAACTTGCCTCGGTTGCACAGGAAGCAAGAGACAGGCCTGGAATTCAGACTGAGGCTGATTATTGATTGGTTCTACACTTAAGAAAGCCATTTAACCACATTTAACCCAGGACTTTCCAAATTTGTTAGACCAGGGAATCATTTGTAAGTCGTACCTGTTTTGTCTGTTGACAATTTGGGAAAACACAGTTTGGGAATCACAGGTCCACCTTCTTCTGCTTGACTCAGGTGCTCTCGCCTCTCCCAATCCAGAGTCCAGGCCCCTCACCACTGTGCTCTACCTGCCTCTTAAAGACCCCAGAGTCTCGGTCTGCACACCTCACTAACCAAATCTCCTGACTGTAGAGGCTAGATGTCAAAAACTGTCCATCTGCACTCTTGAGTCTCTCTAAAAGCCTTGTAATATGACCAAAGCAATACAGTTACATTTGTAAAGGTTAACGTAAAATTAATTATTTTAGAATGAAAAGTGAATTTTACCTCTAATGTCCATACAGAGAAAAACAATCTTTTCTGCTTTGAGCAACTAAAAATGCTAAAAACCCTTGAGATCTCTAGGGCTGTGAAGCTATGAATAACAGTGTGAGTCTCACATAATTCTGTGACGGTCGTGTAAAAGAGCTGAGTTCAACGCACCACCTTCAACTTCACCACTGTTGGGATGGATAAAATATAACGTTTATTGGGTATTTATTACGGGCCAGGCACTCTGCCATGTGCATTCCATTGATTATATCTTATTTTGCAACAACTTTACGAGATAAATACTGATGTTATTCTCATCCTACAGAAGCAAAATCCAAGGCACAGGGAGTTTAAGCAGCTAGCCCAAGATCAAACAACTATCTAGCGAGTGGCGGAGCCAGGATATGAAATAGAGAACCTAGTATTTAAATGTCCCTAGCCATTTTAGACGTTAACTCAGGGGTGCACAGAGCAGAGCCAAGTAGGAACCCCCAGGTTCTAACAAAGTGATCATTTGCTTTTCTCAAGCCCTACATTAAAAGGTACATAACATCTACTAAAACTCTGGGGGAACTTCAAAATCTGTCAACTGGAAATAGGATTCCAGTGGGGGAAATCCTAAAACCTTTCATTGCTCCAAGATGATATGTTGGTTTGGCAGATCTGGCTCATCTTAAAAGGAAGCTTTTTGGAAGGTATAACTGAATAATATGGCATTAAAGAAACATGATTCGAGTTCTCATGCTTATAAAATCATAGTTGTAGTCTCTAGGTTTGCTGAAGACTGTCTCATAATCCCTTACTAAGTTGGAGGAAATCCATACTGTACAGACGTAGATATATTATGCACTTTTCTTCCCTTTCCCAAGAAACTCACAGAGATTTAAGTATTTTCAGTTACTCGGAGCACTCAAAACAAGGATTGCTTTTCTCTATATGGACATAAGAGGAAAAAGTCACTTTCTATTCTAAAATAATTTATTTTATATTAACCTTTACAAACGTGCCCCCTTGATTTGGTTTTTTATAAGGCCTTTAGAGAGAATTGAGACTGCATTAAGTGTTAAAAAATCTAAAAGAACTAGAACTCACGCAGTTTATTGTTTTTTTAAAAAACAACTGCAGAAGGATTTTCAAGATGTAAAGAGACAAAAATAAAAGGTAGAAATGGTCATTCAGTGAGGCATGGAGGCAGCCTTGAGAATGTGCCCTTAAGGAAAAATCCCCAAGTCAAAAAATCACAGAATAAATAATCCTGGGAGGCAGTACCGCATGGGATTAAGAAAAAGGCTCAGATTCCAGCAGCCTGGGTTTCACTCATTAGGTATGTGACCTTGTGCAAGGCATCTCTCCTCCTTGTATTTAGTTCCTTCCTATTTAAATGAGGTTGTTAACAAGACCTATCTCCTAAGGTTGCTTGCTGTGAAAATTAAATAAGATAATTTATAAAATGCCCCTAGGACAATGTCTGGTAATTGCTCAAGAACAGTTAGCTATTAAAAGCAGAAAATGTCATTATTATTACTGCACCCATGGATGGGTGTGGAGAAGGTAAGAAGTTAAAACAAGGATAATCACAGGTCTACCGCTGTAAACCTAAATGATAGAATCGATGTATTGTAGGTGCTCACTAAAAACCGAACCAACCAACCAATCAATCAGTGAATGAATCAATGAATAGAGTCACAGGAAACAAAGCTTACTTTCAGAAAAGCAAAATTCTTTGCCTTCTGGAGGCCCCTTGCTCCCCTCTACTCTACCCATCAGAGAAGTTATCCACATAATTCCGATTAGTCTTCCTATTCCCCCATGCAGCATTTCAGTTTCAGTGCAGTAAATTTTCAACTTTTTCCAAAACTGGAATAAAATATACACCGGGACACAGTGAACTTATAAACAAACCCTTTAAGCGACCTCAACCTCATGACAGGAGAAAAAGATGGTCAAAGATGAAGTTATATTTAACACACCCTTAATTTGTCTCAATAGTGTGATCTGAAACAGATGAAGGTTGTGTGAAAAAATATATATTTTAATTGCTGTTGTTTTGCAAAAGGAGAGCTATAAAAGAAAAGGGGGTGTGCTGAGTGAGGGAGAGGGAAGGGAGGACCAGGATTTGGGTTATTTTCCTGTCACTAGGGGAGGTATCATTGTTTTCCCTCAATTCAGTTATGTACCTTTAGGAATTACTTTCGGCTTCTCTCCAATTCTGAACCAGGACCAAAATCACAAACACATTCGACAACAATATGTTCCTCTTGCGTAAATGCCTCTTCTAAGCCACATACATAATTAAAAGCCTGTTGACTCAGGAGTAACGTCTCAGAACTGAATGTCCAAACTCTGTAACTTGCTTCCTTTTCTAACCAGACAGCACAGCTGCCAATAGCTTCTGGGCCCTCTGCCTCTTTTCTCCATGTATAATTATCATACATTATATAGCATATGCTTGATTTGCCAAAGCCTGCCAGAAAAGGTTCCTGGGACTACTCATCTGAACTCTGTTGTGTATACATGTGACCGAAAACACAGTGTACCAAAGCAAAAGAAAAAAAGGAGGTGGGATGGGGGTGGATGTGCAGTGTTTTTTCTCCCATGGAAAGGAGATGAAAGATATATATATATATATATATATATATATATATATATAAAGCAAAATTTACTTAAGGTGGAAGAATATTTTAAAAATTAATAATGCTGGGGCACCTGGGTGGCTCAGTCAGTTAAGTGTCTGCCTTTGGCTCAAGTCATGATCTCAGGGTCCTGGGATCGAATCCCGTATCTGGCTCCTTGCTCATCGGGGAGCCTGCTTCTCCCTCTCCCTCTGCCTCTGTCCCTCTCTCGACGCGTGCTCTCTCTCTCTCTCTCTCTCTCAAAATAAATAAATAAAATCTTTTAAAAAATTAATGATGCAGGGGCGCCTGGGTGGCTCAGTTGGTTAGGCAACTGCCTTCAGCTCAGGTCATGATCCCGGAGTCCCGGGATCGAGTCCCACATCAGGCTCCCAGCTCCACGGGGAGTCTGCTTCTCCCTCTGACCTTCTCCCCTCTCATGCTCTCTCTCACTGTCTCTCTCTCTCTCAAATAAATGAATCTTTTTAAAAAAATTAATGATGCCATATTATAACAAAAATCCTTAGTTTCCAATATTTGAAATGAGAAAATAGACTTTAAAAGGTCATCAAAATATATATGAGGCATAAAATAAAGCACTTTGGCTCTCCTTCACCTTTGGGCAGCACCAGATTTAAACCAGACATGAAAATCTATCCTATTTTTAAAGACCTCTAGAGAAAGAGGTTGCACAATGTTTCTTAGGAAGTTGTTCCAATATTCCTCCCAGTCGTAAAACTTACATTCTAACCTAAATCCCTCACGTTCTGGTTTCAGTCCACTTCCTTTTGCTCAGCCTAAGTTGGGCTGAAGTACAGTTGCTCACTTACCAAACCAATATTATGAGAACATTCCCAGTGCTGTGTAATTTTTTCAGCAATGGAAATTAAACACACAGCTTGCAGTTGGCTGGATCTCTTCTATTCCTTCAAAAATATTTAGATATGATATTGGCTCTTTTTCAGTTTTCTGAAAGTTCTCTATTCTTCACAAATTTTCAGAAAAACCTGTCCTTCTTTTACAGGCTTTACTCAATTATTTTTAGTGCATATCTATATTATATCTATATAAGCTGTAAGTAATTGCAGATTTTAGTATATTTAGCTAATTAAAAATTTTTTTTACTAAATAGTTCCCTACTTGTGCTCAGTTTTCTGTAATTTATTCTAGAACTTATTTTAGAAAAAAAGTGATTGGGACGCCTAGGTGGCTCAGTGGGTTAAAGCCTCTGCCTTCGGCTCAGGTCATGATCTCAGGGTCCTGGGATCGAGCCCCGCATCGGGCTCTCTGATCAGCAGGGAGCCTGCTTCCCTGTGTCTCTCTGCCTGCCTCTCTGCCTATTTGTGATCTCTCCCTCTGTCAAATAAATAAATAAATAATCTTAAAAAAAAAGAAAAAGAAAAACAGTGATCATCAAACTTTGGTGTGCTTTAGAAAACTAGGGAAGGTTCTTAAAAATAAGATGCCCCAGTCTTGGCCCAGACTCAGTAAATTATAATCTTTAGGGCCTGACATCTTTCAGTTGCTCTCATTTAATAGTTTTAATTTGATTTAGTCAACAAGAGCATTTTTTTTAAGTTATCAAGCTCATTATTAAAATAGGAAAAAATAAAAACCACAAAAAAATAATTGTGTTCTCTTTCCTTTTGATAAAGCCTTTCCTTTTGATAATACTTTTGCACTTAAAACTGATACATTAACAGAGTCAAATATTTGGTGCTGCACTGAATGTTGATATCACACTCCCCATTAGCCGGAAAATCAAAAGCAAACCTAATTTATGCCTGTAAGTTTCTGTCCAACGTTAGAACTAAATACCCTGCCAACAGGCTGTTGATATATATAATACTTTATCATATGGAAATGTGGCGGTTATGACAAATACAGACTTCCACTGTCTACAAGTATATAATGCATTCAGCGTAAGAGGGAATAACTTTCTCAAAATTTGAGCTGGGTTCTGTGGATATGTGCTCATTTAAGGGATCCTGAATGGCAAGGTAAAGAAAGAACTGATTACTGTATATAACAACATGGAAATAGAATTATCAACATAATGGGAAGAGCTGAACAGGAGTTGGCAGGTTCTGTGCGACAGGGGGAGAGTACTTTCTCCAAGAAATTTTTAAGTGAATCAGGATAGGTCTGTGCTTGGATCCTAAACCATATGGTGGTATTATTATTATTATTATTAGTGTTGGCTTGCCATAAAAGAAGATTAGGGGCCTGACTCTATGATTTGCCCAGGTGGGCTTAGTTTCATTTCTCTGACATTCTTTTTTTTTTTTTAAGATTTTATTTATTTGAGAAAGAGAGCACATGAGCATGAGCAGGGAGAGGGGGAGGGGCAGGCAGAGGGAGAAGCAGGCTCCCTGCTGAGCAGAGAGCCTGACATGGGACTCGATCCCAGGACCCTGGGATCATGACTTGAGCTGAAGGCAGCCGCCCAACCGACTGAGCCAGCCAGGTGCCCCTCTCTGACATTCTTAAGCGTCAGTATTGGATTACCCCAGGAGGTTGCCTAAGGTAGACTATGCTCTGCATTTTCCCATAAGCACATGGGCAAGAGGGAAAAAAAAATAATAAACCCCTCAAAGCTACTAAAGCAACCGCAGAAATGCAGGTCAAAAGAAAAAGGGCTCAGAAATTGAAGCAAAAGGAAAGAAGTGAAAGCGGCGAAAGGATGACCACCAAATGCCAAGAGATACTCAAAGAGAATTCAGGTGGGCAAAAGAGGCATGTCTTGTGATGAAAACTTTTAATATATTTGCTTAGCAATGTTCAAATATACAATACAGTATTAATATGGTCATGACGCTGCACATTATATATGCAAATGTCAAATCATTACGTTGTGCACCTAGAACTAATGTTATATGTCAATTATATCTCAGTTACAAGGAAAAAGAAAAAGAAAAGGAAAAAGAAAAAAAGAGGTATCCATTTGTACCAATTTGTCTGGGAATGTGTGCTCATGCTTAACCCTGTTTCTCTTTGGACTCAGGATCATGGTCCTGTTCTAGTTCTTTTTCAAATGCTCAAAGTCTTCTTTCTCTGGTTCCTGTTTTCTTTTCAATGAATTGTTTACATGTTAGTTTTCTCTAGAGTCTCCACTCTTTAATTTTCTTCTTTTCCCTCTCTAGCCCCTTCGTGTAAAAATCTTACTTGCATGCATGGATTCCACTGTCACCGAATGAACATGACTCTAAAATGACATCTTTCGTCCCCTCTCGTTCCCAGGGTGAAATTATGAATTTCTAAATGCCTCCTGGATGTCTCCATCTGAAGCTGGTTTCAACGTGTCTCAAATTAAATGTGCCAGCTTTGCTTCTACACTTGCCGTGTCTCCCATAAAATGTTCCTGATCACCGATTTCAGCATGTGTGGGGTGAAGGGGTTCCCCTCCCTGATGCCAAGCAATTCTTAGGACACCAGCTGGGCATCTTACAATCCAACTCAATTCAGAGACTATCTACCAGAGACAGAGGCAGATTCCACAGGTTAAGTGCTCAGTCCTACAAGACTGCCCTCCCTCTGTCCCCCACCACTTCAGATATGAGTTGCAAGTCCAGGTTACCTGTGCTTCTGACCAACCAGCTATGGATTGGAGGTCCCCTTGACCCCCACCTTGGACTTCAGATGACAATTCCAAGTCCGGATTGTTGTCTGAACTTCCCGCTATTGGCTCTAAATCAGAGGTTCCCACGACCTCCTCCTTGGGTTCCATTAACTTGCTAGAGTGGCTCACAGAACTCAGAGAAATATTTCATTTATTAAATTATAGGTTTACTATCAAAGAATACAGGAACAGCCAGATGGAAGAGATGGGGAGGGCAAGGTATGAGGAAAGGGCGAGGAGCTTCCACGCCCTCTCCTGGCCTGCACTCTTCTGGGTGCCCAAGTGTTCACCAACCCAGAAGCTCTCCAAACCCTACCCTCTTGGGTTTTTTGCGGAGGCTTCATTACGTAGTCACGATTGATTCAATCACTGGCCATTGGTGACTTATTCGACCTCTGGGCTTCCCCCTTCCCAGAGGTTAGGGGTGGGATTGAAAGTTCCAAGCTTCTAATCACAAGGTTGATTCTCCTAGCAACCAGCCCCCTCCTTAGGTGACATTGAAAAGTCATTTCTTTTCTTCTTTTCTTTTTTTTAAGATTTTACTTGAGAGAGACAGAGAGTGTGTAAGCGGGGCGGGATGGGGCTGGGGGAAGGCAGAGAATCTCCAGCACACTCCCAGCTAAGCACGAGGCCCAAAGCAGGGCTCAATCTCATGACCCTGAGATCATGACCTGAGTGGAGACCAAGAATCAGATGCTTATGACTGAGCCACCCAGGTGCCCCCAAAAGTCATTTCATTAACATGGCAATAGACACTTTTGTCTCTCTCAACATAGGAAATCCCAAAGGTTTGGAGAGCTGTGAGTCAGGAATCTGGCAAACCAACTATAGGAAAAAATATATATATATGTGGTCATTTAGATGACCAAATTTAGATGTTCTGACAAAGCATACTATCACCTCCCACGTCTTTTATTTCTATTAATAGTACGATCCTCAGTCATGACTACTTCTCCTCTTGAGCCTCTCCACCGGTGAGTAAGTCTTGTTGATAGCATCTCTCAGGTAAGACGTGGGTCACATTCACTCTCACTGGTTCACCCCTAGAGTGACCCTTCATTAACTCTTGTCTAGACTCTTCAAATAGCGTCCCAAGTGGGTTCCATCCCTATATGGTTTTTGAAATTACTGGAAGGTGAATTTGATGTCACATTTTAATTCATCCTCTCTCTCTCTCCTTTTTGAAATCCTTATGGACTTCTCCACGGCCTATCACACTTGGTTCAACTCTAGTTTTATAAAAATAGTCAGTTTACTGAGCACAGTGTGGGAGCAGTGCTTTGTGTCATTTTCTTATTTCTCTAGAAAGCTTATGAAGTGGGTATTTGTTTCTGAAATATGGCATTTACAATTATGGAATACTAAAATATTTCTATCAATTGTGAATAGCCATTGATTCAATAACCTTTTTTAGGTGATAAAGAAATATTACACTAAATATACATATCAACTGTAAGGGTTTTCTTGATTTCAAAAACATTAAAATGACCAAAAAATTGGAATCTTTGAAAAAAAAAAAAGGAAATATCATTCCAGTTTGTACTTATCCAATGTTCTTTCCAGTATACTGTGGTCCCCTTTTCTTTGGCCTAGGCTTCAATTTTTTAGTCTAACTTTCCTCTTTTCTCTTGATGTTCCTTAACGTTTATCCACTCCTGTAACTTGACCTTCATTTCTCCTGTACCAGGAACTGCATTCTTCCTTACTTCACATGTCCAAGCATTCTGGCTCAAAGAGCCTCTCCTTATTAACTCTTTCCTAATCCCCTAAATGAAAATGACCTCTTATTCTTCTGAACTATCATACATTTTTCACTCTCATATGAATCTACCCTTTGTACCCTGTGATTGGGCTGTCTATGCTTTATCTCTCCACTAGAATATGTAAGTGTCTTTGAGATCCAGACTATAATTCATGTATCTTTAAACAATTACCCTCAGGGGCACCTGGATTGCTCAATCATTTCAGCCTATGACTCCTGATTTTGGCTCAGATCATGATCTCAGGGTCTTGGGATTGAGCCTGCAATTGGCTCTGTGCTCAGTGCAGAGTCTGCTTGTCCCTCTCCTCCCCACCACCCCTGCTTGTGCTCTCTCTAATAAATAAAATCTTTAAAAATAAGTAAGTAAATAAATAAACAGATAAAATAGACAATTACTGTCAAAGCCATCCTCCTGTCCCCCCATAAACCCCAGCAACTTCTTGCATATAATAGGCTCTTAGAAAACATTTATCAATTGAATGTCTAATCAGAGCACATTTAGTGATTTTCTTTTATCATTCATTATGACCAAATGAAGACTGATGGTCCCCAAGCATTTTGCCACTGCTTAGCCAAGAATTGCTTGGTGTAGTGCTTCAAGAAAAGTTAATTCTCCTGCCATAATCAAGTCACAACCTGACAGGCCTACACAGCTGCACTTTTTCTAAATGATAGCCTTTTTATTTCTCCAAGATTAAAACTTTTTTTCTGAAGGAGGCTCTTTAGAACGTAGGTTAAACCCTCCTTCTTTTTAAAAATTAAAATCTTAAAAATAAATAAATAAATAAAAATAAATAAAAATAAAAACTAAAATCTTTTGGGGTACCTGGGCGGCTCAGTAGGTTAAGTGGTTCAGGTCATGACCTCAGGGTTCTGGGATTGAGCCCCATGCAGGGCTCCCTGCTAAGCAGGGAGTCTGCTTGTCCCTCTCCCTCTCCCCCTGCTTGTTTTCTCTCTCTCTAATAAATAAAATCTTTAAAAATATATATATATATAATCTTCCAAAGCAAAAAACAGAAGAAATGCCCTGTGTGCTAAGGTGTAAATTCTTTGTTATTTTATTCTTGCCATTGTCTGGAGGGAAAGTTGTTGTGGGAAACCTAAATATTTCTTGCTCTTGGCCCTTGCCTTGGCATTTCACAGGAAAATATTACAGATAAAAAGAAAAAGTATTTCACAGGTATTTGTTTACATTCCTCATTGTTATAGTCTCAAAAATGGGTAAATGATTTTGCATAGATTTGTGCTTGTTAATGTTTTATAGGGTATAGCAGAATCCTATGGTCATACTACTAAAACTCCTCATTTCGGTGGTCGAGCTTACAAAAAATTTTAAACACATTTTCTTATTTAGCTCCCAAAACAACTCCTTGATATAGGCATTTTTAAAAATTTTTATTTATTTATTTATTTATTTATTTATTTATTTGAGAAAGAGAGAGATTGTGCACGTGCCTGTGTGCACAAGGGGGGAAGGGCAGAGACAGAGACTCTCAAGCAGACTCTGTACTGAGTGTGGGACCGGATGCAGGGCTTGACCCCACAACCCATGAGATCACGACCTGAACCAAAACCAAGAGTCCAACGCCCAACTGAGCCACCCAGTTACCCCTCATGTAGGTATTAATATACACATTATAGGAATGGATCAACTGAGACTCAGAATTGTTAAAGAATCTTTTCACCCAAGGTTATATAGCCAATAATGGCAGAGGCTGGGTTGAATCCAGATCTCCTCACTCTGGGGCCTGCACATTGTTCATAATTCTGTAAGGGAGCTCAGAGGAGAAACCGGTTTTTCTTTTTTATTTTTTTTAAGATATTATTTATTTATTTGATAGAGAGAGAGAGCATAAGCAGGAGGAGTGGCAGGCAGAGGGAGAGGAAGAAGCAGGTTCCCCACTGAGCAGGGAGGCCGATGCAGCACTCGATCCCAGGACCCTGGGATCATAACCTGAGCCGAAATAACTGACTGAGCCACCCAGGTGCCCCGAAACTGGTGTTTTTAAATATGAGACCACTTATGGGAGAGTCTGACAAACTGCTGTTATATCCTGACCTTTGAAAAGACCCCAAGAGTGAATAATCCTAAAAGCCTGTGTGACCTGTAGGAATCTGTGTGATTTTAAAATGTTACCTCCACCCAAATCTGCTTAGATTCTGAGGAAATCAGGATTCTCTACCCTCTCAAATCTCCTCTCCAAGTTCTCCTATATCCAGCTAACTGGCTTGGAATTTCTGTCATAAGCAAATGGGCAGTTTGTTTCACCTTGTAGCTTAATTTCTGAAAATCTTTCAACATCGCAAGTCCAGATAAGTGATGATAAGATGTGAGAATCCAAGGGCTCGATCAATGGTTTTCCAATCTTTTAAAGGAAACAGTTCTCCATCTATCCCTACCCTCAACCAACATATTGATTTATGAAAAGTCACCCACAAACAGGGAGAAAATGATGGCACCAATTCTCAGGCCCACCTTGTCTAAGGCCAAAGTATACTTGCATGACCCCAGCTGTCTTCCATTCCCCTTTTACCATGATTAGTACACTTATTTGGCTAATAATTGTGAAAGATGAAATGGGGAAGCACAGGTTTTCAGACCACACCAAGAAAATCTTCGAAACAAACTGACATATGTTGACTAACACTGGGTAATTTCATAAAAATGTATGAAATATGCTCAGTCTTTATTAGGACCTTGAGAGATGCACACACCTTGAAGCTCAGCAACGTTAAACAACTCACCCAAGATCACACAGCTAGAAAGTGGTGAAGTTGGGATCCAAACTCTCTTTCTTCTTTCAAAGTCTATGCTGTTAACGATTCTACTACACTGCTTCTCAGATCTATTTTTATGTGATATTAAGATAGAGATGAAGTCCAGTATAATACTTCACCAGATCATCTTCACAAGGAGCCAGTAAATGTGGTGACAAAAGACAGAGAACAATCCAGACACCTCCCTTAAGCCCCCCATTTCCAATTCCTTCCTCCTCTTTGGAATTACTCTTTTTTTAAAGATTTTATTTATTTACTTGAGAGAGACAGAGAAGAGCCAGAGGGAGAGGGAGAAGCAGGCTCTCGGCTGAGCAGGGAGCCCGATGTGGAAATCGATCCCAGGACTCTGGGATCATGACCTGAGCTAAAGGTGGACGCTTAACCGACTGAGCCACCCAGGCGCCCCCTCTTTGGAATTACTCTTAAATTCTTAGTCACAACTGGGGTGCCTGGCTGGCTCAGTCAGTTAAATGTCTGCCTTCAGCTCAGGTCATGATCTCAGGGTTGTGGGATCGGGATCGAGTCCCACGTCGGGCTCTCTGCTCAGCGAGGAGCCTTCTCCCTCTGCCCCCTGCCCATGCTCTCTCTCTCTGACAAATAAATAAATCTTAAAAAAAAAAATTCTTAGCCACAACGTATACACATGCCTAACACATTGAACCTTAACAACAACAGCTCAGACATTCTATTATTTTGAAGAAAACAATATCCAAAGGGTATCCTGAGAGCTAGCTCGGTGACAGGCTTCTTCCAGACTGATACGAGGCAGACTTGCTCATCGTGCACACAGGAAACAAGCAACTGCCTCTAAGCCCGTCTTCCATCAATTCCTACAGTTCTGGGCGACTCACCAATGCCAAAAAGTTGATCATTTCAAGAAATCATACTCACAACAGCATGCCATCCCTTTTCTAGTAATTCCCAGAATGGTTTACGCAAGTTGAGAGGACACTAAAGAAAGGAGAAGCTTGGCACTTCGACTGGTCATGGTGAAACCGGATGAGAGAGGGTACAGTTTCTCTGTTTGGGCGCTGGGATGCCATGTTTGCCCAAGAGTACTTGTTTGAGTAATTATTTGAACATTTTGATGGATTGTAACCACATACATTCATAAAAGTGGGGTTGAAAATGGAAAAATAAATACCGATACTATTGCTGAGAAGGGTAAATCTCATAAACTTAACACGATTAAGACGAAGATGGGAAAACAGTGGCCAAGTCAAAAGCAGAGAAACCTTGGCCTGGGTTGGATGATAGCTGGACCTGAGCCAGTACTCCAGGTGTCCGGTGGTGAAAGGAAAGAATGCAGAAGCACCCACCACATTCTAGAAAGACACGATGAAAGACTATTTCTAAAAACCAAGATGTTTTTAGGGATCATACCCATTTTGAGCTCTTTGGTACTGGGATGCTGCTTACAATAGGCAAATCTCTTATTTGAGCCTTGCAGATTTGTACCTATTTCCAGGAACACATTAAATACAGATGTACACCTGTACCTCGTTGCTTTGTCTCCATGCCCATTCGTTTAGGTGAAACAAATAAATTGTATGTCAGAGTGATGAAGACTGCAGAATACGCAAACAAAACGAAGAGGACCTGAGATCCAGGAGCCGGGGCCAGCATCCAGATTTCTGCCCGGTGAAGGGCCCGAGGTGAATGCGTCTGCAGACCAACCCCCAGTGGAGGCACGGGCATGCGCAGTCCGGACCGTTTGACGGAAAGCCTTTGGAGCTGCTGCCTGCTTTCAAGTGATGTCGGGCAAAGAAACTAGATACATGAATTGCACTGAAGTTCACATTCTAAAGAGTGGCTAAATCAACAACCTTAGAGCACCACGTCCTTGGAGCACCATGTCCTCTGACCAGTCCCAGGAATTTCTGGAGCTGGGGTGAACAACGCCAGTGTGGACCCCATTGTGTCCTCAGTTGGCAGTGACAGCTCTCTCTTCAGTCACACACCCAGCAGCTTTCTGTCACGTGTGGTTTTAGCGACCAGCCCTATGTATCTTCATCAGACTGCCTTCCTTTGCCCTGACTAAAATGAAGAGGACATTTCTACCCACCCACTCATCAGGGCCTACAAGACTCAACTCACATCCTGCCAGCCTCAGGATGGAACATGACTCCTTTCAACTACCTGGGCACAGAAGCCGACTATCAGGGAACTGCCTGTGGCCTCCACACATTGCCACACTATTTACACAGCTGATGGAGGTTTGCCCTGTTGAAGAATTTGGCTCTGGAGGATGCCCCTTAGAATTCCCAAAGGGCCCATTCACCCAGGCACACCCGCACAGATGCCTGTGGAGATAGGAACAGTGGGGTTCATTTTCTAACTTCCTCTGTACACACTATAATTCTACACGTTTATTTAAAAGTGGGGGGTCGGAGAAGAGCTAGGGGAGCTACAAAACCCAACATTATATGAAATGTTTTCAAAAAATATTTTAAGTAATGTCAACAACCCCCTTCCCCTGCCACTCAAACATTCCTCTGCTTCATTCAGCAGCCCAGACTCTGTCCTTCACGTTCACAGGCCTGAAGCAGGGCTGGGATGGGACTCCCAACAGAAAAGGAACCCTTTCCAAGGCAGAGAGCAGGAGCTCAAAAAGTGAACCAAATCTCAAGGCAGAGAGGAGAGAAGCAGCAAAGCAGAAGCCTTCACATTCTTTTCTTTGAATAATTTAAAATCCTTCTATCAGCAAAGGAAAAGAAAATATCAGACATGTGATTTTAGCATGACAATAAGACAAAGCAGATGCAATAAAGTAGAGGGAGTAATTTCCTGGAGCCCTTCTTGCTTTTCTAAAGGTAAGGGTCAATTTTCATTCTGTTGATTATTAAAATACGTTAGAAATGACAGTAAGCTATTAATTTCTCCAGCTCACTACTAACTGCCATCACAGTGGCAGTCGAATCCTGGCAGCTGTGGGGCCTGGTTTTCCTAGCTGTGAATGACCTCTTTCACTAGGAAAATTGGTCAGGAAACAACTCTCCTTTCGAGAAAGAGGCGTGTGTGAGACATAAATGTATATCCAAAATGTTCCCTCTCTTAATTTCCTTCCCTTAAAAAAAAAAAAAAATTTCCTTCCCTTGCTGCTAATTTTCTCCTAGCTTCAATAATTAATCTTCCTACATTGCTCAAGTAAACTTCATCTAAATCAGCTCAACCTAGAGAAGAAGAAAAGGTAACTGATCCACCCACATATGTCCCACATCTTTCCTTTGGAGGAGACAAAAGTGTAATCTCAAGTTGAAGGGCTTACGTTTGGGTGCCAAACTCTGAGCTGGACTCTTGACATGCTCAATGAATACACGACTTAGGACAATTTACTTTCATCTCAATTTCCTTATTTGTGAAATGGGAACAATTAGTAGTTCCTAACTTCTGGGGTTTATGTGCAGATCAAACATAATACACCTTGAGCAGGAGCTGAAACAAAGTAAGGACTCTGCAGAAGTTCAGGATTACTATCACTGGCTCTCCCACCTCTACAAGGTCAGAGTCAAGCAAAGACAGAAGGCAAACAATGCTAATTAGAGATTGAAAAAGTCACAGAATTCTCAACTCTCAGTAGAGCAGAAGCAGATAAAAGTCAATGTAGTCATTTTTTTTATTAAAAGTCTAAATGTAGGGCGCCAGGGTGGCTCAGTCCATTAAGCGCCCGACTCTTGATTTCAGCTCAGGAGTGTGAGATCGAGCCCCCTATGAGCCCCACCTGAGCCTCACTTTGGGCTCCCAGCTCAGTGCAGAGTCCGCCTGAGATCCTCTCTCTCCACCTCTCCCCCTACTCGCACACGCTCTCTCTCTCAAATAAATAGTAAAAAATAAATGTATTAAAAGTCTGAACACGATATTATACTTGTGATTATTTACAGGCTAATGATTTGTAAGAGGTGGGGAGAAAATGGTTTTTCTATATACGTGACTGTAGGAAGAGCTTTATTTAAGAAATTAAGAACTTAGAAAAAAGCAATTTAAAAATGACGAATTCAAAAAAGAAAAAAAACAAAAAAAGCCTACAGAAGAAAAGGTTAATGAATAAGCAACAAACTGACTTCATGTTCAGCTAATCTCCATAATAATACTGGTGTTTAGAGACAGAAATAACCTCATATTATAGGTTTTCTGGGGGCAGGGAGGAAGTACTACAAATTGCCATGTACTCTGGAGACTGGGTTGGCCCCACAGTGAAACCTAGTCTCTGTCCTCACCCATCTCAGAAGGTCTAGCTTAAACCCCTTCCTGTCCCCCCAAAAGAGAAATTTGGCGTTGTGATTAAGAAAAAGCAGCCAGAGTACTGGAACCGGTTACTAGCTAAGCAGTTTTAGGTTACATAACCTTGCTGAGCCTCAGTGTCCTTATCTGCAAAATGGGACTACTAACAGTACCTATCGCAGGGGCTGTGTGAGCATTCAGTGTGAAAATGTGCATTGGGGATAAAGGTCTCCCACCATGAAGTGGAGGCAGGCAGAGCCTACTCCAATCGTTCATTTTACGGATAAGAAGATCTAAAGATGTTAAGATGTAGCCGTAGGTCACACAATGAGTTCATTTAAAAGCCTGGATCAGCGGGCACCTGGGTGGCTCAGATGGGTAAGCGTCTGCCTTTGGCTCTGGTCATGATCGGGGAGTCCCGAGTTAGGCTCACTGCTCGGCAGGGAGTTTGCTTCTCCCTCTGCCCTTCATCCCACTTGTGCTCTCTCTCTCTCAAATAAATAAATAAAATCGGGACGCCTGGGTGGCTCAATTGGTTAAGCCACGGCCTTCGGCTCGGGTCATGATCCCAGGGTCCTGGGATCAAGTCCCATGTCGGGCTCCTTGCTCAGTGGGGAGCCTGCTTCTTCCTCTGCCTGCTCTGCCTGCTGCTCCCCCTGCTTGTGCTGTCTCTGACAAATAAATAAATAAATAAAATCTTTTTTATAAATAAATAAATAAATAAATAAATAAAATCTTAAAACAAACAATAAAAAAACAAAGCCTGGATTAGAACCTAAATCCTGGTTCCTAATTCAGCATTTTTACACTAAATATACTTCTGCTTCCATGGAGCTTTGCAAATATTCTCCCACATTGATTTTGCCTTTTTCTGAACATCAACTGCATTTTCAAGCAGTACTATCGGGATAGCACATCTGAATACCCTCAGATGACAAATCTGTTCCCTCAATCACATCGTAAGTTCTTTGAAGTGACAGCAGAGGTTTCAAATGTCTTCCAACTGTCCAAAGGTGTGTCTGCTCAAGTGCCAGGCACATGATATCATTAATTGATTGACAGAGTGGTTTCTTTACAAAGAGGTTTTACTTGGAGTAAAATGTTACTGTGAGGAAGATGCTGACCAGTTGTTAGGTCTGCAGAAGATTAGATCAGAGGAAATGGGCTTTGAACATGCCCAAAGAGACACATAAAAAATCAGCTGCAAGGGAATTTAAACACAGGATAATGGAACAAAGAAGGCAGAGGGTTCTCTCCTCATGTAAATGTTTTAAAAATAGACAGTCTATTTTTAGACAAAAATAGGTTAACACAGGCCATTGGATCCTAATGTGTAAACCTCAAATGTTGTAGAATTACTGCAAAGAATCTTCCAGGGTGTCTGAGTGGCTCAGTAGGTTAAGCATCTGACTCAGCTCAGGTCATCATATCAGGGTCTTGGGATCGGACTCTGCACTCAGTGGGAATTTGCTTGTCCCTCTGACCTTCTGTCTTCCCCTGCTTAGAGCTCTCTCTCTCTAATAAATAAACAAAATCTTAAAAAAAAAAGAATCTGAAAATTGATTTGCACATCAGACTTTGTACAGTAAATAATGTCTTGCACCTCTATACAATATTTCCCCCCAAATGCATGTGCAGTCTACTTTGGTTTAATAAAACACAAATTCTTTAAGGGCACTGTGGATTTGGTTGTAACTTCTGTCCATTATACATATTTTTAATCAATCAATGAAACAGTGACTAACATTTATTGAGCATTTACAATGTGGCAAGCAGAGTGCTAACCATGTTATAGAAATTACGTTGTTTGCCTCTTATTAGCACCAGAAAGGAAGTATAATTGTTATCACCATTTTATACAAGAAATAGATTTGTAGAGTTTAAGTAACTCACCCTTTGGTTTTACTGTAAATAATGGAGCTGGAATTGGACTCCAAAGCTTGTGGTTTTACCCATTGTTAGGCCACTATCTAACTGATGTGTGTAAAACATTATACTTACTTCTATTCATGTAGGAGGTGGGTGTCTATCCATGAAATCTGATGTTTAAAAAAAGATTCTTGGGGCGCCTGGGTGGCTCAGTGGGTTTAAGCGTCTGCCTTCGGCTCAAGTCATGATCTCAGGGTCCTGGGATCGAGCCCCACGTCGGGCTCTCTGCTCAGCGGGGAGTCTGCTTTCCCCTCTCTCTCTGCCTGCCTCTCTGCCTACTTGTGATCTCTCTCTCTGTCAAATAAATAAATAAAATCTTTAAAAAAAAAAGATTCTCATATCTGCAAAGGTTGGTAACAGCACAAAATGGAAGTTAAAATTGCAGAATATTTAGTTTCTGTGAATTTAGGCAAGCCAGGTATTTAGAACGAAGGGATTCGACTGGTTGATATCTAGAGACAGCTCCAAGCAAGAAATTCTATCATTCTATAATTCAACTCAGCATTTCCAAAAGTAAATTCTCTACAACTCTGGTCCCAAGGGACACTCCATAGAAAAAGGTTTTCACAGTCCAACAGTTTGAGAGACATCATAAACTAAAGAACCATCCATACACAAAAGAGAATATCCTCTTTTGGAAACCCACAATTACACCTTCACATATTAAAAGCTCTGAGAAGTCCTGCAGAGCACTGGATTATACAAAATTAAACGTGTTCTCTTTTTTTTTTTTTTAAGATTTTATTTAATTATTTGACAGAGAGAGAGAGGTCACAAGCAGGCAGAGAGAGAGGGGGAAGCAAGCTCCCCGCTAAGCAGAGAGCCTGATGCGGGGCTCAATCCCAAGACCCTGAGATCATGACCTGAGTCGAAGGCAGAGGCTTTAACCCACTGAGCCACCCAGGTGCCCCACGTGTTCTCTTCTTGTAGCACTTCTCAACAAGGAAACTTTTTTCATTCTGTGTAACCCAGAGTACCGTAAAACATTTGGGCATCAATCTCCTTTGTACATAGTATTAGTTCCGAGACCATGCATAGGTTATAGCCCAACTTTGGCAGTTAAAACATTTCTGAATTAATGAGGTAGGCTATAAAAGGCAACTTTTTGAATCTTCCCCAAACTGTTATTCTGTAGTGGTGTTGGCTCCCAGAAAGCTATTTCCTCTAAGCACCATACAGCTCAGTAATTTTTGTTTGTTTGTTTCTCTTCAAGCATGGAGTAAAATTTTTATAATGACGCTTGGAAGATTATGTTCCTCTATCCTTCAAAATCTATTCTAGTCTAATGGTTCTCAGATTTACCATCATCGGAATCACCTGGAGTGTGTGTTAAAACAAGGATTGCTGAGACCATCTCAGAGTTTCTTATTCGGTAGATCTGGAATGAGACTGAAGAATTAGCAGAACTAAGTTCCCAGGTGCAGCCAACGTTGCTGGTGTGGGACCTGTGCTACTTATCTAAACTTTTTCTGTTAGATTTAGACCTTGAAGTAGAACATGAAAGATGTTTGATCTCTGCTTCCATCATCAAGACCTGTTATTTTTTCTCTTGCTTCTGTAAGTTTGACTCTTGAATATTTAGCTGAGTATCGACAGCATTTTCTTTGTACTTCACATTTTCTACTTGCAAGTTTCAAAAGCTTCAGGAATCAAAGATGAAGAAAGGAGTTAGGCAAATAGGGTCTTTGATCAAGCTTTAATAGAAGAAGATATTAATATATTTAAAAGCTAAATCTCTTATTTCTCACTTAATTATATGGATTAAATTTCAGTAGCGTGAACTTTTTCTCATCTTGGAGGAAAGACTAAGTAGTGTTTTGTAAATATAGGCAAGTTTTACATTATAGGCACTTTGGCTGGGGCTCCATTCACTAGCACCTGCAGACCTTTATTTCTAGATCTTTAATTTTCTATAACAGAAATTTTTATGGTGCCAAGGAAGCTTTAGAGTCAAGGGGCCTTTAAAATAATGGTGATTATAAATGTAGCTACCGAATCACAAAATTGGCACTGCCTGGTATAATAGAAGTGTTCCTCAAAAATTGCAAGTCAAATTACTGTCAGTTGGATCCTATTTACATATTTATATATTCTAATTTTAGATGCGCCCAACTGACATTGTTTCCTAACTCTTCACTGTGAAGTTTCTGATTCTTTTGCCCTCTCCAGCCCTACTGACCTGTCAAGGAAGAAAGGACAGACACCAATCTTTACTGCACATCTCCTAAGGGCTACCTCATTTTATCTATTTCAAATGTCTGATGAAGAATCGATCCCAAGAAAAGCCAAGGCACCCCCAGAAAGGGACCAGTCACTGGGATAAGTGGCAACATTAGGACACAGACCAGCGAGGACAAACCAGAGTCCCCTCTCCCTTCATCGCACCTCCCCAACTTCACCTGCTTCAAATCCCTAGTGATCCCTTGATGGACTAGGGAGATCCCTCTTTAAAGGACAACCACAGGGGAGACTTAGTTGGTGTTGGGATGAATATAATCCATGTGTCTTAAAATGATCATTTTCACATAGGGGTCACCTTAGAGGTGAAAAGGCCTGAAAGTGAAATTAAGGGAGAGAGGCAGGGTGGGTGCTAACTAATGGATAAAATGAAATCAAAACGTTGTAGTCAGAAGGATACAAAATGTTACGGCTTTACAGACTGTCGTTTAATAAGCCCAGCAAACACCCCAAGGGTGTAATAAAAAAGGTAGAATGTAAAAGTTCTCCATGAGCATGTTGACATTAATCTGAGGCTTAAGGAGGCACAGGCAGCTCGGCTAAGAGTGCAAACACCACCACCACCAACTCGTGAATGCTGCCTTGGTTTATATAAAACGCTTCATGGCAGGGTTCTTGGTGAAAGGGAAAACATCCCATCTACCCTGGCTCGGAAACTACCCAGGCTCCGAAACCCTGTGCAAACAAAATTCTCCCTAGTAAGCTGAGCTCTGCCCACGGCGCATTCTTTACGGCTTAGTATACGTGTAAGCTGAATTCCCCTCTATTATCCTCACTATGTCAAGAACGATTTCATGAATGTGTGACCTTAGGTTTTAAAAGGAGACCACAGAAGTTGACAATGACCTACCTCAACTACTTGTGACTGTCGGCCTTTCAGCGAAAAGAATGTTATTGATGAACCCAGGCAGGACACAGGGCTGCCCCGCAGCTCTGAAACGAGAGTTAATAGCTCCTGAGGCGTGAGAGATACCGCAGTTGGGCTGTTCATGAGCCCTCTGGGAAACTGTTAGAAATTAACACGGTTTGTCAATAGAGCTCTAGTACTCTGGGATCTGCTGGCTTTCTGGGGATGATTTTCTAGATTACTTCAGTAACCTTATGCCAACAGAAACCTAGCTTCTTATGAGCAAACTTAAGACACTGCTGTTCTGCATAGAAGGCAAGAAGACACTGCAAGAAGACACTGCTGTTCTGCTCGTTCAGTGACGGACTTTGAATTTCTAGATCGGAAACACAGACCAACATTTACGACATTTACGTCAACGAGAGTCAAATGAAGTCCCTACTTTCCTTCCTTCATGTAATATTTATTGACTACCTAATCCTATGAGAGACGCTACTGATACAAAGATAAGACACAGTCTGTTCCCTCAAAGCCCTCAGTCTAATCTACAAAATATACATGAAATGCACATCTCAGAAGGAGCAGAAAAATCTCCCAGCTAAGTCCTATCCAAATTCCTGACTCATAGAATCTGTGAGATGTAATTTAATAGATACTATTTTTGTTTGTTTTTAAGTTTTTATTTAAATTCCAGTTAGTTAACATACAACATAATATTAGTTTAGGTGTAATGGGAACTGTCTTGAGTTACTAAGTTTTAGAGTCATTTGGTACACAGTAGTAAATACCAGAAAAGCCAGGGAATAAATCCTGACCCTTACTTTTACTCTGTAAGCGGATTAGTCTTCTGAAAGAGTGATAATCACTGGCCAATTCAAGATGAAAGCTTCTAGAGTCTCCTGGAAACACTTAGGGTGCTTGGTGAGAACCCGCAAGTGACTTAGGTCCTAACTGTGAACGTTAGCAGAACGTTCTGTTAGCAGAACAGAAGCCATTGGGGGCGCAGAGGCTACCAGCAAAGGGCTGTGTTGTTGATCTGACCAGTAGAAGGCATCCCACCACAGGTCTGCAGAAGCTCACTGCACTTTATCGAAACACAAATTGAAGGGTGGAGGTAGGAGATGATTCTTTGAGCTTGGCAGGTGGTAGAAGAGACTAGATGCTTGATAAATACCCGTTGTATGAGTTGACTGAATCCAGGTACTGGCAGCGATATTGGTGGGACTGTTTACCAAGAGGTAATGGGCAACTGAGGCAGCACAGGTCTCCCTAATGACCTGTAATTGGAAATATGATACCGATCTGGGCTCTCTTTTTGAGGCATTGGAGTCGGAGGCTCACAGGTTGAAGAGCTGGGGCCAACCTGCTGGATGCTCTATGAAGAGACTGTCCAAGGGTTCTGGCTGAGAGTTATATGTCTTGTCCTCATCATGAAACCCTGGCCTGCCTGCCAGGAGCATCTTCACTTGAAGGTTACACTTGTTGCTCACACAGAGCTTCTATTTCTCTTCCCACCATTCTGTGGAACTCATTAGCTAAGTGTTAACACCCACAGGCCCCCTGTTCATAATACTTTTCAACCATTATTCTGAGTACCAAATGAAACATTCCTCTTTTCTGAGCTTACAATAGCTTCTTTTTCCTGAAGACCGTATTTAAGATCTCTCACACTGACTTAAACCTATTAATGCCTGAAGGAGAGGCCTTCTTCAGACCAATGTACAGGCCCTCATAGTTATCCTGAAAAGGAAATGGTGAGATTTCTGATCTCTGACGCAGCTTTCTTCTACTAGAAGAGATCAGAATCATGTCCTATATTTTCAGAAGTCCTGTAATCTTACTCAAGGAATGTTTTTGAAGTCATAATTCTGAATGAGAATGTGTTTCAAGCTAGATTTTTACAAAAGTCATATTTTGTGGTGGTTTTCAGATAGCTGGAAATTTTACTAGCCAAATATCTCATTTTCATTAATTCAACAACAAATTACATAATTTTCAAGATCATAACTGCGTATTTCCCTCGAACAAACATTAGGAATCCTAGTCTCTTGGAGACTCAACTTTCCTTTTTTTTTTTTTTTAGAATAAAGCCAGAGATTTGTTAACTGCAACTAAAATGTTAAACAAAAGGGCCTTTCACTGATGGATTCAGGCTGAGAAAGCTTTGAATCAAAATGAATGGAGAAATTGGTTTTAGGACCAGACAGAATCAATTGTTTTTGGGTCAATTTTGGTTTGGGGAGCCTAATGAAGACTGATCTCTCAACAGGAGCTGGCATTAGTGTACGGTCAGTCATCATTAACCACTGCAGTAGCCCAAATCGCCTGCCTTGAGTCAAGACACTTTGTCTTCACACACATTTCTCAAAGTTCTCGACTAATGGCATACATGCTAATTAATCTATTAGCAGACGGATGCGTGTTGATTAACATGTACATTACTATTTAAATATTTAAGAGGGATTGCTAAATCACTTTTAAAATGTGATATTATGCTCGATTGTGCAGTCCTTTGAAGCTAAATTTTTAAAATCAAGCAGTGCATTTTTCAATGTCTTATCTGCCTCCTTGTACCCTAAGTTCCCTTGAGGGCAGGCTCTTGGTGTGATTCATCTCTGAAAGCGTCTTGGTGCCTGGCACAGTGCCTTCCACACTAGAGTGAAGCAAATAGTTTTGAAATGAATAAAAAGAATAGGAATAGGAAAGGGTAGATTCCTTGAATAGGAAAGGGTAGATTCCACCTGAATGCACAGACTGATTCTCTGACAGCTATGCAGTTTAAAAGGAATATTTGTACAGTTTGCAGGCACCTCCACACGCATATATTGCCTCTAAACCAAGTGCCAATAAGCCTGTTTTACTGTTGAGGAAATTGACCTTTAGAGAGATTATGGGACTCGTCACAAATGGTCTGACTCTCTAGTTTATGAAATTAGAAAACAGCTCCGCTCCCCACCCCAGATACAATCATCTGTCAAAATTCATTCAAAGAGGTCTGTCTTTTTAACCTGCTTTAACCTACCCACCTCATTATTGTCAAATAATGGTATATATATAGTATTATATATACAAGGAGAGGGCACTGGACGGCATATCTAAAATCAGTTTCTTCAACTGCAGCCCCATACTCCCATACCCCATTCTCACAGAACACCCACAGTGGCTGATGGAATCTGATGGGGCTGATCCTACCTACGCCACGTGTAGAGCACGCACAGAAATTTGGTGCTTGGCTTTGCAAATAATTAATCATCAGGTATGATGTAGGGAGACAATAAAAAAAATCTACATTAAGTTGTAAAATCCAAAGATCTGGTCCAGAAGAAAGCTGAAATTCAGTCCCCTTCATCAGAATGCTTAGACTTTCCTTGCAATATTAGGAATGTGGCAGTAACATAAATTTCTCCAAACTGTGACCTATTTTGACATATTTGACAAGATGATTTAAAGGCAGTCAGCTCCCAGGGGAGAGAAATATGCTTACCATCCTCCCACTCCCTGCAGTTCCACAAGTGGGGTGTGAGTGGTAGGTAGAGGAGAAGGCGAGAGCAGGCCGGGGAGGGTTGCCTCCTCCTTCTGTGAATCAAAGCCAAAAAAGGTTCCTTGCTGCTGCTGGTTCTTTGATCTCTTACTCCCTATTTTTAGAACTCTTCTGTCCAATATCCTCTGCCCCACTGCCATGACCTTTCATGACACACTTCTCCTTGTGGTTATTTTGGGGATCATATTCCTTTCCCAAAGTATTACTACAGCTAGAATTAATGTATGAGGTAGATCAGCACAAGTCCTTGCTTGAAAAAGCACCCAAAGCACATGTTCCCACAGAAGGGTGAAGAGCTGGTGTACAAAGGACAGATACATCATCCATATTTTTAGTCATCAAAGCATTCTAGAAGGACTGCTTCATGGAGTAGATACCACGACCTCACAAGATAGCATTATCTAGGTACAGAATCTGGGCACGTGGGTATAGAAAGTGTGTCCAGCACAGCTAACAGGTTATAAATGTGTGTGTGTGTGTGTGTGTGTGTATTGTTTAAGGGGTAGAGAAAGAAGATACAGTCATAAAGAAAATACAGGATTTGTCACTACAGGTTTCTTCTTCCAACTTTACCTCTCTCGAAGCAAGGACATAGAAGCATGCTCTGACTATTCACTATCCCTTAGAAAAGTATTTCTACATAGACTTTTTAGAAGGAGAACAAAAGTTGTCTCATCAGAAATAAGAATGACACAGAGATCCAGTGGAAAATCCCCCCCTCAGTGAAGACAGAGTATTTTTTGTGTTCATCACTATATTTTCTGTGTCAAATACAGTGTTACACAGCTATATTAATGAGATAATTTGATATAATGACAGCTAACCTTTATTGAGCACTTGGTGTACAGCTTTGGGACAAACACTGTTCTTTAAATCTGCATAAATTAAATCACTGAATGCTACAATAAACCTATCAGGATGTGCTTGTATTATCCCCATTTGAGAGAAGGATACTTTAGTGTACAGAGGTTAGATATCTTGTCTCATGTCAAATAGCTCTCAAGTGAGAGAGCCAAATTCAACACCATGCACTTTGTGATCTAGAACTTGGGAGAGCAAAGAAATGGGTTTTCTGCTTCTGCTACATCCATGAGGGATCTGATGTGCTAGATTTACTCAGTTTAGCTGAATTGTGTCTCCTCAAAATTCAGATGCTGATGTCCTAACTCCCGGTACTCACATGGTGACTATATTTAGAAATATAAAGAAGTAATTAAAGAACTAATTAATATAAAATGAGGTCATTAGGGTGGGCTGTAATCCAGTATGTCTGGTGTCCTTATAAGGAATTTGGACATAGGCACGTACAAAGTAAAGACCATATGAAGACACAGGGAGATGGTCTCTGCAAGCCAAGGGAAGATGTCTCAGAAGAAACAAACCCTGGCCGCACATTGATCTTGGACTTCAGCCTCAAGAAATGTAAGAGAATAAATTTCTATTGTTTAAACCAACTAATCTGTGATCTTTCATTATGGCAGTCCTAGCAAACTAACACATTCAGTGTTAAAGTGTCAAATGGGAGGCAAGGAAAATGCATTTAGACCAAATTAGTCAAAACAAATAAAACCAATCGAAAACAGAAAGTTGACCAATTACGTAACTTTTGTAAATTCACAATGGGGTGGGACATGCTGTCAGGACATTCCTTTAGATAGCCCAGACAGCTCTATTATCAGAAGATTCCTGATGAATACAGAGGCTGAAAGATGTGACACCAATTATAGTTTGTCGGGGGCATATGGTTTCTATGTGTGTAGAATTTCTTGCTCTCAAGTATTTCCAAGTTCAGAGTAACCCACTTTTCAGATACCTCACATTTTAAAGTTTTTTAGTATCAAGGTTATACTAAAAAATGAGAATATAAAAATCTCTCATAATCCCGTTATCCATAGATACATGCTATTAACACAAATATATATGATCTTTATTTAATAGTGAGAGCTTGATGCATATAAAATTTTTATCTTATTTTTGTTCAATTGACATTGGTTTGAGAGTTCTTCCCCCAAGTTATTAAGTAGTTTTCAAAAAACATGAATGCATAATATTCCTTCTAAGAGATTATACTATAATTTATTAAACATAATACTCAATGCTGGCAAGGAGATTGTGAGGCAAATGTGATAACCACTATACTATGGAAACACTTGGCAAGGATATTGTGAAGCAGGCATTCTCCTAAACTGTTGGTGAAAGTGTAAAACATTATGACCTGCAAAGAAGTTTGCTATCATATATCAATATTATCAGAAAAATTCACACCCACTGCTCCAGCAATGAAAAGCAAAAGAAAAGCATTTATGTATAAACCATCACTTTCTCAGTGAAGTGATCCTGACCAGCTTCTTCTACATTGCATCCCTGATTTTTAATTTTGACTAGTAGAGACCTCAGTGACATTCTAGATCATTCGATACAGACACAGAGTAGAGTCACATCTTAGTAGAAGGCTACTCTATATCTACCTTAGAAAAATATAAGGCCTTACATGGGCCAAACTAATCTGCATGTAATTTAACTACTTGCCAAAACAAAGTCCCACTATTCAAAGAAAGACAACAAATAGAGAAACTCAACAACATAATATTTATAGTACTTAGCTTCCAATGGCAAATACTAGACATGGCAAGAAGCAGGAAAATGTGATTCAGGATCCGGAGAAAAATTAATCAGTAGAAACAGACCTAAAGTTGACGGAGATAATGATACTAGAAAATAACAACTATTACAGATATGTATAAGTATTTAAAGGAAAATATAAATATAATGAGAAGTGGAAGATATTTTTTAAAAGAATCAAATAGAACATCTATGGATGAAGAATATACTATCTGAAATGAAAATTTCACTGATGACGTTAACAACAAATAAGACACTGCAGAAGAAAAAAATAGTGATTTTGAGGGTATAGCAATTTAGAAAATATCTAAGTTAGGCACAGAGAAAAAAAAAGACTACAAAAAAGAAAAAAAAAATGAACAGAACCTATATGACTTTTGGAATAACAGCAACCAGTCTAATAGCTGTGAAACTGAAGTCCCAGGAGAGGAGAGGAGAACAGAAAAATATGTGAAGGCATTACATAGGGAGAAATTTCTCCAATTTGATAAAAACTATAAACCCACAGATCCAAGAAATTTTATGGATCTCAAGCAGGATAAAAACAAACAAACAAAATAAACAGCACTAAAGCACATGATTACCAAATTGTTGAAAACCAGTGATAAAGAGAAAATATTAAAACAAGCCAGAGGAAAAGACCTAGAGGCAACAACAACAACAAAAAATAAGAATGACAGCTGAATTCTTTTTTAGAAACATGCAAACCAAAAGCCAATGCAGTAAAAGCTTTAAAATGCCAAAGGGGGAGGGGGAAGCAAAATATTTTCCAAAAATTAGGGCAAAATAAAAACTATCTTAGATAAACAAAAGCAGAGAGAACTTATCATCAGCATACCTGAGCTACAAAATTACGTTCAAGGAAGTTTCTCCAGCAAAAGGAAAATCTTACCAGATGGAAATTTGGATCTACACAAAGGAAAAATGAGTGTCAGAAATGATAAATATGGGAGTAAATATGAAGTACTTTCCTTTTCATTTAAAAATTTCTTTAAAAGACAGTTGACTGAAGCAAAAAGAATTACCAAGCATTGTGGAGGTTAAAACATATATAGAAGTAAAATATATAATACGATAGCACAAGGATCAGAGAGGGAAATGGAATTATACTGTTGTAAGGTTCTTACGTTATACATGAAGCCATATAATAGTATTTGAAGAAAGAATGATAAGTTTAACAATGTATATTGCAAACTCTACAGCAATCAAATAAAAAAAATGAATAGCACTAGAATGACTTTTACCTTAGAACTATACAGAAAAGGTCAAAAAGAGTAAGTCTTAACTGCCTTGGAGAAACAAAGAATCAATTCTGACTTTTTGAATACTGTTTATAAAAACCCTGTCAAACTACTACCTAAGGAATATCTTTAATTTACTTCTCAATAATTTTAGTTTACAAGCATTATTTTATCTATTGCTTCTGTATCTTTCAATGGAAAATAAAAAATAAAGAGCATCTTGAATATAAAATCAACTGACTTTTTTTTTTAAAAAGATTTTATTTATTTATTTGACAGAGAGAGTTCCCAAGTAGGCAGAGAGGCAGGCAGAGAGAGAGGGGGAAGCAGGCTCCCTGCTGAGCAGAGAGCCCGATGCGGGCTCTATCCCAGGACCCTGAGATCATGACCTGAGTCGAAGGCAGAGGCTTTAACCCACTGAGCCACCCAGGCACCACTCAACTGACATTTTAAAATATA
>CM052900.1:102230012-102347758 GCA_028534135.1 Potos flavus | reverse complement strand
CCTGCTTGTGATCTCTCTCTCTCTCTGTCTAAATAAATTTAAAAAAAAAAATCTAAAAAAAAAATTAAATATATATGTTCTTTGTGCAATAAAATCTGTATTATGCTATTTTGTATTGTTAAGAACTACTTTACTTTTCCTCACAAAACTTTAACAAAAAGATAATGACTCTATTTCAGGGAATGTATCACAATGGTTTATACATAGACTCTACTGTTTGACTGCCTGGATTCCAATCTCAGCTTTACCAATTAGGAGACATGTGACCTTGAGCATATTACTGAACATCTCTGTATTTTAGTTTCCTGTGATGTGGGGAAAATAGTGCCTATCTTACAGAGTTGTTATAAAGATCAAATGACTTCATATATTGAAAGCACTTAGAAAAATACCAGGAAGACAGTAAGTACTGTAAGAGTGCTATCTGTTATTAGTCACGAAAATTGGTAGAATGTGGATAAAGAACTAAGATTTAAAGAGATAATTAATTTAGATTTTGTAAAGAAAACTACTTGAGAACTGGGAAAGCAAGTTTTAGTTCTACCCTATCATTATCTGTGTGGCCACAGACATGATGCTAAACTTCTTTGGGCCTTATTCATGCACTCGTTTGGTCCTTCCTTCCTCATTTCCTGTTGTCATTTCTTGTACAAATATTTACTGAAAACCTAGTGCATTACAGTGTGTTAAGTAAGTACCAAGGTAGTTATCATCTCATGGTTTTCTGGGGGAGAAAGTCACATAAACAGACAATTAAAATAGTACAATATAGTAAATATGATGATGGAGATAGCAGAATTCCCTTCCACTTCAGAAAGCTTGTGGATCTGTGGGCACATGGGTGATTAAACACTTATTATCACCCCAAGGATGGTCCATTTAGAATGTAGACCTTTATGAGTGCTGTTGCAATTTTGACCATGGTTCTGTCATTGATGATATTAGTTCATGGAATTAAACTTTATTAGAGATTTGATGAATCTGTGAGTGATTCTTTTCTGGCTTTCCTTTAAAAAGAATTTGTAAATGGAACCAAGGGTCAGCCTATTTGGCAGCATTTCTTCTAATCCCTCTAAATAATGATTTAATTGACTACACATTTTAATCCTCAGGAAAGAAGCTACTTTTAAGATAACATCACAACAGCTGATTCCTACAATTTCCAGTTTGTATCCCTTTAATCCCTAATAATCCCTTTGGTTCAGGGTGAAACAGAAGACCAAAAAATATATAAGGGCTTTATTTAAAAAAAAAAAAAAGCCAATATGAAAAATTTAAAGCAATAATTTCATTGTATTAATAAATCATAATTAAGGTAAATATGGAATTAATTTAGACACTATCATAAAATTATAGCTGATTATTCCCTCTATTTTCTGTCTCAGCTGTAACGTGGTTTGTATCACTTTCATAATGAAGAAGATCTTATTAAAAAATAAAATAAAACTGATTTCCTTCTTAAAGGAAAAAAAGAAACTATCATAAATATTTGATGATATCTAAAGATAAACCAATGCAGAGTATTTTAACAGTTTCCCCACAAAGATAAGTCAGTCACCTTTGTTTTATTTAAAATATACTTTAATCAAGAAGCACAGGGTGGGGGATGGGTGAAATAGGTGATAGGGACTAATGATGATGAGGACTGAACAATGTATGAATCGTTGAATCACTATATTTGTACACCTGAAACTAATATAACACTGTACATTAACTATACTTAAGTTAAAATAAAAAACTTAATAAAATGTAAAAAAAGTCATTTAAAAAAATGAAGAAAGGGATGCCTGGCTGACTCAGTTGGTAGAGCATACAACTCTTGATCTTGGGGTCATGAGTTCAAGCCCCACATTGGGCATACAGCTTACTTTAAAAAAAAGAGAGATAATAAAAAAAAAAAAAAAAGAGAAGAATACATATTTCTGTTACGAGTTAAACTGTGTCCCCCCAAAGCATATGTTAAATGCTAACTTCTGGTACCTGTGAATGTGACCTTATTTGATGTACGGTGTTTGCAGATTGCTATGGACTGAATGTTTGAATGCTTATGTCCCTCATCCCCACAAATTCATGCTGAAGCCTAAATTGCCAATGTGGGATATATGGAAATAGGGCCTCCGGGATGTAATTAAGTTATGAAGGTGGAGCCCTTGTAAATGGGATCAGTGCACTTATAAGAAGAGACATGAGAGAGATGAATACCTTTCTGTTCTCCTTGTGAGGACACAGTGAAGACAGTTATCTGCAAACCAGGACTAGTGCTCTCACCAGACACTGGGTCTCTTGGGACCTTGATCTTGGACTTCCCAGCCTCTAGAACTGTGAGAAATAAATTTTTGTTTTTTTAAGCTACCCACTCTATGATATTCTGGTACAGCACCCCAAACTAAGACACAGATGTAATCAAGTTAAGAAGAGATTATACTGGATTAGGGTCCAGCAATGGACCAAAGGCACCACTAATCCAATGACTGGTGCCTTTATAAGAAGAGGAAATTTGGACACAGACATAGGCACACCAGGGAGAAGGCCATGTGAAGATGAAAACAGAGACTGGAGTGATGCATCAAAAGCCAAGGAACACTGAGGGTTGCAGCCAACCATCAAAAGTAAGAGAGGCAAGGAAGAGTCTTTGGAAGGAGCATGGCATTGCTGACACCGGAGTTTGGACTCTGAGCCTCTAGACAGAATACATTTCTGCTGTTCTAAGTCATCCAGTTTGTGATACTTTGTTACAGTAGCCCTGGGGAGCCAATAAAGTTTCTTCAGCAAAATTCCAGTTGCAGGACTTCCATTTTCTGCTAAAATGGAGAAACAATGACCATAGTATCTTTCCCACCTGCAACAAATAATAAAACCAGACAAAACATAGGAAACATTTTATAGACATAGGACATCAAACAGTACAGTCTAGTGACTGCTTAGAGTGGGAAAATAAAAGAGATGAGACCTACAATTACCCTGGCTCATTGCCTGAAAAGAATATCCAGGCTGCAGCACAGGCAGGGGGACCCTGTCAGAGTCCAGCAGTCTCCCTGAGTTGATCTGACAGAGGTAGGTGTCTAGAGAAGCCAAAGTGTCTAGAGAAAATAGGGCAGTACTGGACAGGGAAGAGCTGCCCAGAAAGGATCTGAAAAGCACAGCCTTCCTGTCGTCAACTAAGTACTGAATGAATGGTGCATTCAGGTGAGGAACTATCCAAGGCTGGGGAGAGAACTGTCTAAAAGGAGTGGAGAGAACAATTCTTGGAACACACATAGAACTGGAAATAGTTTGTGTTTCTACCAGCCAGAGTGAAAAACTTCTTAAGTCAGGGGACAACAGTTCAAGTACTCAGAAAGGTTTAGCCTCAGTAGTGGGGGCAAATTCAGCTTCGACTAAATCCTGCTCTGGTCCCTAATAAAGCTTAAAAACAAGACTTGAAAGGATTCAATTGTTTCCAAGTAACCTAACTATGTTCCAGAATAAAATCTAAAAATAATTTTAGGAATATAAATATATTTAGCACCCAAGAAGATAAAATTCACAATGCCTGACATCCCATCAAAAATTGCCAGGCTTTCGAGTGAGTAAGAAAATATGATCTATATTGAGAAAAATCACTCAGTAGAAACAGACCCAGGAATGACAAATATGATAGAATTCATAGAAAAGGACATTAAAAGAGTTATTATATCTATATTCCATATATTCAACAAAGTCGGGTCATAAAAAGATTAACTGCTTTAGCTACATGGAGATATTTTAAAGACCCAAATCAAGCTTCTAGAGTTGAAAATAGAATATCTGAGATGAACAATATAATAAATGTAAAAAATATATAATAAGTGTGATTAACAGCTGATTATATGTCTATCGTAAAAGAAAAAATTAATGAACTTGAAATAGAGCATTAAAAATTATCCAGAATAAGACACACAGAGGAAAAAAAGACTAAAAGTAAAATAAACAGAGTCCCATGAGTTGGTAAAAACTTCAAGTGACCTAATATGAAGTCTCTTAAATGCAGAGAGGGATTGTGATGTGAGACCAAAAAATATTTAAGGAAATAATGGCTGAAAATTTTTTCCAAATTTGATGAAATTTATAAATCTACAGATCCAAGAATCCCAAGCACAAGAAACATAAGAAAACTACGCAATGCACATCACAATCAAATTGCTTAAAACTGGTGATAAAGAGAAAATTCTTAAAAGCAGCCACAGAAATGATACATTACATAGGGAAGAATAAAGATAAGAATGTCAGAAGACTTCTCATCAGAAACAAATAAGCCAGAACAGTGAGACATCTTTTAATGGACGAAAAGAGTGGCAACATAGACATCCAATATCTGGTAAAAATAACTTTCAAATATGAAGGTAAAATACACAAATGAGTACACAAAAGAACTCAGTAGGCCAGTAGGTCAGTAGGCTAGTTAACAGTACTGTACTCATGTCAATTTCCTGGCTTTATCGTACTACAGTTATAAGATGCCACCACTGGGGAAAGTTCAGTGAAAGGTTCGTGGGACTGACTCTAATACTTTTTTTGGAACTTCCTGGAGTCTACATTATTTCAAAATGAAAAAGTTAAAAAAAGGAAAATGCAACAAATTCTTTTTTAGATATACAAAAGCTGAGAGAATTCATCACCAGCACACCTGCACAAGAAACATTAAAAGAAGTGCTTCAGGGAGCAGTACTGTTATATTGTTGTATGTGAAACAGTATAAAATCACTTGAAGGTGGTCTGTGATAAATTTAAAATGTATATTGTAAAGCCTAAAGCAACCACTGAAATTAAGCAACAAAGAGTTATAGCCCATAAGCCAATAAAAGGAGTATGATAGAATTATTTTAAAAAATCCAGTCTGAAAAAGGAAGAAAAATGGAAAAGAGGCATAAAGAATAGATGGGACAAACAGAAAACAGCAAGATGACAGATTAATCCTAATTGTATCAATAATCACATTAAGTGTGAATGGTTTAAACACCTCAATTAGAAGATAGAGATTGTTACGTTGGCTAAACAAGCAAAACAAGAAACCCACTTTAAACGTAAAGACACACATAGAATAAACATAAGAGATGAAAAAAATATAACATGCTAAACCAATCAAAAGAAAGCTGGAATTGGGAGTAAATTTCAGAGCAAAGAATATTAGTAGGAATAAAGAGAATGTATTAGAGTTCTCCAGGGAAACCAAAAGAACCAATAGGATATATATATATCATATAATACAGATACATATCTATATTATATGTATGTGTATATATATATAAAATACATACACATATATAATACATATATACATACATATAATATAAAGAAAAATATAGAGAGAGATATAGAGAGAGAAGTTTAGGGGCTCCTGGGTGGCTCAGTCAGTTAAGCATTGTTCGACTCTTGATTTTGGCTCAGGTCGGGATCTCAGGATTGTGAGATGCACTCCGAGCTGGGTATGGAGCCTGCTTAAGATTTTCTCTGTCCCTCTCCCTTTACCCCTCCCGCCCTTAAAAAATTAGTTTAGTATAAGAAATTGGCTCCTATGAGTATGGAGGCTGACAAACCTCACGATCTTCAGCCGGCAAGCTGGAGCACCCCGGGAGAACTGATGGTGTAGTTCCAGTCCCAAGGCCAGCAGGCTCAAGACCCAGGAAGAACAGACGTTTCAGTTCGAGTCCAAAGACAGGAAAACACTGATGCTCCCAGCTTAAATGCACTCGGGTGGGAGGAATTTCTTCTTAGTAGTCAGTTTTTGGTTCTATTCAGGCCTTCAGCTGATTGGATGAACCCCCCCCCAATGGGAAGAGAATTCCACTTTACTCAGTCTACCAATTCAAATGTTAATCTTACCCCAAAACACCCTCACAGACACACCTAGAATAAGTCTGACCAAATATGTGGGTACTTCATGGCTTAGTCAAGTTGACACATAAAATTAACTATCATAGAAGGACATTTCATAATTATAGAGGGGTCAATTTATCAAGAGAATTTAGCAAACTTACGTGTTTATGTGCCTAATAACAGATGTTTAAAATATGTCAAGCAAAACCTGACAGAACTAAAAGGAAAAATAGATAAATCCATCACTGCAGTTGGAGGTTTCAATATTCCTCTTTTATTTATCCAAAGAATAGGTAGACAAAAATCAGTGGGAATATAGAACAGTTGAACATCACTATCGCACAACTTAACCTAACTGACATTTACAGAATACTCTACTCACACAGCATAGGTATTCTTTCTAAGATAGACCATATTCTGGGGCATAAAATAAGTCTCAATAAATGTAAAAGAATTCAAGTCAAATACAGTTCATTTTTCTGACCACGATTTTTTTTTTTAAGATTTTATTAATTTTTTTGACAGAGACACAGCGAGAGAGGGAACACAAGCAGGGGGAGTGGGAGAGGGAGAAGCAGGCTTCCCTCAGAGCAGGGAGCCAGATGCGGGGCTCGACCCTGGGATCATAACCTGAGCTGAAGGCAGACTCTGAACAATCAGCCACCCAGGCACCCCTATTTTCTGACCAGAATTAAGCTAAACTAGAAATGAAGAACAGAAAGATACTTGAAAACTATCCAAATCGTTGGATCCTAATAACACACTTTTAAATAACTCAGAAGTGAAAAAGAAATCAAAAAGGAACTTAGAAAGTCCTTGAACTGAATGAAAATAAAAGCAACATATCAAAATATGTGGGATGCATTTTAAGCCAGGGTTAGAGAGAAATCTATAGCACTAAAAGCTTATAATAGAAAGGAAAAAAATCTTGTGACCTCAGCCTCCACATTAAGAAACTTGACAAATAAGAGAAAAAAGAAAGCCAAAGTAAATAGAAGAAAGGAAATAACGCCAGATGGCACACCACAAACAATGGTGGAATCAAATTAAACAATTCTCTAAAAGGCCACCAATGTAATAGAATCCTCTTACTCAATATGCTCTCCCTTCTTGTCCACTCCCACTGTAGTCAACTGCCTAGGGAAAAAAGCTTCAATTAACTGGGCTCACTTTTAAAACCATATAAGAGCAATCTTGAGATTCACCATGCACCATTTCAGCTAAGGCCAAAAATATAATTCACATATCCCCTAGTTATCATTAGAACGCCAGAAGATGTAAGTTTACCCAAAAGGCTCTAAACACCTGGACAGCTTATCAAAGGGAAGTGGAAAGGCATTTGAAACAAAAATATCCAACCCTTACTAATGAGAGGTTGTTAGAGGACTCCCAAGGTTCATGCTGATACTATATCATAAGCAGAGTCAATTAAATTCAAGCAGAGAAAAACATTGCTTGTTCTTCCAAGTTTGCAGAGGAAGCATTGGAAGTTCCAAGAGCAACACTGTCCAGTGCAATGAGAAAACCTCACCCTTAGTATGGGTCCATGTCCAGACAGAGATCCAGAAAAGATTGCGCAGGCTGTACCTTTATGAAGGGATCTATTACACAGTTTTTACATACACATTATTTACGCATGCTCACACCGCTCTAGCCTGTGTGGTTCTCAAAGTCAGAGACCACATCTTTGTATCCCCAAAACCTAGCACAGTGCAATCATTTATTAAATGTCCTTTAAAAGGCAAGCACGAACTAAAGGGTTATTATAACCCAATGTGATAGCCTAGAGACTTAGAAAATCAAAACAAGCCTTCAGATCCAAGTTGAAAGCAAAGAACAGAGGCTTTATTATTGTTTCTCTGAGTTCAATTAGATTTTAAAAACATTTTAAAAATGGATTTGTTTCAAGTCTTCAGTGAGAGTTTGGGTGGGACGGGGTTTTATCTGCACCAGTCTGCCCATCCTTTTCCCACAGTGCTCTGGAAGAAAGCAGAGAGCGATGACTCACCAGTTGGCACAGTTCTTAGTTCCTATGCACTGACACCAAACTGTGTTCCAAAAGAGAGGCGTTTACAAAGGATTAAAACCTGGATGCCCGGGCCCTGGAATGCGGTTCACGTTATGAGCTTGCCAACGTGGTGCTGAATTAACTGTGTTTGGTTCCAGATAGTTAATGACTCATAAGTGGAGAGGTGACTTCAAGTGGAAATTGTCTCAATTCTCAGTTTATGCCACTTCAGAAGGCTTCCCTGAGTTTGCTCCCCTTCCCCTCCTCATCCCTACTTCCTTCCGTGGCTCTAGCTTTTAGGGTTGCAAGCCCCTGAAAACAGATGGCCCAGCTATGAAAGTAGGCCCTTTCTGGTTCCCTTTCTTGGACTGAGAGTAAAGGATTTCTCTACTCCCAATAGTAGAAACAATGACCTAGAAAGTGGTGAAAGCCCAGAGAAAAGAAAGTTGAATGAAATCTAGATCTAGAAAAGAAAATGAATCCACAGGAATGTCATAATTCATGATGATCCCCTCATTCTGACCCTCCCAAACTTACCTCCCACAACACAGGAGCACGTGACTGTGCGTGGGCATGTGCACCTCAGTGCACCGCCCGATACCCTCTTCATACAGTCACCTAGCTTCCTTCTGAGTTTCTACTCTTTGTATTTGCTCTTTTTCTGTTATCTTTTATTGTTACCACCTCGCCTTTATACACCCTACGCAGCACTTTAGTGTGCACTCTGACTGCCCTGGCTCTTCCCTTGTCTTTAAAACACAGAATCCCCAAATCATCCTTCCTTCCTTCCTTCTTTCTTTTTTCTTTCTTTTTTTTTTTTTTAAGATTTTTTTTATTTGAGAGAGAAAGTGAGAGAGAGCATGAGCACAGGGAGGGGCAGAGGGAGAGGGAGAAGCAGACTCCCCGCTGAGAAGGGAGCACCACAGGGGACTCGATCCCAGGATGCTGGGATTATGACCTGAGCTGAAGGCAGATGCTTAATCGACTGAGCCACCCAGGCGTCCCTTCCTTCGTTATTGCTCATTGAACTCCACATCCTCTGGAACTTGTCATCTGTCCCCAGATGACAGAAATCACATACATCTAAATCATTCCACACAGTGCCCAGCAAGGAAGCAAATGTAAGTGGAGATGAATGTCACCACGCCTGCTGATTATAATGATGTGGTGATGATGTCGACAAGATGGTAATGATCCCATTCACTTCAGTGTGGACCTCCTTTTAGAAGCTAGACTTTCACCAGTGGCTCAAAGATTTCAACATCAATGAATCTGAAAGAGCTAAGGAAAAGGGAAAGGCTGGCTCCGTAAAGGTGAGGTGGTAACAACACAAGAAAGGAAAAAAAGAGGAAACACTCCCAAAGGCAGTGGAAACTCAGGGAGTCAGGACAGCACAGCAGAAATGTAGAAAGGGCACGGGCTTTGGAGTCAGACAGGACTGCGTTAGAATCCCTGTTGGGTCACATTCTAACTGCCTGGTCTTGGGCAAGTTGCTTAACTTCTCTGAACCCCACTTTCTAAGATTAGAAAGATGTTAAAATGTTCATCTTAGAGGATTTTCGTGAACATCACATAAGATCACCTTTAAGGCATTTGGCTCACGTCAGGTGTCCTATAAATGTCAGTTCCCTTCCCTCCCCTCTCAGAAAGAATCCATAGTGATAAGACTTTCCACCAGCACCCAAAGGGCTGCTCTTGTCTGTAATCAATGTATCTTAAGAGGCTCATGGTAAGGTTCTCACGTTTAGGTGTTTTCTAATGTCTCACAAAGATGCACACGTCCTCTGCAATGACCAACTTGAAAGGGAACGTGTACGCAAGCGTCCGCGCATAACTGTGCCTGATCCCCTCCCAGCCATCAGAATTTACGACTCAGCAAGTCCTCACTTCTTTATGGGGTGGGACTCTAAATTAGACGTCCCATCGCTTCTCGGCCTTTTGGCTAAGATCAAGTGTAAATTAGACGTCCCTTGTCTGTACTCCCAAAGCTACTTGGTTGCACTGCACTTAGAGCGTAGATCATTGTATTGTATTCTCTGCATCAATATCTATATCTCCCCCAGGCTGTGAGAGCCTTGATGGCAAAGTCTAGATACTATTCCTCTTGGTGTCGCCATCTAGCACAAAGCCTGGCATACATACCATGTTTATAGAATTGACCCGAACTGCCAACCTTCTGGATCTGCAATGCTTCAGTATATATTCTATACTTTTGTCATTCCCCAGCAGCCTTTCCCAGAGTCTCAGATATTCAAGCTTTGAACACTATTATCTTTGTCTGTTAAGAACTGACAGTTTAGGGGATCAAAGAGGCACAAGCTTCCAATTATAAAATAAATAAATCCTTGGGCTGTCATATACAGCATGGTGACTATAGTTAATAATACTGTATTGTATATTTCAAAGTTGCTAAGAGAGTAGATCTTAAAAAGTTCACCTCACAAGGGAAAAAAAGTAACTATGTGTGGTGATGGGTGTTAACTAGACATATTTTGGTGATCATTTCCTAATATATACAAATATTGGACCATATGTTGAACACCTGAAACTAATATAATGTTTTATGTCAATTGTATCTCAATTTTAAAAGAAAGAAAAAAAGTTAGAAACAACTACACACACACACACACACACACACACCCAAGATTAGCTATTTAAAAACATTTTTTCCTTTGGAGAGCTAAAACCTACTCAAAGGAGAGGAAGTACCAAATTTAAAAGAAATGCCTGGGACTAGCCTCAAAGTGCTCTTTGCTGTTTACTTATTGTCATAGCCTTGGGCACCCCAACCCCACCCTCACACTCAAGGCTGAGAGACATTTGCGAAAGTCTCAGAGACACACGGTGTTCAGGTGGGTGCCTGGAGGGCTCCGTGCTTAGTAACTGTTGTGAGGGTGGCTGATGGTTGTGGGAGGTGGCGGCTCTGTCTGCCTCAAGTAACAAAGTTGATGGTGATGACTAAGTTATAGTAGAAGTATCTCTCAATCTCTGAGTTCCTTCTTTGTTCTGACGCATCTCTTTTTCTTCAGAGGAAATAGGAGCAAGCTTAGGCAAGGGCCCCTGTGAAGAGGGAACTCTCTTTTATTGTTTAACTCATTCATTGCCAGAATCTTGTGAAGAAATTGGGGCCCACATTTACTGAAAACCAAATGAGTCCAAGAAACATTTAGAAATATATTTAAGTAACATCTACAGTCAATTGTTAGGGGAGGTCAAGAAGATGAGGGCAAGTTTCTAAACTCTAAGGCAGAATTCATGGAGGGCAAATCCCATGTTTTGTTTGTTTTGGTTTCTTAAATATTTTATTTATTTGTCAGAGAGAGAGAGAGAGCACATAATAAGCAAGGGAGCAGTAGGCAGAGGAAGAAGCAGGCTCCCTGCTGGGCAAGGAGCCTGATATGAGACTTGATCGATCCCAGGACCCTGGGCCCATGACCTAAGCCGAAGGCAGACACTCAACCGACTGAGCCACCCAGACATCACTCTCATATGCTTCCTTATAAGAATAACCTTTGGAGACAGACCCTCTGCTCTCCCTCAACAGCTCTGTGCCCTTGCACCAGTTATTGACTCTAGCTAGTGAAGCCTCAGTTTTCTCATCATTTAAATGGACATAAAATGGAATACTATAACCAACAAGGGTATAAACATTAGATAAAATCACTAACTCATCTATATATACTAACTCCCTAGTCTTTGGCAGGCAAAACCCTGGTCCCATCGATTTAACTATCCCCATAGCTCCCATTTGCTGAGGCCAAGAGTCAGCTGTCAACACTCCTGAGGCACGGTGTTTTGTATCTGGCTGGTTCCTGGGGCACTTGAGTGCATGGCCCCTGAGTTGGGGCAACCCCATTATCTTTTATAGATGAGGAAACCAAGGCAAAATGTCACAGGGCTCACCACTGCCTGTAGGCAAATTTACAATTCCATGACAGGCAAAGCTCAAGTGCTTTCTTAAATGGTCCCTGGGACTCCAGTGCAAGCCAGAGAACTGGGCTGCATGGACTTTTAAAATCACTTCCTCTATATACCATTTATCAAATGTTTTTATAACTTGAGTTCATCTAGTCCAAAGAATGCAGAATATTCTTTAGAGGATAAGGCTAGCTCATTCTATGCTAATTGTAATAAAAGTGAAGATAATGATGGGGCTTAGCTGTAGCAGTAATTGGAATTTATTAGGCACTTACTATGTCCCAAGCATCCTGCTAAGCATTAAATGTGTCTTTATGTCTTATCTCACATAATCAGCCCAACAGCTGGGATCATCCTTTATACTTAGTCCTCAGACCAGCAAAAAGCTGTAAGAATAAATTGCTTCAATTTTTCTGTAGGAACTGTGTGCTCAAGTACTGTGCCCAAATCAAATCTTTTCTAACTGAATGTGGTAAGTGTAGTTTTAAGTAGGCAATTAAAAGACAGGTGTTTCTGGAAATAAAACACAGGAGGAGAAGGTTAATTCTTAATGGTTTGAATCTGGAGCCATCTGATAGTGACTGATAATTAATACATATCATATTGTTTAATCATGTTTAGAAGACGGATTGCTGGGTGGAGTGGGAGAAGTGCCTTCTAGTCTGTTCCAATGAAATGTTTTTGTGTTATCACCAAATAACAAGTTCCGTAAGGTGAGGGGGTTAGAAATGCCTGGCTTCCTGTGGACAGATGCCAGGTGAAGGAAATAAACAGATATAGTTCCCATTGGTTACAGATGCCCTAAAAAAAAGTGTTTCCTATCGTGCTGCCAAGGCAATGCCAGCTGGTTACAACATAAATTCAGGGGGAGAAGAAAGAAGACTCAGTAGTGTCTGGGAGCGAGTGAAGTAGAAAATAAGAAAAAGATTCATTCCAGTTTTGTTTATAAAGTATAAACTCCTACAACTGAGTTAAGTGGCAGCCCTGATTCTTAAGTAAATGAAAGTGTCGTCAACCTGACAATTAAATGGAGCCCAGGTGCTAGGACCTGATATTTTGTGAGTGGGTGGGAGGAACAGAATGCTGGAAGAGGACAGGTTCTAGAGTCATTCAGGCCAGAGATCACAACTGGCAGCCCCCAGACACTGCCTTCTTTGATTTTCCTAGGATTAACTAACATGGCTTTTTAACATTGTTTTAATTAGTTGCCAATATTTAAAAGAATTTCACAGGAAAATCCAGATCTCTGATATCCTTTAAAAAGTGAGAAAACAGGTAAACACTGGACCTACATTTTCACCTATCAACCTCTCAGACCCCCATCGTTGGTCCCCACTGTCACTATGGTTCTCCAGGGCTGCGGCCTAGTGTCAGCCACCACAAATCCTTTTGTAGCATTTTGTTACTTGGCTGACTCCTGTGACAAGTTCTGTAAGTTCAGCGCATGGATTCTGAGCTGGGGCAACCCTGTTATCTTATAGATGAGGAAACCAAGGCAAAACCTCACATGGCTCACAACTGCCAGAGTCCCAGGGTTATAACAAGCCAGCCCATTTGCAGATTGTCCTAGCTAACGTCTCTTGCCAGTTCCCCAAAGGAATCTGATGGACCAGACACACAAGGTGCACCTCGTCATGCATGGTCAAGTCTGTTTCCCTCTGTTTCCGACGTCTTTCCGTGTATCAGATTCTTGCTCATCCTTTCAGACTCAGAGTATTTCCACCCTCACTCTCCAGGCAGAGAAGTGTTCACACAGCACGTTGTACCCATTTCTGCAACAGATCGCAGAGTCCTCCAGGGGAAGGTCAATGTTAAGGCCCTCTTTCTGATGTCACCAGTGCCTACCACAGTGCCACGACACACCAGGAGCTCTGAATAAATCTGGGGTTCAAAGGGGATAATCAATTTGTCCTGAGATACATAGATAATTATATTCATAATATCTAGTGGCAAAAAACAGGTTAATAGCATATTCAACCCGTAAGGCACACTCAGACTGATAACCTATCAAGTAAGTGACCTTGAAAACTTTATCTCTGTGACAAATGCAATTTCTACCGGCTCAACCCTTACTCCAGACACTGAGACTCCTTGATCAGCGTGGCTGATCAGGTATCAGAAGGACCCCAAAGGTCCTAGATATCTTTCCCACCAGCCTGCAAACGTGCTAAAAAGCCCACTATATAAACTTACTTGCATTAAGGCTTTTCCTGTTAAAATGCAACACCCCTTCCCCCCTCCTCCCCAAGAGCCAGTACATTAGGCAATTCTGAGGTTAGCCCAGCTTCAGTTAACTTATCAACTATTTTTCTATCTGATGCATTTATCCTGAAATACCTGGGTAAGCTGTGGTAGAGTTAGATAAAGGTAAAATTCTAGGAGAGGGGACAGGCCTGAATGAAGAGATGGGGAACAGGCAGTATGCACGTTGTTTAAGTAGGAGGCTTGTTGGAACCAAGACGCCTGTGTCCAATTCCGCTACCTCCTAGCTGAGTGTCTTTTGCTTAGCCACTTACCGTCTGTGCCTCCACGTCTTCATTTAGATAGATAATGGTGTTAACAAGAGGATCTGCCTCAATGCGGCATTGGAGAATTAAATGAGTCAATACACAGCAGGCGTTCAAAGCCTGACAAAGAGTGGTGTGTTTGCTTCTCGTATTATTAGGAGAGTATGGCAAGAAATTTAGCCTTGAAAAGGGCTGCTCTTGCTCTACTACCTACTGGTCCCCTTTCCCAATGGACGGGTGAAGGGTACAAGATCTAGAGAGGATGAACAGCTTACGGAAAGCTGCAGGCTAGTGGACAGTAGAGCTAGGGCTTCCTATCCAGGGGTCGGCGCCCCCGAGCCCTCCTTCCCCGCCCCCCTCCTTGGAACTTACTGATGAGAAAGAGAGGAAAGGGTTGTGGGAGACAGAGAAGCCGAAAGCGAATCTAGCCTTTCTCCTTTCTCGGGATAATGGGACCCAGCCCTTTGGGACTTCTCCCCAGAGTCAATTCCACGTCCCTGCTCTCCGGTGGCTCGAAGTCGGAGCCAACGCCACCCTGACACACACACCCACACCCCCGCGCCTGGGCGTACCCTCTAAGTCTGGCACAACGCGGCAACTCGCTGCCCCGCCGGGAGGACGAGTCAACAGTGGGGTGGACGGGAAAAGTGACATAATCGGGCCGCGGCGCCCTCTGCGCCAGCCTCCCACGCAGCGCGGGGTGGGCCCGGGCCCTCGCAGGGGTGCGGGCTGGGGCCGGGGGCCCCGACCCGGGGACGGGCCGCCCGCCGGCAGCGCCTGAGGCCCCGCGGCCCGAGGCCCAGGCATCCGCACTCGGCGGCGGCGCGGCGGCCGCGCGGTCTCAGGGCCCGCTCCGGGGGCCGCCGCCGCCCCCCGGAGCTGGATGACGGAGTCTTGAAAGACTTTCACCAAATATGGGCCGGGGCTGGAAACGTCCTGCGGCGCGTGCCGCCGGAAACCTCGAGTCCTCCCCACCGCGGTGATTTCGGGCGCGTGGGCCCGGCGGCCGGCAGGGGGCGGCGGGCAGCAAGCGGCCCCCCGGCGATCGGACTGCTCCAGCCTCGGGTCTCCCCGCCGCGCGGACCCTGCACGCTGTCTCCGCAGGGGTCCCCAGGGCAGCCGAGCACCACCCCACCCCAGCCCCCGCCGCCAGCCTGATTACCTCTGGCTGTCCCTACCATCACTCCACGGGGTGGGGGTGGGGGGCCGGAGCGGCGTGGAGAGAAAGGATGCGGAGGGGCGCCACCTTAAAGTTGACCTTTCGCCGTCACCGTAAAATGTTCTGTTCATTAAAGTGGCTATAAAAAGTGTAGTTGTGAGACGGGATGTGTAGGCGAGGACCTATGAGGGTATATGCACGCGCAGACACACCGCTATTAGAGACGCTCCTATCGTCCAAGACGGTGGTTCTCAGGGTGTGATTCCCCGGACCAGCAGCAGCAGCATCACCTCGGGACTTGTTAGAAATATAGCTAATAAGAAACGCTGGCGTAGGGCCCAGCAGTCAGTCTCTTAATCAGCCCTCCAGGTGATTCTGAGACACGCCAAAGTTTGAGAACCACTGGTCTAGGGCTGGGAAAGAGGAGTCGACAGTTTTAGAGTGACTATTATTCTCAGTTGCAGCCAGACAGTGAACCTTTCTTTTGGTGACCTAAAATTCCCTGGCAGCAGCGGGTGAGAGATGTCCCCATCACTCAGCTCAACGCTAGGAGCTGCCGAAGACAAGCAGCTCCTTCTCTGTGCCTTGCAGCCCAAGGAAACAACGCGGGCCCGTTATTTCCTCCCGGGGCGCCGGTGCAGGGAGGGAGGGAGGAAAAAGAGCAAAAGAGCCATGCACAATTAGCATCCGAAGACACTTACCCATAAACATTTGCACATTTCCCCTCTAATCTGTCAACGTGAACTGATCTGCTGATCTCAGCGGAGGAGGCGAGAAGGCGACGGGACATCTGGGGTTTCTGGACCATCCTTAATCAGGACGTGAGGAGCTGCAGTTCCTCTCGTCTGATGCCGTCGTTTACTAGCAGGCGCACCAGGACATAGTACATGGAAAGGCTGTGCACATAGGTTGCTCCAGTCTCTCCCTCTCCCCCCACCTCCTGGCCCTGTATGCTCCAGCTCCCCACCCCCACCCCCCCCCACAACATACTCCCGGCTTTAAATGGGCAACTGATGGTAAGGTTCTCTAAGTTTCTCCTCTAGGGCAAACTCATCCTGCGAGATTCCCCAACTGAAGCCCAGAAACAAACCCACACACCCTTGTTAGAAAACTTTAATCTGATTTATAAAGGAATCTCTGGAATGGCCTGTGTTTCAAAGCTGTGCGGCAGACTGAATCTCTTTGCATATCTCCTGTTCCCCTCAATAAAAGAGCAAGGTATTATACTGGCCAGCTGGATCACCCACGATAATTTTATTTTAAATCATGATAGATTGCGTGAAAAACAAGGAATTCCAAAGAATTTCCTGCTCTGGGAACAGAAGTCTATATTTAACAACATTTGAAGCTGTCAAGAATGCTTTGTGGTTGGATAACAGAGGCAGAAAAATGTTAAAAACGCAGGCTACTGCTATACCCAAATATGGAAATATTGTTACGTCTGGTGTCTGATTCACCATCTGGAAATACTTACAACCATGAAGTCAAATAGAAAAGACTCCACAACAGAAGCCAGGAACACTCCTCTCCATTCTCTCCCCACGACCTCCTCCCACCCTGTACTGCGCCTACTCACCCCCATCCCCACTCACTTCATTAAGAGGGAAACAATAATGAAGCTTTAATGCAAGAAAAAAACGTTTTCCAAATAATAATGGATGGACTGTCTTGAGTACGAAGTAGGGCCCAGATTTTCCTCACTTTATTTGCATAGCACCTGACTAGCCATAGTCTTAAAAAGTAAGCCCGGCACCCCACACCCTCTCCAACAAAGCCTTAGAGATCCTACTCCCAACTAGCAAAAGCCTCTTAGACCTATGAAAGGGCACTTTTGAATGAATGAAACGTAACTCTTTCCTGCCACAGTTTTCTTTATTAGAGGATGTTTTCACTGCAATAGCTTCTCATTGTGATTATCAGTCATTCACAGAGAAGTTGGCACTGAAGGACTTCTTAAGCAAGACTGCTAAATTGTGAGGACTGAACAGCCCTACACTTTAAAAAGGACGAAGAGTTCTAGAGCACATATAAAAGAAAGGTTAGCATAATCACGTGTATGTTTTTATTAAAATTGCACAAGGAGATTTTGAAATTTTGAGGGAAAATTTACCAATCACACTAATGATATTGATGATATTACAGCAGATTGCTTTTTAGGGGGGGTCTTCTACTGAGTGTGCTGAAGACAGAATAGGATCTTATATTCTGCTAATTATATTCTAATTTATTTCTTTGTACTTAACTAGAAAAGCATTGCAATCCATTTGAAATGGGAGGCTTCTAAGTGGTCCCAAGGAAACGTGTTAAAAACCCCACAAAACTTTTAGCTTTATATCCACTGGGCACAACGGTGCTGGGATCTGGTTTGGCATTGAAGTACACAGGTGATGATCTCTGGACAAATCACTGCAAGCTGTTCCCCTCCGCTTTTGGCTGGCTGCTTAGTTAGCATAGCCTCCTACCCACGGAGGGAGGCTGGAAGGGCTTACCCAGTCTCCCGCATCCGTGAGGAAGTAGAAGTCAGCCTCCCAGAGAACTCCCTGCCTTCGTTTCCTCTCGGACTTCCAACCCAGGCAGTGGGCTGGAACTGAAGTGGGAACCTCCAAAAACAAACAAGTACGACATACCAAAAAAGGGAGGGGGCGGAAGGGGGAAGACCCCTGCCTGGGAATCTGCCAGACAGTGGGGGAAGTTGATTTTTTCCCCCTCTTTTCATTCATAAATGCCAGTACGGGTATTAATCTGCAATACACTTAACTTGGGTAATAAACACCATGCCAAAGCTTTGGGACTTGATTCGAGCATGCCTCTATGAAATCCACAAATAGATTCCTGGCTCACAGACGCACTCCCCCTCCCCGTTCACCTCTCAATAGATAACTTGACTCTCACCTTCTCTGTAAACAAACAGCTCGCTGCCTTCCCGGGTGAGGGCTTCCAAAGCTGCCCGGTCAACTCGGCATCACCAAACAAAACCACTTTTGTTCCTCCCTCTCAGGTCCTCCCACCCTCCCAGGGCAGGCAAAGTTCTGAACTCGCCCCCCCTCGCCCCTTCCACCACCATCATCAGCACCATCACGCCAGGAAGAGCCCTCCCCAATAGAAGTAGTTATTTAAAGTGGAAAAAACGGAAGATTGTTTTCTTGACGGGTCCAGGACAAAAAAAAAAAAAAAAAGGTGCAACGGAGCCAGGGGAGGCGCTTGGCAGCAGCCCGCGCCAACCAGCATTCCTGAGATGTTTGAGAATTCTGGAACTCGCAGACAGAGCCGACGTCACTGCAACACGCGGCGCCGCGGCCGGCCGGTATAAAAGGCGGGCTCTGGGCGCTCGGGTAGACCGCGAGCGAGAGCGCCCCCGAGCAGCACCCGCACCCTTCGCGCCTCCTCGGGAAGGACCTCACGAGAAGGACGCCTGCCTGCAGCCCGCTCGCCGCCCCGGCCCTCGCCCTCCTGCCACCCGGACCGGAGCCCGTCCCGCCTCCCGCCTCCCGGATCCACCGACCCGACCCCGGCCGCTCCGCACCAGTGTGTTGGCGTCTTTGCTTCCGCGCTCGCCCGGACTCCTTCTGCGCGCCACAATGAGCTCCCGCACAGTCAGGACGCTTGCCTTCGCCGTCACCCTTCTCCACTTGGCCAGGCTGGTGAGTTCATTTGCGTCCGCTTCCCCATGCGCTCCCCCAGGCCATTCCCCTTTCCCCAGATTGCCCCCGGCCGGGAAAACTAAACTAAAAAGTCCGGGGGGGGGGCGCGTTCCGGGTTAGCTCTTTCTTTAGGCCCCCCTGGAGACGCGTCGGGGGCCTTCTGGCAGACGCGGCCCGCCGGGAGTGGCCGGGCTGGACAGGATCAGAGACCCCGTGCAGGAACTCCTCCACCCCCCTCCCTTCCCTGGGCTCCTCCGCGAACGGCGCCGAGTCTCAACGCGTGCCTTCTCCCCCGCTCCAGGCGCTCTCCACCTGCCCCGCCGCCTGCCATTGCCCCCAGGAGGCGCCCAAGTGCGCCCCAGGAGTCGGGCTGGTCCGGGACGGCTGCGGCTGCTGTAAGGTCTGCGCCAAGCAGCTCAACGAGGACTGCAGCAAAATGCAGCCCTGCGACCACACCAAGGGGCTGGAATGCAATTTCGGCGCCAGTTCCACCGCTCTGAAGGGGATCTGCAGAGGTAAGATGCTTGTGGTTTGGCCCCTTTAAAAAAATAATAGTCCTCGTAGTCCAGAAGTTTAGTAATTTTGAGACCATGTATGGTGATGCTTTGTTGTTGGTAGCTTGGCAGAAAGGCACATGATTTCAGCAGTCTGGAATGCAATTCAGTGTGTCTGGGCCCAACGAAAAGCGCATACGGAAAAGTGATTCCTGACTAACTTATTGTTCTGGTCTGGAGTCCCCGAGGAATTGTAGGGAACTTTACCATAAATTCAATTTAACAGCAGAAAATATGTATGAGTTTCAGGCCACGCTTTGGAATCTTAACTTTATCCTCTTTTTCCTTTCTCTTTTTGGTGCTCTTTGCAGCTCAGTCAGAGGGCCGACCCTGTGAATACAACTCCAGAATCTACCAGAATGGGGAAAGTTTCCAGCCCAACTGTAAACATCAGTGCACATGTATCGACGGTGCTGTGGGCTGCATTCCTCTGTGTCCCCAAGAACTCTCTCTCCCCAACTTGGGCTGTCCCAACCCCCGGCTGGTCAAAGTTACCGGTCAGTGCTGCGAGGAGTGGGTCTGTGATGAGGACGGTGCCAAGGACCCCATGGACGACAGAGATGACCTCCTGGGCAAGGGGCTGGCCTTCGATGCCTTGGAGGTGGAGTTAACCAGGAACAATGAATTAATCGCCGTTGGAAAAGGTGGCTCCCTGAAGCGGCTCCCAGGTAAGCTGTGACTGAGCCCGAAAGATGTCACATTCCTAGTTTGAAGCTTTGTAGAAATGGGTCCTTGGACGTGTTGGGGTCAGGATGCCTCTGAGAAATGTGTCCTCTTGTCTGTCTCTAGTTTTTGGAACGGAACCTCGAATCCTATACAACCCTTCTTTAAATGGCCAGAAATGTATCGTCCAGACAACTTCGTGGTCCCAGTGCTCGAAGACCTGTGGCACGGGCATCTCCACACGAGTCACCAATGACAACCTTGAGTGCCGCCTGGTGAAGGAGACCCGGATTTGCGAAGTGCGGCCTTGTGGCCAGCCAATGTACAGCAGCCTAAAAGTAAGCTTTCGTGGGGGTGCTGGTAGACTGCTCCGGGGCCGCTGGGCGAGCCAGGTGTGGGCCTCTCTTCCGAGAAAGAACGAGGAAACCCCGTTCCTAACTTCCCTTCTTGCCCCTTTCTTCCAGAAGGGCAAGAAATGCAGCAAGACCAGGAAATCCCCCGAACCTGTCACGTTTACTTACGCTGGCTGTTCGAGTGTGAAGAAGTACCGGCCCAAGTACTGCGGCTCGTGCGTGGACGGCCGGTGCTGCACACCCCAGCAGACCCGCACCGTGAAGATGCGCTTCCGCTGCGAGGACGGGGAGATGTTTTCCAAGAACGTCATGATGATCCAGTCCTGCAAGTGCAACTACAACTGCCCGCATGCCAACGAGGCGGCCTTTCCCTTCTACAGGCTGTTCAACGACATTCACAAATTTAGGGACTAATGGCTACCCGGGTTTCCAGCACCAGGGTGACCGGAACGGGGAGGGGGGAGAAGCGTGCCAGAATCATGGAGCTGTGGGTGGGGGCGGTGGGGCTGAGGGACTCATTGTAGAAGGGATGCATTGCTCATTCGTGAGTAGTATTAAGGTATCTTTGGAAACTGGTGCTGGTGCAGATGGACACTAATGCAGCCACAATTGGAGAATACTTCGCTTCATAATATTGGAGCACATGTTACTGCTTCATTTTGGAGCTTGTGCTGTTGATGACGTTCTGTTTTCTGTTTGTAAATTATTTGGTAAGCATATTTTTCTCTAGGCTTTTTTTTTTTCCCTTTCGGTTCTACAATTGTTAAAAAAAAAATTAGTTGATCAGTTAAAGCCTTCATCTTTTGACAGAAGTAAATGGGAGGGGGTTCCATCCCTTCCTGAAGGTGACACTCCGTGAGTGTCCGTGAGAGGCAGCTATCTGCACTCTAAACTGCAAACAGAAATCAGGTGTTTTAAGACTGAATGTTTTTATTTATCAAAAATGTAGCTTTTGGGGAGGGAAGGGAAATGTAATACTGGAATAATTTGTAAATGATTTTAATTTTATATTCAGTGAAAAGAATTTATTTATGGAATTAATCATTTAATAAAGAAATATTTACCTAATATCTGTGTGTGTGGCATTGAGTATTTTTAGAGACTACCGGTAGTCATTGGGAACAGCCTAGCTTATTATGCATTCTTTCAGTCATTCAAACAGAACTACTTGAGTGCCTACTTTGTGCCAGGAACTGTTCTAGGAGCTTAGGATAAGAGCAGGGAACTAACCTACAAAAATAAGACAATGACTGCTTTTATCTTCAGTTGAGAAAAATCTTTGCATTTAAAGTAATCTGTTTTTAAAACATGTAGTGAACACTAGGCATTGTAGGGAGCACAAGGAATTGGAAGCTAAATTTGTGATTTAAATAATAATGCTTTATTTTTATAAGAATTCAAAACCAAAGGGTCTCCATCACCCCATCACTGTATGGTATAGTAGAGTCATTTATCATTTTAATCACTAGGCTATTGGACTTGTCACCTCGGTAGAGGAGAGAAACTTTAATGAAAACAGTTCATAACCCACGCTGCCCATATCTAAATCCACGGGCAAGATTAAGTATGGTTGGATAATGTGTTATAAACGGTCACTTGTTTATAACTTTGTATCTTCCCAATATTGCTCCGAAAGCATAGGTGAACTACTTAAAAATCCACCCTTAGTTGGGATCAGAGAAAAAAATCTTGGGTGTCTATACAGGAGTCAGTTTGTTTTCACTGAATGAGCTTGAAGCAATGACTTGTGTTAATCCTAATAAGCCAGTGATTAGGTAAACATGCTGTTAAATGCAAAGGAATGCAAGGAATTTCAAGTACTTTTCCAATAGCGTGAGGACCAAGCTACCCCATCCCCCCTTTCCTTTTTATAATATACATTATACTGATGGAGGAGGGACCAGTTAGATAGAGTTGGCTATCCAGAAGGTCAAAGGCTAGATGCAGAGCATTCCTAAAAGAAAAGGACCTCAAACTTAGGTCTAGGAGAGGTTGTGAAGGCTGCGTCAATGTTTGTGAAAATGTTGGTAGCCTGTTTTAGAAGAATCTACCTCTTTAGAAAGCACTGACAATAAACCTTTTATAGAGGAGTTTTCCTTTCATCGACCCTCTTGGCTCTTGTTCAATCCGTAGTGAAATATTTCAGTCTGCACTTGGTTAAGAGAGTACTTGAATCTTTAGGCATGGAGAAAGTGCTTTAAAAGAGGAGGAGGGGTACAGCTCGTGGTGATTTTTCAAAACAGTTTAATATTATGCTTTAATGAAGACCTAGGGCAAAGCACTGCCTAAGCATCTATGTTAAAGCCTTACTGAAATGCATAAAGGGTAACGGAAACATGATGGTAAAATCTATGGGCAAAGGCTCTTCTGATTTTGGCAATGTCTTGCCAAAATATTACAACTGAAATATTACAACTTGTGGCTACTGAGTTGTCAGTTTTTCTCGCCTAAGGCATTCAAATTTGAAGGTATTTAGGAATTGAAACACCACCTGGTGCAGTCTTGGATGCAGTTAAACTTGTCAGTGCGATGTTAACATGTGAAACAATGAAAGTGTGAGGTTTTTGTGGTGCAGTCCTGTTGAAGAGACATCTAAATTCACAGGAAGGATTTTCACATTCCCAGGCAGCAATCCTGAGGACACTGAAGCCCAGCAAATTGCTTCTTACATAGATCAAAGCATAGTATGTTATAGATCCTTTAAGAATGTAGGGAGGTAATATGCACACAAGGAAGCTCAAATGGGAAACAAAACCAGACGTGGGAAAATACTGGATCTCTGGGTCATTAATCCTATTGTAGTGTATACAGTAAGAGTGATGCATAAATGCTGATTCCATTTAAATTAGAGTGCTCAATTAATAAAGATGAATAGATGCAAATTTTGTCCATTTTCTCTGGCTATAAAAAGTGAAGAAATTCAGAGCAGTTGAGAATAAAATTATACAAATTAGAACATATAACTTTTATCTAGATCTGGCAGGGAGCTCTGCCTACTTCAAGTACTGAGAAAACAAAATTAAACACCAGGCACCTGCATATAAGAAACAGAAGTTGCCTATATAAGCACTCATCATAATATAGATGAACCCTTATGCACAGCAAAGATTTGTGTTGTTCTTGCTTTCCAAACCAAAAGACCCTGGTGGTCTTGAGCTGTTTTTTGGTTTTGTTTTGGGTAACCTCAGAATCTTAGGGATTTAGTGAATTTTAAGAAATATTCTATGAGACATTTAGCAACACAGTAAGTGGTCTCACTGTGATGATTCTCACTTAAACACATGTGTTGCCCACTTCACAAAGAGAAGCAACTGAGTCAAAATTAGCAAAGTATATTGTAGTAGAGAGACTAGACTTGCCTTGTTCATAGGCTTCCCCTGCCCTCTGGATACTATTTATAAGTCAGATGAGCAACAGCAAGGGTCCAGTAGGACCACAGTTCAGAACTAAGCTGTGTCCTGGGCAGGTGGCAAGTGATGTAGGGGAAAGAATCCCAGACTGGAATTGAGAGACATGTCTCTTAGCATCAGCTCTGCCATTAATTAACTAGGTGACTCTGGGCAAATCTCTGGATAGTTCTCTCCTGTTTTAAAATGGTACAATAGTTTCCAGCTATATTTGTCACCATAAATATTCTTTTTTATATGCTCTCTTTGGTGCATTCTTCCATACCTGAAAAACTTTGTCTCTCAAGCAACTGAATACAGGAGGCGAGCACCACTCAGGTCTTTCTGTGGGCAAATGCACTCAGCTCTACAAAGCTTCTGAAAATGTAATGTTGTTAGGCCCTCCTTCCTCTCTAAAGTACTCTTGGTTACAGGATGTGGCAATCCCTGGATCTCAGTATATAGGTCCATGCTTTCATCTCCCTATATAGCCCCAATATCTGGGCCTCGTTAAGTCCCTGCCCTAAAGAACTCATTCTTCAAGACAAAGCACATTGTGAAGCATGACAATGATGTATGTGTCCTATGGATAGAACAGACTTATTTGTGACTTACTTTATTGGTGGTGGGCAATACTCATCCATGTAATCTTTTAAAGTGCAATTTAATTAAACAAGTACTCAGATGCATTTGTTAGTGCTTTACAATTCTCATATATTCTGCTCGCATATTCTGAATCCACCCCTCTCACATGTCCAGTGAAAGCATTCAAATCTAAGCCATCATCGTCTTTTGCCTGAATTACTGAAATGGCCTCACTTGTGATGCACTGTCTTCTCCAAAGGTGGCTGCAATAATAATAATATTACCCCACATAATATCTTTGTCCCTTCTGCAGCGTGACCCTGTTGCATAGATGGGGCTTATTTTTCTACCCTCTTGGATCTGGGTGGGCTCTTTGACTGCTTTAACCAATGAATACCAAGGAGGTAAGGCACTGTGGTGCCAGTTCCAACTGTGGCAATGGCTAGACGCTCCTACTTCGTTTCTCTTAGAAATGAGTTTCCATATATATAGGAAGTAGAACTACCTGAGACCAACAGGCTGTGAGAAGCCCATGCCACACTGATAGACACTAGAGAATACAATGCCATGTGGAGAAAGAGAAAGGCCAGGGGGTACCTTCATGGGAACCACATGTGTAAGAGGGAACCCTCTCAGAAGTAGACTGTCCAAGCTGATGTCTTGTGAATAAGAGATGGAACACCACTGGAGGCCTTCCCAGATTTCCTGACCCATAAAATTCTGAGCAAAGTAATGTGGTTATTTTCAGGCCCTACGTTTTGGGTGTTGTTTGTTTCACAGCAATACGTAAACCCAAACATCATTGGTTTCCCACAAGGATCCATTTCCCTTATGGAAACCAGAGTGATTCTTTAAAAATGTGAAGCAGAGCATGTGAACCCTTGGCTCAAAGGCTCCATGGCTGCCCCTTACTCTTGGAATAACATTCAACTCCTTACTTTGCATACACGTCCTGGACCCTGCCTACTTCTTCGCACTCACCCTCACCATAATCTCATTTGCCTTTTCCTCTTTGAAGTAAGCCATGTTAAGTTCTTCCTCAGGGCCTTTGCACTAGCTCTTCCTCTGCCTCAAATGCCTCTCTTGCCTCAGCCCCCTAATCTATGCTTCTGTCATGCAGGACTCGGTATAAATATTAACCTTCTCAGACTTTCCCTTGCCACCCAGTCTAAAGTAGTTCATTATATTAAGCAATTTTGTTTTCATCACTCCCTGATATTTTCTTGTTTATTTACTATGCCTCCCACTTCTAGAATAGCCTCTATGAGATATTTTTGTCTGTCTTTTTCACCACTGCCAAAGCACCACTTGATACTATGCCTGGCATACAGTAGGTGCTCATTAATTTAATTTAATTTAATGTTGTGTTAAACTGAGGCTGCATTAGAAGGCACGTCCCTGGCACAACGGGTTCCTCCTACCTCACCTTGGGCTTTCCCCTAGGCTGTCAGTCATTCATCTGTCCTTCCATTCATACATCCAGTCAATAGACGCTTGTCTGGCACCACTATCTTCTGGGCACAGTGCTATGCAGTAGTTGACCAAGAAGCAGGGTTCCTTCACTTTGTGGTAGAGGAGACATGCATATAAGGAAAAATGAGTTAAGGTTAGGTTCGGCTGCAAGTAACAGAAATCTCAATAAAAATGACTTGAATAACACAGAGGTTTATTTCCCTCTCATGTGAAAATCCAGGTAGGCAGTATAGGGCTGATGTGATGCCCCAAGGTTTCGGGGACCAAAGCTCCTGTTACCTTGTTCACCACATGTGGCCTCCATTCTTTAAATCACCTCATCTAGCTGCAAGGAAGGCTGGGAAATGTGGTTCATATGGTGGGCTGCCATGTCACCAGCTAAAAATCAGAGAGCCTGTTACTATAAGGGAGACAACTAGTAGTCTATACTACATAGCCCATAGTAGGGCACAGAGGATGGTTGAAGAGAAAGGTACTAACTCTGTGAAGCTGGGATGAAAGAGGGCTTCTTGGAGGAGTTGCCACCTCAGTAGTGTTTTCAAAGATAAATAGGTTAGAAACTATTCAAAGGCCTTGATGCTTGAATAGGAAATTTCTTAAATAAACCATGATACCTTCCTCATCTCAGTCATTAAGAGAAGTCAAAGACACCTCCACTACCTTGGGTTCGGAGTCTTATAGACCATTAGTATTTGAAGCTGCTTGTATTTTTGCTTTGGTTTCAGAAGTATCATGAAGACAGTACCCATATTAGGGTTCCCCAGAGAAAAAGAACCAATAGGGCATATGTATATGTGTACACATGCACATGCATACACACAAACGCGCGCGCGCGCACACACACACACACACACCAAGAGAAAGAGAAAGAGATTTATTTTAAGGAATTGGCTCATGGGATTATGGGGGCTGGCAAGCCCAAAATCCTTAGGGGAAACCAGCAGGTAAATTCAGGTAAAAGTTAAATCCATAGGTCAGGCCAGGCAGGCTGGAAACAAGGCAGGGTTTCTATTGTGCAGTCTTGAGGCCAGATTCCTTCCCTTCTTTGGGAAACCTCAGTCTTTTCTTTTCAGGCCTTCAACTCATTAGATGAGGCCCACCCACAAAACAGAGGGTAATCTGCTTTACTCAAAGTCAATCACATCTTTAAAATACCATCATAGCAACAGCTAGACTTGTGTTTGACCAAACAAATGGCCATCATAGCCTAGTCAAGATGACACATAAAATTAGCCATCATAGTACCTATGCAGTAGAACCTTTTAGGGGCAAGAAACTCATGTCCACTCTCTAAAATGTAATGGATTTGAGCACAGTCAGAAAAAGCAAAAGCTTTGCTAGTTATACCCAAGATGCTCCCAGGCCTGTCATTGTCCTTGTGCATGTGTGGGGAAGGGTGCCAATGTTTATTTTTGCATTGACCAGATTCGTGGGCATCTCAAAAATGCTCCTGGCACACTAACCCCAAGCTCGTTACAGAACTGGCAGGATCTACTTTAGCTGAGATGGCTGTAGGGTGGGGTTGTGGAGAGAGAGCCTTATAAGAGCTAGAGAAAGGCTTTCTCTAAATCCACATGGACACAGCAGGACAGAATCCATCACTTGCACACACCCCAAGATAGACAAATAGTACTTCCTCTGGCCCTTCACGCAGATCCTCACAATAGCACCGACACCACGATACTGTGACTGGCTGTTTCATTGTTCCCATGAGATTTTAAACTCCTTGAAGAGTTTTGTCGATGAGTGAGTACCAACTAAGAATTCATTGAAAGGGGTATGAGAACTATCTTCCAACATCTCCAGATCTTCGCGGAGAAGAGAAAGTAAGTTTGCTCTACATCGCCCCAGGGCAGCGTTCCCAGGCTGGTGGCTTGGGCAGGGTTGGGCTAATAGACATGTTTTGTTCAACTGGCACAGGGTTTATAAAAACTGAGATCTGTGGCCAAGATTTGAAGGCTGAGCAGTTTTCTGAGAAGTCCAAATTTCTGGCTTCTTTTGAACATTTCATAGATCTGGCAGCAGTGGACTACAGTTTCTACGTGGTGGGAACTGAGTTCTAGCTTCCTCAGAGCGTGTGCTCTGCCATTCCCCGGCACAGACCAAGGGAGAAGAGACACACGTATGTATGTGGGTGGCTGGGGGAGGTGAAGGCGGAGAGAGATGATCTCTAAAAATTCAGGTTCTTTCTTAAAATGGCACAACCTAGAGCACCACTTGTACTATGAGAGTGCTTAGAAAAATAATTTTTGGCATGGAAACACTGTGTTGTAAGCCCAGGAAAGAATATAGACCGCTTCATTTGTTTCAAATGGCCGTGGGGCTGTAAACACAGCCTCACTTTCCAGCTTCCTTGTACAATAACAGTCTGTGTATTTTTGAGTAGAGGTATACCCATTCCATTTATAATATCATGTCACGTTTTCCAACAGACACTGGATAAGTTGATCAAAGATAAACACTGCATCCTGAACCCCTGCTGAATCTAACCATCTATTTTGGAGTAACCCCAGAGCCTTCCGAGGGGAATCACAGCAGATAGCCAGGAGGTCGCTCTAGAATTTTTTCTTTAAACAACATGAAGTCCTTCCTTCAAGGGCTGTCCCATCAATAATACTCATATTTCAGAGACATTCCATAAACTCCAGAGAAACTGAGAACTTGTCTAAGTAGTTATAGTTAGTTAGCCAGTGGCAGAGTGGAAGGTGGACCTCAGGATTTATTCTCCCAACTTACCCCTGACAGAGGCAGTTGGACACAGGGAAGCACTTGGGCTACGCAGAGGTTTGACTGGTTCTTGGTGTCAACGTGGCTCCTGGGAAGACTTCTGCCAATGGATTTTTCTATAGGCAAGTCAGCATCGTCGGCATGCCATAGCAAGGATGACACCCTTCTCCAGCAAACAGAGAATGATTCAACGTGGTAAAAATTTGGATCTTCCATTAAGGAGATTTGCTAGCTTAAAAAAAAAAAAGTTGCTCATTCATGGAGGGAGTTTAAATTCTGGGCTCATGAGCAAAACTTTCAGAGAGGTTCTTCCTATATTCCAAATCCATTTGTTCTTGGAAAGGAGCCCATGTCTTTTAATTGACTTCTTGCATTCAGAGTGATACTTAGCTATTTACAGTGTTCTCTTTAATGTCTAGGGGTTTTTCTTAGCAAAAGGAAGGCATACTTATACGAGAACAATATAAGAAATACAGAATGTCAAAAATGAAGATCCCTAGTAAACATTCCCCTTTAGTAAACGCGTGTGCCTGCGCTCACACTCATACACATGGCTCCTTTAAGTGCATAGTGTATATTATTCACAGATTTGGGGGATACCTAACTTGCATTTATTAAAAAAAGATTAGAGCATACATAGAGCTTTACGTTTACTATATCTTGGAAGTCAGTTAAGGTTGATCTATGCAGTTCTCCCTTAGTCGCTGTAATCATTTTACAGACTTTCCTTATATGATTGATGTGCCATAATTTATTTAAATACTTGGTGTGACAGACACTTCTGGATGCCCATCCAACAGCCATTCCCCCATTTCCTTGACTCCTTGCTACCAGAGCCCCGATTTTGTTCAGGTGTTCTCCTTCCCATCTGACAAAGGAAATCCTGTCTCCACTCCAATGTCAGGGTTTGCATCAGGCCTGGCTTCAGCCAGCTTGAGACTCCTTCCCTTATCAGTGAGAGGTCCTAATCAGTGATTCTCAAGGAGAAATCTTGTGGGGGGAGGGAAAGGTTCTGAGAAAGGGGTCCTTGATAATAACAAGAGACTGGAAGAGGAAATGCCTTTCCTCTTTGCTGGACATCACTCCTCTTGAGCCCAGGAGGGCAGTGTCATTGACATTGATGATGGCGAAGCAGAAAAGTGAAATGCCCCTGGGTCTCTGAGGAGATCCCTAAGCTGCTCAATCACCCAACCCTGGCCTCACCTGACAGCCAGACCTCTTATTTGGTGTGATGATAAATTTGCTATTGTTTAAGCTATTCTGGTAGGCCAAATGTCACTTACAGCTCAAATCCTCCTAACTGATGATTTTACACTTGACCTTTTTCGATGTCTATGGGCTTTATAAATAGCTAGCAATAATCATTTCCAAAGGAGAAGAAAGTACTTTAGATGTGAGTGAATAAACCAACAAACAGATATTTGGCAGGCATAAAACTTTCAGTTATTTACTTAACATTACAAAGTATATAGCACTTGATAGGCCATGGGCCAGCCAGACATGGGGTGACAAATAAGGAAATAAAGAGACATGGTCTCTGGCCTTAACGATGTCACATCTAGCAGAGAGAGCAATATACACACAAATAGTTCTGGTGCATTGTACCCATGCCAGAAAACTCAGGAATATGAGAATATAGAGGGTAGTCACAGAAAGCTTCACAGAGGACAAATTATCTGAATAGAGTTCTGAAGGATGAATAGGAGTTTGCTATTTGGATTTACATCCCAAATTGAAAAACACCAAAGTATTCAAAGCCTAGGAATACTATCAAAATCAGCAAATTTAGAGCCTCCAACAAGACCTGAGTAGTAAAAGCCATTTTGCATTTTCACTTTTTCACTTATGGCTGATAAGAGGAAAAGTAGCCCTCAGCAGGGACCTGCAGGATACACGCCCTGGTGATGGGGACAGGCCCGCTCCTTTCATGGGAGTTACCTCTGGAAATCCCCCACTGCCACAGTGACCAGAGCCGCTGGCCTGCAGAGGGTGAATTAGCAATGACCTCACCAGATATGAGCTGGAAATGAGGGAGTGCAGCCACCTCACCATCCCAGCAGGAGATAAAAGCCGTCTGCTTCTCCCATGTGACAGGATAGCTCAGGCTGACAGGACTCAGCCGAGGCCTGACCCACTGGTGGGTCACCCAAGGCAGCCCCAGGGACGACTTGGACCCAGTGACAAAGGCAAAAAGCCCAGAGAGAGAAGCAGCCCGGGAACCTTGGTTACTGCCACCTGATGCTCTCGTGTTTGTGCCACAGGTCAGATTCTTGCAGGAGGCCAGCTCTTAATGGCTTCCGGTTCCTCCCAGGGTAATAATGCTCATGATTCCCGCTAGCTGTGCACAGCTTTCTTGTCCAGCAGTTGAAAGCCAGCAGTTATGTGACATAGAAACAAAAGGCCACAGGGACAGCTCCATGCTGACTCCATAACCCCATCTAGTCCTCCAGACTCGAACAAACTATGAGGACTGCATTCACAATCAAAGTGAATGTCAAGAAAAGGCATTAACTAAACGGCCAAGAGCCTTTACATTCGGTGCAGGCGAGTATCTGTGAATACTGTGAATAATAAGTAATTCAGTCTTTATGTGCTATATCAATGACAGCTGAATTAGAGGATTTGGATGATTTCATTATGTCCATGCATTTGGTCTACACCATTCCAGGTATCTGCATATGCTCCTAAGCACGTGTTTAACCCCCACAGTCACCCTCACACGGTCACCTGCCTTAGGTGCTGTACATTCTCTTTATGGTCCCAGACGCTAGAGACCAGATCTCTTGGCATGCTGTGGAAACCCAGCCATTGAAATAAATGGAACATGGCAATCCTTCAGCACCGGCAACAGGAGCCACTGCTTTTTTGGGTGAGGAATGGTGAAGCCAAAAAAAGAAAGGGAAGAAATCCCCTGTAACATTAGACAGACTCTAAGAAGTTGTTCTGAATTGGGGCCCAAAAGTCAAGGTTAGCAATCACATCAAACTTTTTTTGTAATGCATTTTTGGCCTCAGTAACAGACATTCATTCATTGACATATATCTGCACATACATTTATATCTGTCATACACACACACACACACACACACACAGAGTTGTTGTTTATAATTCCTGTTTGTTATAGGCCAGGCACAGAGCTGGGCCGTAGAGGGTACAGCTCAGTAAGGACTTGCCATCTAGGAGTCACAGAATCAAAACCAAGGTCCTCATTCCTCAAGGGCTGCTACCCACAATTGCTCCTGATACATTGCTCCTCTGGTCTTCCCATGACCTGCATGGAAGGGAGTCAGGGCTAGGCCGCTACACATTCCTCACTCCCAGAATGGAAGAAGGGCAAGACCAGTCTAACCCAGCTTCGCTGGATAACTATGGAAAAGGGACATTATTTTAAACTTACGATATACATTCTCTGCAAAGGGAATTTCACGAGGAATATTCACAAAGGGGCCCAATTTTATCCTTCAAATAGCAAATCCCACTTGGAGTCCTATAGCATTAAACCATTATTTAGCACTTTCAGATACCCTATATCATCTAAGACGTTGATGATTCTTAAGATACACCATTTTCCACACCACAAAGAAAAATCCATCCAATTATGGCCAACTATGTCATACCACCTGCAGTAAAATGCATCTTGATTTCAGAGATGTTAAAGGGTAAAAATATGTCCTTTCTAGAACCAATGATATCCAAGGGCTTATCTAACTAGACTGAGTTCTGAGAGAACAGGAACACATCTTACAGTCTTTCTTCTCTACTTTGCTGTGTCTAGCATGGTGTCATGCTCACAGAAAATACATTGTAAACACTCTTGAGTGAATGAATGAATAGCTGCTAGAAATTCTATGTTCCCCTTACAGGAAAGTGTGCTGAGCATTCCATCAGGGCATGCAAATAGAGGTAAGAAGGTCCAGATTGGGTCTGCTTCTTCCTATGGCACGTAACACTGGAAAGAGGCGGACTCCATGAGCAGACATGGAGAGAGCTCCTCTAGCACTCAGGGCAGCTCAAGGCCTGCTCACCTCAAGGCCTGGTCAAGGAGCTAGCCAGACACACTGCAACGCCAGGCTCCTCAGGGACCTATTTATGTTTCTCCTGAAAACTGGTGTGTAATATCAAACTTCTGAAAATAAAATCACAGTTTAAGTAGACTGTGGGAGCTGGCTATTTAGAGGAACCTGCTGGCAAGTTCTCTTGTAAAGTCAATAACATCCCAGGTTTATCTACTTTATAACTTTGTATTTCGTATACCGCATTCCCGTAGAGCAAGGCGCACACCCTTATATTGAGTTTCCCCACAGTAGAGTCTTTGTGCTGGGTCAGTGGCTTGAATCGCTTTTGCTATGACCAGCCCGTCTCCCTTGAGGGTTCCTGGTCTGCTCAGGCGGTCCCAGTCAGACCAATCCCCTCCCCTAGGTGCCAGGGCTTTCCTGTCGTGGATGCGGCAGATGAAAACCACATTTTCCTTTGTTTTGTTTACTTTAGAATAAAGTTATTTCTGATCAGAAAGTTGCATTCCAACTTCAGAGAGATGGGCCACAGTGACAATGCAAGCGTGTACCCCGCACAGAACGGAGCACGCGTGAACATGCGAATGACGCAGGCACATACCCCACACAGAAGAGCGCACGCGTGAAGGCGCGCATGACGTAGGCACGTACCCAGCACAGAACAGAGCACACGTGAACGCGCGCATGACGCAGGCACGTACCTCGCACAGAACGGAGAACATGTGAGCGCAGGCATGATGCAGGCACGACGCAGGCACGTGCCTGGCACAGAACAGAGCACGGGTGGGTGCGCACATGACGCAGCCACACGGCCCGCCCAGAACAGAGCGCACGTGGACGCGCGCATGACGCAGGCAAGTACCTCGCACAGAACGGAGAACACGTGAGCGCAGGCATGACGCAGGCACGACGCAGGCACGTGCCTGGCACAGAACAGAGCACGGGTGGGTGCGCACATGACGCAGCCACACGGCCCACCCAGAAGGGAGCGCACGTGAACGCGCGCATGACGCAGGCACGTACCCGGCACAGAATAGAGCATACGTGAACATACGTCATGACGCAGGCACGTGCCTGGCACAGAACAGAGTGCATGTGAGTGCACACATGACACAGGCATGTACCCCGCACAGAAGAAAGCACTTGTGAGCATGCCACCTATGTGGGGAGGGAAATGGAGGGAATCATACCTTTGATCCATGTGTACTAGGCATCTGAGACATTTCGGGTTCTGTGTCACTTCTTTGGAGGAATAAAGAGGGGAACCAGACTCAGCCTCTGGCCTCACTGCCTAGTTACAGTAAGGTGTCCTGAATAATACAATGAAGGTGTGAGGCTGCCTCTGCCTGAGAGAGTTGGAGAAGGTTTTACGTGGGGTACAGTCTGGAAGTCAGGCCTTGGTAGAAAAGGGGAAGGGAGAAAGGGCAAGGCAGGTAGTGACAGCAGCACATACAAAGGCACAGGTGTGCAAGAGCATGGAGACCCTGGAAATTGTTGGTCAGAGGGTACTCTGCAACTCTCTCCCTTCCCATTCACAGCCAGTGACAGTAAATGAAAGACATCCTTAGACTGGGCCCATCATTGCAACCCTCCAGGGAATCCTAAACTTGACCTCCCAGTTCCTCTGTTTCCCACAGACTTAGGAACCAGTAGTTCTAGTCCTGGTGCTATTGGTGTCACAGGACCCACTCACAGGAAATGGGACCCACATCCCTGAAAAGATCTCTTCCCCTATAAATTTGCAATCAAAAGGGTGAGAGGAGCAAGAGAGAGTCAGTGAGGTTCTTTGGTCATGGTTCTGGCACGAGGCTGTGCTACCCGATCAGAAATGCCAGATGGCTTCCTTACACTTACTTAGTTCTCTTCCCTCCTTCATCCTAAACTGTCACATGCTTGCGAAATCCGCAGGCTCATATTTGCCTGACCTGCTCCTCTGAGTCTGCCCCCAGGGTGTGATAAATAATCCCTGGAAAACACAAGTTCTCATGATCCCTTCAAAGTGGTGAGAGACATCAGAGGCAGCGGCTATGAATTCTCGTGTTCCTAATCTCTGGGCTCAGTCTCCTGTCGTCATTGGTGGACAGTTCTCCCACTCACTGCTGGTGGGCAAGTGTCATCTGTTTTACTTCTTAATACATTCAGTCAGAATAAAAATGATAGAACTCCAGAGGTGAACTGGGGGACCCTACATGTGGTAGAGACTTAGAGGTTCCTCGCTCCACCTACCCCCAGAACCCCTTCCTCACATCTTTGACGAGGAGTGACCCAAGCCTTTCTCACCGACAGAGATGGCATCTGCTCTGCCTCTTTCTGTAGTTCATGCTCCAGACATGTTAGCTGTCCTTCTGAATATTAACTTGAAATCCATCTCCCTGTAACTTTTAGTAACTGTTAATGGTTCTCCTCCTGGCAGTCCTCAGAATGAATTTAATCCTCTTCCACATGTCATATTTAAGTCCTCTGAATTATGTGCTTCATCCCCACCTGCACTCCCAGCCTTTCTTTTCTTCTTTTTCTGTTTTTTTTCCCCCCTAAACATTTATAGTGGGTACAATTATTCCTCACATGGTCTAGTCTTCAGGCCTTCGTTCCCTGGTTGCTTGCTTCCAGATACACTGGAGTTCATCAAGGCCCCTCTAAAAACAGGATATTGGTGGGTTCACAGAGCCCTCTAGATCTTCCCTGAGTGCCAATGCCAGGAAGCCTATCGACTCCCTTAAGGAATCTAAGTGCAGTTTTATTTACAAATTCACCTTCCCTACTAAACTATGAGCACTTACTCTCTTATCTTTCCAGCTTCCAACACAAGTACAGACTTAAATTTCAGAATCCAAGAGGCAATATGGTACATGAGAATTGGGTCTTTCTTAGTATTCTCAGACACTAGCACAAAGCCTGGTAACCAGTAGGCACTTAACTGTGTGGTCAATTAATCAATTCATTTGTTTAATGAAAGCAGGTTCAGCTTGCATTTAATTGCTTAGCAGTATGTCAATACTTATTAATATAACAATTATTCACTGAAATCTCATGGTCTATTTCATATGACCTCTATAAGGAAAACCCCCCACTTCCACTTGTTTTATCAGCTTTCCTTAATGTAAATTTAGGATTTGGCATTTGTGTAACAAACCCTTCCAAAATTTGGTGGCTTAAAACAATGACGATTTATTATTTGTCACAATTTTGTTTGTTGACTGGGTGCAGCTGGGTGGTTATTCAGGCTGTGACTCACTGAGCTAGGAGTTTGGGCTGGGGCTGAAATGTCCAAGATGGCCTCTCATCCACCCGGTCTCTCTTCTTGTGGCGTCTCATCATTCAGTAGTTTAGCCTGAGCTTCTTTATAGCCAAACAGCTGGCTACTAAGAGGGGATGTTCCAAGAGGACAGTCCCAGTGTGCAAGCACCTAGTAAGCTTGTGAGTGCTTCACACTTACTAAGGCCTCGTTGGCCCAAACAAGTCATATGGTCAAACCCGGAGTCAATGTGGGAGGGAACTGCACAAGTTCTTGGGTACCAGGATGTGTGATTCACTGGGGGCCTCCAGTCTTACAGTCTCCTCTATTTATCCTTTTTAAATTTAATTGTTATACTTTTAAGAGGGAGTATTTTTTCTCATGACTTTACAGAATCCAACTTTCTCTGGGTATAGGCAAGCCTGATGAGGAGGAGGAAGAGGAGGATACATCATTTATTGTCTACTGTGTGGTAGGTGATTCTTTTCATATTTACGACTCATGAAAAATATCCCAAGGACAGAATTATTACTTTCATTTTAGAGACAAGGAAAGTGAGGTTCAGAGAATCTCAATAAGTTCCTTGTCTCACATGTATTCGAGGGTAAGATTTCAACCTAGGTTTCTCATTCCAAAGCATGTGGTTTTTTTTTTTTTAGCACTGTACCATGCTGTCTCTCAAAGTCTGTACTTTTGACTCAATGAAATATATAATTCCCTGTAAAAAAAAATATTTCTCAAATTCTAATAAAGAACCCAAGAAGTCAGAAAATGCAAAATAATTTTTCTTTCTCTAGAGTTTCTTAAATGTTTAAATCTTGTTTTGTCCCAGGGTATTTTGGTGGTTTTTTTTTTTTTTTTTTTTTTAATACATATAGCTAATTCTCCTGAGAAGTGAAGGAGCCCTAAAGTGCTGCTCATCCAGCAGGGCTGGGGAGTTTAAGTATCTGAATGAGGGTTCTGATAAGACTTTATATACATAGTTATAAGGTAGGATTCCTATAGAAAAAAGCTGGATTTGAACTTGAAGTCCATCTTAACCCCATCCATACTGTCTGAATTGCCAGCCTAACTGGCCTCCAAGTAGAGAACTATGCTTTTTTCTTTATCTACTCTGGTAAATTATTAAAGGGCTCTTCTGCCCAAGAGGAGATCATTAACTACCTGGGAGGTTGCAGAAGGCACCTGGCAGGTGCAGCAAGGCGAACCAGGGCAGCTCCAGTTAGGATGGCAGAACTCGGCTTCCTCAGGCAGCTTTCACTGGTCAGCCAGAATGAGGAAAAGACCACCACTGGGCAAAGGGAGATGGGGATGGGCCAGCGAGCAAGAACAGAGGCAAGAATGGGATAGGATGGGGGTGCCTGGGTGGCTCAGTCGGTTAAGTGTCCAACTCTTGATTTCAGCTCAGGTCATGGTCTCAGGATTGTGGGATGAAGCCCTGTGTCAGACTCTGAAGTGGGCGTGGAGTCTGCTTGAAATTCTCTCTCCCTCTGCCTCTTCCTACCCTGCTCTCTCTCGCTGAAATAAATCAATCTTAAAAAAAAAAAAAAAAGAATGTGATGGAGGAAGAGGGTTTCCCTTCTCTAGCCTACAAGTGGATTTTAAACTCATTAGGTAATAAAAATCCCATTTGCCTGATCAAATATGTGTCTTATGTACCTGCATTTACCCACACGTTGTGGAACTCCAAGGTGACAGCCTTGTTACATGTAAAAGTAGAGGCTGCGGCAAGTGCCAGATTGATCACTGGAGAAACGTTTATGTAGGCGACACGGACGGGCAGGAGCGTCATAGAACCTCAGCTTACTTTTTTACCAGTCCACCCTCCTCATGCCACAGATGAGGTGACATGGGAGGTTATGTGACATGGCCAAGGCCACTGACTTTGTTGGTGCCAGAGATGGGACTAGAACCCATATCTCCCAACTCTAGGGCAGGACTTTTCCTTCAGCGTTGGTGCTGTTGCCAATCTCAGTAGGTTTAATGAGTGTTTGGGGAGAACAGTTGAAAGCACTTTTCCCAAGGAGTCGGGGGACCAGAGCATCCAAGTCATGGCCTTTAGGCCAAAATTCACAGCCTGCTTAGTTGCACGCTCTCATTCCATCCTTCAGTGATTGCTCGTTTTGGAAAGTGGTGCAGCTGTTAAGAGAATTCTCATGCCTGCGACTCTCCTCTCAGCTTTTCCATCCACGGAATGGGCTCCACGTACAACCTTTTGCTCCTTCCCTGTTCAGATATATGAAGGCTTCCTGAGGTACCACGTGGTTCATCTTGAGTCATTTTCCATGATTCACCTGTGTGGCGTTGGAACTGAGCCTCATGCAGCTTTGGGTTGTTTTGTCCCCGAAATGTGCACACACAAAAAATCACTCATTTTTGATTTAGTGGATGACACTTCCCTTTGTGAATGGTTTGTACACCATGCCAACTAGGGGGTTAAACTTGGTAAGGAGAGGGATGGATGGCAGTATGAGCCGAAGAGAAAAATCTGTTCGTGATTACTGAAACTTACTTGATAGACACGTGCCTATGTCTCACTGAGAAGAGTACCAGGGATTAAAGGTCCCTGTACTTCAGGAGGTCACTGTCTGTGGGAGCAGCAGATCAAAACAAATCATTTTAATTCACGAGGAATGGGAGTTGTGGGAGGTTACATTGCATGGCCAAGGCTAGAGATGGGACTAGAACCCACATCTCCCACCACCCAGGACAGGACTTCCCCCTCCCTAGCCTTGGAGCTGTCACCAAGCTCAGCAGGTGTAACTATGTACAGGGCAGACATGGGGAAAGCCATTTTCTCTAAGGGCCAGGTGTTTGGGGGCTGAGAGAGGGATGCACAAAGCCCTGGGGAGCCAGAATGCAGAGCCTCTGCTTCTGCCTGGGGAGGAGGCAACACATCAGGTGAGCCTTGGAGGGCCAGCTGACAAGGGCTCGGGGAAAGGGCATTCCGGGCAGAGGGAATAGCCTGGGCAAAAGCAAGGAGGTAGTCTGGACAGTCCTGGGCTGCTCTGGCTCATGATCTTCACCCCCACCCAGTGCACACGGGAACCAGGTGCAGAGTGTCTGCCCCCATGTTCTTCCATGTGGGGGGCCTCCCAAGGATGTCCAGAGAGGTCGGCCTCAGGTTCTTATTGTCTGAGGTCACTAAGCCTCCTGAAAGTATTTCAGGAATGTGGAGGCCTGACTCACTCTCCTCCTCGAGTTCACAGTCTGAAGTTCATAAAATCGCTTTCTCCTTTAGTCATTCTTATTCAAACATCGGCCCACATGCTTCACAGATGGAGCTGGCAGGAGGAATCCAGGGACACATTTTTTTGCTCAGGATGTGAAAGAGTATTTAGCAGGGGCCATCCACGCACACAGGGAACGGCTGGCTGGCGCAGGGAGTAGAGAGCTGTGGCAGAAGGGAAGCCGTGCAAGCTTCTGTCTCTGTGCCTTGCTCTTCTTATCTGTGAACAGGGACAGTAACCACCCAGCTTCAGAGAGTCACGATGAAGGTTAAATGAGTCAATCCACGTAAAGTACTCAGAACAATGCCTGACACAGAATAAGCACTTGAGAAATACTAGTGTATGACTGATATTATTGGTCATAGTTGGCAAAGAGTGGGTTTTCTAAACACAAAGTGATGGGGGAAAGAGGAAGTGTTCCTGGAACAGGACCGCGGGAGTTCAACCTGGAAGGAAGACATCCCCTGCAGCGTACAGAGCTGTCTGGAAGAGGACGAGTTGGGCCACGGCATACCCACAGTGGGGACGGCAGTGCCAAGGCTTGGATGAGAAGAAACTCAAGTGTCACATCTGGCCAGATGCCACAGACAAAGTTTCAACCACAGTCTTCTTCCTGGATGGAAACGGGTATCAAAATGAGCAGAGAATAAAGGGGATGGGGAAGAGACAGTGGGAGCATGGGCTGGGCATCCAAATAGCCCCGTGCAGAGTTCCAATTGGTTATTCACCTTATTTCTTCTGCTGCCATGTACGCAATGAAATTATCAGCGAGGCAGGCCAAGCACAGATCAGATGCTCTGTTCCTCCTTGATGATTCCAGGTCACTTTAAAGGACTGAAAATGCCGGGAAACTTCCAGATCAAAACCGCCACCCACACTGCCCCGGAGCTGGTTTTGAGATCTCTCCTACAACACATCATCAGTTGTCTTGACTTAAAGAGTCGAGTCCAAGCAGTCTTTCCATTGTTGGAATTCTGTTTGGACAAGGTGAACCTCTTCTCTCTCTACCTTTCAGAACACTCCTCAGGGAAACTCTCACTCCTGCCCAACTTAGACAAAGCACCGGGCACAGAGTGAGCCCCAGAGAAGGAAAGCACCATATTACCGGTTCAAAGAAAAAGATGGCTGAATAGATTGGAGAAGAAGGCTTCATCGGCCCTATTTTCAGACCAATGAGCAGATATAAATTGCATTACTCTCTTGTTTCATGAAAAGAGACTGGAGAGTTGAGACGAGGTAATTCTTGAAAGAAGAAAAGGTTATTAGATTCCTTACTATTAATCATTAAAATTTCTTAATTTTTTATTAACTAGCTTCTTAAAAAATAATAAAATACATGCTTATGGCAAATAATTCAGGATAGAAGGAAATGAAGTGAAAGTAAAATTCCTTTCCTCCACTCCACACCCTCCTCCCCACACCTTCCTGAGTCCCACTCCCCAGCAGAAAACACCCTTAATAGTTTTTTCCCCATTTTTCTAGAACTTTCTATGTACATTCCAATCTCCTCTGACACTACTCTCCTCCTTATTCACCCACAAGAGGACTTCAAACTTGGGATCTCGTAATATTCTACTTCCTTTGTCAGAAAAGCTCTTCTAGTCTTTGCAAGGCTGGCTCCTTCATTATTCTGCTAATACCTACTCAGAATCGTTACCTACCAGAGAGATTTTCTGTGACCTCTCTATTCAAACAGGAATCCTATCAACGACACCATTCTCTACCTCGACAGTCCATGCTCACCACTGTCTACCCACCCCTTAGCACAGTGTCTAGCACACAGAAAGTATTTGATAAATACATGGTGGACACAAGCATGAGTACATTAGGTGGGCGTGTGTACGCACATGTACAGACGTTACCACACAAAGAATTCTGCCAAAAGTGGTAATAAAAATAATTAACATTTCCTAGGCACTTATGTTGCAAGGACTATTCTAAGCTTTTTACGTGTATTCCTCCATCTGGTTCTTACAACAACCCCATAAGATAGGTAGTAATACTATCCTAGGATAGGAAACCAAGAGAGGAAGCCACAGGGAGGTTAAGGAACTTCTTAAGGTCACCCAGCTTGCAAATGACAGAGTCAGCACATACAAATTTACTTTCATTTAAAAATGACTATTTAGCCTTAATTAAGATATTTTTAGTTTTTAACATACACAACATAAGATTTACCATTTTAACCATTTTTAAGTGTAGTTTGGAGGCATTAAGTAAATTCACATTCTTGTGCAACCACCACCACCATCTAACTCCAGAATATTTCTCTCTTCCCAAACTGAAACTCTGCACCTGTTAAACAAAAACTCCCCATTCCCTCCTCCCACCAGCCCCCGGCAGCCACCATTTTATTTTCTCTCTATGAACTTGACAACTCTAAAGTTCCTCGGATAAGGGAAATCATACAATATTTGTCTTTCTGTGTCCTTCTGTGGCTTATTTCACTTAGCCTAATATCTTCTTTCATTAATGTTTTAATGCGTAATTTTATTAATAATTTTAACATTCTACTCATATGCACGATACAAAATTCAAAAGGCACAAAAAGGCATGGGGTAAAAAGCAGGTTCTCCTCCCACCTCTGTCTTCAAGCACCACAGGGCAATCACTCTTCCCAGTAGCCTTCCATATACAATCACATACCTACACAAACATTTTTTACATAATGAATAGCATATTCTACATATTGCTCTGTTAAGTGCATTTCCCTCTTAACCAAATACCTTAGAGATAGTTCCACATCCCTGTACATAGATCTGCCTCTTAATTATTTTTATTCAGATATGAAGTACATACAGCAAAGTGCATACACTATAAGTGTGTTTACAGCTGGATCAATCTTCACAAGCTGAACACACCTGTATAAGCAGCACCCTGATCAAGAAACAGAACATCACCAGTTCCCCGAGAGTCCCTCTCCGGCAACTTTCCAGACACGACCCATCCCCTCGACAGGGGTAACCTGTCTTCTGACTCCTGAACAGACTAGATTAGGTTCATCTGTTTATGCAGGTTTTATGGAGAGCATCCTACTACCTATACTCTTGTGTCTGGCTCCTTTCATTCACCATGATGCTGGTGAGATGCACCCACGTCCTGAATTTCAGTGGATACGTAACAATATCCTTGGGTCAGTGACAGCCCTGTCCCCGCCGGTTGGAGGTCTTGTGTGTGGTATGCACAGTCTCTCCACCTTGCCCTCGAGACCCTGGAATTCCTCTCGGCGGCACTGTCAATGTCTTAAAGAGTCTACAGCTGGCCAAAACGCACCTCCAGCTGAAGAAGTGATGAAAACCAGCAACCCTGGCTTGAGGTCTGGGCAGAAAGTGGCACCAGAGCAAGGAGAGAGGAGAAAGGCGCGGCAGCCCTCTGCCCTCGGATCAGCATCTCTGCGGCCACAGCTCAGGGCGACATGCTGCTCGAGGCCTCCTTCACTTCACCAAGAACTCAAATCTCAAATTCCCTGAACATGAGGAATCATGACAGAGCACTGGTTTGCATTCCCTTTGCAAATGTGACTTTTAAAGTGGAGTCAAAACTACTTCCAAGTAAAGAGCTAAGCAGCTTTAACTAATATCAGCAGACGGCCTAAGAGATGTAGTTAATGTATTCCATATGTCTGTTTGCTCTCTTCTGCCCTAAGACTCGGGGCAAAATACCCGTTTGGGAAAGGAACTGTCACACACAGGGCAGGAACGACTTACCAACAAGGCAAAGTTGGACACGCTGTCCAGCTTGGGCTGCCCACTTATGAATTTGAAATCCCTAACTGTCAAATCAGTCCCCATCCTCACCCCTATCCCTAGTCTGGCAATGACATGAGTATCTATTTCCAGATATGAGCTGTTAAGTGGCAGGACCAACCGGCACATTCGTGTGGGGCCAATCATCACTGCCCCGAGTGGCTCAGGAGGCAACACGCAGGACTGCATTCTTGTGGTTCGCCATTCCAGAAAAGCCTTTCCCAAGCACCACATGCTGCCGGCACTGGGTCCAGCAGAAGGGGGAGGGCAGAGCATGTGTCCTATGGCAGACTCTGCTTTACTAGAATAATAGTATGCTTCTTGATTTGGCCCACTGCATTCCTTCTCTCCACAGAGGCCTTCTCCTGGAAGGCTTCATTGCATGGGCCCTCCAGAAGAGTGCCTCTCTATTTATGTGACAACCTGTAACAAATAAGTATAGTGGCTCCAGGGTATCCTGATCTCATTTGGGTAATTTAGCAGCAAAAATTTACCAAAAACTCAAGATAATCCAGAAATCATCCCCTGGCTCTCCACTTAGGATGTGGAAGGAGAGAAAAGAAAAAGAAAAAAAAAAAGAATAAGCATAGGCACAGAAGAATAAAGAGCTAACGGGAGAAGTTGAAAACAAACCTGATCCCAAAGTCCAGAAAGAATATTCCATTTAAATGCTTAATAAAGATTTTCTTTGATGAGTTGCAGAGTCCTGTTTAAGGCATGCTACTTTCTAGTGACTTCTCAGTCTGGTACTTATTGAAGGCGTTATATACCCATTGCAGGCTAAAGGAAAAGATACAGGGGGAGGACCACATACTCCCAAGGCTAGTTAAGGACAGACGAGGGTCTGCCAAGGCCAGAGCCAATTTTTAGTCTATATCAGCAAGGATTGCTGGTTCTCTGGCCCCAGAACTTGTGGAGGCCACTCCTGGCTAACCATCCACCACGCTGTTTGGCGGTATCCCATATTCCTTCCTGGAAACTTCTCTAAAAAAGAGAATCGAGATGAAAAATGCCCACAGGGGAAGTTTTCATAAGGGCCCACAAGCACAACTGGCTGGATCTGAAGAGGGCAAAAAATGGAATGTTAACCCCGAATGACTGAATAGAAGATAAGCAAACATCAGGTGACAGAGCAAACACACAGGAAATATGATCTACCTACCCCAGGAAGGACTATCATTCTTGGATTCGTCTTTAAACAGGCGGGAGGAGGTTCTTATTGACTCCAGGGTTTTGAATCCAAGTCTGAGCAAAAGCTGCACTGGTGAGTCTAGGAAGAAGAGTATAGGGTGCAAGGGCCAAGGATTTGTAGAGTTGGTATAGACTGGAATCAGCCTCGTGGGAACAGAAGTTCCAAGAGTCAACAGTAGCTGGCAGCAGAGAGCCTCTCCAGGCTGGGGGATGGCAGGATCCTTGACTGTCCACGCCTAAAGGTACCTTAAAGATGGCCCAAGACAGGGAGTCCTTTGTTTTTCAGGGGAGGAACCCCAGGTCCAGAAAGGGTAAAAGGCTTGTCCAAAGTAACACGGTCAGTGTGTGACACACGGTTGGGAGCAGAGCCGGTGAGCTGACTTTCATTCCCCTTCCTCAGCCAATGTGTGACCCAGGACCATGATAGTTGTGGGGCAGAAAGAAGAGGAAAAGTTATGAGCTTTGAGAGTCATTAGTAATCCTATCATTAGACACACAATTAACATCGTTAGCCAGAGAAACATGCTAATGTGTTTAATGTGAGAGGCAATATTTATTGCACTAATGAGGTGACTGGTGCCAGTAGCCATTTGTGGCAGACATTTTTTTTCAAGTTTACCATTGCAGCAATAATGCATACATAAAAAGAGATTTACACATTTCCCATCTAAACACACACCCTGACCATTCTATTATGTAGACTTACTGAGTGAACTTATGTCCCTTAATTTTGTCAGAAAAAAACTTCAATTGAATTATAGACAGATTGAAGATGAAGTTATATGGCATAGAGTTTAAGGACAAAATTGGCTAGGTCCCCCTTCCCTTTTCTACTATTTATTAGTTTTAGAAAGTGACTTCAGTCCTAATGAAGGTGTTAAGAAAGCAGATGCAAAGACAAAAGTGCAATCAATCAGTGCTACGCATGTGCCAGCAGCATGAGGAACAGTTTGCCCAACTGCCCAACTGTGGAGTCTCCGGCTTGGGGCAAGGCCCCATGCCCATGAAAAGCATACCTATGAAAAGCATGGGTGAGTCAGTATATTTTAGATGCTTTCTTTTAAAGGCCCTTCAAGGAGCTAAGAGAAACTAGAACATTCAGGTTGAGGGAAGATACAGACTTTTTTCTCATTGTTTCCTAATGTAGGTTAGAACATCAACAGTCTAGAATGCTGAAAGAGATCTCCTGTACTCTATTCAAGGTAGATGAATGGCATACTGTCATAGCCACGTAGGTCTAGAAGGACTTCAGAAATCACCTAATTCAGCATCTTCATTTTCCAGATCAGAAAACAGAGGCCCAGTTAGATCCAGTAACCTGATAAAGGTTAGCACAACCTCTCCGTGTGCTCTGCCAACCTCCAGTGTGTGTACTGGAGAAAGGGGGGAGGGCAGACAGCCTTTCAACAGGTCTGTGAATCTTTCAAAGCTCAAGCCACATAAAAAATGTATACAGAGTATTTTCCTGGAAGATTTCAATCTACATGAATTAAACTTGCAGATTTAAATGAAGATTTTAAAGATTTTTTTAAATTTATTTATTTGACAGAGAGAGAGAGAAAGATCACAAGTAGGGAAAGGCAGGCAGAGAGAGAAAGGGAAGCAGGCTCCCTGCTGAGCAGAGAGTCCGATGTGGGGCTCGATCCCAGGACCTTGAGATCATGACCTGACCCCCTGAGCCACCCAGGCGCCTCTAAATGAAGATTTTAAAACATTACAATTATAATAATTAATCAGCCCTCCAAAGTGTTCATTCAGAGTAGGAAGCAGGTGTGAGCACTTTGGAGATGGGCCTTCTGTCCTCTTGGAGGTGCTCAGGCGTATGCAGACCACTACTGGCAACATGGAGTGGGGAGATTACAGCCAAACGCTGAGAGGGACACACTGTCCCAGCTGATGGTGTCACCAACTTGCTGAGACTCAGCATCTTTACTGCTTGCAGGAGGTGACCCCTGACAGCTGGAGTATTAGACTTTTCAGCAATTGTCCAGTCTGATGACAACTGTACACAAAACCAAGTCTGGCCAGCACCGAACACCCCTGGCTCCCCGGAAGCACTCCAAACCTCAAAGCCCAAAAGATAGTTTGATGAATGAGCCCATGGCCTTGGAGCATAAACGAGATGCTGTTACCACTCCAGAATGATGGCTACCATTTAATGAGCACTTACTATGTATGGTGCTCATGACCTGTTATCTTGTTTCCTCTCAACAAGAGTGATGCCCAGTAAGGGCAACTGCTCTCCTTTTCAGAGATAGGAAAAAAAAGGCCAGCCATGGCCCAGTAACTTGGCCAAAGACACCTGGTCAGTTAGTGGCAGATCGGATTAAATAACTCCACTGTCTGACTCGAACTCCTCTGCCTCCTGGTTTAGGACCCCGGCAGGTGCAGCTGCACTCATGCACCAGTATTCCAGATTTTAGGTTATTGTCAAGAGCCCCCCCTTAATCCCAGTATTTGTTTGGAGGCCTGTTTTCTGAAACTTTACGTTTGTTTGCCATGCATGCACAGGACTTCCTTCAATTTCTCTGCAAATTTCCACCAAATAAAACCATATGCACTTCCATAGCAACACTGCAACACAAACATGGTGTAATCTTTGTCCACTGCAGTACACAGCTTGGAAGGTTTTTTAAAAAAGAAAGAAAACCCAAAGAACCAAAAAACCCAAAAAACAAAAAAACGACATCTGTATACAGCTGAACCGAATCCCATGGTAACAAATACAAACATACACTTGGTTCTTTTCTTCAAATCTTTTCTTCTCTTTCCTCTCTAATAGTTTTAGAACAGAAACTGGGTTGCAACACTTGTGACTAAGCAGGGCCCCCATCCAGGGACCGACAAGCCGTGCCGCCGGCGCGGGGCTCCTGCGGGACGTTGGCTACTGCCCTCCGCGCGAGCGCCAGTCCCCGCCCAGGAGCTCCCGCCGCTGGCGCTGGGCGCACGCGGAGACCCCGGGGCCGCGCTCCCGACCCTGTGCAACCCAGAGCGGCTCTGGCGACCGCGCCAGGGCGGGTCCCCGCGGGAGGCCGGGCGCGACCCGCCCCGCAGGACCGCGCGTGGCTGTGGGGAAAGGGGGGCTGCTGGCCCCTCCCGGCCCGCCCGCTGCCGCGCGGGACTCGGAGCCGCGGTGGCCGCGCGTGCCTGCCATCCCCGCGCGCTTCTTCCGCAAGCCCAGGCGCGGTGCCCGCCGCGGCCCGTTTCATCCTCCGCACCGGCCTCCCGCGGCGGGATTAGCCACATTTCACCAACGAAGGCCTCCACCCTCCCGGATGACAGCCACGGGCCCAAGTAACACGGCTGGAAAGGAAGAGTGGAGGGACTTGAATCCAAGACTGTCCCCCGCCCCCCGCTCCCCTTTTACTCTACTTCGCGTAGCCCCTGGCTGCTAGGGTGCTGGGGAACCTATCTGTGCCCCCGTGCGACCTGTGCGGTGACTCGTCTCCCGGGTGCGCCCCCAGGGGACCGGCTGGGTTTGGAGGCATCGGCTGCCATGATGCAGGTAACGGCGGGTTGGTCTGTCCGAGGTCCCTCTTTCCCCTCTGCTTCTCTCTCCTCCCCAGAGCCCACGCTTTTTAAGGGCCTCCTCTGTCCTGACACATGCAGATGCCTCAGAAACGGAGACGTCTCAAGCAACTAGTCAGCTGGGGTTGTGCAGTGATTGGCTCCTGTTCCTATAGGAAGGTCCAGCACTCACTAGTTGAAGGGGGAAGGAATTCACCGGGTAAACGCCATTCTCCACGTTGCCGGTTCGTGAACCGGAGGAACTCGTTATGACCATGTGCTAAAACCTGAAGAATATGTTCCTAGGCTGCTTCCTCACTGGACTTGTGCTGAGCTACTCGATGATCTACTGAGGTGGCGGGTAGGAGGCTGCGGGCCAGCCAAGTGGTGATAACAAGAAAACCTGCCGCTTCTGGAATACTTTGTAGGTGGCCAGGTGCTCTGAGGAGCTCTTTATAAGATTTCATCCTCACAAACCCGGGAGGCAGTATGATTATTCTGCTTTAAGCCATGAGAGATCCAAAGCTTTCAAAGGTATCTGTCCTGTCGGAGATCCTGCAGTGGGCAGAGCGCGGTTCTGCCCGAGGCTGCAGACTCCAGGGCCTGTGACTTCCCCATAGAGGGGGGTGGGGACCGCTCGCCCGACACACGCAAATAAGAGTGCAGGGGGAGACCACGTTATTCCTCAGACTCTCAGGGGAACTTGAACCAGCTTTAGGATATTGGAGAGTGGGAACATCCCTGCTTCTTGTCCAAATCCAAAGAGGGGATCCAAGGTTTCAGTCAGGAAGGCTCTTTTTTTTAATCAAGTGTTTTTGTTTTCAGAACTAAGGTGAAAATGACCCAGTGAGGAAGGAAAATGAGCACGGTCTGCTGTGGCCACACAATTAGAACATGTATGCTGGCCAAAGGTACATCAGTCCCCCACCCCTCCCTTCAGCGAGAGAAAGGCCCTTTCTGAACCGGAGGCCTATTAAAGCATTTCACTGGGGAATTCTCTGACCCTTCTGAAGGGACACTGTGAGAACCTTGTTCCTTAGCATGCAGTCACACAAAGGGTTTTGTGCAAATACCGAGCCGTGATTCTATAAATGCAAAGAAGCATTAGGGATGGTATGTGAACAAAAGCTGGACAGAGGCCGCACGCCCAGATGCTGTCTTGGCCAGGTTGCAATTTGAATGATCTAATGTTTTCTGGCTCCTTCTTGCTTTGCTTTTCCAATTTGGTTCGAATATTTGCATTACTGTATTATTTTCCCTGTACAATTGCCGTTGTCTGTACACAATTAGGTCATTTTCATAGTTGGGTGAGGAGACGCTTCAGACGTGAGATGAGCTACAGCTGGTAGCTGATTCACTCCTGGGACGTGCGTTCAGACCCCTATCTTGCTGATCCCAAAGACTCTACCTGCACCCAGAATCCGAAAGTTTTAATGTAGGTCATTCAACCAAGTGGAAAGAACCACAGCATCCCTGCGTAATGGTGGGTAAGCACATCTTGTTTCTATAACTTTTGGGTTGATTTGCTGATCTAATCATGCTGTTCCTTGGACCAAATCTAACCCTGTATCATAATGCTCCAGACAAAAGAAAGGGCTGTTTCCTGGCAGCCTGTGGCTTCTTTGGTCTGTGGAAGGTCTGCCAAAGTAGACCCTGAGCAAGGCAGAAGGAAAGGAAAGTGCCAGGGTGAAGAGGAAGGGCAAGCTGCTCCCAGAGGCAAACCCAGAAAAGCATGTTGATGTTCAAGCCAGTACAAGAGGCTGAACTTTGACCTAGAACTTTGAAGAGGGAGAGAAAGGGGATCCCAAAGGAATGGAGGTTTATTTTGCAGATGAAAGCTGATTTGGGCCATTGTTCACAAAGTGCTCTGCAATCCCTCACCGGGGTGAAATCTCACTGATACACGTGCCACTAATCCAGCTTTCTCAGCTCTCCGGAATCTGTGGCCCTTTGGGAAAGGCCAGTGCTACATTTTATGTGTGTGCTACCTTTAAAATAAGGTGGGGCCAAACAAATGGAAAGGACAGGCTGTGATTGAAGTCACAGGGGAAGCCCCCTGACTCTTAAAGTGCTTCATAATCAGACATGACCACACTTGGCTCATCGAGTGTCACTCTCTGGGAGGACCATCTCTCTGGCTCGACCTTCTCCTGGTTCCTGCTTGCTTCCTCTCCTCATTCCTTAGATCGGAATCTATGACGCTGAACTTGTTTCTCCTCTCTTCTTTCCTTTTTATCCAAATAATTCATTCATCATTTGTTTACTCGATATTTGATTACCTTCTGTGTCACATATGTTCTAGATGCTGGAGTTACAACCAGTAAATAAAGAGTCTCTGCTCTCACAGAGCTCAGTTGAAAGAGGAACACTGACTACAAAGCGTGATAGGCATCACATGAAGGGAAGCCCACTTCAGACATTTAGCTGAATCGGGAGGCAGCTAAGACTCAAAGAGATGGCTCTCACAGATGGCTGCCCACAAGACTGGAACTAGAGAGACCATTCAGGACTCGAAGCCTGGCCTCCTGCCACCACTTCTTTCCCGAGGCTATCTAGAGCCCCACGGTGGGTCTTTTTGGTCATTTTCATCCAGTTGCACAGAGTTCATACTTACCCTTCTCCCGAGACTACGCCATTCCCACCTCAGTAAAACTCACATTTGTCACTAAAGCCAGATATGTGCCCTACCTCCAAGAACTGATGTGCTGATAAACTGAGCTGATAGATACAAAAGGGCTTCGAGAACTGTACTGCAATACAATTCTAAGTGCTAAAACTACTATCAAAGTAGCATTTAGTTCCATCGACAAATCAGCCAAGGGATTAGCCACTAGTCAATACCAGGTTCTGTGGGAGTGAAGCTATTGAAGCTATCTTCAGGGATATAGTATGGCTCCCTCCCTAAGGAATTTATGACAAGCTGATGGTACAAGGGCAAAGAGAAAACAAAGCAGGCATTTATGGAGTGCTTGTCATGTGGTTTTCCTTACAGTGTCTCAAATAATCCTCGCACCGTCTAGGATATTGTCATTATTTTCTTCCTGGATGGAACGCCCTCCCCCAATCCCTGTCTGTTCAAGCACAGTATAGCATAGTAGCTGAAAGCCCTGGATCAGGACTCAAACTGCTTGAATTCATATCCAGGCACAGCCAATTGCTTTCTGTATGACGGGGAACATTACTCAAATTCTCTATGCTTCATTTGTAAAATTGAGATGCTAAGAGGAGTACCTCTTTATGCTTTCTTGGAAGGAGAATGTGACCATACATGTTAATACTTGCCATAGTGCATGGTCCAGAGGAAGCATGAGATAAAAGTTAGGTATTATTATTATTATCCAGCTCCAACACTTTTTTATCTGCAAAGCTTTCCCAGATCCCCTGTTGGAATTGGTCTTTTACCCCTACGTCCTCACATCACTGTGGGCATGCCTCTCAGCATATTTTTATGTGTATCTGGTTATTAGTGTCTGATACAGAAAAACCAATAAAAATGTTGATGGTTGGATGAATGGATGCTAATGTCTCCAGAACTATATCACATGTTCACAGAAGGCAGAGTATTGTGTTTCTAGCTATATATAAGACAGAACATCTGGATATCCTAGATAAAATATAACAAATATACTTTTAAATGCATAGTCAAACTCTCATGCAAATTAGGGAAATCCTCATCACACATGCGTGTACACACACGGACTGGGATTCAAAATGGTAAACTGCCATTGGAGCTCTACTGCTTTGGAAATCTGTCTATCCCAGTGACTTTGAGGCTTGGTTTTAGGGGCATTATGGGAGACACAAGACCAGGCTTAGTGCCCTCAAAAGATAGAGAGTTGGAATAGAGAATTCTGCATAAAAGTGAGACTCACAAAAGGATACATACTAAAGGAAAGAATAGACGAGAAAAAAAGCTTGCCTATCTGCAATGAAGAGAAATGAGAAACTTTGTCTGTCTTAGCCTGGACTCATAAGATGTTAAATCACAGTCTTTCCCTCACACAAGTGTTGGATTTGAAATTTATACTATCTACATGGTCTGGGAAACTTTAGCTGTAAATCAGTTTAAATTGGCCCCAGGTTGGTAGCACACCAGAGCACATGGCAGAAGCAGATCTTTTGTGGAAGGACATTTCAAAAGCTTCACAAGAGTCTAACAGATAAAGTCCCACTGAACATAAGATCACAACTAAAATGATAACCACACTAGGAAACACACAAGCTACCTTGAGTGAAAGCCAGCAGAAACCACAATGAACAGAATTAGACATATATAACAGTTATCATATACCAAATATCAATTGTTTAAAATGTCTAAAGCAATAGAAAGTGGAAACAAAAACATGAAAAAATAATAAACAGAATCTAAAAAGACCAGGCAGAATTGAGAAAAAAGCCAAATACTACTTCTGAAAATAAAAAGTATAATTATTAAAATTAGAAACAGGAAGTGGGTACAAGTAGAATAGATACAGATAAAAAGAGAATTAGAGAACTGGAAGATAAAGCTGAAGACATTACTCAGGATACAGAAAAAAGGGGAAGGCAAAGAAATGGGAAACAAGATGTTAAAGAGGTCAGGAAGAAAAAAATACAAATGTGAGAAAGGCAGTATTTAGAGGAAAGGGCTAAAATATTTCCAGAATTAAGGGAAAGAAGTAGGCTTATTTAATCTTTGAATCTAAAGCATCTGGCAAGTGCCTGGTACATAGTACATGCCCAATAAATGTTTGTTAAGTTGAACTGACACACGTGCTATAGCATTTGCTTGCCCATTACTTCATACACCTATTTATTTAAAAAAATTCACCACAGACACAGTTGTGAATGAAAAAGACAAAATCTCTGTCTTTATTGACCTTGTGTTCTGGATGAGGGTGGAAAATAATAAGTACGTGAACAAACTAATATTCAAGATCCTTTTTGATTATAAGAAGTAATATGAAGGAAGTAAAAGGGGTATTTAGTAGCTATATTTGGACAAGGATTTCATCGAAGAAGTGAGACCTCAATGATAGGAAGTCAAGTGAAAGAACACATCCTAAGCAAAGTATGTAGCAAGTGCAAGGGCACTGAATGAGAAATAATGTGGCATTTTCAAGGAAGAGAAAGAAGCCAGTGTGTCTGGAGTTCCAACAGTGACATGGTGAGTAATATGAGATGTGATGTGAGAGATGGGCAGGAGAAATGGGATTTTTTTTTTTCCTGAGAGCAGCAGGAAGTCATTGAAAGGTTTTAAGTGTAGGAAGCAGTGTCTCTGTCACCTTGGCCACTGTGTGGTGTGGGAATGGATTGTAGTGGGGGCAAGGATGGAAGCCAGGAGCCTCATTGGTGATTTCAGTTGTCCAGGCAGAAGAGGACAGAAACTTAGACCAGGATGATGGCTGTGCATACGGAGAAAAATGTTTGGATTTAACTGTTTTCTGATGTAAAAGGTGAAGGAGAGAAAAGGAGAAATCAAGCATGATTCCTATTTTTGGACTGAGCAACTAGGTGAAGGGTGGTGCCATTTTCCAAGATGGAGAAGAGTAGAAGAGTAACACTTGGGTGGGGGTGAGATAGGAACATGAAACTGGAGTTCTGTTTTGGGCATGTTAAGCTTGAGCAGCTTATCACACATCTAAGTAGGCAGCTGTATGTAAGAACATGGAGGAGCTTAGGGAAATGAGCCCCAAGTGAAGGAATGGTCATATTTTGAGATGTAGGTTTCCTTCAAGATCTTCTTATAGTGTAGGCTTGGACAGGGGTACACATAGGAGACTGAGCACTTCCAGCTCCAGACCCTGTGGGAATAGTCAATGTAGCTCCAGAGTTCAGGAGACTCTGCCTGCCCAGTGCCCAACCCAGAAGTGAAGCTTGGGGTCTTCCAGCCCCATCCAAGCCCACTGCTATTGGTAGTGGCTGTAGTTTTAAGCCAGTGTGCATTCTGAAAGATGCCAAAGACTGAGTACAGAAACAGCATGGTGACAAACCTAAGCCACTCTTGTGTGAGGAAGGGTGGAGAAGTCATCATATAATCTGGCTCCCACCCACTCCCACCCACCAGCTCAGAGCACTGTATCTAAGAGATCCAAGGGAGTAGAGTCAAGAATATGACGCATCAGGAGGTACAAAGAAAAAGGAGATCCCAGCATGAGGTAATGACTATAAAATGCCATAGCCCATTACATAAGCGAAAGTGAAACCTCTGAGGAACAAATAAACAAAGGGTATCATATTGATATAAAAATACAAGAAGCTCACTCTGTGGTTGCTGACACACATCACTGTGGAAACAAAACCATGTCCAAAGTGGCTATGGTTAAACTTGGAACCACATGACAGGAGCTTTAGGAAGTTCCAAAATAATCAAGAATAATTTGAACAAAGTAGCATTCTTCCCCAGGCTTATGGTTTTGAGAGAAGGGACGTGCATTTCTCTGGAGAGGAGGGACAACAATTTAAGGTGTCAAAGTGACTCAAGGTTCATTTGAAAGAAGGAAACTACTGAAAGAAGGAAAGAAGGAAGAGGACAGAAACTTAGACCAGGATGATGGCTGTGCATACGGAGAACATTTTTCTCCGTATGCACAGCCATCGGAGCCTTGGAAGAGGACCATCAGTTGACTGACATTAGTCAGGATTCACTCTCAAGGCCACGAAACTATAGTAGAATACTTTCCTTCTCGGCAACGCCCCCCCCCCCCACTCCATATATGTGTATGTATGTATATGTATATATCCATCCTCACTGAGAAATCATTTTTTCATTGCTCAGGAAAACCACAACTATCACTTTAATTCTGTACCTGATCATGTCCACTTTACCTTGGCCACTAGGAAACTCAGAACCAAATTAAGTACATAACACTTTAGGTAAGCATGTAGCCTATGTGGCAACTTCACTGTTGGCTTCATCTTGTTTTTATACCCTTATTTTTCTTTCATTCACCATTTTCTGATTTAAAAACAAAAACAAAAACAGAGTATTTGACCCACAATGTGTTCTGGAATAAAGTAGAATACAAATAAATAAACTTTCTGCCCAAACAAGGCAGCACGAAAAGCAGGCACCTGGTGGTATTATGCCATCCCCATGAGCCAAAGAGGTTCTAATTACTGTCTGTTACACACTCACGTCAGAATCATTAAGTTCATTAGATAGACAGGAATCTTGCTTCAGCCATAAACAAGATGACAAATTAAATGTTCATGAACAAAAGAAGGAGGTATTCAAGGTAAGAAGGGTCAGAGCCAATAAAAACAATCAAACGCGCAATTCTAATTCCTGTAGGGGGTGATTTCCACCCAACCCAGGGTAAAGCCTCCAGGAGGAGCTCCTCTGGCCTGGGTGGTTCTCTTACAGAAACTTGGCTGTGTGGTGGGTATAGCTGGTCCCTCAGCTTCTACCTTCTGGGCTCGACCCACACTCTTGTCTAGACAAGTGGGTCAAAACCTCTGGAAAGGCTACTTTGCCTGGTTTCTGATTATTTCTTTGTGTTTTAGTAGTTTTTATTCATTTTTTGTTCTTTTTTAAATTGCCAAAGTTATTCAACTTTTTTAAATTATAAAAGTAACACAAAGGCAATAAAAATTCAAGTAATACCAAAGATATAAAATATAAAATCAAACTTCCCCTTTTTAACCTCCCATTCCATTGCTTCTCCCCATTCATCAAGAGTAAACAGCAATAACTGTTCAGTATGGGTACCTCTCAATCTTTTCTATGCACACTCAGACGTGTGTGTGTGTGTGTGTGTGTGTGTGTGTGTATATATACACATATGTATATATACATATACTCATAAAGTTTATGTATAGCTTTGTGTTTTTTAAAGAATTTTTTATTCACATTTTTTGGTAACTTGTTTTTTGCACTCATTAAAAAATTATAGCTTCTACTTCTATTACATATATATCAACCACATTTTTTATAATGGCTTCTGAATGAATCATGAGTCAGTAAAACTATACCATAATATATTCAGCCTATTAAGGAACATTTAAGTTGTTTCTAATATTTTGATAGTACAAATTAATATCATAGTGAACATTTTTTTTAGAGACTCTTTTTTTTTTTTTTAAGATTTTATTTATTTATTTGACAGAGTGAGAGAGATTACAAGTACGTAGAGAGGCAGGCAGAGAGAGAGGGGGAAGCAGGCTCCCCGCTGAGCAGAGAGCCCGATGCGGGGCTGATCCCAGGACCCTGAGATCATGACCTGAGCCCAATAACCCACTGAGCCACCCAGGCGCCCCTCATAGTGAACATTCTTATACTTGTATCCTTTTGCTATTTTTCTTTCTAAGGAGAACTGCTGGATCAAGGGTATGCATGTGTTAAATTTTGATAGGCCCTGCCAAATTGCCTTCCAGGAAGATTGACCAATTTGCACTTCTACCAACTATGAAAGAGTACCCTTTGTTCACTTTCTCATCAACAATGGAGAATGCCAGTTTTTAAATTTTGGCAGAACTGATTGACAACAGCATGGTACTTATTTTAACTTGTCTTTGGCCAGTAGTAAGGCTGATCATCATTTTTAGTCTTTCCTTTTATAATGGCTATAATGAAAGACAAAGTGGAAGGTGGGGTTTTGGTTTATTTCTTTTTGATACAGATGACCATAAAAAGTGATATTTTGAGCTACTGATCCCTATGAAGATCCACATGTGAATGTTACACATTTCCATGTTAGGAAAGTCAGTCATAATTGAACTGCTAAGGTCAAATTGTACCTGGTGTTTATTCTTGGATTCATTTAATGGCTTTGGTCCAAAGCATTAAAAGATGTCAGAACTGTATTCTGATAATGTTCCCTTGTACCATCATTATTACACTAACAGTTATATGTAATAGAAACAACTCTGACCAAATTATGGAAAAAAGAAATTTATTAGACAACTTCTGGGAGCCCACCATTGAGTTAATTAATGGATGACTAGGCCCCAGGAACAGCATGGTGGTCTCATAGCAGGAATGGTATGGCTGGAAGGTCACTTCCACACAGCAAAAGTTTTAAGTTTCTTGATCTCTGTGCTCAAAAGCTAATTTTTTTTTTTTTTTTTTTTTTTCGAGAGAGATAGAGCACACATGAGCAGGGGAAGGGGCAGAGGGAGAGAGAGAATCTCAAGCAGGGCTCCACGCTCAGCACGGAGCCTGATGGACATGGGGCTCGATCTTATGACTCCAAGATCATGACCTAAGCAGACACCAAAAGTCAGATGCTTAACCAACTGAGGCACCCAGGTGCCCCCAAGAGTCTAATTCTAGGGAGAAAGCATTTTATTGGCTTAACTTGGGCCTCAAGGGAGGGCAGGCTCTTAATTACAGATGGAAAGAGATCCTTCTTCAAAAGGAAACTGAAGTACCGTTAGGAAGTGAAATGGATGCTCACCAGCTAAAAACCAAACAAACAAAACTATCCCCTACACTCAACTTTATAATCACCATTTCTTCTCTTCACCTTGTGAACCTGCCCAGTCCCCACAGTCATACAGATAATCTGACAGACAGCATGCTCCTCACATCCAAAGGGGGAGCCTATGGGACAGAAAAATGGAGACCATCCTATTCATTACATTTTGTGCAATGTTTGTTCAAGACCTTTCCACTTTTCCAGCCCTGGGATTAAAATATTTAGGTCTTAGAATAAGAACAATAATCCTGAGAGGGTTTTTTTTCTTTTTTCTTTTTTTAAAGATTTTATTTATTTATTTGTCAGAGAAAGAGAGAGCAAGGACAAGCAAGGTGAGCAGCAGGCAGAGAAAGAAGCAGGCTCCCCACTGAGCAAGGAGCCTGATGCAGAACTCAATCCCAGGACCCTGGGATCATGACCTGAGCCGAAGGCAGACACTTAACTGACTGAGCCACCCAGGCGCCCCCGAGAGGTTTTAATATTGGTCTTCACTTTCTCCCTTTTCCTTGGTTATCCTTAAATGCATAGGAATTGTTTATTCATTTATTCATCCATACAACGACTATTTATAGAGAGCAAACTTCTGCTAGACATTGTTCTAGGCGCTGAGGAAGCAGCAATGAAATGGAAAGACACGGTCTCTGTCCTGGTAACAGATGAGGCTGGAAAGAGTAAGCAAGGTTGGAATTTGGACTTTGGACTTTATCTGAAAAGCAACAGAAAGTTACTCAAAGGTTTTGGGCAGGCAAGAAACATGATCAGATTATACTTTAGGTACACCATTCTAAATGGTATGTAAACAGAGTGGACTCCAAGGGTCAAGAACAGAAGCCAAGACACCAGACAGTGGACCAATGAGGTAGCTAAAAAGATAAGACGGTAGCCTAGACCGGTTTGGTGGTCAAAGAGATACAGATATACTCACAGAATAAAGAGATATTTAGGAGGGAAAATGAACAGGATTAGGTGATTCAAGTGTTACAGGAAAGAGACAAAGATAACTCTTTTTTTGGTCTGAGCAACCGGATGACTGGTGATAATGGGTAGCCCAGGAGGAGCTGGTTAAAGGCAGGTAGAGAAAAGGATAAATTAGCCGTGGGTCAGACTGAGTACATGTGTGATTCTCATCTCAAGTTAGGTGTGTCTCAAGTTCAGTAGAGAGATTCAGAATATGGAGTTATCAGTGGGCATGAAGCCAAGGAGTTAGGGGACGATGCCCAAGGAGAAGGTGTAAATTGAACAGAGAGGGTCACCAACATTGAACTCATCATTTAAATAAGAAACGCTGGAGTATTCTACCTCAAGAACTGTACCATCTGTATCTTGTGGAGCCCCACATCAAGTCTTCTCTGTCACAGTTTATTCTATAGACTGTAACAATGGCCACCTCTTCCTTTGAGATTAATAAATTAGGCAACGGTCCTGGTAGATCCACCACTTGCTTCAGCTTGTAGAAGGATTCTCAACTAGTTCTGCTCTGTTCCATCTTGTTTGGAGAAAGAGGTGTTCCTCATCATGCCCATATTCTCACACAAATTGTCCAGGTAGGTCCCCTACCTTTGGTTCAAGGGCTTACAGATTTCCATGGCCATTGGACCCCAGGCTATACAGGCTATGGACTGGTGGTGGTGGGATGGTGGGGTCGACCCTTGAGGAGAGCCCAGCCCTGACTGAGTCCCTGCCTTCTACTCTATTCTTTGGTCCTCACGGCAGATTTGAGGATGGCATTCCCTCCACACAGTGTGGTTGCCCCTCTCCTGCCTCTCTCCCTCACTTCAGTGCTAGGTTATCCAGTCACTGGATATGGAAAAACTGTGCATTCGCTGGATCCTTTGGGTCTTTGTTTCTGTTTCTGTCTGAGGTACCAGAAAGAGAGAAGGAGAGAAAAGAAATACACAGGAAGCACATTAGCGGGCTGGGCTAGGATTGTGCTACTCTTTCAGATGACAGTTCACTTACAGCTGGTTTAGGGATCAAGCTGGAGTTTTCAATATTGCCAGGAGAGCCCCAGAAGGCTGGGAATATGGGCAAAAGATCGGACACTTAAGCTGTTGAAAACCACACAGAGTTTTGGTAAATACATGTACAATTTAAAAAACGTTTCAGCAAAAATATAGGTGTCTCCAGTTTAGCCCTACCTGTTAATCTAAGGAATCGCTTGAGCCTTGTGGCCTAGTCCATGGTCCCCGCTCTGACCGCGGCTGCCCATGAGGCCTCAGTGAATTCCTCTTGGAGCCTCCAGACCTCCTTGGCTGGCAACTTGTTCCTCTTGGGACAGTTTCGCCTGAGTTGAGCAGCCTGGCCCCCAGCTGTGTGCCGGCGCTCTCTCCGGTAAGAGGAAACGCTTTCAGTTTAGTCCATTAACACAAACATTCAAAAGCAAACATTCAAAAGCCACAGATCATGTTCACATAAATAAAACAGGATTGAGGAAAGCTTCACCCCAAGAAACCAAAGGGGTGTTTAAAAAACTGCCCTTGCCTTCCAAGTAGGCGGGCGGCAAAAGCCACAGCAATTCCAAAGGCTTGTGTGCCTGGTAGAGCTGGGTGGCGGAGGCCACAGACCTTTGAAGAGGAAATGCCATCCCCGGGACAGGCAGGCAGCCAGGCCCTGAGTCCTGAAAGTACCAGAGAGAAGCAGAAAGCAGTGAAGGGGAAAGGGGAGCGCAGTGAGGAAGTGCAAAAGGGGAGGAGGGAACAGAGCAAATAAATGGAGAGATTCTTCCCAACTAGGGTCCCCACACCCAGACCAAAGAGTCACACTAGATAGAGCAATTCACTGTGCCCCTGAGACGAAGCTTGGGCATGGAGAGTCCTGGGCGGCGGGCACAACCCAGGGTGACTAAGGCTTTGAGGAGGGGAGTGCGTCGTCACTGAGGGGTGGAGAGGGGTGGTGGTGTCTGGGCTGAAAGATGCCTTCGCTTTGAACGCTTCAGAGGAAATTAACTTTACAAGGTGCCTCCCTGTCTCCCAGAGTTATTAAAAGAAAGGAGGGAGCAAAGAAGAAATGGAAAAACGGTAATACCTCAGGAAGGGCTTTGTGAGCCTAATAGAAGGAAATGAGAGGAAGATTAAGTGACGAATGTGCAACCTCCCTTACGAGAGGAAGAACTCTGAATGTGACCTTGAGCAAATGGAAAAGAAACGTGGCAAAGGGCACACTGCGCCCATGCGCACGCGCACACACGCACGTACACACATACACACACAACCCAGCTTTGAATGTCTAGAGATAAATGACTAATTAAATACCATAAAACCTCCAAGAGTCTGTTTCTACTCTTGTCTCAAGAAGGCAGCACTGAATGCTCAAGGAATGGCAGCAAGTGGGGGAGTTGGTGTAAATCATGGGGTCATCAGAAGGGATAAATCTGGGAGCCTTTGCAAGTCCTAAGAGTGGGGCCAGTAGATGGATAGCTAGGCACTGACTGCTCTTTTGTTGATGAAGAAGAAAACTCACTACATCTAAAAACTCTTAAAAAAAAAAACCCAAAACAACAAGGAAGCCAACCGAAGCCATCTATTTCACAGGGTAGGAAGCCAGGTGTTTTCCTGCATGTGAAAAAACTGGGATTTAAATTTTTAAAACCCTCCTGCCTGACAATAATCCTCAGATCAGATGAGGCTACCTTTGCCCAACTCTGGTAAGCCCTGCCAGTGTTTGAAAGCGCAATCCTTAGAAGCCTGTGCCTGCCCAGACACATGTATCCAGTAACTTCTTAAATTCTAAACTGCGTTCAGTAGAATGGCAAATCTCAGGTTGAAAAAAAAAAAATACATTGGGAGACAAACAACCCATCTATTGCTTCTTTTCTGTCTCTGCGCTCCTAAGTCCTTTAGTCCCTCAAAGCCACTGGGATGGCAAGTCTAGAAGGACTCTGATACCTCTAGAGGCATCACTCAGGGTGAATGGCCTCCTCATGGAGGAGACACCCCTGTGCCTTCCAGAGAGCACTGTGTTTAGCCCACTGGTGAAGGAAACAGCTCTAGCTGGTTTCTGCTGGCTCCTTCATCCAAGCTGCTCCCCGAACCTCTCAAAGCTCCACTCCTTCCAACATGGAAGCCCTAAGTGGGTTAGGAATTTTCTTGACCAAATTTACAGGATATCCCAATTGACATACTTTAGGACAGAAACTGACCAAAGCAAAGTATACAAGGTCATGATGGATGGCTCCATTCTTCACGGGCTAATTTTTATTTTTAATTTTTCTTATTATTTTGTGTATCAATAGATTTAGAAACAATCATAGCCACAGTATACTGAATGTTTGTCATGTGCCAGATGCTTCATATGTATCTTGTATAATTCTTACAAGCCTGAAATGGGTACCATATTGTTTCCTTGGTTAATTGAGGCTCAAAGAGGCTGTATAGCTTGTGAGAGGCTATACAACTAGTAAATCAGAGAGTCATGGTTTGAACTCAGTTCTATTTAACTCTCAAACGAGTTCCTTTAATCAGTATACTAGATAGGCTCCAAGGGCAAAGATAGTTTTATTTCTGCAGCAGGGAGAAACTAGTAAGAAATTCCATCTTGAGACCTTTGACTAGTGTAACTCAATGTTCTGCCTCTGCTATTGACCAGCAGGGACATTAGGTAGGCAAGCCTAGGACACTGTATTAAGAAAGTCAAATAATCCCCTAAATACCTTTTTATCTCTCATTAATCTATATTAAACCCATTAATGTTTTCAGTCTACATAAATCTCTTGGATCCTAGGTTCTATAAGTTTTTCATTTTATTCACTTACTACATTTTTATGTCTCCTGAAACTACTTTTGTTATTTCAAGGGAAGCCCTCATGCTCTAGTATTTCCAGATTTATTTATTTATGTGTTTACTCATTTATTTATTTTAAATATTTTATTTATTTGAGAGTGAGCAAGAGAGAGAGGGAATGAGTGGGGGAAGGAGCAGAGAGAGAGCGACAGAGAGAGAGAGCACAAGCAGGGGTGAGGGGCAAAGGGAGAGGAAGAAGCAGACTCCCCACTGAGCAGGGAGCCCAGCATGGGACTCGATCATGACCTGAGCTGAAGGCGGATGTTTAACCAACTAAGCCAGACAGGTACCCTAGTATTTCCAAATTTAATAAAATTGCTGATAGAATCAAGATCCAAAAAAACAAAACAAAACAAAACAAAAAATCTCAACAGACTGGAATGAAAAGGAGTAGGAATAAATTACAAATCAGTGAGGTTCCACCAGTCAGGCTGTTGACTACAGAATGATGGTTAAAAAAGAAGATGGATGTTGTCACTCAGGGGTCAGCCCTGGGATGTGGTAATCTCAGGCTGCCTGAAGAGAAACATGAGGTCCAGGACAAAGGGCGGGATATCTCTGGTTTAGTCTTTGCTGCCTATACAGTAAGTCATGTTCTAGACACACAGGTTTAATAACAACAAAGACGTTTGAGTATTAAATAAAAAAAGAATGAGAAAATGATAGAGTGATTCAAAATCACATTCCATGAAATGTATGTGCGTGTGTGCGCATGTGTGTGTGTCAAGGGAGAAGTGGAGGGGGGCAGAGTGACTTGAACATTCAAAGGTGGGGAGTGGATTCAGACAGGAGAACTGGAACCAAATGGAAAGAAATTGCAAGGGGCTGATTTTGGTGCAGTTTAAGGGAGAATTTTCTAACTCTCAGAACTGCCAAAATGGAATGTGCTACCTCAAATGGAGATAAGCTTCCCATCTGTGGGGTTAATCAAATAGAGGCTGAATGACCCTTTGTGAGAGATGCTCTGGAGGGAATTCTGACATTGGAGGTGGGTAAAGGTGTGGAAGTGGCTCCATGATCTTCAGGATCCCTCCCAGTTATCAGATTTCACACTTAATACGTCTCACCCTTCATTCACCATCTGGGCAATCCCTAAAAAAGCCATTAATCTCTCAAAGCTTCAATTTCCCCTTCGGTAAAAGTATTACATAAAACCTATGAAATCACAGTTTGATGTGAAAGTGCTAGTTATATTTTACTAGGATTCATCATAGTAATTATATTTATGAAAATAAAAAAATATTCATGAATCACCTAAAAATCACTTTGCTTACCTCCTGAGGCACCTTGAGAGGCCCTGGACTAGCTGATCTCTACGATCCTTTTGGGCGTCAGATGCCACGATTCTATGGTTCTGTAGACTTGAATCACACGTGTTGGAGGTAATCACAGAGGAGAGCTGTTTGGAAAAGATGACAAAACCACTAACAGGAGGTGCTCATTTGAACTTCTTCACATTCTCTCTATCACTTGGGAAAATGTTACTGCTGCAGTTGGAATGAGAGGAAAGAAAGCATGCCAGAAGGACTGCAGAATGACAGGAAAATGTTACTAGCATCATCTCTCATCTCCACTTCCAGTTTGATTCTCGGGCTGGCTTCCCCTGTGGCACCACATATGGGTACGCATTCCCATGTAAGTTAGCCCAATGAGGAAGAGAGATGGAGTCCTAGCATTCCTAGTGAAAATCCAGAGGCCCACCCTAGAATGGATTGACATGCCCATTCCTGAACCAATTACTTTGGCTGAGAGGGTGGAATGGGGAGAGGGGTATCAATCCGAGCCAAACCATACAGCTGAGAATGAGAACAAGTAGCTCTAAAAGGAAATGTGGAGTATTAGATAGAAGGACTAAGCAATGTTGGATAGTCCAAATTCTGGCCACCTAACATCATCCCACAGCTTCCAAACATCCAGGCCACATTCCCTTCCCAAAGGGAGATAATATAAGAGCTCATCCAGCTACTAAAGCTAGATCCAAGTCCAATATTTATGTCAATGTGCAAATCATGTCAAGTAACTCTTCATGGTTCAGTGATCTGTGGGTAAATAGTAAGCTTAACCACACCCTATATATAATAGGAGAGAGAAAACAGAACTGCAATAAAAATTCCAAATTGCAGAGGGGAGAATGTGAAACATCCAGTGGCCATCAGTCCTCACACATATTACAATCTTTTTGGACAGAAATGGCAAAGACTTCCTATCTTGCAGTGAAGTGAAGGTCTGGAGTTGCCTCAATTTCACTCTTGGAGAAGGATCTCCCTTGTCCAACCTCTTTAGAGGACCATACAGCTTTAGAAGCCACTGCTGGTTGGTGTAACACTAGCGTGTATGACTGGTGGGGTATGGGGCTCTGAGGTCTGGTTTAGGGGTTGGGCAACCATTTTTGTCATTGAGGATTTCTCTGTGATATAAATCCCTCATGACTTTTTTTTTTTTTAAGATTTTATTTATTTGAGAGAGCACGAGCAAGAGAGAGAAAGAATGAGTAGGGGAAGGAGCAGAGGGAGAAGCAGGCTCCCTGCGTGGGACTCGAGCCCAGGACCCCGGGATCATGACCTGAGCTGAAGGCAGACGTTTAACCTACTAAGCCACCCCGCCGCCCCCCCCCCCCCATGACCTTAGCTGGCTCCCATCTGTGTGTTTTTGGTTGTGATGTTTAATTTTAGGTGTCAACTTTTTAAAATTATTTTATTTTATTATGATTATTTTTTATGTGTCAACTTGACTGGGCCAGGTAGTGCCCAGATATTTGGGCAAACATTATTCTAGATGTTTCTGTGAGGGCATTTTGGATGAGATTAACATTTAAATTAGAAGACTGAGTAAAGTAGATTCCTCTCCCAATGTAGGTGGGTCATAGCCAATTAACTGAAAGCCTGAAAAGAACAAAAAAGCTGACCCTCCCCAGACTAAGAATTCCTCTTCCTTGACCACCTTTGAACTAGGACATTCCTTCAGACTTGAACTGAAACGTCACTCTCCTGGGTTTCTAACTTGCTGTCTCACCTTGCATGCAGATCTGGAATTGTCAGACTCCATAATCACATGAGCCAATTCTGTATAATAAATCTATTTTGAACTGGAGGGGATTATGCTGAGTGAAATAAGTCAATCAGAGAAAGACAATTATCATATGATCTCACTCATATGTGGAACATAAGAAACAGGGCAGAGGACCCGTAGGGAAGAATGGGAAGTCATCAGAGAGGGAGGAAAAACCACGAGAGACTCTTAACTATGAAAACAAACTGAGGGTTGCGGGAGGGGAGGTGGGTGGGGCGATGGGGTAATTGTGTGATGGGCATAAAGGATGGGACGTGATGTGATGAGCACTGGGTGTTACATGCAACTGATAAATTATTGAACACTACACCTGAAATGAATGATGTGCTATAAGTTGGCTAATTGAATTTAAATAAAAATATTTTTAAAAAGACAAGAAAAAATAATAAATCTATTTCTCTTTCTATATATATATACCTTTTGGTTCTGTTTAGAGAACCCTGATTAATACACTGTCAATTCCATGGGTTAGTAGTAAAAGTAGAGATATAGTTGATTACAGTAGCTTTTCATTTGGAGAACAGGTTTGGGATGGTTATAATTAAGGGCTTCTGCTTCCATATTGGCCACTGGGGGGAATACAAACCAATGATCCAGGGAGGGGAGGAACAGCTACTTTGCCAGAGAGCTGCACACCAGCTGCATCTTTTCAAAAGGCATGGATGTCCCTTTGGACAGGTTGGAAGGGTATAACAAGAGGATTCTAGAAGAGGCTTGGGAGAGCACACTTATTCCACGTCCTAATCTTTCCCTTCTCCCTTATTTTGCTTGAACTAACTTAACTGTAGGAAGGAATCTGGCTTTTCCATTCAGTCGAGGATCCAGACTACTGCCCTCAGTCTACTTGGGACTACGCAACACAAGCAGAAAGCACTTCTAATAGCAAGGCCCTATTTTATGCTTTCTTGGTTTTTAGAGGTGTTAATTTCAAAGTAAATCTCTTTCTTGTGAGATTTACAAAGGCTTCAACTTATAATCAATCTATCCCACAGCCTGAACTTTTTGTCCAAGTCCCTTAATTTTGTAGCCCAGGGAGACATATGAACTGAAGGTCCCAATATAAACAATGGAAAAACCAACTATTCTAGTACTACAAAGCAAAAACTGCTAATGGTCAACTATAGTAAAGACTGTTCCTTGTCCTCCAATACCCATTTAATTCTCCTCCTTAGAAGAGATCCACAACTTTTGGCTAATCACATTGCCACCCAGCGTCACGACTTTCTTCGATTTCCTTGTAAGTAGGTGCAGCCACATGGCCAAGTTCTATAAGTGGGATACCACAGAAGAGCTCTGTGCAACTGCCATAAAATGTCCTTAAAGGGAAAGTTAAGATTATTTTTCCTTTATGGACCAATGTTGTCCCTACAAACACTCTAGTCCAGCACAGAGGCTCTCCTCACGATCTTGATTCAGCCAATTCAATAATCAAGGGCCTATAACTTGCCACACTTCATTTCCTGGTTTCAAAGTCTGATATAGTTGACAGAAAATCCAACTTACAAATACTTGAATAAGGAAAAAGAAAAGGAATGTATTGGCTAGTGCAACTGAACACTCCACAGGGGTAGATGGCTTGGCTTCAGGCTGGCTCTCCTTACAGTAGCAAAACAGGCTAGCCCACTTTCAGCCTTACATTTTTATAGCAGGGGAGAGTCCATGCCCTGCCTGTTTTGTAGCTCCCTCAGATTGCACCAGCTCGGGCCACCTGCACAGTTGGAACCAAACATGTGGTCACAGGAGTGGGATACTCTGATCTGTTTAGGCTGCTGAAAACTCACCCAGGAGCTAGGGTTGGGCTTAATCCCATCCAAACCAGATGGCTGAGAACAAAGGCGAGCTGGCAGTTTCCCGGAGGAACTCAAGGTATGGTTACCAGAAAGAAGGGGGATGCATGTCCGGGAGCAAACAACAGATTTTTACTATACCCTTTAATATAATCCATACTTGTATCATCACTTGGCCTCAGCTTTCTAGTTCCTTACTACTCTTTGGAGAAAGACAAAATGGGAATGTCGGAGATTACAGATGATAATGAAATACTTCTGGGTAGGCTACATCACAGAATTTCAAGTCAAGTATTTTTTGATGTGTGATAGATGCTGAGAAATAACTTGCCTGCCCTCTCACTCCTAAGGGACACCCAAGTTTGGTAGGAAAAAGAGAACGTGATTGCTCAAGAAGAAAACCAAGCCAAACCTCTCAACTGTTCCCCTTGCCACTTAGGGAAGTGAGAAAAGAACCTCTGGATCATGTTCCCCCTTTGTCCACGCACAGGTTAGCCACGAACAGTGGCTTCCTTCTTACAGAGTCCCATGAATTCACTCCCAGGGAGACCGGATGCCCGCTCCCACTTGGCTCTCCTCAGCGCCTCAAGTTTTCCATTTCCAATGCTTAGAAGTTTTGTTTGTGAGGGTCCAAATGTGGCAGAAACTATTTACAGGCTTCTAAGCTGCACTAGCTGCAGAGGCCAAAGATGTTGGCTGAACAACTGACCAACCTTTCCAGGGAGAGATCTGAAGCAGAGAATGCGAAAAAAACACCTTCCAATCTGTCAGGAACATGGAAAAGCTGCTGTCTCTTCTGTGTTGGCGGGGGCCCGAAAGCACAGCATCCCAGCATCTGGTTAACCAGCCACCGAAACTTCAAAACACAGAGGTTGGACCCTACTGTTTTTCTTTAGGAACACAGAGCAGCAGTCAAGAGTAGGACCACAGGGCTCTAGGAAAACTAAGATGTTATTGGGCTTTTGGGACTGTCTCTGCACCACAGACTTACGGTCGTATGGACTTAAACTAGAATCAACTGTTCAAGGAGCCAAAAGAAATCATGATACCAAGAGGTGGTGTGTGACAGTCTCTTTTCACAGTAAAAATAAGTTTGAGTGCTTAGCAGAAACCTGGGAGAAGGGAAGTCTTTCTGAAGTTAAAAGCTAAACCACCATTCGATAGTCCCTGCATGACCTACCCCAGGGAGATAGAAAATTCCTCCTTTAAAAATCAAGTGGTTTAATGTACTTCTCTCCTTGATTATATAGTTTAGAGCATGAGAAATGGCTTTGGTTCTATGGAATTAAGAATGAAAACATTTAACATTTCCCTATTTATGAAGGCTTTTCCTTTGTCTGCTCTCGTCTTTTCATGGGTTTCCTCCCACCATTTCCACTTCTGAAGCCATTCTTGATTCCCAGCAGGTCTTGAAATGGGACTTCCTCCCATGAGGTGGTCCTAACTCCCCCCAGCCTGAGCCCCTAAACCTGTCCTGTCCAGAGGCAATGCTCCATAGCTCTCAGCTGGAGTCACCAGCATGCCCAGCACATGTCCCTCCTGCAACATGACAATCATTAATAGTTGTCTTTGCGCCCTTATGTCCTTTCCCTGTGGGCCCCTTCCCCAGGGAGTCCTGGAGAGCCACGTGCCCTGAGGTCTGCTCCAAGTGCTTCGAGAGGTGCTCGGATAGGCAGTACACAATTCATAATGGACAGTAAAAGAGACTTGAGGCTAATACCCTGGAATCCACTGAAAGAGACTGGCACTAGCATTAACAGCTGCTTTCAAACAAACTGAAGTGACTGAAGTTTTTATGCCCAAACCAGCGAACTATGTGAGTACAATGGATGCAATACCCAAGAGGAACGAATCATACTAGGAGAAACCCAGCCTGCTGTCCATCATTGAAGAGAAAAAGCTCCAAGCAAAGCAGTTTCACAAACCATAAAGAAACTGGCCTTTTCCAAAAAATGTTAAAGTCGCTGGATAACCCAGACCAAGCCCACTCGGGAGGTTAAGAAGCCTAAAGGTTAAGAACGTGACCTCTGAATCCTAACTGGCCTTGGTCTGAATCCGGGCTCAGTTCCCATGTGACTGACCTGTGGCTCAGTTTCTCTGCCCATATCCTCCAAAAGGGGGATGATGGTACTATACTCAAGGGACTCCCAAGACCACATTTTAACATCTGAGATCTTCAGTTGTGAAATAGCTTTTGGCCAGCCACAGCCACGATGTAGTTGTCACTTCCTGTGCATACGTGGACTTGGTGGCTGTTTCTGGTGTCACGAGTGGACAACTGCAGCCTTTCAGTATTTGGGTCCACAAATCACTGTCCTGATTGCCGGGAAGCTTTCAGAATGCCTTACCCAGTAATTTCACTCAGGTGTTTCTTTTAATATAAGCACAGAGTGATATAAAAACTTGTCTCAATACCCTATTACATCAATTCTGTGCTATTATTTCATATTTTACCATCTCAAGTCAGGATGTGTCACACAATGAAGCTCTGTTTTTTGTTCCTGGTGGTATACGAAATGGTGTGTCTTATAAATTGATGGGAGTGTTAGATTTGTTGAAATAAAATGACTAAAAGAGCTCTCTCTATAAGTATAAACAGTCTAAATTGAGTTTTTAAAAAGCATTATGTCATTAATTTAACTGGCAGCAATTTTTTCTTTTTTAGTGTTCCATAAAAGGCACATCTTATAATTAATGGCGGTTTAGGTTCAAAGAAACACAGCAGTACCTACCTCACAGCAGTGTGAGGATTCAATGACTGATAGTTATGTTTGCAATGGTGTGCAGATCATGCTAAGTTCTAGGTTTTTAGCTGTATTAATATTATCCTATCAGTCAGGGATTTCGCTATAGATTGAAAGAGATCAATCTGTAAAAATTAAAACTTTTCATAAAATCTTTCAACCTCGAAAGGTTTCCTACTCCTCCCACCTCATCTTAATGCCCAATCTTTACTGAGGGCTTACTTCAGGCCAGTAACTATGCTTCTGTTCTCAGGCAAGTACCAACCATGGATTTGGCCTTTAAGACTAGAAGAATTTCACCAATGATTATATAGACAGGAAGAAAGATAATGCCAGGTACAGAGAGGAATCAAGAGAAGGAAAATATTCAAGCTCCATCATTTAGCATTTAGCAATTTGACCTAAGAATAAGCTTTAGCCTCTAGGCTTAGCTTTTTCGGGACTTAAGGTAAATCCTGTCGGTAATGCTGCCAACATGATCATTTCCATTCCCCATCTAGCCTCTGTTCCCAAGTGGCAGGTGGGCTCAAATTCTTAACTCTTGATGAAGGTGAGGAATAGGAGAGGGGAGGTGAAGCTGGGGAAAGAAACAGCAGGCTGTCTCAAGAAGTGGGGAGGCAGGGGGTGGGTTCATCTCAGATAAGGATGATGAAACAGGCATCAACTACCTAGCAGATTGCAGGATTCACTCTGTTATCCTAAAAGTACGAGTCAGATATAGGACTGACTCAGAATTGTCCATTGACATTTCAGCCTGGGTAGCCATCTGCCACCATGTGGTGCCAAAATACAGAATGGACTTGAGACTCTACAGTTAGACGCTAGGAATTCCTGGACAGTTAGTTGTACCAACTCAGCCTGTCCTATCTTTCAGCCTGCAACAATGCAAACCTGTTTCACGTTACTTAATTTTTTGTTTTGTACCCCACTTACTGCCAGGCTTTACTGCTGCATCTACTTCACTGGACCATTGTGAGAAATCCTAACTGTTGATCCAAGTACATAAAGTGCTTGGAATAATGCTTGGTATTTTATAAGCTATTCCTACATGTTATTTACTCTTATTAGTATGATGGTAAACATATTTAATAACCAGTACGGCATGAGCATCAGAAGATCAGGAGACACATCCAGTGTGAATGTACCTATGACTTCTACATGCGGGGATCACAACTATTACTGTTCAAGCCAGGTCTCAGAGAACAGGTAGAATACGTTCATGGAGACAATGAAGGAGAAGAAAGGCACAGAAGGGGGAAGAAACCAGGAATGTCCATGTAATAACCTTTATGTTGTCTCATGACTGAGACAAAGGGTGAAAAAGAAAGAAAGGGGAGGAAGGGAGGGAAGGGGGGAGGGAAGGGAGGAGGGAAGGGAGAGAGACAGAGACATGAAGGGAGGAGGCAGTAAAACCAGGAGGTTGGAGCCAAGTCATAAAGGGTAAGGGTTTGGGTACTTTATTCAGCAAGAAAGAAAAACAGCAATAAATTTGTGTGGTAGCTCATCAAAGGCTAAAGGATGCATTCGGTTATGAAGTTGAAGATGAGCGCAGCTGGGCACACTCCAGTATGGGAAATGTTTATAGGTCATTTTAAAGAACATACGCACACATAGTTTAGATAGCTTTCACTGACCAAAGTTGAAAGAAAACACTTTGTAGCAAAGTAAGATCCCTCAAAATTTATTTAAGGACCTACTTTTATTTAAGTAGTGCTCATTTTTTGGGAAAGATTTTACTTATTCATTTGCTGGGGAGAGAGAGGGAAAGAGAGAGAGAGAGAGCTCACAAGCAGGGGAGAGGCAGAGGGAGAGGGAGAAGCAGGCTCCCCACTGAGCAGGGAGCCCAATGTGGGGCTCGAACCCAGGAACCCGGGATCACAATGACTGAGCCACCCAGGCACCTCAGCAGTGTTCGTTTTTTTAAAGTATTTTCCTCCAGTATGAATCTCATTTCAACATCAAAATTTCTTAAGTGTTGATGAAACTGGAAGTTTCCAAATCTGTGATGGCAACGGACTGGTGCTATGTGCTTGTGATGAAACCAGCAGCAACAAAATGTCAAACACAATGGAAAGTATTTTTTAAAAGTCTATAATGGCAACTCAAATCAGCAATGGCATCGAGTAGGAATTAAAATCTCTAGTTAAAGCCAATGAGGATTTACCGGTTAGTTTTGAATTTTACTCTTTGTTATTTCAGATCAGAAAAGTCTTGCTACTCAAACTCAAAGAGGGTTCAATGAATATCTGTTAGTTTTGTATTCTCAGTAACATCTTGCCTCTCCTGTTCCCTACCCTCTTCCTTTTTCTGATAATTTCCCCTTCGTTTGGGGTAACTTTTCTCCAGATCAGCTCAGGGATGGAATGTGATCGAATGTGGGCAAAATCAAAGTTCCTTCCCAAATTTTACCTGACTTGCTGCCATGCTTTGGTTATTATGATGACATAAGCTGACACTGTCAATGGCTGCCATCTACAATTCTCTCCTCACTGTCTCCCTCCCCAAAGAGAAAGTCTGCCTGAAAGAGAAAACCAACAAAGGAAAACACAGATCAGCGCTAAGTATGAGAGATGGAAAGATGGCTTCTTAGGGTGTTTGGACCACGTCATGCCTGGACTTCCCTGTATATGAGCCTGAGCTGAGTTTCTGTTACTTGCAACCAAAGAACAATTTATTAATAATAAAAAATATACAATATCTGGGGCGCCTGGGTGGCTCAGTGGGTTAAGGCCTCTGCCTTTGGCTCAGGTCATGGTCTCGGGGTCCTGGGATCGAGCCCCTGGGATCGAACCCCGCATCGGGCTCTCTGCTCGGCGGGGAGCTTGCTTCCCCCTCTCTCTCTGCCTGCCCCTCTGCCTACTTGTGATCTCTCTCTCTGTCAAATAAATAAATAAAATCTTTAAAAATATATATATATACAATATCTACTTGAAAATAAATTTTAACCCAGTAATATAAATAAAAGCAAACTAGGTATCTTTACTTAAAACTTAATGACTAATATGAAATCAGGTATAACACACTATATATGTCAACCATTTTAAACCAAATGTATAAAAAAATTGTTGGCATTAGAGTTATGTGTTTAACATTTCATCATATACTGTGAAACCTGAATCGCACTACTTGCTACAGGGAAACAAATTGGCTCACTAAACTTTGGAATCTTAAATATCTATTATACTAACTCTCTTTAACTCCTATTTATAATATGAACAGGTGCAAGCTTTGTTTACTGTAATTTATGGCTATTAATCCCATATATAATAAGTAGCAATTATGAAAGGCCTACCTTGCCTTTGAAATCATTGTTTGAAAAATAAAGGCCAGGTGAAGCTTTCCTCCTTTTAAAATGTGATTCGTGAACAAAACGCAGGATGTTGAACTTAACATGGGTCAGGGAGCTTGTTTATTCATCCGAATTTGTCAAGAATCCAAATGAAGAGGGCCTCAAAAAAAAGAAATTAAGTCTTACTACTACAGACTTCTAGGGCTCTCAGTGAATTATTTCAACTTCACCCCCTCCAAGCAGTTGTCACAGTTATTTACTCAAACATGTTTATTGTAAATCCCATGGAATAAATATGTGTATTAATCAAATGAGCTGATAGTTATATTTAAGGGAACTATGCTAAATTTCTTTCCTAAGAACTGTCTATAATTGGGGGCACCTGGGTGGCTCAGTGAGTTAAAGCCTCTGCCTTCGGCTCAGGTCATGATCTCAGGGTCCTGGGATCGAGCCCCGCATCAGGCTCTCTGCTCAGCAGGGAGCCTGCTTTCTCCCCTCTCTGCCTGCCTCTCTGCCTACTTGTGATCTCTCTCTCTGTCAAATAAATAAATAAAATCTTAAAAATAAAAAAGAGCAGTCTATAACTGAAAAATATAATAGAATTCTAGACTATAGGGATGGCAAAGATGCATTGCATCATGCAGATGTTTTCCCCCTTTCATTTTCCTCCTGGGCAGGGGGGAAAGTACAGGATAAATCCTTTGGTTGTCCAGTTTTCAATTTAAATTCTAGAAGACATGGAACTCTACTTTTCTTGGAAATGAGACTACATCATAACAGATTTCACTATCAGAAATTGCTCTCCATCCTGATATTCAGATCATATGCTCCTGGTGTGTACTTTATCCCACTTTTCCCACTAACAATTCTGTGACACATTTTATTCACTTCATCCGATTTCTTGCCTGTTTCAAGAAAACAAATTTCACTTTTAGATTAAAGAGGAATCCTTTGAAATCCCATTTAGTTGTCTCCCCAGAAATACTGTGAAAGACCTAATTCTACACAAACCTTTCGCTGTATGAGGACGACTCCTGAAGTTGTTTTAGGAAGTGTAACTATTTCTCAAATTGCAAGGCCTCGTTTTCTATGAATCACAGTTCCACTATTACTTTTATACTAAGGTCTTTGTGGCATTATTGTCTTTGGATTCGCTTCTCCAGTTTTGACCCCCAGGTTACACATATTTGTGTTCTACAAGTTTCTCATGCTCATCCTCTCATTATTAGTTCATATTTCTATTTTTTCCCAAGCCTCTTTAATTAATGCCTCTGGCTTCCTTTTGGTCTAAAACTTATTCCAATTATAAACTAAAAATGAATTCACCAATGTCCCATTTTATCATTGTTTTCTTAACCATTAAGTACACAAATGCAACACAGATGTAATAATCTTTTACTCTTTTATAGCCATATTGCAATTTCATAACTGTATAAATTCCAATAAAACTAGGAAACTTTAATTTCAATGTGAGATCATAATGTATACAGAGCTGCCATAAGGTATAAATTAAGCCATGTATATATATAAATGCACATATACACTCCACTAACACTTTGAAGAGTTCCAAGTGTTTCTTTCTTCAGTCATTGCTGGATGTTTCAAAACAGCATAAAACTGCTCATCACAACACCCCTGTGTGGTAATAAGGAGAGTGGAATGGGAACGGGATGAAAGGCACAGAATTCATAGTAAGACACAGCTCACGGTGCAAACAAGGAGAGCCAAATTTGTGAGCACTGAGGGTTCAAACAATGAGAAGCCATTGATTTTGTGAACTGAATATAAGAAGTAGCAGTTAATAGTATTTATTTATCCTTTAGATGTGACACTGTACTAAATGCTACCCAAGTTAAAAAGACCCACTCAGTCTCTCAAGAGGGTGAGTTACAAATAAATCCCAAAGACAAGAATTGGCAATGATGGGTCAGTCCTCCTGTGGCTACGTGGTGGGTCACACGGCCTCTATGTTTAGTGACGTTCTACCAACAAGACTGCCAACTTTGTAGCTGACACAGGTGATCCTTGGGTTTGGTCTTTCATCAAACTAACATACAAAAGAAGTTTTCAGCCTATGGAATCAAGCATATTAAAACCCTGGGCCTAACTGAAATAAGCACTATGCTGGTCAGGTGCAGAAAAAGGGTTACTAATAGGAATAAGGGCCTTACAAGTCAATCCAAGAGGCTAGAAAATACACCTTTTTCAAAAAAATTGTTAGATTGTTTAATTACTCTCAGAGAAACAAAAATTTCAACCACCCACTGACAGTATCCCAGTCATCCGACAGCTAGTCAATGCAGTCAGTCCTCTGCAACTGTCTGGGAATTTTCGCCTTCTTCCTCCAGAAGAAGTGCTCAATTTTCATTGCCAATGTTCTTGGTAGATTCACTTTTCACTGAAAAAAATAAGTAAACATACAGTCAATTGTTTATACTGTTTCTGTTTAGCTTGTCCTGTTTTTCCTTCTCCTCTCCTCCCGTCTGATGCATACCAACAGTGCTGCTCATGGGGACAGACAAACCATGTCATGTTCCAGGCAGCTGGCATACACAGATCTGGCCACAATAAAGAAACGATGTCTGAGAGTGGCAATTCTATTTTGTGAGGCAACATCCTTCCTGATTCTGTGGAAGACTTGGGAATGGTCACTTCACAGTGTGGTTATGATCCCATAATCGTACCGCTGAAAAGATCACTATCATCACATAGGCTGGCCAAGTGTGGTTGGAATAAATTTTTCCATCATTTTTTTTTAAACTTAAAATTGAGGGTCAGTGCATGTTGAGTGAATGTGGGCTGAGAGAGGACTAGCTAATCGCCATCTCCTTCCTTTCATAGGAAAGATAACTTAGAGCAGAAATGGAGCTCCTTTAAAGGAGCTGTCCTGACTGGAGCAAGGAGACTATGATTCACTCACTAAACTGAGCGCTCCTTATGGAGAGAGACTAGATCTTTTCTCCTTCTATCCAACCTCCCAGTGTAGCCTGTTCGCTGAGTCAACGTGAATGCAAGTCAACCAGAGTAACAGCTCTATCTCATTCCATAGTGAAGCTAAAAGGAAATGATATATTAAAACACTATGAAAATTAAGGTTAAAATACAGATTATTTTGCTACAGGCTTATAGCCATTTATTTCCATTGTGTAGATGAGGGAAACAAAGCTCAGAGGCAGAGTAAATGCTCAATGGGCCACAGCTTAATAAGAGCTGATGCTAGAATCATAAACCTAGATCTTGCCTCATATTCAACTGCCAAGTTCCTTGGGGTTTGTCGATGGTACCTAGATTTAAGATTGTCCCAGCAACCAAAATGTTTACTGAATCCTTTTTCATGAGTAAACCACTGAAACAGGTTCAATCCAAGATACAGTCCTGATCCTTGTGGAATTTCATAAACTCTAGCACAATCCTTCAAGTATCTCCATGATAATACAAGTCAGTTGTTTCTCCTCTTGCTTTCTTTGCAATTTATACACATTTTATTATAACACCTATTGTACTATAAAGTTTACATGTGTGTTCTTGTGCCTGAGATCCATCCCCATCTCCCCACCCCAACATGTCATACACAGTGAAAGAGAAGAAGAGAAAGGGGATAAGGAAGAATGAGGGGAGGAGAGAGGGAGGGAGAATGGAAGAAAGGATATATTGGCCCAACAAGAGACTGATGAGTAGCTCCTATGCTATGTATTTTCACTAACTTAAGTCCTCAGTTTTGGGTTGGATTCCTTGTCAAAAGGCAGAGACATTTTCTACTGAAGTTATTTTAGAATAGAGAAATACATTTTGCTAGTATTTTTAAATTAATGGAGCTTTGTACTATTGCAGTTTGGGGGAAATGCTTCTCCTTCTTTGCTTCCTGAAGTGGCCTGTTTTCTTCTTTTATTGTACTCCATTCTTCATGTTTCTTAAAACTGAAAAGCAGCATGCTCTTATTAAGTCATTTAAATCTCCTAGCTAACTTTGGCAAATAGGGAGCTGTGAAGCAAATAACACCATTCTGAGCACTTCCCACTGGACTGACCAAAGATGGGTCAGTCCACATTTCCAATCTAGTGGGCTACCTTAACTGCTCAATCTTTTATAGTCAACCTTTTACATTCCTTAAAAAGCAAAGAAACAGAACTTGCCTATTGCCCATCAATACTGGCAGACTTCCGAAAAGAAATTATGGCAATCTACAACCATAGCAAACATTATAACAATGATCAAGTGTGAAAACTACTGAATGCCAGCCCAGAAACACATTTTTCCCAACTAGAAGAGAGACACCTTGTGCTATGAACTCAAGATCAAAATCCAACATTTTTGCCTCCGGAGAGAGAAGGAATTTCAAGGCTTTCCAAAGAAAATGCCCTGTTCTTATATAACCCTGCTCCTGCATTAAGGGACCACCCTGCAGGATATCCAAAGTTAAGAGAATGTACAACGAAACAGATACTTGAAGTGCTCACACAAAGAAATGCACATACAAAAGACCCAGCATTGTTTTTAAAGTGTGCGTATTTATGATGTGACAACACTGGTATGGTCCTTAAGATCCTGTCAGACCCTCTTTAAGTTTTTTGCCACAGCAGCTCTAAATGATCCTCTATCCTGAAAGCACTAGTCACTTGTCTTCCTGTAAATAAGTCAAATATCATATACCCACCAAAAAATAGCAAATGTTACTTAATCAGGTTCCAAGTACACTACAAAAGTAGCCTTTTCATTTTGCTTCGTTACAGGAAGCCTTCCTTCAGTGTGCATTCCTAAACAAGGTGAAAGAGTTGCTGTGTGTGCTCTGTTTATTTACACAGACATGTTTGCCCTGGCTAGTAATCCACATTACTAAACAACTTTCCCTGAAACTAACATTTAGAGAGCTATGTGAATTATATTAAGGAAAAAGTAAGGTTTTACACAGCTTAAAAAAAAAAAAAGCAAAACCGGTCATTTATAACACACTTGTAATTTGAGAAAATAAAATCAGATATTCTCAAACTGTGAAAAATATCAAGTCAAGAATTAATCTCAAGATTTAGAGGCCCATAACCGATTATTAGAAACTTCAACGTTTGCTATCCAAAATTTTAGTTTCAAATTGTGATGCTGACAAAATTTTGGCCACGTTGAAAAAAAAATTTCTCCTATTCCCTTTTGCCAAGAAAAAAACCTATTATACACATGTGTAAGAGAACACCTTAAGACAAAGTTTACTGCCTATTTCAGCCTATACTGGTGTAACAATAAAACCTAAACCACGTTTCAAGTAATATCATTTAAAAAATAGATTCAATCCAATCCAAGGATTCACTGGTCATCTGGAGACTGTTACAATGAAATTTGGCCTGTAACTATTATTCTTAGCTGAATAGTGGTAATCTAATGGTTTTGAGTTGAGTCACCTCTCTCCCTTTTAAAAAGTAATTTCTGAATTTTATTCATCCTCTAGATTTTGCATTTAGAAACACAAGTAGCTTACTTTAACCAGTAGTGGCAAAGAGGGATAAGTCATTTTAGATAGTAGATTTTTACATATACCATTTCCAGTTTTAATACTTCCAATTCCGTTACTCACCAGAGAGGGACAAGTATCTACTTTTAAAGAATCACTACTAAAACGACAAGAAATACAGCCAAAGAAACAAATATCAAGGAAAATAAAACCAACGCGTTCTAAAAAGGAGGTAAAGATCAGGTCAATGGCACTAGCTTATTCTAAACACAGTTCAAACTTTAAACATGACGTTCTTTCAAACATTATTTCTTTCTATAAGGTAAGATACTAAAAATATTTTATAATCCCTCATTTTAGGAATCTCTAAAGAGTTTTAACTAGAGTAAATTTATCTGATATTGGACAGACTGTTACTTAAAGGCTATTAGTTTTAAAAAAGACAAAAACCTGTAGAACTCCAATAAGGCAAAGAATGTCGTTTACAGACAAACTTATTCATTTTAAACTGATAATTATAAGCTATGTGCTCTTAAACATGACAGAATCAGCAGCTCATTCATTTGGTTCTTTACATTAACTATAACTAGCTATAGAGCAAATTCAGTGAAGTGTGTAAATACAGTGGGAAAACAAATACATAAAGAAATAGACAGTCAAGTAATTGCTCAGGTTCACTAGAGTTATTCTAAGCATTACATAAACAAATTTATATTTACCTTGGTGAAGAACTTCCATGTCATGACTGGATTCTTTTAGTACCACATGTAATGTTGGATACTCAATAATCACTTTGTTCCTCAAATTGTCACGGAGACTTTTGTAAGGATCCAGTTCATAATACCTTACAATAAAAAAAAATAAAATAAAATAAAAAACACCCTTTATATTCAAAAATTACTAATAAAGTATATCGGAGTCCCTTAAATTAAAAAATTTTTAAATGTTAATGACATTAATTCAATAGTTATTTCCTTATAATATAGTAAGTTTAACGTCTCTAAAAAAATCAGGTAAAAGTGCTATTATTATACAGATTCTAAAGATAAATCAAGAGCACATCAAATAATTTGATATTAGAAAAGCTTGAGAACAAGTCATTTTCAGATCAAGGAATAAAGACTAACTTTAATACAATATCTATGGTTTAATGTGTCATGAATTCTTCTTGGATCAGGCAATAACTAGTTCAAAATTCAAACTCCTCAAATATATTTAGTTTGAGCCTTTAAAGAAAAACAAAAAACTATCTCATGATAATTTCCAGTAACATATGGTGTTAAAATAACTGGCTACAAATACTTTTGTAAAAAGTTAATTCTAATTATAAATAGTTTCCAGAAATTTACATTGCCATACAATTAAATTAGGCCTTCCTTTATTTTGAAATTAAAAAAAAAATAAATAAAACAGGTTTGAGTTTCTGGATGAGGCTGAAACACAAAATTTAAGGAATATGGAGTTTATCAGTCATGGTATCATGACGTAGCTGTCAAATGTGTCACAGGTAATTAGATGCTAATGTTCCTTAAGGTATGAAACTCTCAAGTCACACCTTAAAAGAAAAAGAACTTCTTTTTGAGTTGATTAAAGATGCATTCCTCTAACATTCTCCCCCTTGCTTGCTTTTCTGGGGCAGCAGAGAAAGGGGTGGAATTTCATCTAGCTCACTAGGAGTTGCATGTGGGAATGTGTTGGCATGTGAATATCATGTCTCGTTAAAGAGGAAAAAGTTGAGAACATGTCCACCAATGTAGTCCTAATTCTCCCAACTTTTTTCTTCCATCTCCACCAACGACGGATGATTTTCACATGCAGAACACACATCCTAAGGGACACCCAGCCTGACAGCTGTAACTCCATCCTTTACCCTCCCGCTCAAGAAAGCATACTGGATACAAGTGATCAAGAGTGAAGTTATTACTGGAATACATTTGAATTTGCTGTAATTTTGTTAAGAGTAAATCATTTACAAACTTTGGTATTTCCTAATGAGTAATAGATTATTTGCACTGTAACTCGCAGCTCACTGGGACATGCACTGCACTTATGAAGAGCTCCTGGTGTAGTGATTTCTCTGTAAGTTTGTTCCATGGAATACTTTTCAAATAAGGGGGGGAAAGTGCTTACCAAAGTGCAAAGACAAACCCGCTATAGAAACTGATTTCTTTTTCAGAAGTAGGTGACAAGAGAGAGAACAACTGTACTTGACTTATGTTTGCCTGACTACATTCCCTACCCCTGGAATTCAATTCTTCATTTTAGAATCACAGAAAATTTTTTATGGTGAAAAAAAACGAAATGCAAAATACTCAGTTTTCCTAAAGCAGCCACCCTAGTGCCCATAGGCCATGGAATGCATACATTCTTTTCCCTGTGTAATGTAACACAGATGTGCTTACAATACTTTAAAAGTGGTTCCAGCATTCAAGGATTAAATGCTTCACATCTTTTAAACATTATTTCCCTTTGAAATAGCAGTGTCTTTTTTTAAAGTTAGCAGTAATTATACATAAGAGAAAAATGAGATTGAATTAGATATCAAAGTAGAAGATTAACTTTTAAAGTAAAACATAAAATGGATATAACCAAATTTTTCTTAGGAGAAAATAAGACTTGAATTTTCAAATAGGAAATCTTTAAGTAGGATATCCTACAAACACTTGCAGCAACTTATCTTCTGTGAATTTGAACTGAATCACAAGACTTTTATTAATAAACATTTCACAAATAAGAGGATGTTTTCCACTTATTTCAGTTTTTGATAATTTTCGGTGTAGACTTAACATTTTAGGTAATTGGTTTATTTTCATAATATTCAATCTTCATTAGGTTTCTCTACTTCCAAAGCTGAATTTAAAAAAAAATTCTTCAAAAGCCACATGATAACTAGAAGCCTAGTATTCTTGCTGATACAGTATAAAATATGTTCCCAGCAGAGGAACATCTAGAGATACTTAAAAAGTACCATGTAGTAAGTTATATGTTACTTCAACCTTAAAACTACAATGATTACTTGTTTAGTTAAAAAAAATTTGGTCCCTGTTTTATGTGCGTAGCAGGCCTTTTTACTTTTCTTTCTACTTTAACAAAGCACTTAAGATGCAAAGATTTATAACACCTTATAATGAATTGTTTTTAAAATACTTTATTCAAATACAATGAAAATCTGGTATGTTGTACGGTTTTCATTAGAACCGCTAAATTTTATTTAGTGTTTCCCCTAAAATGTTGCAAACTTATAAACACAGCAATATTGGTATTGAGTGTCAGTAAGCTTTTAGGCTTCGGCTTTCAAGTCTGTTAAAGAGGTTTGACTTCTCTAGATAACCTTTTAGTTGAAATCCTCAATTTCTTCATTTTTCCACTACTAGTGGTTACTTGTCAGTCTACCATTAAAATTTGCCCGTAAATTTAAAAAGAAAATTATGTAAACTGTTTATAAAGAAAAGCTATCTAATACATATAGAGTAACATTTTGTGACTTATAGTTAAATAAAGCAACAACTTTTAGTGGCTGCTTGGGTTTGGGGCCTAACACCGTGAGTTGAAGTCCTGGTGCCATCACTCACTGGTCTGTGATTCTGGACAAGTTACTTTACTTCTTTGATCCTTCATTTCCACACATGAGACTGTAGGGAATGACAGTATCACTTCAGAGAGTTATTGTGGGGGTTAAATGATAAAACAGAGAAACTGTTAGCTCATTTACTTAAGCCATGAACAAAGTTTTACATTTGTATTTACCTAAAAGAAAATACATTCGGATAGAAACTTTAGTTCAGGTTACTGGACTTCTTCAGAGTAACAAAGAATGGCACTTACGTAAGCATGGAAACACATTTGCCTTTTTATGCATTTTACATTTTAAATACAGAATTACAACTTTCAAACTATTATTTTAGATCACATTTACTTCCAGGAAGCTAAAAGAACTTTCAATGTTTTTATTTCTATTATCTTTAGGCAAGTTGTAGAGTCCAGCTTGGCACTGCCTAAAACATTTTTAGGCCTTAGCTCTTTTGCAAGCCATTAAGTTACTGAATCCTAAGGGACAGCTTTATCTGTTTGAAATTTTCTCAACTCTGGAGTTCCCATTAGTAGAATGGCTCTGCTACCATAAGACAAACTACTTAGGTTTGGAAGAATTAAGACACCAACATTTGTCTTTTTTTTTTTTTTTTATAACCCTTAGGGACCCTCTCAGACATTTCCTCTTGTTATTTCACTTGCTCACCCTCACAGGCTTGCTAGCTGACCCTGCTCCAGGCAGCTTCCCAGGGTAAGCATTAGAAGGGCAGCATGGCTCAGTAGGTTAAACAGGTGTTACAGTGATTGACATTATATAAATAAAAGTTGTCTTGATAGTCAAGGGTATGTTTTTAATCTTGGCTCTGTTACTAACTTTCAAAGAAACTGGCCGAGTTCTCAACTTCTTCCTCTACTTTATTTGCAAATTAGGATTTTAAAAAAATTTCTAACTCAAAAGAGGGCAGAATTTTAAAAAGTCACAAACTACTTTATTTCCCATCACTGACACTCCTTAGATCATCTCCCTTTCCCCTCCTATAAAATATTGAAACTAAATATGAATACTCTCCAAATTTAATAATCTAATAGTAGTCCCTACACCACAGAACTTTTTCCCCTAAAAAATAAAGTCACTGGATAAGGTGATCACCAAGTTGACTCCCGCTTTAAAATTCTACAAGTTTTGATATATTTTTTAAATATTTTATTTATTTGACCGAGAGAGAGAGAGAGAGAGAGAGAGCGAGTGTGCACAAGCAGGGAGAATGGCAGGCAAAGGGAGAGGGAGAAACAGGCTCCCTGCTGAGCGGTGAGGGTTGATCCGGGGACTCCAGGATCATGACCTGAGCCGAAGGCAGGCGATTAACTGACTGAGCCACCCAGGTGCCCACCCCTACAACAAGTTTTGATATTTATGTGATATTTATAGCACTTAACTTACGTTCTTAACTGCTGCATTTTATTTCTCAATCTAGATTTCTGAGTTAAAAGTGCAACTGATTCCAAATGTACAAGGTTGAATCTTTGACTATTAAAAAAATTAACATATATATGTATGTCTGTATGTAAGCAAGCTCTAATGCCCAGTATGGGGCTTGAACTCACGATCCCGAGATCAAGAGTCGCATGCTCTACTGACTGAGCCAGCCAGGAGCCCCAAATTAACCTTAATATAAATCAGTTATTTGATAGTTAACTGTTTTTAAGGTATGGCTCATCCTGGTGTAAGTGAATTATGGTTTTTGAATCAACTGCAAACTGTTTTAGATCCACATTTATCAAATTCCTTGAAAATAATACAAACTTTAAAGTACTAAATTTATTTTAATAAAGTAGAAAGTGAATGGATTAAGGAAACAAACTGGTTTTCAAAATCCAAATGAAAAGGAAGAAAGAAACCAGATTGTTAGGAAGACCCAAATTGGAGAAGAAGATACATAAACTAAAACATATAAAACCAAACTAAGTACAGAGGTCAGAGAGTTTGAATTCTTACTTTTAAAAGACGGGCACCTGAGTGGCTCAGTGGGTTAAAGCCTCTGCCTTCGGCTCAGGTCATGGTCTCAGGTCCTGGGATCGAGCCCCACATCAGACTCTCTGCTCAGCAGGGAGCCTGCTTCCCCCTCTCTCTCTGCCTGCCTCTCTGCCTACTTGTGATCTCTCTCTCTGTCGAAAATTAATAAAATTAAAAAAAAAAGATATCATTTAAAATTTCTCCAAATAATACTCCTATGTCATAATTTTTGCAATTCATACAGTCCAAGTCATATTAGAAATGGATCTTGCCAAAGTTGATTTTTTTATCTAATTTCTCTTAGTTTTCATATTAAAAAAAAAAAGCCAACAGTAGTTGAATTAGTAATTTGCTGCACTTTGTTTTGGGACTTCAATATATCTATGTAAATGGGGACTACAAGTGCTTGATAATGGGGCACCAGTCAGGAGCTGGGTAGTGCAGACATATGCCTTCTCTTTCAGAAGGCTCAACAGTTCATAACTGCAGCAGTAAATGATTCTAGTCTACCCATGGTATGAAAGCTATGGTAAGTGGTAAAATAGGGGCCAAGTACATATTTTAAAACTTTAAGGAGGGCCTTACAAGGCTCTTACTTGTTCTAGATGACATTTGTTCAGTCTTTCCTGATCCTTACCGGAAGCTCAATTACTTTTAAATCCAGAGGCTTGGGCTCCAATCTTAAGATCCTTAAGGACCTTAAGATCTGTGACTCCTCAAGGTTACTCCATTTTCTTCATCGGTATAATGATGGAAAAGTTATCTATTCAACGGCTAGCTTATAAAGATTACATAAGTGAATTTAACAGATGAAATGTTTCTAAAGCAGAACTTGTCCAACTAGTATCAGTAACAAGATTTTATACTCAAAAGATTTTTTATAATAAAGCATCTCTAGCAGGGAAATGACATACTAGTTAGGAATTATGTTCATGATCTATGACAAGACTAGTTAGTAGAAAAAGCATGATCTTATAGACAGACCTAAGTCCAAAACCTGATTTTGTAACTACAAATTAGTTTCTTTTGGGCAGGTCAACTTCTCAGAGCTTAACCTTCCTATCTTGTAGAGATATAGTACGTATTTCATTACAGTTAATGCATGTGGAAATGTAAACACTTATTCATCAATTAATTTCTCAAATATTTATTTAGTATCTACCACATAGAGGTGGTCTACTAGGTAACAGAAGTTCACAGAAATAAATCCCACAGTTTACTGAGGGTACTAGTCAAAGAAATAATTAACAAATTTCATTGGGACAAATGTCATGATAGAAATTCTAAAGCTAAACAGATACAAAAAAAAATATTCTCTCTTGTTCCTTACCCACCTGCACATATCTTGTTCCTTACCCACCTGCACATATTACCTACCTTCAATATCTAGGTACTTCATTTGCTAACCCTAGCTACCTCCCCTTCTTTAACTGGTTCTTAAAATCCCTCCTCCTTCAAAGATTTCCTAATTCACATAGGGTAAAATTCCCTTAATTAGCCTTACTCTTGTTAACAAAACTATGTCTTCTGGGACTAAACTGAATGTAAAAGTATGATTAGTACAGACTCAATCTTCAAAAAAAAATTTTTTTTTAAGATTTACTTATTTATTTATTTGACACAGAGAGTGAGCACAAGCAGGGGAGCATCAGGCAGAGGAAGAAGCAGGCTCCCCTTGAAGCAGGGACCTCGGGATCACGACCTGAGCCAAAGGCAGATGCTTAACCGACTGAGCCACCCAGGCCCCCCTTAATCTTCAATTTTTATTATAAGTATCACTTCGCAAAATATGATCGGTTTCCTCAGAGAAACTTTTGCTTAAAGGTTAAATAGTTCATGAATTAACTATATCGTAGAATTGTATCACTTTAGAATTGGCAAGAACTTACTCTAGTCTTGTGTGTGTGTGTGTGTGTGTGTGTGTGTGCGTGCGTGTGCGTGTGTGTTCCAGCTGAGCACAATGAAGCTCTGAGAAATAAAATATCTTACTCAGGGTCACTCAAGGAGATGCAGGGTTGGGGCTATAAAGCAGATTCTGAATTCCTTCACTCTACTGTTTGCTTGTTCACTTATTCCTCACTCAATACATATTTACTGAGGGTCTACCTTGTACCAGACACTGTTCAAAGGCTCTGAGAAAACAGTGGTGAACTATTAGGTATTCACTAGAGGTCAAGGATGAAGGCTTTTCAGGAAAAAAGTATATGTACAAGGTAGATAGAGTCAGGAGTAAGCTAGGTGTCCACAGAACCAAGTAGAAAGTAGATACGGGAATATACATAGAATTCACAGTTTGGGTACTTATAAAAAAATTAAAGAGAAAGGTACGGTTGGAGGAGATTGAAACTCTTTTGCTAAAAGGAAGTATCTGAAATCACTTAGAAATGTCAACTAATCATGTCATTATTGCTGAAAAGTATATAAAGTTGGTAACAAGTTACCATATAACTAGAATGTATAAATTTAGTACATTGAGAATTAAAATAGGTTTCTCAAGCTTTCAGAGAAAACTCTCCCTTTATATTTCACATAATTCCTGTAACTAGAAATCAATATAAGATATATTTGAAATGAGATTATGACTATTGTAGTTGTAGACTTACAACCCAGTAAGAACCTGACCATTATATCATTTTGGATCTACTCTTCAGAACAGCCTCTCAAAATTCTCAAGTTCACAGCTACTGAAACTTTAATAGTTGTGCTTGCATCTATCCTGTAAATACTAACCCAGCTGTGCCAACTGGCTGAGCTTCAGCTTCTCTGCAGCTAAGTTTATAGTTCTTATCATAAAACTGCTTCAAGCAGAATGCCACACATTAAAACCCACTGGATATGTCCTCTCTGATAAAAATATTTAGTACCTCACTCTCCGTATTTCCTTTATATGTTTGGATACTCTTCAGATTGATTCTAACATTTTCTAGTCTTCAAATGATCTCCTGCTTCCTTTGTTCTAAGGTCTAGATCCGAAATGTGGCCAAAGGTTAATCCCATTTTGAGCGTGTACTGATCTTGATGGTGGCTCTCATTCTGAAAAATAATCAACAATCCCAAAAAGGTCTAACAAAGAACTGGGGTTGGGTTTTACATAATCTAAGAACATGCATTATGTCCATTTATGGCATGTGCTATACTGAAGAAAATATACCAGTGCACTGGGAGACAGGCAGGCCTAGGTTTGGATCTAGATACCACCATTTGGTGGTTATGAACCTGCAGGCAGGGCTCTCTATGCAATTACATTGTGTAAAACTTATAATGCTTGTATAATGTAACATAATCATAATGTATCCAAAATGCTTACCAAAGCACCTAAAAAACGGAGGAGGCACTCAATAAGAGGTTGTTATTAATGTTTATCATGTTTCATAAAGATATCCATTTGCCTCTTGATTTAAGCTTGATCTTAATGCACCCTTGCAGCAAACATTTTTTTGTGTGTTTGGGAAAACTTATTCAGGATCTTCACACTTTTTTGGTTATATGTAACTTAACATAGTTTTGGAAAACGATGATACTTTTTTTTGTGTGTGTGTATATATATATATATATTTGATCAAAACACAAACATACTATATTTAAAGTAAAATTTTTACTGGAAATGTATCTTGTAGATGGGCAATCATGGATGATGGCATCTTCTATTACATGCAACTTTGCTTACTATTGTTAAGTACTCATTAATAGAATCAAATTCCAAAAGGGAAAACAAGGAAATTTAAGTAATCCCATCTAGAGAGCATACTGCTGTCTTTACTAACCTTTCCTTCAGCACAGTTACTTTCAAGGGATCTAACTAAAAAGCAACAATGGAGTCTGCAATTTTCCTAAGACAAGACATCTCAAAGTAATTAATGCTGTCCTTAGACATTCTGGAATTCCTTTAATGTTCTCTGATAATATATTTTATTCTGTACAATATTCTCAAAATAAAGTTAACTTCCAATACCTTGTTTTCTAATGGCAGGACATTTTTAAAAATCCTAACTTTTAACTGCATACTTTAAATTTCTTACTTAGAATATCTTCAAAGTATATTTTTCAATTATTTTCTGTAAGCCTGAAATAAGATAATTTAAGTTTCCAGTTCCAGTTCAATTAGGCGAAGGTTACAGATTAGTATCTTTAAAGATGTAAAAATTTGATTTCAAAAAATCCATCTTAATATCAAATTACATATTTCTTTTTATATCTTCAACAATTCAACTGAATAAACATCTGCCAAATATTTATACAGAAAACATGTCAGACACTGTATGGGAACCAAAAATGTCCTCAAGGAGTTTACCACCCTGGCCAGTGTTTCGCAAAATATGATCACAGGGATAACTTAGAAAGCAGAGACTGTAAAAAATGCAGGTTTCTGGGTCCTATGTGAAACTCACAAACCAGAGCCTCTGAGAGTAGGCTGGAAATCTGTATTTCCAACAACTGTCCTAAATGATTATGATGGACACTGGAATCTGAGAAGCACTTTGTGAGAAAAGAAGAAATACAGGTTAAATGTTCATTTGGAGAGATGTTTATGGTAAGGAGGAATAACTGGCCAGTAGGGGTATGGGTTAGGTAAAAATCAAGGAGGGATGTAGCAGGACTATGAGGAAAGGCAAGCAAGAGACGAGGCTCTTAGAATTAACTAAGGCTAGGAGGTGGTATCTTGCAGGCAGAGCTGAGAGTCAGTCATGGAAATCAGAATCTGAGCAAGTTATGTGAACTGGAGGTCAGCTCTGCTCTAAGGTAGAAAACGTCTTTGCTTGCTGGGCAGGGGATAGGTGGGTGGGGGTGTTAGTGAAAACCAAAAGGTCAGGTGGGTCTCACTTGAGGTGTTTACATAGACCAAATCAATTTCTCTAAACAGCATCTTACTTCTTTAATTTCACTTAAATGATTTTTAAAACATTTCATGTTACAGATCCAAAGAAAGTAAAGTAACCGTAGTTTTTATTTAGAAAACATCCTCTCAGCATGGAAATAAAATCATCCAAGAGAAGGAGCTCATAATTTTGCTGGTTGATTAAAAAAAAAAAAAAAAAAAGTGTTCCAAAAATTACTAACTACAACCAGCACAGTAGAAACAGCTAATAAAATCTGTGCAACTACAATAGGGTAGCGTCCCCAAGAACAGTAATAATCTTCTGTGATGCTCATTAAGTCAAAGCCTATTAAATAATATTTTAATTTGGCTTGGGTTTAAAGTCTAAACTCTTAACCTTATATGCCAATCTTTGCAAGGAGAGTGAAGGCAATTGGTGTGCGCTTCCATCAAAAAATGACAAGTCTGGAGGGTCTATGCAAAATGCCCATGCCTTCCACTGGGCACTTGTTATGCCTTATATATAAAATACATATCTATTGTAGCATTTACCATATATCTGCCTGTCTTCTCTCCTACACTGTGAGCTCCTTGAGGGCTAGTCTTTTAAATGCCTGTGTAGGGATTGACATTGAGCTGGCACATGGAAGGGACTCAATGATACTTTAGGTCAAGTTCATTTACCAAAAAGCCTGTCTTTTGAGAAGGAACTACTTTTTCTGAAGTAACTTTAAATTATACTGGGCAGTTGTTATAATCTCTATTTTTCTCTCTCATTTTCCATATTGAGAATTGAAGCCCTCAACTGATTAAATGATATAGTCACAAATAACAAATAAAAAATGCTTTAGGGGCGCCTGGGTGGCTCAGCTGGTTAAGCAGCCAATTCTTTTTTTTTTTTTTTTAAGATTTTATTTATTTATTTGACAGAGAGAGAGAGATCACAAGTAGGAAGAGAGGTAGTCAGAGAGAGAGGGGGAAGCAGGCTCCCCACCAAGCAGAGAGCCCGATGCGGGGCTTGATCCCAGGACCCTGAGATCATGACCTGAGCCGAAGGCAGAGGCTTTAACCCACTGAGTCACCCAGGCACCCCTAAGGATCCAATTCTTGATCTCTGCTCAGGTCTTGATCTCAGCGTTGTGAGTTCAAGCCTCATGTTGGGCTCCATGCTGGGTGTAGAGTCTACTTAAAAAAAAAACCAAAAACCTTTAGAGCAGAGATTGGCAAACTACGGTCAGCAGGCCAAATCCAACCCACTGTCTGTTTTGTAAATAAAGTCATACTGGAACATAAGTCATACCTGTTCATTTATGTATTATGTATAGTTGCTTATGCGCTATAATAGCAGAGTTGACAATTGTGACCATATGGCCCACCATGCCAAAAACATTTACTTTCTGGCCATTTTAGAAAAAAGTTGTCCAGTCCTGTATTAAAGTGGTATCAACACCTAGCAGATAACAAGCATACATACATTTAAGTGAATTAGTACACTACTCGTCAAGAAATTCCTACTATGGGGAAGTCATTGACTTAGTACTGCAGGAAATATAAAGATGAAGATGCCTAATGTAGTCACTGTTTTCAAAAGGGAGTTTATTATCGAATAGCATAAATCTTATTGGGAGAAAAATAAGACACGATTGCAGGAAACTATGAGAAGTACAACATATTTTTTAAGGCTCAAAGGATAAGGAAATCACATCCAGTTGGTAGGAAGGGATAGGCTGCACTGCAAATACTGATAAACAATAGTCTACTCAGAAAAATGGAGAGGAGACACTCATTATGGAGGCAACCATGTAAGCCAGGGTGGTAAGGGAAAAGTGAAAGATGGCTCTAAGGTCTTATGTCTCACTACAAGAATGACCGTGCCAATAATAAGGAGTAAGTATCAACATTTGCTGACTGCTTACTAGATGCCAAGAACATAATCAACCCATTTAATCTATATTTAAAACAAAACACACACACACACATACCAGGAAGAAACAGACGTGGTGTGATGAGCTCTAAATGGTTTAAGATTTAATGAGATGTGTTAATAAGATAGATACAAACCAGGATTTGGAGTCTGGGAGAACGGTTGAAAATATATCTACATCTGGGAGTCACCGTACAGAAATAATACTTGATAACATCTTAAATATACAAACTCTTCAAACCTCATATTCTCCCAATATCCAATTTATATTAAAAGAAATAGAAACTAACATGATTGGGTATCTGCCCCCATGTGGTTAATGGTGAACATGTTGAGAGTAGAGCTAATATTGAACTTAGGGTACTTTCCACAAGTATAAATACAAAATGGTTGAAACAAGTGGTTATTTTTAAAAAAGTAATGCATAATATAGTCCATTGCTGGCTACATGGAATTTTTTGTTTTAAACAGATTTCCTCATTTTCCTAAGGAAGTAATCTTTAGGGTTAAAACAATAATAAAAACCCTTATAGTGAGTCAATTCTGCAAGATGCTGACTGAATATCGCAACTCTTATTTTTTAATAATTTTTTTAAAAAGGCTTTATTTATTTGAGAAAGAAAGAGTGAGCACAAGCAGGCTGCCCAGTGAGCAGAGAGCCCAACATGGGGCTTGATCCCAGAACCCTGAGATCACGAACTGAGCCAAAGGCAGATGCTTAACAAAATCAAGCCACTCAGGCGCCCCTATTGCAACTCTTAATACATGAGTAATATGTATTTACCAAAAGTGATTTGCTATGTGCCAGGCACTTTACTTAAGCAGCTAACATCACAAAGTAATCAACACAATAACGCACTATTGCTTCTGTTTTGATCCCCACTTTCAGGTGGGAAAACAGGCTTAGTAACTTTCCAAGGTTTGGACCAAATTTATAACATTATTTTGGCTTTATAGAAAATCTACTTTGATGTAGGCTTTTGCATAAAACCAAAAGGTTATTTTGGAACATCTCATAATGTAGGCTAGATTTGAGAAGCAGTGATCTAATAAGCTTAGTATTTACAATGGTCAAACTTTTGGTCTACAAGGTCTAGTCTGGAACCTCTCAAAGTAAAATCAAGTCTACTTCTCCACAGATTATGTATTCCGAAAGGATAATATTACTATTTCTTACTAGAATATGATATACTCTCACTCTGAAGGGATCCTCGTAACAAATGAGTAGTATAAAAAGACCACTGTTTTTAAAAATAATGTTCCAGAAAATGATGCCACTTCTACTTAAAACTCAATGTGCCTGAAAACTCTCCAGGCTCTACCTGAATCTCTCCAAAACCAGATCCATGTCAGGAACCTCAGTCCGTCACCACTGCTTCGTGTTTGTTTTCCCCCACTATAGTAGTACTGTACCTCATTCATTCTTAAATAAACCTCAGTTTTTATTTACATGCCTCAAAGATAAAAGTGCTTAATTAATGGTTTTTGAGTAAACTTGGAAAGAATTATCCCATAATAGTTTAAACCACATCTTTATCAAAACTAGGCCCTTATAGGGGCTCCTGGTTGATGCAGTGAGTTAAGTGACCAACTCTTGGTTTCGGCTCAGGTCTTGGATCTTGGGGTTGTGGGATCGAGTTCCACTCTGGGCTCCACACTCAGAGTGAAGTCTGATTGGGATTCTCTCTCCCTCTGCCCCTCCCTCCCATTCTTTCTCTCAAATAAATAAATCTTAAAAAAAAAAAAAATCAGGGGCCCCTGGGTGGCTCAGGTATTAAATGTCTGCCTTCGGCTCAGGTCACGATCCCAGGGTCCTGGGATCGAGCCCCGCACTGAGCTCCCTGATCAGCGGGAAGCCTGCTTCTCCCTCTCCCACTTCTCCTGCTTATGTTCCCTCTCTCGTTGTCTCTCTCTGTCAAATAAATAAATAAAATCTTAAAAAAATAAAAAATAAAAAGGACCTTACATAAACATCAAAGCAGCAAAGTAAACAAGAAGAGAAAATGTATCTCAACTTCTTTATGGGAAATAATTGGTTCCATTAGTAAGTAAAATATAGAAAATAGATTTGGAAAATTACAACTGAATGAACAGTATCAAACTTTAGAGTATTCTAAATTCTTCAGTCAGTAACAACTTGAGTGAGCAGAAACACAATGACTGCCTCTTACAGGACCTGGCATTACCAACACAGGTTTTTCTGTTTCAAAACCACTCATTTACTATCTGAGAAGAGAGCGCTGGTTAAGAAATCCTGTGGCAAGAGAGAAAGGGTGGCCTGCGAACACAAACGCCTCTGGTGCATTCTCCTCCACTGAGAATGTAAGCTCCATAGGGGCAGGAATGGTTCTCCTTACTGCCATTACCCTAATGTCTAAAATGATAACCTGGACCAAAGTGGGTATCACTGTTTGCAAGTGAATGAATACATGAGTTTATTTAAGAAGCCATATTAGCTTTTCTAAGAAAACACAAATTCAAACCCTGTGTATTCTGGAAAGAAAACTCCCAAACAGATCAGCAGCAAATTCCTTAGGGTTAGACATGCATTCTATAATCCCCTAAGTCTAAAAATACAAGTCATGTATGGCAAAGCTAAAAATTGGGAAACATTTAAGACTGCTCTAGCTGGGGGCACCTGGGTGGTTCAGTGGGTTAAGCCTCTGCCTTCGGCTCAGGTCATGATCTCAGGGTCCTGGGATCGAGCCCCGAGTCAGGCTCTCTGCTCAGCAGGGAGCCTGCTTCCTCCTCTCTGCCTGCCTCTCTGCCTGCTTGTGATCTCTCTCTCTTTGTCAAATAAATAAATAAAATCTTAAAAAAAAAAAAGACTGCTCTAGCTGATCAGGTACATCATGAGACAACTGTCATAAACCCTCCAAGAATGGAAAACACAACCAGTGGAAACTGGCAAAATCAAGTATCTGGTAAAAAGACTTGACTCTGGAGTCATCGGAATGCTGTAAATCGTAGGATACATTTAAAATCAACAGCCAGGGGTGCCTAGGTGGCTCAGTGGGTTAAAGCCTCTGCCTCCGGCTCAGGTCGTGATCTCAGGTTCCTGGGATCGAGCCCCGCATCGGGCTCTCTGCTCAGCGGGGAGCCTGCTTCCCCTTCTCTCTGCCTGCCTCTCTGCCTAGTTGTGATCTCTCTCCTCTGTCAAATAAATAAATAAAATCTTTAAAAATAAATAAATAAATAAAATAAAATAAACAGCCACAAGGAAACTACATGTTTCTGCCTTGTAAGTACTTTTTAGGAAATAATAAAATCCTATTTTAGCATGCTTATCTTATATTAGAAGCCTAACATTTTGAAACCTATAATAATCTTACTTAGATGTTCTCTGAATGTTTAATGATACGTGTAATTAAGTATACCATCAAATGTAAGTGCTCATCCTATCTACGAATGCATTATCTGAAAAACAAGGTGATTTAAAAATCTTTAATTAAAAAAAATCAAATGAAAATCTAGTTCTAAAGTATTCTCATGTATCTAATTTCATTATTCATGATTATAAAATACATGAAAACTGAGAAGTTTTACAGCAATTAGGATCACTATATCATGAAGCTGACTTAACAATCCAAAATATATGACACACCTTATCCCAACTTAGAATAAAAACTCCTTCACTGGAGTTTCTGAGGACCTAGGTTGTAACCTTTGCCTTCTTCCTAATGTTTTCACAGACCACTGAGTTCAAATAAACAACTCAGATGGGGAAATTTGGGTGGCAAGTTTTTTATACAGATAGGAGAAAGTCAAAATACTTTTCATGTTATTCAGATTGACTCAGGTTTAGGATCAAAACAGCCTATTCTAGGTATTCCTTGAACAACACTCACTTTTTACTTTATTAATCTATTGTTCCTTTCCCTTTGGGGATTAAGGTTAACCCAAGGCCCAACTCTGGTCCTCTAATGTGTTCCTAAAGAAGGTATAAAATAAAAGAAAATACAAGATCTTAACGGAAAATGAAGAACAGAGAAATTGAGTGCCTACAATTAGGTCACTGGACCTTCAATTCAGTGCACTTCTTTGACCTGGTTTTGGGTGCAGGTTTACCCTCTCTGTTAAAATAAACCTTTCCAATCTGCCTGGTATCTTCCTGTGCTCTGGTCTCTCTGTAACTAACTTCTAATGCAATTGTGTGAAATGATTTTCCCAACTGATCCCCTCTGGATCATGTCATGCTGTAGGCATTTTTGCCTGCCAGACACTCCTGGAAAACCCTCATCTGCTAGGACATGCTGAAATCTCCATCTCGAAATCTCTAACCTCTTTGCCTCTTCAAGTATTTATAGCACACATTTCCAAGTTAAAAGTGAATGCTATCTGAGCCCAAACAGCCTGTCCTATATTATAAACTTTAAAACACTAAGTATCCACTTTTTAACGTGTACAGTTTTGGTTTCCTTGAATTTTGGAAGAAGAGGATACTATGCCAAGGAGTCAAGTTTGGAGGCCTCAGTGAGCTAGCATCTTTCTTTACTGGTCACGCCCCAGTTTGCCTTGACTTAAAATGAAAATATAGCAAACCTTCTCTTTCTGGTAATGGAGGAAATAAAAATAGAAACAACAAAGAAACAAAACAAAACAAAAACTATAATAAACTAAAACAAAAAAAAGGAAAAAAAGAAAAAAGGAAAAAAAAAACCCCAAACCTTTTGTTCTTAGCAGTTGTACCAAAATGACAATGGGTTGTTTTCCTTAGGTTTGGTAAAGAAATTGAATTATTTGCCTGACAGATTAGGTAAACAAGGTGACTGTGGTCAAGATGATGCCCAATCTCATAAAAATATTTTTATTAAGTCTAGAAAAGCATGGACATTGGGGAGGGTATGTGCTATGGTGAGTGTTGTGAATTGTGTAAGACTGATGAATCACAGACCTGTACCCCTGAACCAAATTAATACATTATATGTTAATAATAAATATTATTAATAATATTAATAATATTATAATTAATAATATTATAATTAATAATAATATTATATAATAATATTATATATTATTATTATAGTATATATTATTATATAATATTACATATATAATATAATATTATATAATATTATAATATTATTAATATTAATAATATTAATAATAAAAAAGCAATATATGTCAAACACATACTTATTAATTGAGAAAACAAATAATTGCATTCATGCAGCATTAAAATAGTAGCCAATGGCTGATTGGCTAAGTACAACAAAGGAAATGATGAAGCTAATCAGTTGGATGGGCTGTCTCCCTTCCAACCCTCCTGGAGCCATTTACACGTTATCCCCCCTGGCACTCTAGGACATGGACCTGGCAAATGCTCAGAGTGGTGCAGAAGTGTTAGAATGTTGGACACGTCAGCAGGTTGTCAGGAGAAGACCTGGGAGAAGATGAGATGAGACAACTATCCAGAAAGTGATTTCATTTTTCATAAAAACTCTCAACGGTGTTCTCTTAACAGGCTTATGAGACTGAAGCCACAGTATACTCATCAAGAGTGCACAACATAAATGCTAGTAACATTTACAAGAATTAACTAAACAAAATATAGTAAATGTTAAGAAAGGAACTGAATTTGAATGATGTAACAGATAATAAAAGAAGGAAAAATTATTTAATGATTGATAGGAGTTAAATTCCAAGGGAATGATGCAAATCGTTTTGTTTAAACATGAATTGTATGAAATTTAAGATTTTGCTAGGCAACACTGAAAGAATGCACCTTTTACATCAGTATTTCTAATTACATAAATGTTTGATTGCCAATTTCAGGAATACTGATTTCTGAAAATGTTATAACTGGATAAACTATCTTTGCAAAACCCACAAAACTTTCTACCCCTCACTTGAGACCCCAAATCTTTTGGGGGAAGGAATAGAGTTAAAGCATGAACTGTATGTAAATATACTGAATTAAGAAGTCTAGGGGAAAAACTATGTGATAGAAAACTTGAATTTTTTTATCACTGACCATGATCAATGATATGAAATTGAGAGAATTTGAGATATGTTGGTAAAAGGTGGTCAAGATTTGGTGTTTAAATCTGTTCTTAGCTACAGTTCTTACCTTATGTGTAGACATTTTGTAAGAATCCATTTATCTGTAGTAGTAGTAGTAATAAAAGCATGTACTTACCGTGTGCTGAATGAACCATCTTAATCTCTCACAATGAGTTTTTTTTTTAAGATTTTATTTATTTGAGAGAGAGAGAGAGAGGGAGGGAGCGAGCGAGTGCACAAGCAGAAGGAGTGGCAGAGTGGGAAGGAGAAGCAGGCTCTCCGCTAAGCAGGGAGTCCGACTCAGGGCTCCCTCCCAGGACCCTGGGATCATGACCTGAGCCCAAGGCAGACGCTAACCAACTTAGCACCCAGGTGCCCCTCACGACAATCTTATAATTGTTATCATCTCCATTTTAAAGGTGAGGAAACTAAGGTAAGTGAGGTTATATAATTTACTCAAGTTAACATAATTGGAGAAATCTCAGTTTTGCTTTCACAGCTTGGACTCTAAAATCTCTCAGCTACACTAACAAATCAAGTCATAGGTGAGACTGACCAGGTACAGTTTGAATTGATTCTAGTAGTTTTGTTAACTGAACAATGGAAGACCATCAAAGATCATAAAAGATCAGTGTTTTGTAATTCAGTACAATGACAACGTCACTGGCACATAAGCAGACTTTGCAGAGACTCCCAGAGATCGTTTGGTGATGTCTATCTCACTACTCCATTAATGAAGGAACAGCCCAATAAAGTTAAGAAGTTTCTCAAATAATATGGTTTGTTAGACACCAGCTCTCTTTACATTTCTCTGCAGAGAATGCAATATATGCAATGCTCAGTCGATCACATGAATTTTTGTATTTCCAAAGACAAAAACGTGAACACTCGAACTCTGTTGTAGAGATTATTGCTTGAAGTAAGTTAAAATGGGATTTAGCAATCTTTTACTTGTACATAGCATTATTTTTTTTTAAAGATTTTATTAATTTATTTGACAGAAAGACAGACAGCGAGAGAGGGAACACAAGCAGGGGGAGTGGGAGAGGGACAGGCAAGCTTCCCGCCAAGCAGGGAGCCCGATGTGGGGCTTGATCCCAGGACTATGACCTGAACCAAAGGCAGACGCTTAACGAATGAGCCACCCAGGCGCCCCATACATAATGCTATTTTAAGATATTTTGACCAGAATAATTTTCAATTGAATTTATCCTGTAAGTGTGATTATTTTAAAATTTTAATTTGAAAATCATAGTAGTATAAAAACCAGCCACTTAAGCTAATCAAGCTACTTAATTATAGTACAGAATTAGAAAATATTTAAAGAAATGGGAGGGAAGTAATTTTACCTTACTAAATTTTGCTGCATATATTCAACCTTCATTAAAATTTGGACCCCAGTTTGAGAGCGAATGTAGGCTTTCAACCTGAAATAAAAATGTCATATTGAAGGAAGCAAAACTGATTTTTAATACATTTCAAGATAGTATCTATGGAAGACCAAACATTTAAGATAGCTAATAATACTTAAAATTCAACTATCCAAGCACAGAAAAAAGGTAAAAAATATTTTCTAACAAAGGATTTGAATTTTAAAAAATTACCTTTCTTTCTCTTAAATTAAAAAATATCTATTTCAGTAAATTAAGTTAAACTTTATATTTTATTTATTTTTTAAAAAATGCATCCATTTTAGTGACAAGTACTTTGTCTTACTGCCAAACACATGACCAATAGTAACAACTAGATTATCAGTAATAAGAAGAAAAGAAATTCAACCACTATACGTGTACCAAAGACACTACTTGACATGGGGCATGGATTTGGTTCAGTCTGGGCACAACCTTTTATTAGAAGTAGAAGATGAGATTTAATTAGAATTGGATCAGACATTTTAGAATCCACCCGATCTAAAATTTAAATACCAGGTTACTCTGGAACCAAACCAAGCATTCATATCCCAAGCAAGTACCACCTGGAGAAAAAAAAAGTCAAATGGGTTCCTGCTCAGGAAAACGAATTCCCACTCTAATAATAGTTTCCCTTTTTAAGTGCTGCCTACTGTGTGCTAGGCCCTGTACTAGAAACTTTATATATCTGAATATTTTTTTTGAAACTTCAAATAACCTTATCTAGTGAATATTATCATTTTCATTTTACTGACGAAAAAAATTAAGGTCCAAAAGTTAAGTAACTTACTCCTTGATCACATAGCTAAAAAGGGACAGAGTGAGCTATTGTAGCCCAGGTATATAACTAAATCTTTATACTGTTCTATGGTTGTTTTTTTTTTTTTTTTTAGATTTTATTTATTTATTTGACAGAGAGAGAGATCACAAGTAGGCAGAGAGGCAGGCAGAGAGAGAGGAGGAAGCAGACCCCCTGCTGAGCAGAGAGCCCGATGTGGGGCTCGATCCCAGGACCCTGAGATCATGACCTGAGCCGAAGGCAGAGGCTTAACCTACTGAGCCACCCAGGCGCCCCTCTACTGTTCTATGTTAGCCATTTTTGTCCATGCTATATTTCTGGACAGGAGGCAGAGTATATCTTAATTAGTTTTATGAAGACTTGGTTGAAACAGAATTCCCTGTCTTTAACAATTACTCAGAAACTTAATTTTCAAAGTTTTTGATTCAACTTTAAAGAAGTTTGATTTGAGAGTTAACAGTGCAGACTCTGATTCCAGAACGCCTGGGTTTAAATCCCGCTTCCCTGCTTATTTGCTATATGAATTCGTTTAACCACTTTAAGGCTTAGTTTCCCCATCTGCAAAATGGGTATAATAGCAGTAATCTACCTTATAGGGTTACTGTTAGGATTAAATTAATTAATACATATTTATTATCTCCTCCAATAAGCGTCTGGAAAACAGTAATACTAAGTATTACATACTGTTTTTATTGCTATCCAAAAGCATCATCCATGACTGACAAAGTCTTGAGTAAACACCAAGGACGTGGCACAGAAAGTAAACTGCACTGACATATCACATTCTAATAAAGTCATAGCTCTACATAATAAATACGCCCATAACCAGTACCTCGACATTTTTAATAATTTCAGAAAATTACAAGTTTTTTGAAGCATACCTTTGACGAATTACAGGATCAGATTTTTCAGGATCAATATAAGGTCTTAGGATTTCGTTTATAGTTTTATCATCTGGTACTCTTTCCAACAAAAACAAAAAAACAAAACAAAACATATTATTATTTATAAGTTTCTATCAAAGGTGTTAACTTGGAATTACTAAATCTTGGGCTTTTTTGTTTAAATGACTAAACACAGACCTTTTATTTTACTCTTGGCAAAATATAACATCCTTTTAAGCAAAAACTGCTTAGGAAAAAAGCTCAAAAAAGACTTCTTGGACACACTTAAAAAGTCCTAAAAAGCAGTATTTTGAGAAGCTCCCTATAAATCAATTATAGGGAGCCTCTTTTAACATAACATAAAAAATATGAAGCCTCTTTTAACACACACCTGTGCTCACAGATGAGAAGAAAGAACTCAGGATGAAATATATTTGAAAGCTACAGAAACATAAAATCTGAAAAAAGGTTGCAAATGATGCTAATTTCAGGGCATGTTTAAGTTTATTCATTCTAAATCATAAGACCAGGGTAAAAAATTGATACTACTTTTCCTGGAAACAAAGTATTTCAAGTTTTTCAACTTTCTAGTAAATATGCACATTGTTTAGAACTATAAATCTGTAGAAACAAAATTAAGACACCGCTTTGAATGAGTAACTTTCCTCAAACAATGATACATATTCATATATACTATTGTCCTACGTATCCCCATCCATAAAATTTAAGTCCTTTCCCTGACTTTAGTCTGGTATAAACTTCAATGATAACAACTTAGTTATCCATTCTACTTCTGACATACATTTACTGATATCACATTTAAGTTAACAGTTTATTGTAAATACAAAAACACCATTAAGAACAAAGAAGTTCTTAATAGTGGTTTAATACTATACCTTTTTTCTATGTACGCAGCTTGACTCTGAGGAAACTGGAGCTTCACATGCCAACAAAACTGTTGTTTTCTAAATTAGAAGATAATTTTATGAGGATCAAGGTAGACAATAAATTTTTGTTTTCAGATAATAATTCAAAAAGTAGTCCTAGAATTTAATGTATCTTTCTACTATTTTCTAAGATTTTAGAGGCTTTTATTTATTTATTTAAAGATTTTATTTATTTATTTGACAGAGAGAGACACAGCAAGAGAGGGAACACAAGCAGGGGGAGTGGGAGAAGGAGAAGCAGGCTTCCCGCAGAGCAGGGAGCCCAATGCGGGCTCGATCCCAGGACCGAGACCATGACCACAGCCGAAGGCAGAAGCTTAACCCACTGAGCCACCGAGGCCCTCCGAGGCTGTGTTTTTTAAACAATATACCTGTAAGGATTTTTAAGAGGAAAACAAAATTAAGTGCAGCAGTTCTGAGTTACAAGGACTTTACATTCCTGAATTAGAAGGCAATTTCACACAGTTCAGGGGCTTTTGAGATCAGTGTGTTACTACTTCAAGTTTACAAATAAATTCGTTACTGACTAAAAACAATGAGCTGATGTCTTTGCCTAACTAGTCTGGAAATTAGGTGAATGAAGTGTTGTCTGGTTGTGACCAGCTGGCCGCAGATACACTTCTGAGCCAGGAGTACGTGCATTTAGTAGCAAAACAGTAGACAACAAGTTGGTTGCTAAGCAGAACGCACTCTGAGCTAGAGTCCTTTTGCTTTCAGGTCTAAACTTTGGTTTGATACAGGATCAACAGTAATAATTCACTAAATGTCTAATTTTAACATAATGACCATGTGTTCTATTTAACACACCTAAATTTGGTGACACTATATACCATTCCTTCTTTAAAAAATTTAATGCTTGAAATATTCAATCCAACAGAGAAATTAAATGTTTTCACCATATGATGGTTTTACATGTTCTCCTTACTTAGAAGAAATTTCTAACAACCCATTGGCAAGCTAATGGCCAACAGCACGTCCAAGCAAATGACCAGCATCACTATAAATCTATCCCTTAGCAGCATGGCTCCAAAATCTCAAATAATTTTCTTTTAATAATTTTCTCTAGTGAGAGTAGAGTATCTCTCACTAAACATTTACATGATTTAGTCAAATTTTGTCAGATACAATAACCATAAAGGCAAGTAAAAATCCTTTTTTTAGGGGAAGTCTATTACAGATCTGCTTATGGAAGTTTTCTTTAATAACAAGACAGTTTTTGGCATTAGCTAGAAAAAAAATATGCTTGATTATACTTATGTTGAAAGTGCCATTTACCATATAAGAAACAATCATGTTCAGTTTAGTATTTCTTTTTTTTTTTGATACAACAAAGCCATAAAGCACCCTTTACTAATTTAAACACCAGATGTCTAAAATCTCAGAGGAAAAAACTCTAAAATCTGAATGCAAATATAACAGTTCCTGGTTTTAAACAAACAATTCTTCCAAAACAAAACACTGTGCAATGTTCGTTATCTGCAAAACAGGCATTGCATCATATCACCATCAAGAAGCTCAGAGAGTCCACATTTCCTTTTTCCCCCTATTTTATTTATTTATTCATTCATCTGAGAGAGAGAGAGCAGAGGGGGAGGGAGGAAGAAAGAATCTCAAGCAGATTCTGTGCTGATTGGAGTGTGGAGCCCAATACTCCAATACTCCAGGTTGTGGATCACAACCCTGAGATCGTGACCTGAGCGGAAAGCAAGAGTCAAGATACTCAACCAACTGAGCCACCTAGCGCCCAATTTCACATTTCTTAGTAAGAAATAAACCAATTGTTTAATCTTAGTGTATAATATGGCTTTTTTTCTAAATATATTTGTTTTTCCCATGTTAAGTTACAGGGGAGAAAAAAAGATTATAAATTCGTCATCTTATGGAATTGTAAAACATATTCAATTACTCCAATCATTGCTTGAGTAAATTTCAAGAACCATTTATCTTTCTTAACATTCAGTACATGCTAAACACCTTCAGAAAGTACTTAGCATTCCAGAAACAAAGGAAGAAAAGCCCTTGGAAATAATTTTATTTGCTATAGTTAACTAGTTGTGACTGTAAAGAAGTCACTCACGACTGTTTTATTATATATACATTGCTAAATTATGACTATTATAAAAATCTTTCTATATTTGGTCTCAGTTCAAACATGAACAAATTTGAAAAGTACATATACTTTTAACAAATGTGACCATGCAATTTTTCAAAAACAAAGAAAAAGAGTGTAAAGAACACTCACTGTACCCATACTCAAGATTAAACCAACTTGCATATTGCCACATTTGTGTGAAATATTTTTTTCTTCTAAGGAATAAAAGTTATTTCAACTGTTCCTTGATCAAATTCCCTTCTCATCCATCATCAGAGGTAGCTAATTTCCTGAGGTTGGGTGTATATTCTTGCCATCCCTGGTTTTATATTTTACATATATATATATACACATATATATGCGTATATATATATATATACACACACACACATACACACACATACCTATAAACAATGTAAGATTTTGTGTAATTTAACATTTACTTCAAAGTTACCAAACTCTAAATATCCTATGCCTTGCTTTTCATTTACATTATGCTTTAGATTTATAGTACATACAGATTAGTTCATCAATTTACACTGTTGTACAGTATTTCATTTTATGAAAAATGCCAAAATCTATTTATCCATTCTCTACTGATAGATATTATGACTGCTTCCAATTTTTTATCATTTGTTTTACCATATTAAATTACAGTAAAGAAAAAAATAAAAGATTATCCCTAGGGATGGGCCTATCATTTACCCCTACTGGTACATAAAATTAAAAGTTAGCTTCATTGAAAAACTGCCTGTACTTTTTAACTCTATGGTAGTGTAAAAATCATTTGCAAACAGTAATTCAGAATAGAAGATTTAAGTGAAAGAACGGACACGGAGAGGTTGAAGGGTACTGTATAAAGAGTTCCTAAAATGATCGAGTTAATTTATCTCTAAAGTAGGTGCCAATTCTTTAGTGTTCCTGAAACTGATGTAGTTCTGCCATGGGCAATCAAATCTAAATCTCAAAGAATTAGAGTTTTTTTAAATTAAACTTTTAATTCCAGTGTAGTTAACATACAGTGTTCTAACAGTGCTCATCATGATAAGCACTATCATCTATTTCACCCTCCCCCACCTTCCCTCTGGTAAGTATCAGTTTTTTCTTCAAAGAATTAAGTTCATTTCCCACTTTTCATAATTATATATAGTGATACATGCCCCAATTACAAAAATACACATACACCAAAATCCCAACAACATTATTTTTGAGGGGGACTGTGAGTAATTTTATGTTTTTTGTTTGTATCAGTGAATTTTCTAAAAGAACATTTTAAAGGGAAATGGGACAGTTTAGTATCTTTATGCACATACACACCTTTTTGTATTTTGGACTATTCTGTAAAGATGGATTCCAAGGAGTAGAATCACTGGACTAAAACAGGTTTCTTAACCTAGGCAGTGCTGACATTTTGGACCACATACTTCTTTGTTATAATGGTAGTGGTGGAGGTGGGAAGACAGGTGAGACACTTTCCCCTGCAGGATGTTTAGCAGCATCCCTCGAGATGCCACTAGCAACACGCACTCCTCCGGTCTGACAATCAAAGATGCCCCCAATTATTGCAGATGTCCTTTGAGAGGCGGAATCACCACTTAATGAGAACCATCAGGACAGAGCTTAAAACATTCATTATTATTCCTACTATATTAAGACTACTATTCCCTAAATTCAACAAAATGCTTTCAACTATAATAATGCCACTGTGTCCTTGCCATAATTATCAATATTCTCATGAACAGAAATACTGTACCCAAATATTCTAGGTAACTTAGGTACCTCAAGGCACTATGTCTAGACTTTGATAACAGACTAATGAAGAAAAGTTGGCAATTGTTAAACCTAATGTCCCCTTCTGGACCACCTGACAAAGTAAGAGAACAGTGACCTCTGAGTCCCATGAAACTAAAAAACTACTCATGCATAGCAAAGCTTTTTCTCCTACCCCCTCAATCATGCATTCTTAATGTGGGCAGCATCACCCCAAAGGGGAGTAAAGTTTGTTCTTGAGAGTACTAAAAAAAAAATCTTAAATATTACTATGGCGTGTGGGCTTCCAAAGGGCTGCTGTACATAAACAAATAAGATAAGTACACAGTATATCTATGGTATCAAATATCATGGAGGAGCAATTAGAAGGAAAATGTCTAAAAGGGCTCCTTGGGAGGCAATAATAATAATAATAATAAAGGTTGAGAAACACTTATAAGTATTAAAAGAGGAAAATAAGTATTATTTTATACTTGGTTTTAATAAGGTAATACAGGGCACTTACTGAATAGCTAATGCTTACTAGAAACTGTTCAAGGTCATTCTCTCCCAGTTTCAAGAAAATAGTATGTGTATGATGACACAAATTTACAGGGTACGCAAATTCTATACGTATGCCTGTAATTATTCTTCTGATTCCATGACTTAAAATTGACAATTTTCATATCTGGAGTGCTACCATGATTCCAAGGAAGAAAGGCAGAAGACAAAAGCACCAGATCCTTTTAAATGGCACTGATCTCTTGATACAGTAAGATTTCCAAGCTCGTTTATAACCAAAGAAATTAAACAGAAATGAAATATTTTTACCTGTCAGATTTACAAAGATGTTGTTAAAATTAGAAATACTAGGGAAGTGTGGTGAAATGGACACTTTCCATTGTTGATAGAAATATAAATTGGTGTAAGCTTCTGGCAATTCAATTTCATAAAAGCTATAAATAAATATTCATAATAAAAAAATACACATATTTTTGCCTCAACAGTTTTATTCCCAGAAATTAATTCCAAGGAAATAATTGGACAAGTAATGACATATGCTCATGTCCGTTGTGTCACTCTAGAAAAAAATAAAAAACAATCTAAATGGATATCATCAGTAAACTGATTAAATAAATTATAGCAGATCTACATAATGAATGAAAAGATGAGGTAGAACTATATGCACTGAGGTAGAAAAATGTACGTGTTGAATGAGGGCATATATGTTTAAAATATATATCCATAAATGTGTTTACAAGTATGAAGGACATGCCCCAAACTTTTAACTATGGTTATTTCTTACCATAATGAAAAGACTTAATTCTTACTTTATATATCTCTATTAAATCTCTGACATAATGATTCGCTAATTTTTATAATCAGCAAAGTAAAAAATGTTTCCATTGGAAAGTACAGGATGGTAGTCCTAGAAAGGACAGGACTAATTTCACCATTCTTTTTAAACCTAAAAATAATCAAATATTCCTTACTAGAAGTATTCTTTTTTTTTTTTTTTAAAGAATTTATTTATTTATTTGACACAGAGAGAGATCACAAGTAGGCAGAGAGGCAGGCAGAGAGGCAGGCAGAGAGGGGGAAGCAGGCTCCCTGCTGAGCAGAGAGCCCGATGCGGGGCTCGATCCCAGGACCCTGAGATCATAACCTGAGCTGAAGGCAGAGGCGTAACCCACTGAGCCACCCAGGCGCCCCTGGAAGTGTTCTTTTAAGAGGTTTCCTTTTTATCTCAGAAATTATTACCCAACCAGAACTAGGGTTACTGATCTAATCATTTTGACAGCTTCAAAGCTATCTTCCTCGAGAAATAGCCACAGCTAAGAGTTACATATGAAGGCTGAATTCTAAGAACTAAGATTTCTAATATAAAATTTAAATGAGCTTGAATATTTTTGTTCTTAAAAAAAATCACCAATTTTCATTCCACTCTCTCACTGACTAACCAGTATTTACTCAAACAACACTCCAAAGGGCTCCCTAAGTATGAAGGATGAAAACAAAGGGGATGAGGCCAAGGAAAGCTTCTGCTTAGGGCTTAAATCTACCTCCAATCCTGGGCACTGTGTTTCCCTTCCATATGGCTGTGAGAGGAGGAGTACAGAGTTTCCATATGAAAGCACCTTGTTCTTCACAGATGCTGTAAAGAGGAAGAATACTCAACATACTGTATGGACTAGAGGCAGGAAAGGGCAAAGGTTAAGTGGACTCTGTGCTTAACAATTTATAACTTGATGTGATCTTGAGCAAGAGACAAATCTCTGTGACTCAGGTTTCTCACAGTAAAATGGGGATAACAATAGTATTTATGTCATAGGATTAAATGAGTAAATATATGTTGAGAGCTCAGAACATAAAAGAAAATGTTAGTTACTGTTTTTGCCACTGTTTTAATTCTACATTCAATTCAATGTTCTGAATTACAAAGCTTAGAATAGAAATATTCACAGGTCCTTTAACTGAGAATATTTTGCCATGAGTTCCTAACCAAATTTCACTTACACTGAATTTAGTGATTAGTTGCTAAAGATGAAACTGAACATCTGGATTCGTATTAAAGCCCTGAATGTTCTGCTAAACCCTATGGATTTTATTCTGTGGTTAATGCACCAACAACAAAGGTTTTTAAAGAATGAAATGAAGGGCTTAGAGGAAGAATCATTATCCTACTACTTAACTCTCCTAGTAAATACTTCTATAGTATATTCTACAGTATATTCAAGACATTAACTTTTCAGCCCTTGCTTGTAATTATTAAGGGAAACGTCTCTCACTACTTTTGAGAAGCACAATGACAGATCATGTCAGTTCAAATATGTCTAAAATTTTTACTTCTGATTTTTAAATACAGGTGACTCCATGGGAGTAAGCTAAAGCTACAATTTCCACATGTATAATCTTCAGAATACTATACCACTAATTAAATTAGTAAAGTCCATAGACTATCAAACCTACCAGCAGATCCTTTTACCAGAGAGTACTAGCAAGTAGGAACAGTAATAACAATAGTTTATTAAGTGCTTTTAATATGTCAGACATTGTTCTAAAGGTTTTACATGTATTACTTTATTTAATTCTTTTAACTCTGAGATGAATGCCATTATTTCATTTTACAGATGAGAACCCTAAGATAGAGATAAGTCCCTCTTTCAAGGTCATTATTCAGCTGGAAAGTTGCAGAGGTGGGATCTGAACCCAGACAGTACAATAACTTCAGAGTCTATGCTCTAATCAACTATTCCATTATGAACTTACCAGAACTGCAAGTTCAATAACAAACCACGTATTTTCACATACTGTTAATTCAAATGCAGCTCAGTTACATTTTATATATTTGCCTTTGTATTTTGAAATCATTTATAAGAGTTATAGTTGAACTGCCTCCTTGGCAATCTCTTACCACCATCCTCTTTCCTAATCCATAACCATACTTTGATGAATGGAACTCATCCCCTACCTCTAGGGACATGCACTTAACTGGTTGGCTTAAGAAAATCACTATCATAGATTTTCCTTGACACAACGGCTCAGGATTAGGACTGGGCAGATGACCTAGGTGGTCCAACTGTGGTGAATTTCAGGCTTCCTGTTCAGTAATGCTGGGAGAGAAGCACTCCTGGATCTTTACTGCAACTCAAACTGTTACCAGGGGCACCCTATGACCGTGAGGATTCAGCTGACACTACTGAAGATACAATGGAGAACCAGCAATAAACTGGGTTGTTGATGATGTAATCGAGTCATTTTATCTATTAACTCTGAAGGCCATCCTACCTCTGGACATTCAGTTATGATGGCCAATAATATACCCTTTTAAAGCTCAAACCGATTTCAATTGGGTATTTTATTTCAAGTAACATCAAGCATCCTGATAGAAGGAATTAAAGTTTTCCTCTTTCTAGGTTTCATCTTTCATTTTTCATTTTGAAGTAGTAGAAAAGTAAGATAGACTAATCTGTAAATTGTAACTCTTACGAAATTTGGAAGGAGCACATACTACCTGAAGGAATTTCAGGAAAAAACCATTTTGTTCCACCATCAGTTAAAAAACTTTATTTGAATTTAAAGCAGAAAGAAAATCTACCAAATTTTGAAACCCTTCAAGGAAAAAACAAATGTGCAAAGTATCTACATAATCCTTCACTCACAGGCATTTTATCTTTTAAAATATATTCCAAGAGCAAATTTTAAAGTCTCAAGAATAAATATAACTATTCCTCATAAAAATAATCCATCTATTTTATTAGGATTGGTACCATAATAAGTGTTTTTGGAAGACTGAATACAAAGGATCTGTGTAGTTACTTAGCATGGATTAAAATTACTGGAATTGGGGAGAATAAAAACCATAATTTTGTATGTCTCACATCATTATGAAAATACTTTGAAAAGTTCCAGTTACATATTACATTTTGCTCTTTTAAAAATTAGTTTCACCACTACACAATAATAATAGGAAACAGGTTAAGTATGTGGTACTGGCTTTAGTAGACAGTATATTAAGAAAATGGATATAGCAGGTGAAGACTGAAATGAAAAAGTATATTTTGCTTCAAATAACTGATAAATACTTGAGCACTTAATAAAGTAGTTCTCAACTGGGAGTTGTACCAACCTAGGCGGCGGGGACATTTGGAAATGGCTGGGCAGTTCTGACTGTTCCAAGACTGGGAAGCACTTTAGGCATTTTAGTGGGCAGAGACCAGAAATGCTAACCTTCCTGTAATGCATGGGAAAGTCCCACACAACAAAAAAACTGTCCTGTTGAAAATGCCAATAGAGCCCCTACTAAGACACACTAGAATGCAGAAAGGAGAGCACATATATATGCATACCAAAAACCGAATGCCAGCACTAAATGCAGCATGTGTTTCGTATTAACTGTGGAGGAAATATGTACTATAGGAACTAAAGCAAAAAGAAATAATGGAGAAGATGAGCTATCATGTGTATTTTCACAGATGGTTAGAAAATAATAGATGAGGAAAACATTCTAGGATTAAGCACGGTGACCAGCCTGGGTACACTCGGTTGAATATATTAGGAAATTAGATGGGGAAAGACTATGAAAATTCGAATTTAGTATGGATCCCTCATACCAAAAGGAACATTTTCTGCTCAAAGTATGACTGTCTAAACTCCCTGGCATGGCATATAAAGTCCTGCAAAGCCCAGCCCAAGTCGGGCTCTCTCCAACCTCATCTCCTACCATTTACCAATTCCAAACCTAGTTTCTAGACACACCAAACCACATACACTGTCTTACATTTACCACTTTATCCTTTTGCATCTGATAGCTTCACCACAAGACCAGCCTTAAACCTAGACTTAACTTCTTGATTTTGAGGAGGTGATCATCACAGGAAAAACACATTTTATAAAGATGCATCAGACAGCCATGTATCGAGTGACTGAGGTAAGGAGACATTGAGGGAGGGTGGGCACTCAGAAGTTACTCAATAATCCAGGGTGAGACAAGGTGGGCCTGCATGGGAGAATACAGTTGATAAATGCTACAGTGAAGGAAGTGGAAAGGGACAGATGCCAGAGGCATATCATGAAGTAGTAGACCTGGGGACTATGGAAGGACTTCCTTAACTGAACCAGGGTGGGGACCTCAAGATGACCAAGGGTGTTTTCCATTTCCATGAATGCTGGCTAATTGCTATTATGGAAAAGTACAACCTCTGTGATGCTATGTCACAGAAACTTCCTCACCACTGCCTACATGGCCCCCATAAGGAAATGCCTGTTTGGGGAACCATTAAGTTTCTACTTTTTCACACTGTTTTTTCTAAATCCCTGCTGTTGCTCTGAAAATCCTTCCACCAAACTAGATCACTGCAAAATCCACTTGTCCCTCCATTACCACAACTGTTAAACCCGTCATTTCCTTTTCCTTTGCTCTTTTCTAAAGTCAGTTTGCAGTAAAGTACAAATCTATACTATTTCTAAGTCGTCATGCAAATTAAAAACTGTGTTTTATGAAGTGTATCACCACATAACTGCTTAAGGAAAAAAAAATGCTACTGACATTAATAAAGAAGTAGATGGGTATATTACTGCAATATAATTAGAATGCTGTAATTTTATCCGAAGGAAACAAATTTTGCGAATCTGTAAAAGGTTACTTCTTTACAAGAGAGACATCTAGTGGCTAGCTTCTTAAACAGGACAGGAGCTCAATTAATTCACACTGCTGTTAAATAATGGGCACATTTCTACCATCTTCACAGAGACTTAGACTTTCTTAGACATTCTGTATTAGTACATTCAGACCTGTTCCATTCTTTTTCCATTATAAAAACATGCCATTATGCAGTCCACTACTGACAAACTATTGAGATTTATACTACTCTTTTGCTATCACAAACAACACTGCACTCAATATCCTTGTACGTATTCCATTTTCCATTTAAATGGTTCTATCAAAAAAATTTCTAAAAGTGGAAATGCTAAGTGAACAAGTAATTATCATGTCTTCTTGAGCCATCTCTTTTTCACTATTGCCTTACCTTTGTACTGGGGCCAGCGTTTATTTTAAACAAGACATTTTAGAAAAGATAATCTGAAAACCTTCTCAATAGCATACATTAAGAAATCCTGGAGAAATAAACAGACTGAGCTCATTAGCAAGTAAGAGATATCTTCCGGAACTAAAAGGAAGCAGGAACTAAAGACCCTGGGGGAATGCTGAAATGACACCTGCTCTGGAAACCTTTGCCAATTTTGGTACCGAGAGGCTTGTAGACAACTATGGGGTGACAGGAGACATGATCTTGGGCCCACATAATGTTGGAGACCTCAAACTGGGATCACAACACAAAACTAGTGAAAGTGTAAACCAGAAAAATCCTGCCCACTAGCAAAGGAGACAACTAAGAAATATGTGGACCTTAGCTCGGGCTCTAGGAGAAAGGTAGAAGGGATAGAGGGAAAGACCTCAATTGAGAATGCGAAACTGTAGTTTCCTCAAATTGGTTGGGGTTCAAATTATTCCTACTAATATAGTCTGAGAAACTTAACACTAAGAAATTAAAGAGGATCCTGAATTGGAGCCATAGAGTATCTTGGCATAAGCAAACGCATGCCACCTTCTATGTCAACTTGCATTCACAGCTCTTTTTTAGAAGAAAAAAACAAGGAAACCAGCCACCATAACCAAAAGTCAGCAGAAACAGCACACAGCAGTAACAGACTTCTAATACTGGAATTATTTACACAGATAATAAATGTTCTAAATTATTAAACGAAGGGGAACTTAAACATGAGAAAAGAATACAGTTCGATCTAAAAGAGCAGATAGATTTGGGAAAAACACAGAACTTCTAGAAATGAAAAACAAAACTGAAACAAAAAAACACTCAGTACATGAGCTAAAGATAAGATTAATTAGACACAGCTGAGGAGATAGTGACTTGGATGATGTAACTGAATAAATTACCTCAAATGTAGCAAAGACAAACAAATGAGAGATTAAAATAATGCCTTAGAATTTCCAGAACTGTAATAGTCAGAAAGCACAAATCCCAAGGAAGATAAATAAATTAAAAAAAAAATCACATGAAGACCCATATCATACTGAAACTGCAGAACTCCAAAGACAAAAGTGAAAATCTGAAAAGCAACTGAAAAAAAAAAAGACTATATAAAAAACAGTGTTCTTAAAAGTGGCAAAAAAAGTAAGAAGGAAATAAATAACTGAATGGAAGTATTAAAATAAAATACCAAGATATTTCATATTCAGCTAAACTATCATTCAAAAGTAAGGGTAAACTATTTGATCTCATATATGGAATTTTAAATAAGGCAAAACTCATCACCAGGACATCACAGGATGTCCCTGGCAAGGAGAGGAGCTAACAAGGAAAGACCTTTCCAGGGTGACGGTAATATTCTATATATTCATAGGAACTGTGTTATATAGATACAGGCATACCTCGGAGATAATCATGGGTTCAGTTTCAGGCCACTGTAACGAAAGTAAATACTGCAACAAAGCCAGTGAAATGCATTTTTTGGTTTCCCAGTGCATAAAGTTCTTTTTATACTATATTGCAGTCTGTTAGGTGTGCAGTATTATGTCAAAAAAAAGTACACATCTTAATTAAAAAATACGTTCCTGCTAAAAAAAAAAATGTTAACCATCATCTTTCAGTGAGTCATCATCTTTTTGATAGGGGAGGCCCTTGCCTCAGTATTGATGGTTGCTGACTGATCAGGGTGGCAATTTTTAAAAATAAGACAACAATCAAGTTTGCTGCATCGACTGACTCTTCCTTTCACAAATGATTTCTCTGTAGTGTATGATGCTGTCTGATAGCACTTTACCCACAGAACTTCTTTCAAAACTGAAGTCAGTCTTCTCGAACCCTACCACTGTTTTATCAACTAAGTTTATGTAACATTCTAAATCCTCTGTTGTCATTTCAACAATCTCCAGAGCACCTTCACCAGGAGTAGACTCTATCTCAAGATACCACTTTCTCTATTCATAAGAAACAACTCCTTACCTGTGAAAGCTGTACTGAGATTGCAGCCATTCAGCCACCTCGTCAGGCTCCACTTTTAGTTCTATCTAGTTCTCTTGCTGCTTCTACCATATCTGTAGTTACTGCCTCCACGAATGTCTTAAACCCCTCAATATCCTCCATGAGGGTTGAATTACTTCTTCCAAACATATTTTGACTTTTTCCCATGAATCACAAATGTTCTTCATGGCATCTAGAATGGTGGGTCCCCTTCCAGAAGGTTTTCAATGGACTCTGCCCAGGTCTATTAGAGGAACTATGGCAGCTATAGACTTATGAATTGTGTAAACAGTAAGACTTGAAGGTCTAAATGACTCCCTGACCCCATGGGCTGCAGAATGGACGTTGTGTTAGCAAAAATGAAAACAACATTCATCTTATTGTCCAGCTCCATCAGAGCTCTTGGATGACCAGATGCATTGTCAATGAGCAGCAATATTTCGAAAGAAATCTTTTTTTCTGAACAGTAGTTCTCAATAGTGGGCTTAAAATATTCAGTAAACCATGTTGTAAACAGATGTGCTGTTATCCAGGTTTTGTTGTTCCATGTATAGAGCAAAAGCAGAGTAGATTTAGCATGCTAGGATTTATGGAATGGTAAAAGAGCCTTGGCTTCAACTTAAACTCACCGGCTGCATTAGTCCCTAATAAGATAGTCAGCCTCTCCCTGAAGCTTTTGAAGCCAGGCGTTGACATCCTCCCTAGCTAGGAAAAGTCTAGAGAGCATTTTCTTCCAATATAAGGCTGTTTTGTCTACACTGAAAATCTGTTGTTTAGTGTAATCACCTCTAATTATACTGGCTAGATCTTCTGGGTAACTTGCTGCAGCTTCTACATCAGCACTTGCTCCTTTACCTTGCACTTTTATGTTACAGGGAGCGCTTCTTTCCTTAAACCTCACACACCAATCTCTGCTAGCTTCAGACTTTTCTTCTGCAGTTTTCTCACCTCTCTCAGCCTTCACAGAACTGAAAAGGTTTAGAGCCTTGATCTGGATTAGGCTTTGGCTTACAGAAATGTTGTCACTGGTCTATCTTCTATCCAGACCACTTAAACTTTCTTCATATTAGCAACAGGCCGTTTTGCTTTCTTATCATTCCTGTGTTCACTGGAGTAGCACTTCTAATTTCCTTTGAGAACTTTTCCTTTGCATTCAGAACTTGGCTAACTGTTTGGCATAAGAGGCCTAACTTTAGGCCTACTTTGGCTTTGACATGCCTTCTTCTCTAAGCTTAATCATTTCTAGCTTTTGCTTCAAAGTGAGAGACATGAGACTCTTTCTTACATCTGAACACTTAGAAGGTCACTATAGCGTTATTAATTGGCCTAATTTCAATATTGTTGTATTTCAGGGAATAGGAGGCGTGAAGAGAGGGAGAAAGATGGAGAACGGCCAGTTGGTGGAACAGTCAGAATCCACACAGCATTTATCAATTAAGTTCACTGTCTCCCATGGGTGCAGTTCATGGCACCCCAAAACAATCACAATAGTAACATCAAAGATCACTGATCACAGATCACCATGACAAATAGTAACAAAAAAGTTGGAAATATTGCGACAATTACCAAAATGTGACACAGAGACATGAAGCAAGCAAATGTTGGAAAAATGGCACCAAAAGACTTGCTTGATGGAGGGGTGTCATAAACCTTCGACTTATAAAAAACATAGTATCTGCAAAGCACAATAAAGTGAAGTTCAACAAAAAAAGGTATGTCTATATATGCATTTGTCAAAACTCAACAAGTGTACTCTTAAGATTTGTGTATTTCACTGCATGCAAATTTTACATCAATAGGAAAAGTGAGCTTTCTATTTTTCAGATAAATGTTTAAAAACTCTGTTTTTTCTTCCATTGAACATATCATGATGTCATTTCATGACAATTCTTCCACATCTAGTTTGTTTTTGTTTAATGGCTACCTAGAATTCCACCTTGGGAAGATACCATCAATTTAACTCAGTCCCATAGTAGTGAACACTTGAGTTGTTGCCAATTTTTACACTATTTAAAACAATGCTGGAATAGATATGTGTAATTCTGTAAAGTGTATGAATACATTCGTAGGCTAAATTACTTGAGTATGCATATATAACATTTTGAGAAATATTACCAAATTGCCTTTTAAAATGACCACTAATGTATATTCTCAACAGTGGAAGAGCAAATTGGCCTGGCTAACCCATACCCTCGTTATATTAGATATTATCAATATACACTTACAGGCCATGTATTTATATGTACATATCTTTCTATGATGCGTCATGACCATCTATTCCTATCCTTTACCCCTTTTCCTAATTAGGTAAGAGTCTTTTCTCTTACTAACACATAAACACTCTGTCATATATGCTAAAGATTTTTTTTTTTTTGTCTAGTTAGTCTTTTGAGCTTACTATGGTCTTTTTTTTACCATTAAATTTTTAAAAATTTTATGTTTAGTTATTTTTTTCCCTTTATGGCTTTGGATGAGGTATTTCCCCTCTTCAAGATTATGGAAATACACCAGTATTTCTTATTTCAAGTTTAAGATTTTTATCCACTTGAAATTCTAGTTAAAATCCCAGCTTTTCCCTGATCAACAGCAACCTCATTTAGTATCTGTATTAATTTGAAATGCTATCTTCATCATATGCTAGAGTACTAAATAACCTTACATCTACTTTTTATCATTTAAGCTACCTGTGGATTTCTATGTCAACACCAAAAAAATTTTACTGGAATTTCATAAATTTTTGAGTCCAGCCTCATTACTCCTCTTTTTCAGGTTTTTCCTGGTGCTTCTTCCATGTTTACTCTTCAAAATGAACTTAAGTCATTTTATCATAAACTCTTTCCTTTTTCTCAAAAAAGAAAAAAAATTTCAAATCCAAACCAAACAAAATTAGTATTTTGATTAGGATCACATCAGTCACTCACCTAAGCACAGGTACCTGTTTCTATTTGTTCCAATCTTTTAAGTTATTCAGCAGAGTTTAGGTTTTCTTTATACAAATCTTTCATATTTCCTCCACAGTTTTTGATTAGCATTGGGTGAAAGTGAACATAAGTTATACATCTCACAAAAAGATGACGTAAAAGAGTTACCTCTGCAAGAGCCACTATTTTAAGGAATAGTCTGGGATCTGTTCCAAAGTAAGTAGGTAAGCCTTCTACTGGATACATTTTATCAGACTCTTCTTTTTTTTAAGAAAGAATGTCAATCTTGTTTTGGCTCAACTTATTCTTAATATAAGCATCCCTTAACTTTTCTTTGTTCGTTAAAGTTACCCGTTAGGATATTCCTACAAATTTACTAGCCCTCTAAAATTCATCACTATTAAATACATGTAAAAATTATTTCTTTTTTTAGGGGGGGAGAGGGAGGAGGGGAGTGGGACAGAAAAAATCTTAAGCAAGCTCCAGCCCAGCATGGAACCTGACATGGAGCCCGATCTCAAGGATGAGATCATGACCTGAGCAAAAATCACGAGTCAGTCGCTTAGCTGAGCAAGCCACCCAGGCACCCCACTGTGAAATACATCTTTGACCTCACAGATTGATCAGTGTTATACCCCACTTTGAATATCAAATGAAAATGACACTTTCTATTCTTATAAAAATTCACACATCACACAATTTTGCATATAAGATTTAAGAGATTCACAGTCACACTGGTCAAAACTCCTGCATAAAGGATGCCTGATTTACAATGAACCTTATGCTTCTAAGGTACGTATTGCACCTGCTATAACCTACTGATAGTTCTACAGAGGTTAACTCAGGCACAATGGTGCATGAGTCACACTTCACATGTATTTATGTGTGGTAATATCCACATGTATTTATGTCTGGTAATATCCACTGTTCAAAAATTACCATTGGAACGTTTAATTTTAAACAAGTTCGATTTCAGTTTTTGACTATATTGTAACTCAAGCTGCTTGAACAAGCAAGTGACCAATTTAATATTGAGGGAGTTACAGCAATCATCTTAGTACACAGGACCAAAATCTCATGTGAACAACTACAGTACAGTCCCCAAATATCTGAAATTGAAAGTTTTCTCAGTAACTCCCTTGTCAGTAAAACCTGCCTGAGCCAGTTCACAATCATTATTTACCCATTATAATGTAAACATTTGCAGGTTTCACTGTAGACATAGTATCCTTTGATTATGTAATGCTGCTCCAGACCTCTTAGAGGTGAACATAATATAGTAAATTTACCATAACCCCAAGGATTTCAGATAAGAGAAGCAGACCTTGAATTGTCATTGTATATTATTTACTAAGTGCCAGGTATTACTTTAGGTATAATTTCATTTAATCCTCTCAACACAGTAAATTCAATCTTGCCCAAGGTCACCTAGTGTGTACTAAATGGTAGAGGCAATATTCAAATTCAGGTTTACCTGAGTCAAAGCATTATTCGCTTTTGAAAGTTGAAAAAAAGTACTGAAAATGAACCTCTTAAAAATAGAATATTGGGGCATGGGAAGTGAAAATAATCTTTTGAAAAGATTTAGTATCCCCCTCTTCCTTCCTTCCAGCAATCACCTTAAATAACATCATCTAATAACACTAAGTCATAAAGTAACACTTAAAATCATTAAAACCTAGTCATTTTCATATGAATGGCTAAGAAAACAAAGGTATCCTGAAGAAGGTACTTCTAAATTTTTTAAATTTTGTTCCATTTTTTCCCCCTACAAGTGAAGTACAGGATCTTATATATTTATCTTGCTACTTATATACCACTTTTGAGCAATATAAATTTTTTGCAATCCTGATTCTACTATATATTAAGTTTTC
>CM052900.1:101830390-102229912 GCA_028534135.1 Potos flavus | reverse complement strand
GTGTGTGTGTGTGTGTGTGTGTGTGTGTGTGTGTGTGTGTGTGTGTGTGTGTGTGTGTGTGTTTTACAACATCTAGTGGGTAGAGGCCAGGAATGCTACTAAACATCCTAAAATGCACAAAATAGCTCCTCACAACAAAGAATTCTCTGGCTCAAAATGTCAGGAAGGCCAAGATGAGAAATCATGATCTAAATCAAGGATGAAAATGCTGAACAAGAATGAACAAAATATTGGGACACACTAAAGAGATTTCCCGATTATCAATTAACTAACCAGCAATATTCTAAATACTCGGTATGGCTTTCACCTAACTGGGAACTCACCTTAATGTTTTATTCATCTAGCATCTGAATACGGACATTTTAAATTCAGTTAATAGCAAAACCATTTTCATTTAAAAATAATGGGCAATTTCACAACAAACAAATGGAAAATTTAGTTACATAGATTTTGAATTATTTTTATTATTATTTTTTCACTGAACTGACCCCCCAAATGGTCCTATGAATGAAAGATCATCTTACCATAATTGATTGGATTAAGTCAAACTTTATACTCTGAAACATGTATTCAAATATTCTATATCTCAGTAGCAATTAAATAAAGAGCAAATTAAAAAATGTCATTTGACTTTTCAAGTTAGCAACATTTTTTTTAAAGAGAAAACTCAGTGGTAGTGAGATGTTTAAATGGGTATTCTCATATACTACAAATGGAAATGAAAACTGGTTTAGTCCCAGTTTATTATTATAAGTCATAGTTTACAGATGAGGAAACAGGTAAAAAGAAGTTAGGTGGTTTAGCTTAGTATCGTGTAGCTAGGAGGAGGCTGATTACAAATTTGAATACAGGCAGCCTGGCTCCAGTTTCTGCTCTTAACTACTCCATCTTACTATCTCTAGGTTGTAGAGACTTTTTCCAACTATTTAAAATGCATCAAAAACGAATGTAATACCAAATTAAAAGATAAACAGACTAGTGAATATATTCCCTATGTATGGAACAGAGTAAGATGAGCTATAAACAGGCATATCTTAAAAAAAAATTCAAAAGCTCACCTTTCCAATAATCAGATGTAGTCTCTATAGTCTCTGATCCGGTAAGTCTACTTTCTAGGTACTGACTGTACAGAAAAAGCCATGTAAACACATAAAACAATTCTTTGAGGAGGAATAATTTAATGTAAGGTTTATCATGGCATTATTTCTAATAATTAGAAACTAGAAATAAGCTAAATGTTCATGAATATGGAAATAATTAAATAAATTAAAACATAGTAGCCATTGCTGGAATATACTACTTAGAAATAAGGCAGATCTGCATTAACAAGAGCTCTTAGCTCTAGAAAAAAGTAATTCTTTTATTCATAAAAAATTAGTAATGTTTAACTTGAAAAGTCATGTAACTTTGTATACTCTTATGCATTTAATATCATGTTTTATTAATGGAAAATTAGAAGTAAACATGATTAGAAGGAAACATCAAGTGGTTATCAGTGGTCATCTCTACATAATGGAATTATAGGTGCTCTTCTTCCTTTAAACTTTTTAATGATGAGTATATATTATTTTTACAGTTGCTACATACACTGATTCCTTCCTACATTCCAGTTAGTGGTTAGGTAAATTAATACATTAAAGGCCACAGCTCGGGGCGCCTGGGTGGCTCCGTCAGTTAAGCATCTGCCTCCGGCTCAGGTCATGATCCCCCCGTCCTGGGATTGAGCCCCACATTGGGCTCCCTGCTCAGTGGGGAGTCTGCCTCTTCCTCTCCCATAGCCCCTCCTCCTGCTTGTGTACTTTCTCTCCCTCTCTATCTCAAATAAAGTCTTAAAAAAAAAAAAGTCACAACTCTACATAATAGCTATCATCATCTCCATTTTACAGATGTGAAAACAGCAAAGAAATTGACTCTAAATCCTATTAAGAACTATGTTGCTAATCTCCTCACGTGAAAACACTAAAAAATTTTGAGAAAACCAATTCCAAATAACTATAAATTCATAAGCAAAAGGCATAATGTAAAAGGAGTCCCATTTGCTACTTCAGAGACCTGAGGTGTCCCAAAATAACCAAGTTTAAATTTGGGTTCTAAACCCAAGAAATATACTGAGTATTTATTTTGGGAAGAAAAAAAAAAAAACTTCCCACATACATTCACGTATCTAGAGACCCCATAATTTTACATTTGAGGGTATACGCTTTTTAGTACTAAGAACTAAGCTCTGATGACAATCAATCTGAATGGCTTTCTTCATAACACAGGAATACATTTTATATTTGAGATGACACGAACCAGTTACCTTAAATTTCAAATACATTATGTCAATTTCTAAATATGTCAGTTTCAAAATGCACACTGGAATTATCTCATATTTGATAAATGAAAAACATTACTTTATTTCTGGAAGCTACCCAGGAAAAAGGAAAACCACTTTTACAAATATCTGTCTTGAAACATATAAAATAAATGGACCTACAACTTCTAATATAACTTCTTTTGAAAACGTGGAAAGTTTATCAGAATAATGGTAATTCTGATAGTTCTGCCTTTTCAGTTTATGAAGCGATAAAACTGGGAGGGAACCTTAGTTTACCTACTACAACCCCCACATCATACAGATGAGGCCCAGAGAAAGTAATCTGCTCAAGGCCTTGCAGTTACTAAGAGGCTGAAGAAGGTAGGACCCACTCAGGATCTTTTACTCTAAGTCCAGAATGTTGACGTTTGAAAGTATTACCTAATAATTTAGCAGGCTACTTAGAGTATTTTGGGATCCTATTCTCCTCTGTACGAATGGGACCTTTTAGACCTAGCGCTTACAGAAAGCAGCAGGCTAATCTCTACTGTATTTATCTGTACTCACAGATTTACTATAGAGTAAATATTTTCCAAGCCTCCATCTTTCCCAACATTGGCTTTCAAGTAAATCTTACTGGAACCCCAAAGGGGTTCGATAGAAAACGATATAAAAACCAAACTGCTCCAGTCAAAATTGTACAGGGGTCCCGCTTTGATTTATTATTTTGTTCTTGTAACCTCTAAAATACTTCCATGGTATCTTAGGACTCAGATATACACATATACACAGATACACATATATACACACATACCATAAGCCCAAATTTTTATTAGTCACATGACATAAAACTGGTCTAAGTTTCTAAATGCTTATTTTCAATTTGTGCAATTATCTTGGTGTAGACCAATAACAAAAAGCTTACAGACTACACTTTGGGTAACAATGCTCTATAGCAAACCAAACCTTAAAAGATGTTCCTGATGAAATCAGAATACCTATTATACTAAGAATGAAGTTAGAAACTTACTTCTTATCAAAAAATGTTGAATTTTCTTTTCTCTTGGTGAATCCATTGGGTAGAAGCTTTAAGTTAATACCTTGTCTTCTGGCACGATTTTTCATAAAGTACATCTAATAACCAAAAATAAATAAATGGACAAAAAATTTTAAAATGCCTTAAATTTCAGAAGTGAGTAAAACAATGTTCAAAATATAAGTTAAGATTTATTGGGTACTTATGTTTCACAAACTGTACTAAACAGCAATATCTCATTTAATCCTCACAATACTATCAGATAGGTACTATTACTACCCCCAATCTAGGAATGAAAGTTAATGAGATGCCAACATTATATAGCTATTTCTGAGACAGAGAGCCTGTATTCAAACTCAGGTATATCTAATTCTAGAGCCTGTGTTTTTAACCATACAGTCTATAAGCCAGAAGAAGGATTTAATGGGGTTTTTAAAAATATAGGTCATTTGGTGATTCACAGGGGCTACCTGTACCTGTACAGTTCCTTTTCTTTTACTGAAGGTTTTATACCATACTTAGCTCTATGCATGGCTGCTTTGATTACCAGACAGGCAGTTTACTCAGGGGAGGAACCATGGCATTGCCTAGTACGAGGCCCAACTTAAAGTAGCCACCACTGTAGACTATACAAAATGGGATATGTGAATAATCTGGCTCTGACATGTGCTACTCCACTGACCATCTGGGTTGGTTAAGCTGAACTAGTCAACTCCAGAGAGTAGTGAAGGAAGTAATATCATTAACACTTCTTCTTTGATCACTCAAATGGCAAAGTATAAATGCAAGTTTTTGGTTAAGTGAATGGGAATCTAGAATTTGCAGTGCAAAGAGTTAAGACAATTAAATCATAAGCCAAGGGAAAGGAAGAGTCAGTTATCATTTGTTAAGAAGGGAAATAATTTAAGAAATTACATGCAATTTTATAACTCATGGGACTTTGGTATCAGTAATGGCAATGATTATAAGGACCAACTCTCCCACTGAAAACATCTAAGAATTACAGATAATGGGGGAAATAAATATATGTAATAAGATACATTTAAAAAACCACTTTAGAAGCATTGAAAAGCTGAAAAAAAAAAACCCAGGAAAATACAGGCCAATATTTAGTGAGAAGTGAAAACTCAGAGAGGTAAGCAAAGCAATGAAGCCGCTTTTGCAAATTCTGGCAAATATAGGCTTTCCCTTTCAACAGCCTTTTCAGCAACAGGGTCAGAGTCAAGACCCTGTAATCTTCTAGGAACCCCTCCTCAAATGAATCTCAGTAACAGAATATGCCTAATAATAAGATAAGGGTGAACTAGAAATAAACCCTGTCCCCAGAGCATGCAAGGAAATTTATATTGGAATGAGTAGAACAGAGGGGAAAAAGGAAAAACAATTCATTAGAAGCTGTGGCCATGGGTCAGTTGCCAGTTCTTGCTAAGATTTGAAATGATTTGCCCTGCTTGTGTAGTCAAGGGAATCTTAAACTTTCAACTTGCTTTAAGATAGGTCCAGATTTGCAATATTACCAGGTACCTGGCAGAATAAAAGAAGGCCTGCATCCTACTCTTCAAAAAGTTCTCACAAATAATTTAAGAAAAAAAGCCATACTCAGTAAAAAATAAAGAAGCATAAATAATGCAAGAAAACAAAGGTCAGTGAACAAGAACCAAAAGAGAAAAAAGAGGTAGCTAAGAATTCCCCATATATTCAGATACTAAAATGATCATACACAGACTGTAGAATAGCTCTGCAAAATTTAAAAACAGTTTAAAATATGCGCAGTGAAGAGAACCTATAAAAACTGACTCAGCAGATTTTTCAAGGAACTAAATAAAACTAGAATGCTTCCAGAATACATTACAGACACAAAAAAGATTAAAAAAATCAAAGACATTAAAGGGTAGGTAAGATGTGGGGAGAAGACTTAGCTCACATTTAATGGTAGTTATAGAAGAAAAGAGAAGGAATAAGGCAGAAGTAATCTTTTAATAGAAATGGGCTGAAAATTTCCTAAACTGATAGAAGATATGCCACAGATTCAAGAAATCTAACAATTCTCAAGTTAAGATGAAAAGAAATTTGCGTTTTTGTATTATAGCACAAATACAGAATTGCAAAGATTAAAAAATGCAGCCAGATTAAAAGATTTCAAAGGCAGTTAAAAACTCCAGGTGACTGCAACAATAACAACAGAAGCCGTAAGACACAGGAACACTAATTCTAAACCAGAATTCCACAGAGAAAAATCATTTCAAAGTGAAGAATGGCAAATAAATAGAAATTTAAAAAAAAAAACAAACCCCAAACAAAAAACCCAAAAACCCAAGAGGTGGCAAAGAGCAAATCCTCTATTCTTCTCTAAATGAAATTCTAAAGGATGTACTTGAAGCAGGAAAAAAGTTATCTCTCAGATTTAAGATCTAAGATGATGACAGAAGGAATAAAGAGCACAGAAAGCGGGATATATAAACTCAAGGGGTGCGTGGGTGGCTCAGTCGGTTAAGTGTCTGACTTTGGCTCAGGTCATGATCTCAGGGTCCTGGGATGGAGCCCAGTGTCTGACACTCAACAGGGAGTCTGCTTCTCCTCTCTCTCTGCTCCTCCCCCTGCTTGTGCATGTTCTCTCTCTCTCTCAAATAAGGTTAAAAGGAGTTTAAGGTAACTGCTGGTAAACTGTTATGTGCCTGCTACTTATCTTTACAGATAAATTCTATTGGAATGTAGCTCCACCCATTCATTTATATATTGCTTGTGACTGCTTCCTTGATACAATGGCAGAGTTGAGTAGTTGTGACAGAAACCATATGGCCTGGAAAAAATATTGACTATTTGACCCTTTACAAAAAAGTTTGCCAACTCCTATTATAGTTCTTTTGCATGGTTTAGGCACAGGGTTCAGGTACTACTTAACTTTAGATACTGGCAAATTAAGCATGCATGTTGTAATGTCTAGCTTAACCAACAAAAGGATAGAAAAAGGGTGTGTAAGTTCTAAATTGAGAAAGAGAAAAATTTAAATGACTAAAAAAAAAAAAAAAAAACCACAACAGTCCAAAAGCCAAGAAGAAGAAGAAAAAAAAAAAAAAACTGGTACAAATAGCAAAAATAATGTGACACATTTAAAGTCAATTATAGAGGAAATTTTATTAAAATGTAAATGAACTTAATGGTTTAGTTAAAAGTTACAGACTATCAAATGAAAGAATGGGAAACCACCTATAACTAGAACAGGACACTGAAAGGCTTTAAGTAAGGAAAAAAACAGACCATGCAAATACCAATCAAAGAACTTTATAAGTATTAGTCAAAGTACACAAAAAGCTAGAGACAAAGAGGGTTACCTCATAATACCAAAGGATAAATACACCAGGAAGAAGTATTTCCTGAGGTATGCATTTAATAATTTAGCCTTAAAACATATAAAGCAAAGCAAACTGAACCACAAGGGGAAACAAATCAAACAGGTCTGTTTGAGTTTATCCACTGGGAAATGTTAACATACTTCTTTTTGAAACTTATAGATAAAACACACGAAAAATGTAATTATAACAATTTGAACAACATAATTAATAAACCTGACCTTATAAGGGGTATATAGAGTACTATATTCGGCAACTGCAGAATATTCTTTTTTTCAAGCAGAGAACATTACAAAATTTGACCATAAACTAGGCCACAAACACAAGTACTGATGTATTTTAAAGGAATGACCTTAAAGAGTATATTCTCTGACCACAGTGCAATTAAGCTAAACATAAAAAAGAAAGATATAACAAAAGTCAAGAGGACACATTAACAAAATAGAAAAAACATACAACAGCAACTGATCTAAGAAAAAAAAAAGACACAAATAACCAATATCAGAAATGAAATTACTTTACAACTCCTACAGAGCTATAAAGGAGAGGTTTATGAAGAACTTTATGCCAATAAATTTGAAAACTTAGGTTAAATGGACAAATTCTTAGAAAAATGTAATTTCTAGTAACACTAAATCAAGAAGACACAGAAAACCTGCAGAATCCCACAAATAACAGACTATACCTCAGTGGCCCAAACTCTAAGCCCATACTGGTTCCTTAATAATTTTACCAAACTCCCAAGGAAGAACTAATTCCAACATTAGTGAATGCGTCCAAGAATAAAATGGGAACACTACCAAATAATTTTATGAAACTAGAATCATTTTGATAGGGAAACCTGAGAATACCAAAAAGGAAAATTAAAGGTTAATCTTACTCATGAAGAGAAATACAAAATGAGAGCATGGATAAGGTGAACACACACATATAATTCAAAGGAATTCTGCAGAGTATAAAAAGCATGATATGATAATAGCACATCATGCAAGTTTAGCTTAAAATAGAAAACCAATTAAGATTACTCATATAGATTATAGAGTAAAGGAACAAAAATGAAATAATCAAATACAGAAGAAGCATTTGATAAAATATAACCATCGCTCATGATAAAATCTGATAGCAAACTAGAACTAAAACCTCCATAATCTAGACATTAAATTATATCTAGAAAAAATTTAAGAGCAAACATCATGATGCAATCTTGGAAGTTTTCCTTCTATAATCAGGAGTTATAAAACAAAGATGTACAGAGGAGTTAAGATAGTGGGCCTGAGACTGTTATCTTTAGGTGGTTTTGCTTACAAGGTTGTTCCCTGGCTGTGCCTGGAAATTTGAATGATTGGTAAATGGTTCCCTACACTGACTTTTCCTAAAACAGTAAGTGTGGTTCACTGTGCCTGAATTGTTTGAATAAACAACTTGGTTTTATTTGCTTTCCTTCTGGGAGTCTGCAATTTGGCACTTGCTAGGCAGGGGGAGGGTGCTTCTGTGACTAGCCCCCAATAAACACCTTATGTAGTGAATTTTTAATAAGCTTGCCTAACAGACAATGCCTAACAGACAATGTTTCACAAGTGTTACAACAACTCACTGACAGAGGAATTAACTGCATACAGTGTGACTCCAAATGGACACCAAGACACCAAATATAGTCTTGGAAGCTTACAACTGGACTCCTTCAGACTTCGCTCCTTTTCTTTTTGCTAATTTTGCTCTATATCCTTTCACGGTAATAAGTTTTAGCCATAAGTACAACGGTATGTTGAATCACGTGAATCCATCTAGCAAATCAAACCCACGGGAGGACGTGGGACTTACAACATAAATATCTACTATCATCATTAGTACTTGACAATAAATGGGAAGTCCCAGCTATTCCAACAAGAAAAAGAGAAGAATAGGATAGAAAGATAAAAACAAATTGGGATGAATTGTTTATAGAGAAAATCTCAAGAATCTATAGATAAGGCACAAGTATAGATTTTAATCTATAAAATGCAGAGTATAATGTCATAAAATAACAACAAAAATATCATTCCTAAATACCAGGAAAAAGATTAAAAATAGAAAAGAAATACTATTTTAAAAAGCATGAAAAAGGGGCGCCTGAGTGGCTCAGTGGGTTAAAGCCTCTGCTTTCTGCTCAAGTCATGATCTCAGGGTCCTGGGATCGAGCCCCGCAGAGGGCTCTCTGCTCAGCGGGGAGCCTGCTTCCCCTTCTCTCTCTGCCTGCCTCTCTGCCTACTTGTGATCTCTCTCCTCTCTGTCAAATAAATAAATAAAATCTTTAAAAAAAATGAAAAAAATAAAGTGCCTAGTAACAATCTTTTTTTAAAAAATTTATCTATATATCTATTTATTTGAGAGAGACAGGGAAAGAGAGCAGAGGAGGAACAGAGCGAGAGGGAGAAGCAGACTCCATGCTGAGCACAGAGCCTGATGTGGGGCTCAATCCCAGAACCTCGAGATCACGACCTAAGCTGAAATCAAGAGTCAGACACTTAACTGACTGAGCCATCCAGGCACCTCTAAAGTGCCTAGGAATAAATCTAACAAAAAATGTATAAGAGCTCTACAGAGAAAATTACAGAGATATTAAATATATTAAATAAATGCAGAGATTTCAAGATTTAATGCTGTAAAGAAGTCCAATCACCCAAGTTACCCTGTAAAATAAATGCAACCCCAATTAAAATTCCCAGGTGGGGAAAGGGCAATGTAGAATCAATAGGTGATGCATCATATTCGTATAGAATTACAAAGAGCCATACCCATAGCTGGAGTATAGCAATACTCCAGAAAATGAACAAAGTCAGAGGAACTCTCTATGAGTTAGTGAGTTGCACTAAAAAACTACAATTGAGAGAGTGTAGTATTGGTGTGGATAGACAAGTAGGCCAACAGAATAGAACAGAGAGGCCAAAAACTGACCCAAGCATGTATGGATGGCGATCCTGCAGAGCAGTAGGAAAGGATGAACTTTTCAATAAATGGTGCTAAGAAAGTGGATCATCCATACGGAAAATTAAATGGGATCTCCACTTCACATGATACACAAAAACGAATTCCAGGTAGTTTACAGACACAAATGTGAGATGCAACACTATAAAGCTTTTAGAAAATAACTATGGGAGAACAGCTTCATAACTTCAAAGTGGGAAAGAGTTTCTTTATAAACATATAAAACTACTAATTATAAAGGAAACATGATAAATTTGACTACATTAAGGTTAAGAACATCTGTTCAATTAGCAATAATCGTGCCTCGGATAAACCTCATTGGCTTCAATACTGCCACTGCACAAAGCTAAGAACATCTCTTCATCAAAGATATTACAAAGCGAAAAATAAGCCACAGAATGGAAGAAGGTATTTATAACACATACAACCAACTACCAACAGGCATCCAAGAAATACAAGGAATTCCTACAAACCAGTAAGAAAAAGAAAGTTGACCAATAAAAAGATGAGCAAGGGACTTGACCAGGCATTCTACAAAGTGAAATCCAAATGGCCAATAAAATATTTGAAATATGCTTTAATTAGAAATTAGAGAACTGCAAGTTAAAAACCCCAATAAATTACAAAGCCATCAAATTGACAAAAATTTTAAAACTCTGATCAAATCAAGTATTGGAGAGGATGTGACAACAGGTACACACAATATTGGGAGTCTAAACTGGTATAACCACTTCAGAAAATGTTTTGGTTACATCTAGTAAAATTGAAGATGTGCATATCCCACAACAGAGTTATTGCATTCCCAGGTATAAACCCTAGAAAAAAACGTGTGCATACACAAATCACAATTCATAAACAGAAGTGCTCACTGCAATACTGTTAAGGTTTTTGTTGTTATTACAGAAAACCGGAAGTCCATGTTATGATAGAAAACTCAGAGTCCATGAACAGAATGGATAAATAAATGATGATATAGTCCTAAACCAGAAAACTATTCAGAGGCCTGGATCAAGGAACAGCACAAGGGAGGGGCAGACAATTTTTGAGAAGTTGGTAATGTTCTAATTTCTGGACCTGAGTGGTAGTTACATGGATGTTCACTTTATAATTATTCATTAAACAGTATATTTGTATTTTCTGCTTTTTAAATACGTATGCAATTCTTTATGATAAAAACAAAAAATTTAAAAATTTATCTTTTAAGCAGAATTTTAATTATGCTTAATTAAACTTGAGAAAAACATGCTAATGATGATAATTTTTCTTTCAGATATGTGAAATGTCAAGTCTGTACCAGTAATAACAATAAAATAAGGTGTTTTAAAAGTCCTAAAATGCTGCAACTCCAAAACTAAAATGGTCTTTAAAAAAGGAATGTAATTCCATGACATGATTTAGTAACACTATTAAAGAATTTCTAGAATAGCAGTTGCAAAGTATTTCAAATACATAAACTTTAATCTGCATACTTAGCTTAAGGAATGCAAAAGGGATGAAAGACTATGAAAATTAGGTGTATTAGAAGAGCAAGCCCTGGGGCTCCTGGGTGGCTCAGTGGGTTAAAGCCTCTGCCTTCGGCTCAGGTCATGATCTCAGGGTCCTGGGATCGAGCCCCGCATCGGGCTCTCTGCTCAGCGGGGAGCCTGCTTCCCCCTCTCTCTCTGCCTGCCTCTCTGCCTACTTGTGATCTGTCAAATAAATAAATCAATCTTAAAAAAAAAGAGAGCAAGCCCTGTTAGTTCTTCCTTCAAAATCAGAATCTAAACACTTCCCAATAATTTAACAGCATTATCCAAGCCACCATCATTTTTCACCTGAAGAGCAACAGCTTTGTAACTAGACTCCCTGCTTTCAAACTTCCACTCTTGCCTACTTAAGCTCATTTTTCGGACAGCAGCAAGAGTGGCCTTTCAAAAAGCAAACGTGCTTAAAAGCCTCCATGGCTTCTATTTTCACTTAGGATATATTAGGAGCCCTCACCAGTTTCTCTAACCTCATGTTCGACACTCTCCTCCTTACTCACCTATGCTTCAGTCACCCTGTCCCCATTTTAATCCTCAAACACACTAACCTCATTCCTAACTCAGTCTTACTTATGCTTTTGTCACTACCTGGAACAGTCTTCCTCCAAAGGTTCATGTGGCTGCCTCTTTCTCATCATTCAGATCACTGCTTATATGTCATCTCTCAGAGAAGCTTCTCAGAATTACCATATTGAAAATACTCACGACCTCCACCCAATAAACACCATTTTCATTTTCTTTTATCTCCTGTGCTTTACTTTCTACATGCATTTAACTCTACCTGAAATTATATTTGTTCCTCTACTCATCTCCTGTCTCTCCCCACACAATACAAGCTCCATGAGGGGAAGAACTTTGTTTTGGTCACTGATATAGTATCCCTAGTAACTGGAATAGCTCTGGATCACAATAGCCACTTACAACATTTATTAGGTGAAAAAAATGAATCTAACTGATTAAAAGAATTCTAACTGGAAGAGATGAAAAGAAATACTTACATGTTTATTGCTTATTGGTCTTTTTAAGAAAGCATCTCTAGAAATGTGGTCTGCTGTTCTTGCCACATCTTCCAAAAACCGATAATCTATAAATTTCAAAATAGAAAAAAAAACAAATGACATATGCCAATGGCCAGGAAGCATCAATGTGCTATGCATAAGATGACTTACCACTTAAGAGATTCATTTCAGTAAACTGTTGTATGGAAACATATGCAGTCTTATCTCGAACTCCATTACAAGTCAGTTCTGCTTTGTGTTTCTTTACACAGGGCAAACTGAAGAGACAAATGAGGTGGTATTTATTATACTCTGAGGTACGAAGGGTACAGACAAAGGTAGTAAGGCAGGAAATTACATACATACCTGCAGGAATATCGCATACAACGTGGACACTTGTACTTAGCTTCTTCTGTACCACAAGTTTCACACCTACAAAAGCCCACAAGAAACTAAGTTATCAAATATTAATACTACTTATAAATTTTTAATGCTAATTCAATTACTCATCACAATTTATAGATATGTAGTCAGCAAATGAAGTATATGCAAGTTACTCTGATAAATTACTTGATAGCTGTCAAACATCCTTGGAACATTCTCTTCCAGGAAACTGTCTCTGTCTCCAAACGACCACTACATTTACAATGTTGTTAGCACTACATAATTCAAGAAAACATATATTAAATTTAAAAAAATCTCACTTTTGACTTCTTTTTCTACTGCAATCAGAAAATGAGGTTATTCATTAATATTTTAACTTGTAATTCCTGGCAGTCTGCTAAAGATTGTGTGTATGTGTGCACGCGCACATATAGTCCAATCCATGAATTTACATACCTTAAAGGCACACATACCACAAAAAGAATAGTAGACCAAGTCAAATTTACAGAGTATCAGCTGTATTTTTTTTTAAAGATTTTATTTATTTATTTGACAGAGAGAGACACGGCAAGAGAGGGAACACAAGCAGGGGAATGGGAGAGAGAGAAGTAGGCCTCCCACCAAGTAGGGAGCCTGATGCCCGGCTCGATCCCAGAACCCTGGGATCATGACCTGAGCCGAACGCAGACGCTTAATGACTGAGCCACCCAGGTGCCCCTCAGCTGTACCTTTTCTTCTCATCTCCACACCCAACCTAAAATGAGCATTAAAATAATCTAGAAATGCAATTACCCATCATCTATCTCCAATTACTCTTCTAGGATCTTGGAATACTGACAGCCAAACTACACTCATTTCTATTTGGCCCACTGTGTCTAGACAGTAATAGTCCCAAGAATCTGACCATTCTTTTATTTCCTATGCTGTCACATGGTCATACACTACAAGGAAATTATAAAGCAATAAATATACATACTATCCACTGAGAAAGTGGACAGTTGGGTGAGTTCAAGTGCATTTTTTCCCTAATTTTAACTTAATCCGTGTTGTCATTGTTTGTTTTATTAAACTGTTCCTTATGGCTATCGTTTTTTAAAGAATACTGAGTCAAGATCATATTAAGTCAAACCAGAATCTGGTCCAAGGGTTTTCTGGTCCCCAGATATTACAAGTTCTTAATTGGCCATTGACCACTGGCCACTAATAGCCTGACGTATTTTCACTGAATTTGTTGTCCTTTGACAAAACCCTGCCTTCCCAATTACCCCCTCCCTGCACCACCAACACGCAGTCTTCAGGGACCCATGTTTGCATTTATTTTTCATTATTCCACACCTGGCAGCTAGATTTCCTTCAACCCAGACAATAGAAGACTCCACAGCTTTATTCCCCCGATGAATTTCTCCCTGTCCTACCTTGACATGGCCAGTTTCCGTTTGAAACGCACTGGGGGATTTACTGGGGGCTCTTCTTTCACCTTTGTATCATCCATCACTTCTTCCTTTGGGAAATACTTCTCTTCTTTTACACAAACTTCATCCATCATTTCCTCCTTTTTTATGCTCTGAGCAACAAACACCTCCTCTTTTATCTCCAAGTTATCTTTCTTCTCTTCCTTCACATCTAGCCAGTCCATCACCTCTTCCTTCACCTTCACTTTCTCTTCTTTTACCTCCGCTTCATCCACTTTCTCTTCTTTTACCACAAAACTACTATCCATCTCCTGCTTCACCTCCAAAGTGCCTGGTTTCTCCTCTTTCACCTCCGGCCCATCCTCCACCTCCTGCTTCACCCACCGGCCATCCAGCATCCCGTCTTCCATTTCCGACCAGTCCATAACTTCTTGTTTCACAACCGTTAGGTCCACTCGCATCTCCTCTGCCTTTTGTCCACTTCTTTCTCTATCCTCTGTCTTCTCCATTCCTGCCAGTCCATTCCTCGCTTCTACACTGCCAGCGTCCGTCCCTGCTGTGTCCCTGACTCTCTCCGTACCGGACTCGAGAATTAGCCGCGTCCCCTCAACTCCACTGTGCAGACCTCCACCCAATGTCCCTTCATTTGCAACAGTAATATCCATCAGCTCACGACCCCTGGTCTTCGCTGTCACTGTCCTTGGCGTATCCACGCGAAAACGCACGAACTCTGGGCCGGAACACCGACAGCCTCCCACGTGTATGGGCAAAAGTCGCAAGCAGCCAACCCCCGCCCGCAACTTTCCTCCAAATCGTCGTAAAGCAACACTTCCGCCCCTCGCCACTTTACGACTGGTAGAGCCCTTTACGGCTCTGCGGCAGTCCCGCCCAGAGACTCTGAGAGAATCGGCGTGAAGCCACGCCCGTTGTAAGACCACTTCCGGGGAGGGGCTTCGTCAAACCCTTCCCCCGGGGAGGCAGCCTCCGCCCACTTTCCCCGCCCCCCATCCGTGCCCGGCCACACTCCTCTGTAAAGAGCGGAGGTGCGGGAAGGAGCAAAGAGAAGCAAATCCCTGACAGTTTGGGGATGGTGAAGACCCACCCTGGTCTGTATTAACGATTAATCTTGTATGAAAATGGAAGAAACACTTGATGCCATGCTTCGGCAAGCTTCATTCTTCACCTATGCACTAGAGACGATGGTGTTCAGTGTTACTGTGAAAATTAAATAGAATCATGCATGGAAATAAGCCAGTAGTTACTGAAATAAGCTCAATATATGGTGGCTATTGTTACAGGAAATCCTGAGAGGTTTCAGATAGGAAAGAAGGAAATAACTTTTATTCTTTCAGTTCCGTCAGTAATAGCCCACAACGGCCACTTTCCCATTCCCAGCATCCTACAGGATTCTCTTTAAGAGAGAGAGAGAGAGTGTGTGTGTGTGTGTGTGTATCCCTAAAGACTGGGCCAAAAGTTCAATCCCCAGGAATAGAAGATCTAAAAAATACACACAAAAATGCAAAAAACAAAAACCACACTTTTATCTATTTCAATTACTTTTCAAAATTATTATTATTACATAGTGGGCATTAGGCCCTTTCACCTAATCATCACATCATGTCTGCAAGGTATTTTTCTCACTGTTTAAAAAGACTTCATAGGAGATATATTTTTCTTGCTGCATAAAGGAGACTTCAAAGAAATGGCGTCACAGCTGTAGGCTGCTTTGTATTACCTCCTCAATGTAGGGCATTGAACTGTTATCACTCATTTGCAAGTTGGTCAAGGAATGGGAATTTTGAATGGGTGAGCAGAGTGAGGGAGGGAGAAAATTTTGAAACCCAGTTGGGGCACCAGGGATTAAGTAGCGGAAGGAGCACTGAAGTAAATTGGGAGAGTTTAGTACAATCTTCTTATGGGTTGTGAGAAAGAAGGAATCATATGGATAGTCTCTGTTGGAGATACTTAGAAGTGCTAGCTGCTGTGGAGTCAAAGAAAGCCCAGTTGAATATTCAGACCAGATCACTTATTTACACTGGAGAAAGGGACTAAATGATTGAAAGAATTCATGTGGTTTTTGCTAAAGACGAGATTTGTGAGATGGGAGCCACAAGAGGGAGTGTTAATGCTCAAGAGAATAAAACCATCTGGATTTCCATTTAAGAAAGGGAAAAGTTCTGGAACTACAGATCAGACATCAGAGCATAAAGACTCTGTAAGATTTTAAAACTTGTCAATTCCCTACATTTGTTCTTGTAATCTGTGTGTGTGTGTGTGTGTGTGTGTGTGTGTGTGTGTGTTTAACAGTCCCTGGAGGAAAAATCATTAAACCACAAAGCTTTGCTCCTTGATGGCATCACGACTAATCATTTATCAAAGTTAAACAATCCATCTGTGCAACTGTAGTTTTAACAGAGATACTGGAGGTTGTGGTGGTATTGTTGAATGGTAGTTTTGAATGTAAAAGGAAGTCTTGGGTGGTCCTGAAGGAGGGAACTTTGGGTTGTTGGTGTGTAGAGCACGGCATTGTATGCAAGGATGGCGATAAGACCAGGACAAAGGAAGGGAGGCAGAAATTAAGTGGAGCTGTCATTGAATTCCTATCCAGTTCCTCAAACTCCTTTGCCCCCCTTTTCCACCTCAGTGGAGTAGAGGACAAGCCCAGCTCCTTCACTATAGGATTGTACCTATCATTTCTGTCTCCTGCCTCTGCGCCAGGCATCACCTTGCCACTCTCCTAACCACTTTGGGAATGAGCCCTTTGCCAAAATCATAGTTGAGTTCATTTTAACAGCCGGAAACCTAGGAGAACTTTCTAGGAAAGCATCTTAGCTGTGATTGAAAAGCCATGATGGTTAAATCATTTCAGCGACTCGGCACGTACTTTGTGTAGTCAACGGTCTGCTTGACTAGAGAATGAGAATTAGAAGGGCCTTTCCTGACCCTTCATTAGACAGATAAGAAAGCAAAGACCCAGAGAAATAAAATGATTTGCTCAAGATTAAATGGCACTTTAGTGGCAGCATTGAAACAGAAATTTAACGTTCTGGTCAGAGCCCTTTGTTTGCACTTGAGCCAGCTTAAGATCAAGGCCAGGATGTGGAATTTCAGCTGTGTCCACAAAAGAGGCAGGAGCCAGGAACCAGAAAGCCAGGAAGTCTGAGTCTTATTGTATATGGGTATGTGCTGTGATGTGTTGCAGGTTGGGCTATTCAGAAACAGATGCTGATAGGAGTTGCTAGGGATCAACACCTGTGAAGACAAAGGGGAGGAAGCAGGATTGGCCAGAGAAAGCACTTAAATTGTGATGCAGGTCTGACAAGCCTTGGCCAAGCTGACAGGTGGCTCAAAGAAAGCATTTGTCTTCAGAGAGTCCCACTTCAGGCGGAACTGCCTCATACTTTATATCTGGCCCCACTGGGTCATCTGATACAGAAAGGGCATGATCTTGGACAAGAGGCCTCTCTGCAGCTGGAACTGACAGCTGGACTGCACTCTTTGAGGCTAGGTAGCAAGTCCTTCTTTGAAGAAGATCTGGGTAGCACATCTCCGTGGCGACCACGGTGTGAATGTGTGCCTCTGTAGCCACAGGGCCTCTTGTCACTGAATCGGCTTCATTCTACTTTCTCTGTAGGCAGGTCGTCTCTCTTCTCCAATGTACTTTGTTAAAAAATACTGCCATTCCACAACTCCAAGGTTTCTATATCCTCAGTGCTTCTATAATCATGGAGACTCACTATTGTCTAATTCCAAATGTCTGGGGAAAAAAATCTGATTGGATCAACCAAGTAAGGGAGGTAGGGAAAAGCACTGGGTTTAAATCTCCTTGCCCGTAGCTAGGTGACCACTTTGAATCTCAGTGAATCTATCTGTAAAATGGAGGTAGTTATATGTATTTCACAGAGCTATTTTGAGAATTAAATGAGAAAATGTATGTGAAAGAGCTTTGTAAACAGTAAAGCATTCTACAAATATAAGTATTATTTTCCTTATCCTACCGGTAATTTTGAGAGTCCTGCTGATGATAGCTTGCTTAATTGTTTTCTCTTTTAGATCATGGAGGACAAAGTTGAGATACTCACATTTCCCAGTTCTTGGCACATTCTTCTCATGTGCGATAGCCTTCTCCTTAATATTTTTGCTATTTGTACATCTCAACTATCATTACCCTCTCTCTCCCTCTTATACGTTTAATATGGCTCCTTAAATATATATATGTTTCAAAAAATATATATATATATGTTTTGTGAAATATAGAGAATTGTTTTGTGTGTATCATTTTAACAGCTTGATTGAGGTATAATTCACATAAAATGAAATACACCTATAATAAACATACAATTCAATAATTTAAACTTGAAATTTTACACAGTTGTGCAACCATCACCGAAATCCAGCTACCCCCACCCAATATCCTTGTTCCCATTTGCAGTCAATCCCTGTTCTTATCCCTAGCCCCAGGCAACCACTGATCTACTTTCCATTCCTGTACATTTGCCCTTCCTGGAAATTTCATATGAAATAATACAATAGGTGGTCTTTTGAGTCTGGCCTTTTTCATTTAGCATAGTTTTTGAGGTTCATCCATGTTGTAGCATGTCTCAGTAGTTTATTCCTTTTTATTACTGAATAATATTCCATTATATGGCCATATCACATTTTGGTCATTCATCAGTTAATGGGCATTTGGATTGTTTCTGGGTTTGGTGTTGTGAAAAATTCTGTTTCCACATTCCCATACAAGTCTTTGTGTATATATATATTTTCATTTCTCTTGAGCTGATACCTAGGAGTGGAATTTCTAGACCATATGGTAAGTTTACATTTAATTTTTAAGAAACGGCCAAACTGTTTTCCAAAGTAGCTATACCATATTACATGTCCACTGGCAACGTATGAGGGTTCCAATTTCTCTATGTCATTGCCAACAGTTGGTATTTATTGTCGGTCTTTTTGATTATGGGTAGATAGTGGTATCTCACTATGAATTTAATTTGCATTTCTTTAATGACTAACGATGTTGAGCATTTTTTCATGTGCTACTGGCCAGTTCTCTATCTGGATTAGTGAAATATTCAAATCTTTTGCCTACTTTTAATTGAGTTTTTTTATTATCAAATTGTAGTTCTTCATATTTTATGGCTAGAAATCCTTTGTAGATAGCCATCAGGATTTTCCTTAATGATCCCCACCTCCTGCAACTCATGCCAGTGTATAAAACTTTCCCAAGTTATCCAGGATTGGCCTGTGTTACTGATAGTGCACAGTAGAAGTATATTGTGTTGCTCCTGAGATTAGGTTTGAAAAATGGCCGTGGTTTCTGTTTCAGGCAATTGCTCTCTTACTCTCTCTCCCAGATCACTTACTCTGAGGGAAGCAAGCTGCCATGTTCTGAGTTGCCCTACCGGGAGGGCTCATCTAACAGGGAGCTGAACTCTGTAAGGCTGAACTGTGTCCCTCCAGAATTCATATGTTGAAACCCGAATCCCTAGTACCTCGAAATGTGGTTGTATTTGGAGATAGGGCCTTTCATAGGTGATTAAGTTAAAATGGGCTATTCAGGTGGACCCTAATTCAGTCTGTCCAGTGTACTTCTAGAAGGGGAAATTTGGACACAAATAGAGATCAGGGATGTGTGCACACAGAAAAAAGACCATGTGAAGACACAGCAAGAAGGAGGTCATCTGCAAGCTGGGGAGAGAGGCCTCAGAAGAAACCAAACCTGCCAACACTTGATTTTGAACTTCTGGCCTGCAGAACTGTCAGAAAATAAGTTTCTGTTATTCAAGCCACACATATGACCTATTTTCTTATACCAGCCCTAGCAGACTAATACACTGGGCAACAACCAGCAAGGAACTGAGGTCTGTCAACAGCCATGTGAGTGACCTTGGAAGCAGATTCTGTAGTCCTAGTCAAGTCTTGACATGGCCACAGTGCTATCCAACAATTGCACTAGATTCCTCATATTCAAAAATTGGGTAATATAATAAATATTTGTTGTATTTAACTGCTAAGTTTCAGGGCAGTTGCTACACAGCAATAGATAATTAATACCAAGTCCCTGTATGGTTTGCAAATACATTCTCCCACTATGTGGCTTGTTTTTAATTTTCCTAATTATGTCTTTTAAATAGAAAAAGTTTTATATTTTAGTGAAGTCCAGTTTATGAATTTTTTAAATGAATTCTGCTTTTTGTGTCACACTAAGAAATTTTTGGCTAGCCCAATGTCCCAAAGATTTTCTACTCTATTTTCTAGAAGTTTTATAGTTTTAGCTCTTACATTTGTATCTATGATCCATGTTGAGTTTTTTTATAGTGCAAATTAATGATTTATTTTTCACATATGGATCTCTTCTTATCCAAGCACGACTTGTTGAAAAGATCATCCTTCCCCCTTGAATTGCTTTGATATTTTGTAAAAAATGAGGTGATCACAAATATAAGGGTTTATTTCTGGACTTTCTGTTTCATTGATTTATATGTCTAGCTTTGCACCAATACCACACTTTCTCGATGACTGTAATTTTATAGTAAGTTTTCAAACTGGGTAATTAAGTCCTCCTTCTCTGGTCCTTTTTCAAAATTGTGTTGGTCATCATAGCATAACAGACAGCGAGGTTGAATGACTATGTTGTACACCTGAATCTAATGTAACATTGTGTGTCAACTATATGCACAATTTTAAAAAAAAAATTGTGTTGGCTATTCTAGGTCTTTTTCATGTCCATATAAATTTTAGGATTAGTTTATCAATTTCTACGTAAGGGCTTGCTGGGATTTTGATGGGGATAGGATGGAATATATAGATCAGTCGAAGAGAATAAATGGAATGTCACTCGTTTATTTAGATTGTCTTTAATTTCACTTAACAATGCTGTGTAGTTTTCGGTGTATAAGTTTTTGCATGTCTTTTGCTTAATGTATTCCTAAGTATTTTCTTTTTTTTTTTTTTTTATTAAGTAAGCTCTACACCCAGTGTTGGGCTTGAACTCATGACCCCAAGATCAAGAGTCCCATGCGCTATTGCCTGAGCTAGCCAAAAACCCCAGTATTTTATTCCTTCTGATGTGATTTTGAAAGGAATCATTTAATTTCATTTTTGGATTTTTCATCACTAGCCTATAACAATGCAATTGATTTTTTTATATTGATTTTGTATCTTTCAACCTTACTAAATTCATTTTTTATTATATATATTATATATAGCTGGATTCAATTAGCTCATATTTTGTTTAGTAGATTTCATATATGTTTATGAAGGATGTTTGTTTATAGCTCTCTTTTCTTATAATGTCATCAGTTTTGTTATTAGGGTTCTTTATGCTTTTTAGAGGAATTCCCTAATTTCTACTTTGCTCATTTGTTATTTGATAGTAGCCAATGTTAGTCAACTCATCTACTAAGTTCATTTCAATCACTGTACTTTTCATAACCAGTTTCTCCAGCTTCTTTTTGTTTCATATTGCTAATATTCTCCCTTATCTCTTTGGAAAGATTTCTTTACTCATTTAACATTTCTCACTTTTTAAAAAACCCATTAATTTTGCTCCACTAGTACAAATTGTCCAGTTTTCTAAGAAAGTTCTTTTATGGAATTATACTCTTCAGATGCTGTAATATTTTCCCCTGTGATCTCATATTCACCTGGGAGTATCAGCAACTTCAGCTGTAATTCATACTTGAAAGGGAGGATCAAAAGCCTGAGACTTGGCTTGTGATTCTTCTGATGTTTTTTCTGAGGTGCTGGAAGGAAGAGAGTGCATGAATCTCAGGGTAGAAAGCTTCTGATGTTATAGTCGGGACTCCAATAGAACCACTTGGGCTTTTCATGAGGAGAACATACCCCACATGCCTGCATTTGCCATCCCTTTCAAGAACTACTATATTCTGTGGTATCACCCAGACCCCAGGGTAGAAGCAAGAGAACTGTTGCAAGCCAACCCGTACATATAATTATCAGCTTCCCTGATGTTATTCCACCTATATGAGCAGGGGTTGGGCTAGCCCTGCTGTTGGCCCTTGAGTTGGGGTGGGCTGTGATCCACCAAGGGTAATGTGGGTAGACAAGGGGAGAACCAGAGATACTATCCCTCCATTTTAACCCTTACTTCCCTCAGGGTCTGTCTATGACTCTAGGCCTTCCTTTCCCCACCACAATGGGCCTCAACTTCCTTTCATCTTCTGCAGGCTTCTCAGAATTTCTGAGGAGGCTCTAAGATCCATTATCACCCTCTCATTTGTATGACATCTTCAGGATTAGACTTGGGGACTCCAGGAAGTAATAGTGTTATTCATTGGCTATCCTTTTTCAGGAACTGGATTCTCCAGATTTATTTAAAAAATAGGGATGATAGTAACTTTCTGAAATAATTTCAGAGATGTCCTAAACATCCTTCCTACTGGGCTTCCCATGATATTGCTCAAATTTTTCCAGGATGCAAGATGTTTTATTATATCCACAAAGGCTTCTTTATATTTGCAACTTTGAGGCAATGCAACAATTCCCATATACTTGTCCATGGACTGTCGTATCGGCATCACCTGGTGTGCTCGGTAAGATTTCTGGGTCTTTCCGTAGAGGTGCTTAATCAAAACAGAGAGAGCTACTGGAAAATCTTTTAACAAGCATCTCTATGTGTACGTAAGATGTAAACGCAGGTTTGCGAATCACTGAGTGAAGGCATCACAATTACACTGCCCAAGATGGTAGCCACAGTGGCTACTGAGCCCTTGGAATGTGGTTATCCAAATTGAGATGTGCTGTAAATATAAAATGTGCACTGACTTGCAAAGATTCATTACATAAAAAAAGAATGTAAAATCTCTCATTAATAACATTTTTATATTGATCCCATGTTGAAATGAAAAAAATTTAGATATATTAGGTTATGTATAGCACAGTATTAAAATTAATTTCACCCGTTTTGTTTTGTTTTACTTCTTTTAATGTGGCTACTAGAAAGTCTTAAATTACATATGTTGCTTATGTATTTATATTGGGCAGTGCTGCCCTAGAAGAGGTTATTAGAATTCAAACTCCAATTGCTGAGATTTAGATAACAGAAATATTCAAGACTCAGCTAAGCATGGTAGTTCATTTGTTAATTCAGTCAATAAATACTTTTCTCTTCATTCTTCAAATTGTAGCCTGAGCATCTTTGCAAATCACCAGTCTGAAAATGTCAGCCAACTCCTTAAAACCCTTCAATGTCTAATTCTTGCTCTTAGGATAAATAACTAAATCCTTATCATGGCCTTGCAAAGATCCCTCATAATGGCCCATATCTTCTCTTCAGCCTCATGTCTAATTGCTCATCCTTCAGATGGAAGTAGGCCCTACTTTCCTATGGAAGCATTCCTCAGGCACTCCTCCTCTCTTCTGCTCCAGCCTGGGTCAGAGTTCATGTATATGTGTGTGTTTCTTACGGAGCACTGGTTTCAGGGTGTAATGATATAGTCACAAATACTATCATTCAATTAACATCAGTTTCTTTCCTAGATAGAAAGCTCATTGAGCACAGGGACCTTGCCTTTTTTGCTCAATTTGAGTTGCCAACTCAGAGCACGGTCTCTAGTTCACAATATGCAATAAAACATGAAGACATGAGGCCTTGAGCACCTGTTTGCATCATACATTGTGCCATTCTGTGTTATTATAAGTGTTAAAATCCATACTTTGCCTTCAGGGAGGTCACGGTGAGCGAAGAGAGACAGGCGTGTTACGGGCAGTAACAACCTACTAAAGCAAGTGTAGAAGACAGAATGTGACCCAAAGAGGAAGCAGCATGCATTCCTTTGTGGGAAAAGTTGGGAAAGGTTTCCTAAGGAGCTAACTTGAAGAAAGAATAGGAGGTGGCCAGGAGAACAAGGCAGGAGAACTTTCTAGGCAAAGGAATTAAAACATACATCAAGTTCAGAGAACATGAGGTAAGTTAGGTATGGCTGGAGTGTACTGACTCTGATGAGAAAAGAAGGTGAGCAGGTTGACAAGTAATCAGAGGCCTGGTCACCAAGGCCTTATAGGCTTCACAGAAAATCTTGCATTTCTTTATCCTATAGGTGATCAGGAACCAGCTTCATTTTCTCAACTTGGTTCTGAGGTTGGGACTCAGAGAAGAAACCACAGATTGGCTCTGGGTGTGATAATTCTTTAGCAGGGGAGCATGACATACTGTGATTTGGATGAGCCTATTATTACAACACAAGTAACTTTTTTCTAAAGAATGGGCTGGATCTATTATTGGCAAAAGCATTATTTGGATCAAACAAACAAATCATGATTCAGGAGGTTCTATCATAATTGATGAGCCTTTAGAAGGGTCCAACAATTGGGTCATTACTATTAGAGGAATCCAGGACCTAATACAGAAGGCCTAACTATTTGCAGCAGGGAGGTACATGAAATAGATTTCTAAAAAGATTTTAGAAGAAAATTTTCTGAAAACGATTCTAAAATATTTATTATCTTTTAACACCTGAACCCTGAAGGCAGCAATAATATTGGTTATAAAGTCAAACTAAATAAAGTCTGATTGTTTTAATTTCTCACTTCTAGCTATTAAACCAAAAACTTCTTGGTATCTAGCAATTAATTTTTGTTCCAAGTTTTTTATTTTTTCATTGTGGGAATACTTGGAAAAAATATATAGCATTTTTCTATGGTATACAGAATTATGTAGGAAATATTTGGGAACAATTAAACATTATTTTAACTGAATGTTTTATATAGTATCTGAGCATTTTTTTTGGTAGGTAAATGGCTTAACCTCTTTTACAAACTGAAACATTCAAGTAAGAAAAATTGAATGTAATATCAATAAAGTTCAAATAAAGTTTTTATATTCTAATAGCTGAGGGAGATCTTTATCCCTTCATGAGGAGTATCTGTTTCATGAAAATGGATTTCCAGTGTTTGCTTCAAGAAACGAGAAGTTTTCTTGAATTTCAACTCTAAATTTGTCCTAGATACCTTGTGAAATTAAATTATTTTTAATGGACTGTTACTGAGATTACTTTGAGATTACTTTCAGTGCAGTCCTGAAATTCCACTGCTAGCTAGGCACAGCCAAGATGATAGCTTGATACCCCACTGGTTGCCCTTCTCTACAGAGGTGCCATTTTTCTAAATTAGCTTTGAGTTATATGAGGACTCTGAATCCAAAGCACACAGATTGCATAATTATGTACCCAGGCTGAGGTGATAACGACTTAATCGTACCTTCAGAGCCAATTACTATGTAGGTCATGGTAGAAAAGTTGTATTTGAATAGGGAAGAGCACATTACATTGAAGGCTTAGCTTACACTTATTTCTGAAACTATAAAAGCTGCTAGTCTTGTATGGGAGGACCAAACTTAACATTTTGGTCAGAAAATGAGGTCTGTCACAGTGCCTACTGCTGAACACCATGTTTCTACTGCTCAGGTCATTTCTGTGCCACTAGCAACAGTAGTAGCAGTAGTCATCAAACAAACAAAAACTGTTATTTCCTACAGAAAGAATGACATTTATGTTTCACTCCAGTAAAAAGCAGGGGTAGATCTATGAAGCCCGAGGCTCATACAATTTAGGGTCCTCTTTATGGAAAATAACTAAAAATTACTGTACTTTTGCAAACTTTACAAAAATAAATGCCCATGTGAAGATATTTTTGAAGGCCACTTCAGGGCCCTAAAGCTTAAATGTATTAGCTTCAGTGGTAACTCTGCCTCTATATAAAGCACATGTCATCTTCTTCTCTTGCTTCTTTCAAGTTCACCTAAAATATGAAGGATGGAAGGAAGGAAAGAAAAGTACAGGAAAGTATAAATAGGTGGATAAAACCAAATAAATATTGCCAGTTTAAAATATTAGAAAATAACAATATCCTGTAGGATTCTAAATATGTGCTGAATTAAAATACCTGACAATAACATTCCAAAATGTCAGAGAGAGATAAGCGGAGTTAAAGTTTTGTAATATCCTTGAGTTGTCTGGAAAGTAGAAAAGTACTAATTAAGTGGCCTTTACAAAGTCAAGGATACATATTACTGATTTTAAAGTAGCCACTAAAAGAAAATAATAATAATGTTTAACAAGCTAAAAGAGGGAAAATGGAATAAAAAATATTTTACCAATCAAGGAAGAAAAAAGAAACAGAGATGAGACAAATACAAAATATAGTAAAATATCAGGTTTAAATGCAAATATAACAGTAACTACATTAACTAAACAGACTACATACTCTAAGAGTCTAAAAATTGTCAAAGTAGATTAAACATAAACATATCTACAAGCATATGCCGAGTATAACAAATATGCCTAAACAGAAGGATGTAGAAAGGTTAAAAATAAAAAGATGAACAAAGATATACTATGTTGACATTAACAAGTTACAACACAAAATTGGTATGGTCCAAGCATTTACGCCATGAAAACTGGCTAACACTACAAGTAGGGATTGTTTGTCTTTTCACCCTGGAGGGCTAGTTATTAAACATTTAGCAGGACACCTCTGAATAAAGCTGTGGTAAATTTGAGTGCAACTAATTACAAGTATAAAGCAAAAACGTGAGATGTAAAAGGAGAAACAGGAATGTCCATAATCACAGTTGGAGATTTTTTTTTTAATGTTTTTCTTTTTAAATTTATTTATTTTTTTTAAAGATTTTTATTTATTTATTTGACAGAGAGGAGAGAGATCACAAGTAGGCAGAGAGGCAGGCAGAGAGAGAGAGGGGGAAGCAGGCTCCCTGCTGAGCAGAGAGCCCGATCCCAGGACCCTGAGATCATCCCAGGACCCTGAGATCATGACCTGAGCTGAAGACAGAAGCTTTAACCCACTGAGCCACCCAGGCGCCCTCACAGTTGGAGATTTTTAACACACCTACCTCATACAACTAGAAGAAGCAGACAAAAAAAAAATGTGCCAAGTATAGCTAAGGAAACAGAAAATTAGCAACTTAACCAAGTACCCCAAACCGACAAGTGAGAGGGTTGGAACTCAATTCAAGTTTTATGCCTGTACCTTTAAAAATATTATTTATTTATTTATTTGAAAGGAAGAGAGCACAAGCAGGGGGAGCAGCAGAGGCAGAGGGAGAAGCAGGTTCCCTGCTGAGCCAGATTCCAGACTCCATCCCAGGACCCCAAGATCATGACCTGAGCCGAAGGCAGATGCTTAACCGACTGAGCCACACAGATGTCCCAAGTTTTATGCATCTAAATCCAATATTCCTTCTGCTATGGTTTTATATTACAAAAAAGATTGGTGATATTTACTTATAATGACCACTATAATTCCTACATTAATATAAAAAATGGGGAGAAAAGGGAGGCACATTATGTAATTATATACTGTTACAGTTGTACCTTATTTCTAGAAAGCCTCTATATTGAATCTATGTTCTAAAAATAAGAAATCTATTGTTACGAAACAAATTATGGGGATGGCATGGCTATAAAACAGATGAATAATTTTATTAAGGCATTTGCCACCACCTCCTTGGTGATAACTAGCATGGAGCTTATCTATTAAATCTTCAATGATGTTGTTACTTCAACAAGAGTAGCAGCAAATGCTTACAGAGAGTGATTGCTGGCTTTGTCCCGGGCAGTTTTATACTTTCCCATGGTAATTTATTGAATCCATTCAACCACCAAGTGAGATAATGTGATAGTTAATTTTATGTGTTAATTTGACCAGCCATAGGCGTCCACATTAAAAACTATTTCTGGGTGTTTCTGTGATAGCGTTTCTGGAGGAGATTAGTCTTTGAACCAGTGGACTCAGTAAACTGTCCCTCTCCCGTAATGTGCATGGGCATCATCCAATCCACTGAGGACCTGAATCAAACAAAAGGCAGAGTAAGGAAGAATGTGCTTTTTTGCTTTGTCTGCCTGCTTGAGTTGGGACCTCCTATCTTCACCAGCCCAGAGACTGGATTTTAATCCATTGGCTCCCCTGGTTCTCAGGCCTTTGGACTTAATTACATCACTGGCCTTCCTTGGTCTCTAGTTTACAGGTGGCAGATTGTGGGAATTCTCAGCTTCCATAATTATGCAAGCCAATTCATCATAATGCTTCCATATAAAAACATAAAATAAAAATATTTTTATATATCATGCATATATATAACAACATTATATGTATATTATATATAAAATCTGTATTTCTTAGATCTATCTCTATCTCCTACTGGTTCTGTTTCTCTAAGAACCCTAACTCATAAAGATTTTTACTTTTATTATCCTCATTTTGCAGTGAAGAAACTGAGGCAATGAAGAATATACCCAAAGTCACACAGCTAATCCCCAGAGTACTCTTAACCACTACACATACTGTATTGCCTACGATTATGTTGATTAAAATGTGCTTTAAATTTAATGTTTCAAAAACAAACAAAAAAAATAAAGTAAGGTATTTTTATTTTATATATATTTATTTCTTAAATGATATCTACAAAAACCACTTATGTCTCTGAAATAAATTTTTTTGGGAAGGGGAAACAAAAGGTATGGCACATAGAAACTCTAGTTTCTTTCATTTAGAATCAATCTCTGCTCCTTTAAAAAAACAATTCTATGGTCCTTAAGCAGGAAATCAGACATATTTGCCATTGCCCCATTTAAAAAAAATTGTGGTAAAATGTACAATATAACATTGGTCACTTAAATCATTTTAAGTGTCAATTCAGTTGCACTGAGTACATTCACATGTTGTGCAACCATTATTACCATCCATCTCCAGAACTCTGTCATCAACCCAAACAGAAACTCTGCACTCATTACAAAATAGTTCCCCATTCCCACCTCCCCCAGCCTCTGATAACTTCTGTTCTATTTCCTGTCTTTGAATTTGTCTATTCTTGGTACTTCAGATAAGTGGTAGGTACTTCAGATAACTTGCCTTTTTTCGTCTGGCTTATTTCACATAGCGTCATGTTTTCAAGGTGATCAGTGTTGCAGCATATATCAGAATTTCATTCCTTTTTAAGACCGAATAATATTCCATTGTATGTACATACCACATTTTGTTAATCAATTCATCTGTGGATGCACATTCGGGTTGTTTCCAGTTTTTGGTTATTCTGAATAATATCTCCATGAACGCTTGTGTACAAACATCTGTTTGAGTCCCTTCTTTCCATTCTTTTGGGCTTATACACAACTTAGAATTACTGGGTCATATGGTAATTCTATGTTTAACTTTTGAGAAATTGCCAAATTATTTTCCACAATGACTGTACCATTTTACATTCCCACCAGCAACATACAAAGGTTCTACTTTATCCACATCCTTACCAATGCTTGTTACTTTCCTTTGTTTTTTGTTTTGTTTTGTTTTTCTTTTGGATAATGGTCATCTTAGTGAGTGTCAAGTGGTATCTACCTATGGCTTTGATTTGCATTTTCCAAATAACTAGAGACGTTGAGCATCTTTTCTTTTGTTGGCTATTTGTATATCTTCTTTAGAGAAATATCTGTTAAGTCCTTTGCCCATTTTTCAGTTGGATTGCTTTTTATTTTGAGTTGTAGAAGTTTAATTAAATTGATTGATTAAATTATGGTGCAAAATGGTGGTCTTCATAAAGCATGGGGACAGGATCTGTGGGCAGAAAGAGCTGCCAAGGTGTAGGAGTTTAAAAAAATACATTCTGGCGTATTAATTCCTTATCAGATATATGATTTGCAAATTTTTTCTTGCATTCTGTGGGATGTCTTTTCACTCTCTTGATAGTGTCCTTTGATGTACAGAAGTTCTTAGTTTTGATGTAGTCCAATTTATCTTTTTCTTCTCTTGAACATGCTTTTAGTGTCATCTTCAAGAAATCATTGCTAAAGCCAATGTCATGGAGAATTTCCCCTATGTTTTCTTCTACGAGTTTTATAAGTTTAGCTGTTATATTTAGCACTTTGATCCATCTTGAATTAAGTTTTGTATACGATACCAGATAAGGGTCCAACTTCATTCTTTTGCTTGTGCATATCCATTTTTCCCAGCACCATTTGTTGTAAAAACTGTCCGTTTCCCATTAAATGGTCTTTGCACCTTTGTTGAAAGTCATTTGACCATATATGAGAGTTTATTCTGTGCCATGACCTCATTTTGTACGAGTAGGAAATAGACCCTATAATCCTCTTATAGGTATGTACCAGATACTTTATAATAACGCAAACGTACAGAGTACAGAAGGACTATGCCAGAGGGCTATCATATGTAATAAAAGGATGTGGTAACAAAAGAAGAAAAACGAATACCACCAAAAAAGATTTCAAGCATATTTTTATTATAGATAGGTAAGTGTGGTTTGCTGTGGCTAAAGATATGTTATAATGGATGTACAAGCTTTTCTATATACCAAAAGGTATATTTTTCTTTTAATACCGAACTAACGTTTCTCTGACAAGGAAAGTCTGAATAGGCTGAGCCTATTTTAAATGGCTAAAACTTTTTTTTCCTGAATGTTGCTTTAAAGACTGGTAAATTGAATTCTTTTAGGTCCAAACACAGTAAATTTAAGAATAGTGAGATAAAATCAATGAATACTACAAAACATGTAATTCCTATGAAGCAGAAATAATGGTTTTTATAATTTAAAACAGCAGCAATTTCAAAAGATTTGCTGAATTAAAACTTTACAAAATATATATATACATAGTATCATTCCAGATGATCATGGATTTTTTAAAAATAGTATATCACAACCCCGAACTCTAACCCAAACCTACTATGGGAAGTAGCTGGCCTATAATATTTTTTACAACACTTTAAAAAATAAAAACAAAAGAAACCTCCTAATTCTCTTGTGCATAAGCACAGGTTACAGCGTGCTGGCTTTGATTCCATACCCACAAAGAGAATTTTAAAATAGAACAAGGACTTCACATAAATAATGTTTTACTTGTTATTAAGTATGTAACCAAACAAATTAAAATAAGTACTAACAACCAAAACATATCTTGATGTAACCAGTACATACACTCTTAAAGAATGACAAAGACGAAAAAAGAAATAAAATAGTCTATGAAAGCCACAAGCACCTTGTTTTAGAAAGAGCACCAAGCAACACAAAAAGGCAACACGTAAGAGGTAGTGTACCACCGGCTAAGATGTATATGCCCATTGGGGACCTGAATACAGCTTAGTGTTTGGGAAAATAAGACATGTTAGACTGTGGCTTGTAATTTTTAGACAGAAGCATTGCACATTTGGAAGCATTAGCCAGTATTGCTCCATAGTGCTCTGCATCTCCAGCTGTCTAATGGGTACTTTGCTCTCAGTCAAAAAAATAGAGGATACCCTGAAGAATTCCATGTTTATAAATTTTCAGTTCTAGGGAATTCTCTAAGAAAGCTCAGATCAATATAATTTTTTAAAGAATTAAATACTTTATCAATTATAGTCCTTTAAAAATGCCTTTTCTCCTTCTTAGGAGGAAATCTTTTCTTCCTGAGATTCTTTAAGAGTTAGCCAATGCTTTATTCCATGCATTTCACAATGATAGTATCTCTCTGTCTATATTTTTCCCTCTGCAGCAATTACCTGGCCAACAGCACGAATTCTGAACTAATTCAGAAACCTTAGAGAAAGCATACAGAACTGCTTTCAATGTAGTACTTTCTTTCGGTTTTGAGATGAGGAAGTTTTTGCACTTCAATTACTGGAAGCTGATTAGGGTCCTGGGTGTGAAAAAGGAATTTTGCCTTATGCCAGCTGCCATCTTGAATCTGTAAAACAAGAACAAAACGCTTTGATATGTAATTGTGTCATTAGCAGTCATTCTCAGCAGACAATGCCCTTCACTGTCAGACAATGAAGATTTAGTTTAAGGACTAGAGATAATGAATAGAAAGTCCCTAGAACAAAGTGCTGGCATAGAGTAAGTGCTCAATGCTAACACTCACTATGACTAATTGAAAACATGGGTTCATTCTCTTCTCCAAATGGCAATGTGTGTTCTGATTTTCCAGTCTCAGGGACTAAGGCTAGGCTTCTGCTTCTGTTGTCTGTGGATCATTGAACCAGATATGAATTAAAAGGTTGTACTATTCCTAATATGAGTAACACCCATCTGTTCTGTATTCCTTTATTTGGGGCTGATTCTTTAGGATGGGCATTCTTGGATGAAAGGCAAAGAGCTATCTCAACCTCTATGTAATTTAGGCAGGAAATAACCAGAATTGCTTCGGTCAGAAGTAAATTATAATTCTATTGAATCACCTTTTAGGTTTCTTTTTTTCCAGTCTGTGGTTACTGTTTATATAGTTTCTTTCCTTTCTTCTTTCTAGGCCTTTCTGTTTTTCTTATTACTGTATGTTCTTTTGTTTCTGACAAATTCTACTATGGAACAAAAACATATCATAAAATCTCTTATGATTAAGATTCAACAAAATAGAGAAACACAATTGGCTAGTGTTGTGAAGCTTTTTATTAAGGAGTTTATTCACTTACTTGTTTATAGAATTATCGTTATATAAATTTTAAAATTTGAAGGATCCTTAGTGATTATTTAAGCTATAAATTCCATTTACTAGTCATCAGCTTGGTGTGTGTGTGTGTGTGTAGACTAACCATTAGATTAACTCATTAAGTCTTTTAAGCAATATTTATTGAATGCTAAGTACAACTGACACAGTTGAATAAGATGTAATCCTCTATTTTCTAATAGTGCTTGGGAAATATGAAGATGAATAAATTAGCTCTGGCTTTTGAATACTAGCAGCTTATAAATCTAGTTGGAGAGGGGAAACACAAACACATAGACATAACACGAGACAACATACGGTGAGTACAATATAAATAATGTAGACAATGAGCGCTAAATTCCTCATTTCCAACTGAAGTAGGGAAAGCTTCATGAGTTCGGAATTCAGAATTTAAAATGGGCCTTCAAGTATGCCTAATATTTCCACTTGGTTACAGAGGTAGAGAAGGCATTTCAGAGAAAGATAATGACATGAGTAAAAACAAACATACAAACAAAAAACTGTTAGAAAAGTAGAAGATGGTTGCAAAAATAAGCCTAGCATGGGGATGAAGTGCAGATTTTGACAGAAATCCAGGTACCACTATTCTCTTTATACATAAAATTTGAAAAATAAAAACTTACCTCACACAGTTGTAAGGATTAAATGAGATTTCAGTTAGAGTCCCCAGCAGTATAGTGTGGCATGGACTTTGGAGTTATACACACCTAGGGTTTATTTCTTGCTCTCCACTAATTAGCTACATGACCTTGAGCAAGTTATTTAACGTTTCCGTGTCTTCATTTTCTTATCGATAAAATGAAACTTCTTTACAAAACTGTTATAATTAAATAAAGTAATGTATGTAATACAGGGTAACTGCTATATAATAAGGCCCCAATGACTAATAGTAGGAATTACTGTTGATATTATTATTATTATTATTATTAATAGATCAGTTTCATCATACTTTAGGGCTAACAGCCACTGAAAGCCCAAACTACAAAGGTAGGTTGGGGCCTGACTATTTTAAGTGCTAAACAAAGAGCTGATAAGTTTAGATTGTGTCTCAGAGATAGTAGTGAGTCCACTGAAAGTTTCTGGAAAAAATTATAAAAGTTAAATGTGTTTGTTGATAATATTGATCTCTTTGCTTATAGAAAATGAGCCATATACTCTAACTGTTTGCCTCTCAAATACTCAAGCACTATCTGTCTGAAAATAAAATGTTGTGAAAAATTAGAGTTCCCTAGAAATGGTAGGAGATGTGAAATCACGGGCTTCATCGTGCACAAGAGCAGGAAACCAAGCTACTTAAAGTCATTAATGATATGTATGTAAAGTGGATGCTCTTTATGACAGGATTGAGAAGCTCGTCTGCAGAGGGCTAGATAATAAATGTCTTAGGTTTTGTGAACCATAGTCTGTCACATTTATTTAACTCTGTCATCACTTCATCACTGTGTGACAACGGCCATAGGTGATAAGTAAATGAATGAGTGTGGCTATGTTCCAATAACATTTATTTACAAAAACAAGTGGTGGGCTGGATTTGGTCTGTGGACTGTAGTTTGCCGGCACCTGCTTTATACTACGATATTTTAAAATAATAGATTTTTTATAACATTCGTCATTTAATTTTAATAAGAAAAATGGGCTATGATTCAAGTATTGATAGGTAGAGCCAGTCAATCTACAATTCTGCCCATATTCGGTATCAGGTATAGGGACTGACAAAATGAAATAGAACGGACTTGCCTCTATAACCTGTCTTCCATACAAAATGAGATGTAGAATTACAATAGTGAAAATATATGAAATAAATCTATTTATTTATATGCTCTTTCTACCCAGGTAGGGGTAATATAGATATTTCATATGAGCAATAAAAATGAAATTTATGCACTAACATCTGTTTTGCATATAAAAATCCATGGATGACCAGTGGGTGTGACAGAAGTTGACAAGATACGATATAAGCAAATGACTGATTCTGAAAAATGTAATGTTATTACAAATCGGGCACCTTAAAACTTATTACCCTATGGATCTTCAGTTTGCAATTAAAGTCTTATCCCTATTATTTTAATTTTATGGTCTTGTCAATTTTATGTTAGTTATATTGAACAATTCTAACAGTGCCATCACTTACCTTGCAGTCATCTGAAAGCACCTTAGGTTCAAGTAGAGTGTTTTCTTCAAAAATCTGGCCATTCCATCCCTTGAAGCCAATAGACAATCCTGAGCCATCTGACTGAGCACTTGTCCACAGTGGCATGTTTAGACAGTGAATGGTGATGATATGGGTGGCTTCGGAGCTCAGTAAGTGAAGGAAGTTCATCTGGACTTTTCCAACTCCAAACTCCAACTAATGTCATAGAAATAATATACAGGTTATAAGATGTGGCAATTGAGCAACTTATAATTTGGGGGAACCTGAGGAAAGTCCTTGAAATGCAGACTTGAGAAAGCCCCTTTCCTTGGCATTTAAGTGCCAGACAACAGTATGCTCATAATGCTTAACCACTGGCTCTTGCTGGGGTGGAGTAGTGGGGGTAATCCCTGCTATAGAGCATTTTCCAATTTCCATGGTGTAACCACTCCTACACCATGGGTGACTTCAGGCAATCATGGTGGTATCACTGAACATGGAGTTGGAAAAGGGTGTTAATAATAGGGTCTCCTGAGTCTGTATGAGCTGGCTTCAGCATACCACGAGGCTACTAGACATGGCAAAAAAAAAGTGAGGTATTTTCATGTTATCTAAAATGCATTAGTTATTTGTTGTTGATTAATTCTTTAATAATTTTTTCCACAAAAATCTGAAATTGTCTATACTTTCCTTTGAAGATTTTTTTTTTAGTTTCCAAAGATAAGTTACAAGTTGCAATAATACCTTGTTTGGTAATTTTAACTATGAGATCCTTTAAAGACAAGGATAGAGTCTTATTCTTTGTGTTGCCAGCCCCTAATGCAGTTCCAGCCATAAGGTGGAGTCATCAATAAATGTTTATTGAAATGAATGAAGGCATGAACAAGTATTAATAATAAAGTCAACAATACAGGGCAAAATTGGAGCAAGGTGGTCTGATTGCAGATTTCCTAGGCTTGGACAAGGAAGTAGATTTTTCTATAACTTTTGACATTATTATTATTTTATTATTATTCAAGCAGGTCATAACATAAGTGAACAAAAGTGGTTTCTACAAGGAATTTATATTGATTTCCAAATATAAAATTAGAAAAATATCAGTAATGAGGTATCAGAGAAGGAAAAAAAAAAAGACAACCACCAAAAAAGTAAAAGGAAAAGAGAAGAAAGGCAAAAGAAGGGCAATGAGGATGAAAATATGGAAGGATCATCATAAGGAACATTAGAATTTAAGCAGTACAGGTCCCTTTATTTTACAGCTGAGAATCACAAACTTTCAAACTATTTAATCGTTCTGAGCCTTACGTCTTTGTTGGTAAAGTAGAGTATGACACTGACATAGCAGGATTGTTGTAAGGGTTTAAGGTGCCAAATGTCACTTACCTAGCACAGTGCCTGGCACAGAGTAGGATATTTGGTGGCTCAGAGTATCATTTGCCAGGTTAGTAGAGGGATAGAGACAAGAACCCAGGTCCCTGATTCCAAGTCTATCATTCTTTCCACTACCTGTCCAGTTTTTCTCAGGTTGAGTTTACAGATAGGAGAGATGGGAGAGTTGATTCAGTCAAGGAAGGAATTCAAGTGCGGCAACTTCACTGTTCCTATCTCCTTTGTACACGCTTCCCGGTCCCCATCTGTCTTCTGTGATAATCCAAATAAAAATCCTGGGCCAAATCCAGGGGAATGAGGATGATCATGCGGATATTTTGGAAGTAAGACTATCTTGCTGATCTTCATGAGAGGAACGCTCATTCCCTGGGAATGAAAGACTCTTTCTTGCCTGTGCTTTGAGAATAATAACAGTGAATGCCTACTGCGATGAACTGGTGATATTTCATTAAACTGATATTTATATTTATATTTATATTAAACTGATATTTCATTAAAATATCCCTTAATGAAGAGGGATATTTTAGAAAGGGGCAGTGAGACAATAAGCAGCTAGAGAGACTAATAGACTTCACATTTTAGCTGCTGCCTCTTTATGATGGACCAAATATACAAGGGGTGGGTATATCAGTTCTTTGCTAATGAGAAATAAGTCCTGGGTAATAATACCAAACTGGTTTAACCAGAAAAAGAAAGAAATGCAGTTTGATTTCTTCAATATATATTATAGGTAGAACTAAGCCATAGGTTTTATAAATATGTGTTATCATCTTAGTATCATACCAAACTAACTTTCATTCATGTTATTATACTTGAAAGAAGTTTTAAAAAATAATCAGTGGATGTTTAAGGGAGGTTCTTTGTGCCAAATCATCAAAAATAGCAAGCTTTGTGGCAAAATTCCTCTTTTAATGATGTCATTTTCAGAAAGCCTTTAGGTATCTGATTACGAATTACAAACATTGCAGCTGTTTGGGGATTCTAATGTATGTATATGCATAAAAACATATGTTCCACATTTTTTTTGAGAGAGAGAGCATGGATGGGGGAGGTTGGGGGGTCAGGGAGGGGCAGAGGGAGAAGGAAGAGAGAATCCCACACAGACTCTCTACTGAGATCACAAACTGAGCCAAAACCAAGAGTCAGCCGCTCAACTGACTGAGCCACCCAGGCGTGCCCTCCCACAGCATTTTTAAAAGGAAATTAAAAAGCATAATCAGTAGAATAAGCCATGACATGTCAATCATAAAATATACAATCAAAATATCAAGATCTACTAGAATTATTTTTTAAAAACAAAAAAATGTCTTTCTTATATAGAGTAGAGAATGATACCTTACTTCCATTTATAAAAATCATAATTATTTAAGGTGACAGATTTAAAAAATCATGTTCACTGATACTAGGCAAGTATTGGCATATATTCTATAATTCAGTACATACCTTTGTTACAGAAACAGGAGATAAACATGTCTGACCACCAGCACTGAAGTTGCAGAAAACCTCAATGGCATCTGAAGGGCATCCGAGATTTGGATCAATCCAGTATTTTCCTATTTATCGTAAAACATAAAAATATTTAAATTCCATACTAAAACATATTTGAACCATCATTACAAATTATCATACTTTAAATATGTATTTTTAAAATCTTAACTGTAAAAAAAACTTAGAAGATTATAAAGATATTTACATTTAGTCAGTGAATGAAAGCGGCAAGCATTATGTAAAATTGATACCAAAAATACTGTATTTTTTATATACCTACCAATTTAAGGGCATTTCAACAAAAAATGATATAATGGTTGAATGCTTCTTTCCACAGATGAGGTCATCATCTTTATTTATTTATTTATTTATTTTATTTTTAATTTAATTTTATTTTTTCAGTGTTCCAAGATTGTTTATGCACCACACCCAGTGCTCCATGCAATATGTGCCCCCCTTATTACCCACCACCAGGCTCACCCATCCCTCCATCCCTCTCCCTTCTAAAACCCTCAGTCTGTTTCTCAGAGTCTACAGTCTCTCATGGTTCACCTCCCCCTGCTATTTCCCCCAATTCACTTTTCCTTTCCTTCCCCTAATGTCCTCCATGTTATTCCTTATGCTCCACAAGTAAGTGAAACCATATGATAATTGACTTTCTCTGCTTGACTTATTTCACTCAGCATAATCTCCTCCAGTCCCGTCCATGTTGATACAAAAGTTGGATATTCATCCTTTCTGATGGCTGTGTAATATTCCATTGTGTACATGGACTATATCTTCTTTATCCATTCATCTGTTGAAGGGCATCTTGGCTTTTTCCATAGTTTGGAGATTGTGGCCATTGCTGCTATGAACATTGGGGTGCATGTGGTCCTTCTTTTCATTGCATCTTTATCTTTGGGGTAAGTACCCAGTGGTGCAATTGCAGGGTCATAGGCTATGAGCTCATCATCTTAAAGGGAACTGCCTAAAGTTACATAATTAATAGAAAAGTTGCAGTCGATGTGGTATACTTATATACCTCTGTTCTATGTCATTACAGAGTTTAAAAATGAATACATAATTCTGTTTGCTGTTTCTGCCAGTTCTCATTCGTGGCATTTTATCAACCAGTATGCCTCATTACCATTGATTGTGTGCCGGGCACTATGTTTGAGAAATGATTTGTAGAAATAATTTAAGCCCTAGGATGATGGTGTATTTTATAGAAGACTTTTATTTCCATCAGAATGGGATGGGGGTACTAGCAATCTGGAACCATCTTCATCCAAGTTCAAAGCTTAAGATTCTGAGCTATCTTCATGATGTGAAGGTAGGCTACGATCTGTAGGTATATCTCTTTTCTTCCAGTTTATGTTTACTCTTAGAATGGAGCCCTTTGAAAGCCTAAATCCCCACAACTGGTGGACTACAGATTCCAACTTTTGACTCTTAGCCCCATAAAGCTACCAAAAGCAGTATTTAGTTTGCGAACACACCCAGGGCAAGAGCAGCTCTAAGTGTGTTCATCTCTCTGCTGTCTTCTTCAAAATGTTGGCGTGAAATGTTCTCACTATTTTGTTACCTATTTGATGCTTGTAACTTAAAAAACAATCTTTTAAAAAAATTTAGCCAGGCAATTTGAATTACCTGCTTCATTACTGGAAATGGACACTCTCTGCCTCTACAATTTTCTCTTAAAATCTGATAGAGTTTTAACCACTACCATTCTTCTAAACTGCTCTTGTGAAGGTCATCACAGAACTTCATGCTGCTAAATCCAGTAGCCTCTTTAAGTCTTAACTTTACCCAACAGGGACCCAATCGAACCCTTTCTCCTCAGGCAAATATTTTCTTCACTCCACATGCATCTAGTTTTCTTCCTATCAGGTATAGCTTCTTCTTAGTTTTCTTTGTTAGCTCCTCCTCGTTTCCCTGATCTCTAAACATTGAAGAGACCAAAGACATAGTGTTTAGACTTCTTTGCTTTTCTTTCTCCCCTTACTCTTTAGGGAGTCTTAAGCATCATAGGTCACTGGATGCTATTTATATGCAAGTGAATTCATAATTCTTACCCCTAGCCAGGATCTCTCTCTTTGACAGCCACCTACCTCCTGGACATTCTTACTTGATGCTTAACAGAAATCTCAAAGGAAATGTCTCTAAAACTGAACTGATCTTTTCTCTAAAACTTGCTTCTCCATCTCTATTATAGCAACCCCACACTTCCATTTGTTAGTCAAAATCCTTGTTAGAGTCATCCTCTATTCAACTATTTCTCTCTTAACGCATATCCAATTATCATCAAAAACTGCTAGCTCTACTTTAAAGCATAGCCAAAGGCTTGATCATTTCTTATCATTTCCTCTGCTACCAACTCATCATCATCTCTTACCTGAATTTTTTCGGTGGCCTTCTCAGTGGCTTCTTTTACTCTTGTCTCCATTATATTTGTAATATATCAGCCAGAGTAATATTTTAAAACTCTAAGTCAAATCATATCATTTCTTTGCCAGAAAAACTTCTAATGGCTTCCCATCTTATTCAGAACAAAAGCTTATGCCCTTACCTCCTTCTGATATTTCTCAAATGCCATGTTCTCAGATATGCCTTATCTAACTGCTATATTTAAAATTTCCCCCACTCTATTCTCTATCATATCCCCCTTCCCTGCTGTTTTGTGTTTTTCTATAGCATTTACTATCTCCTAGTGATGAAAATACTTTTGGGCATTAAAACCTTTCTGATACCTTGCAATCCATACCACTTAGCTATTTTTCTTACAAGGAAGGCAGACCTTGAATTAGATTTCAGTCATTTGTATGTCTTAAAATGTCTTTGTTCCTTTCAATTCTATAGAATTGCAGTTTTATACCTTCAAGTATGGGAAAGAATCAAACTTAGAATTACTATAGGCAACTGTAACTCTAAATATTAGTTTAGTTTTTGTGGTAATCTAGAGCAAGAAATATCTATAGAAGTTAAGCATTTTATTAATATAAATAAAATAAATATTTTCTTCGCACTTCTAGTGGAAGTATGTGGTCTTGGACAAGAATATATGAGAGTGTGTGTGTGTGTTATGTGGCATATATGTATATAAGTTAAATAAAATATGGGCTACTATTCACCCTACAGAAGGACATAACATGATTTTTTTTTCAAATCAGCATATGTGTCACTGTGTTGGGAACAGAATTTTTAGCAAAAAATGGTAACTACTAATATTGATTGTACAGCTGACCCAGACCCAATAGAAATTAAGATTAAATGATGTATTGTAGCAGACAGAGTTCCCCTATTTATCATTAGATAATTATAGCTGTTCTACTTGCTTTAAAACTTTTCCTTGATGCTTCTACTCTAAATTCATTTTTGCACCTCTGGTTAATGGATTTTGGGCTCTCTGTATAGGGACAAAAAAATTCCAAGAATACCAAACCATCCTCCTACCCACTGACTCTGCAATGATGCATTTAATTTCCATTTTGTGTAAAAACCATAAATTCAGGAGGTGTGGTGGTAGGGGCTCTACCATATTTTTTTTCATGCTACCACATTTGATGGGCCTGACAGGTACTCCTGCTAACCCAAAGGTCAGTCCTTCCTATTTTAATTTTTAACATGAATGTGATATGTTCCAAGCACAAAGGGTAAGCAAGTGATATAGTTACTGTGCAGTAGGAAAAGTTGAGGATCAGTAAGGGTGTGTAGAAGACATTTTTAACGTGAACCCTCAGAAAAGGATACTCTGATTCAGAATTATGTCCCTCTAAGAGTATTTGTTTTTGAAAACACTAAAATGCCTTCTACAACGGTTTTATCAAAATGATTATAATTCAAAATGAATACACTGTAAATCTTGAACTCACTGAAGTGATGAAATCAGACATCAGAATTTGAAAAAAACCAAGAACTTACCATCTGATACTTTGTGTTCACAGTTAAGCAAATCTTTACAGATCCGTGCTGGGTTATCTCGCGTGCCAAGAGGATTCTTGATGCTGTGCAGTAAATTGCTAAGGTAGCTCAGGGTTTTGAATATCTCTGTACTGTAGTGAATTAAAGTCACTTCGGTATTCTGGTAGCTCTGCCAAGTCATCAAAGGAATCAATTAGCAAAAAAGCATAGAGTAGCCGTCACCAGTATACAGCCCTCTTGATCAACATGGACCAAGGCAGAAGAAAAATGTATTCTTGTTGTATGCAATGAGTTGGCAGTGGGGTGTAAAGATCAGTTTATATTTAAATACAGGCCTATGTGTATATTTTATTAATCTTGATCCTAAATAACAGATTAAATTCACTCTAATGGCCTAGTTTTCAAGCTAACCTAAAACTTAACAATTATTATGCCTGGTGTAGTATAATGTTTTAAAGAAAATTATATATTGAATAGAGTTTAAATAAGAAAAATGAGTAACAATGATAGATGCCATTTTAAGAGATGGCTAGGCTTCATTTAACTATTTTCTTCTACAGTATCTAATGCCTTATTAAAAAATTCCTTATGTGTGTTACATTTTTGTTTTAAATGTTTTTCTTAAATAACATCCCATGCATATATTTCTATTTATTAAAAAATGCTTACTTTGGCCTTAAAAATAGTTTCAGTATGTTCAATCTGTTTTAAGTACAATCTTTGAGATAAAGCCACATTTTGAACTCTGAAAAAACTTTCTGTTTAATTTGTATATTGAAAGTGCCAATGTAAATAAAGCCAGATATATTACCTCCATCTGTAGGGCAGTATGTGATTCAATCAAGGCTTGAATAGCAGCATTGATATCCATTTGTTTCTGTGTAAAACAAAACCATTTGAGATTAGCAGTAACATCAACACTGAGTATTCTAAAGTAAAGGCTGTAAATTCTGAAAGCAGTGCTATTAAAGTATACTAGACTTATTATCTGAAGGGGGTTTGTAACTCTTATGGTTAGACAGATCTTGCAAATTTTGCCTGGATATCTGAAAGGACAATATGCTGCCTTCATCCAAATCTCAAAAGTCTCCTAATTAAAACAGGACCAAAGTCTAGAGCCCTCAAATGAAAAACTATTTGTCACTGCTACATAAAAACACACACAAAAGTTACTCAAATGGAAGAAGAATGAAATATGACCCCCTCAGTTAATAAATTGTAAAGTGAAGAATAAATAACTGTAGTAATTTATAACGGTTACATTCTTGGAAGGAAAATATAATAAAATACTACTGTCCTGAGGTAGTCACCACATTCGTTTAATCTGATACTTTTGCGGTCTTAAAAACAATTTCTGAAGTTGGAAAATGCACCATTACTCCCAAAAGAAATAATACAGCATGAATCCAATCTCCTCCTGTATTTAATAAAAGATATTTTTAGAGAAAGGCTCAGCATAACCATTAGTAAAAGTCTTTCTGTATTCTATTTTTTAAAAAGCTTGGAAACTAAGAAGCATGAGTTGGGAGAAAGTTCTGTGAAATAGCATCTGTGTCAACAAATCAAGCAATCTAATTTCTTTCAGAATGATTGTGCTGCTAAGATATCTTTTTACTTGGAGGGCCATACAATAAAAACTGTTTTAAACAGATCTCTCATAACTCATGGCTAGTAATTTGAAAAACTATTTAAAATGATGGGACAATCAATAAAATGCACTCTTCCTTGCCTCAACATGTGGTTTTCATATTGGAAAATAATTGAATCATTCTGTATATATATACTGCCAAATACTGTGATACATATTGAGGATAAAACAGTAAGCTAAAAAGAAAACTGCCCTTGTGAAGATGAAGTTTAAGGGTGAGAAAGGCACTAATCAAATCCTGAAATTACATAATTACAAATTGTGATATGTGCTAATGAAAGAAAACATGTGCTGGGACTCATTAAAGAGACTAGGGGGTTTCAGTGAAATCTGGAGGAGAAGAGTTTTGGGAGAAATAGGTTAGGGAAGGTTTCTCTGAGATAGTGACATTTAACTTGAGATCTGAAGACTAAATAAGAATTGGGTAGAGAGTGGGTGTGAGAGCTTTCCAGGCAGATTAATAGCCTTGCACAAAAGCTATCAGATAGAGAAGCGTGGTCTATTCACAAAGTAGAAAGGATCAGCCATGCTGGTTCTGTGCAGAATAATTCTGACCATCATGCCCGCGTGGATTGGATGAGCAGATTTTGGGCATGGGTCACATAAAAATATTGGCACTAAACATGGGCAACTGAATTAAGTACTGAATAGTAGCCACTTTTATATTTTCCAGTTGGTTTGTGATTAGGGCTTTGATCTTAGAAAACCTAGCATAAGCAGTTCTCAAACTCTTTAGTTCAAGACCGTTTTGCACTTTTAAATATTATTAAGGGCCTTAAGGAACTTTTATTCAGGCGAGTTATAACTTTTGGTCTTTACCACACTAGAAATTCAAACACAAATTTTATAGCTATTTGTGTTAACTGCTTTAAAATAACCCATATGTTAATATAACTATTTTAATGAAAAATAACTGTATTTTCCAAAACAAATGAGTGTCACTGTTTTACACGTTTGTACATATCTTTAATGTCTGGATTGATAGAAGATAGCTGGACTGTCGCATTTCTTTGAGTATTCCACATGTTATGATATGTTATTTTAGTTGAAATATATGAAGAAAATCTGGCCATACAGAGATATACAGTTGGAAATAGAATTATTGTATTTTATTTTTTTAAAGGATTTTATTTTTTTATTTGAGGGAGAGCATGTCCCGGCAGAGGAGGAGGGACAGAAACTAGCAGATACCGCCCTGAGCATGGAGCCCAAGGTGGGCACATTCCACCACCCTGAGAGGAAATGGGTTTATTTTAGTAGCCTTTGCAGATAATTGTGGATATTCTTTCATAGCAAAACTTGATAAATGATAGTTTCTTAAGGGTTAGTTGAAATGTGAAATCCGAAATCAAGTTTATGAACTTTGTGCTTTTTATATTAAAATCTATCGGTCTATCTTAAACTGTGAAAGAATCTTTTATGTATTCATGATTTTGTTAACATCATGCATTGCTTATCCAAAAAATACTGATTTATGGAGTTATGCAGCTCTTCTAAATATGGACACATTTCATTATTAATATCACACAATTACATTTGTTAACATCATTGCCAATCTCATCAGAAAAATATAAGTACTGGGCAGCTATCAAACACAGTCGGAGATACAAGTTTTCCCGAATTTTTATTTTTGCTTGAAAGTTTAAGACTTATCATTGGGATCAACTTCTGTCAGTAGTTTTCTTGAAATGACAGGCTCACTTAATTCATGTTTAAGGAAATATCTACCAAATACTCATGTCTGTAAAACACTGTTAGTCTCTCATGTAAATATGGTATTCTATGAAAAGAGCAGTTCAGTTTCTAACCGAAACAATTGCACAAGTGCTTTAATTTGAGGCAAACACTATACTTCAGTATGCAGCAGAAGTATTCTTCTATATGTTCTTCTATTTCATCACACAGATTATTAAAAAGCTGTATACTCAAGACTGGAGTATTTAAGAGAAAGAAAAAACAGCAGAGTAATGACCTCCCAGAATTTTCTCTCCTATAAAAGCAATGAGAAAACTGGAAAAAATGTCGGGATGAAGTTTTTCAGGATTATGGAAATTAACAAAATGCTTGCATCAATGTGGGGAGCATTTATTTAAGAAAAATAGCTGAATCTTGGGAAGGGCAGTGAGCTTCATGTAACTTTAATTTGCCCTACTCCCATGTCTTCCTTCCTTTCTTTCTTTTTTCCCCATGTCCTCTTTTTCAGTTCTGTAGTAGCTAAAAAACAACAGCACATAATTACAGTAAAAACAAGAAGCCAAAGCCACAAGGGGAGCAGAAAGGGGTTGGAGTTGCTTCAGAGTCATTTCCAGTGAATTATCATTATCTGACTTGTCTGGTGGCTCCCTGGAAGACACTAGTTGCAAAGCTGTCTTTATTTTACCTGACTCACAACTCATCCAATACAGAACCTTTTCCCTGGGAGCATTTTTCAAAACATTTAGAGGGAATTAACTTTGTGTCTGTCTGGAGCATTGGAAAATAGTTGGGGCAAACAATAAGCTAACAAAAAGCTTACAAGAAAAAGGTAGGGAATGAGATGTCCACAGAGACTCTGAAAAGCTTTGATGTATTTCTGAAAATCTAGAAGTCCATGTGCCTATGTAGGGTTCTACACATGCTTAGAAAATATCTGAGAAGGCCCTAAGTTCTCTCCTCTGGCTTTCAGTCTCTGTGAAATCAGGAAGTTAAAGCTAAGTTATAGTTTTCCGTTGCTTGCTTGAGCAATGAAGGGGTACTCCAACACACACAGAGACATTTGGTAAAAACTGGGAGATTTACTGGTTTTGCCATTTAAGGAAATCCCTTTCCAATTGCTAGCTGGCCACTAAGCTAGTTGAGTAAACTTTAGTAGACACACATTTCAAAGAATACAGACTTTATAATATTCAATATAATGAAAAGTCACTAAACAAACAACAACAAATAGCAACAAAAATAAACCCAGGGGCCTAGGGGAGCAATTTTATGTCTAGAAATGCCACATTACATTATTTACAATGTACAGTTTTCAACAACAACAGCAAGAAAAGACATGCAAATAAACATTAAAGTATGGCCCAAAAGTAAGCAAAAATGCAATCAACAGACAGAAACTGCTCCTGAGGGAGCCCAGATGTTGTACTTAGTAGACAAAGATGTTTATTAGTTATTTTAGATATGTTCAGAAAATTAAAGGAATCCATTTCTATAGAACTAAAGGAAAATATGAAAAAAGATATCTCACAAATAAAGAACATCAATTGTAAAAAAAAAAAAAATTATGGAAAAGACCAAATAGAAATTCTGCAGTTGGAAGATACAAAAAATGAAATGAAAATTCACTAGAGAGGCTCAACAGTAGATTTCAGTGACAGAAAAATCAATGAATCTGAAGACGGGTGTATTGAGATTTTCTAGTCAGAAGAGTATACAGATAAAAGAGTGGAAAAAATGAACAGAAGCTCTGAAACTTATGGAACACCAAAAGAATACTAACATATGCATAGTGGGAGTTTCAGAAAGGGAGAAGAGAGAAAAGGGGGCAGAAAGAATATTTCAAGAAATAATGGCTGCAAGACAGTGATGAAAGAAATTAAACAAGAAGATACAAATAAAAGGAAAGATATTCCATGCTTGGATTAAAATAATTAATATTGTTAAAATGTCCATACTATCCAAAGCAATCTACAGAGTGATGCAATCCCTTATCAAAATTCCAATGGCACTGTTCACAGAACTAGAACAAACAATTCTAAAATTTTTATGGAATCAAAAAAGACCTTGGATAGCCAAAGCAATCTTGAGAAAGAAGAACAAAGCTGGCGGTATCATGTTCCATAATTTCAAACTATATAAAAATCTACAGTAATCAAAACAGTATGGTATTGGCATTAAAGCTGACACAGAGACCAATGGAACAGAATAGAGAACCCAGAAATAAATTCATGCATATGTGGCCAATTAATTTACAACATAGGAGCCAAAAATACACAGTGGGGAAGGGGCAGTCTCTTCAATAAATGGTATTGGGAAAACAGGACAGCCACATGCGATAGGATGAAACTGGACCGCTACCTTACCCATAAGCAAACATTAACTCAAAATGGATAAAGACCTGAAGAAAACACAGATGGTAAGCTCCTCAATATCAGTTTTGGTGATAATTTTTTTTTTGGATCTGACAACAAAAGCAAAAGTAATGAAGGCAATATAAACAAGTAAGACTACATCAAACTGAAAAGCTTCCACACGGCAAAAGAAACAATCAGCAAAATGAAAAGGCAACCTACCGAATGGGAGAAAATATTTGCAAATCATATAATCTGGTAAGGGGTTAATATACAAAATATATAAAGAATTCATATAACTCAATGGCAAAAACAAAACAAAACAATTAAAAATTGGGCGGAAGATCTGAATTGACATTTTTTCCAAAGAAGACATGCACATGGCCAGCAGGTTTATGAAAAGGTGTTTAATTAACATCACTACTCATCAGGGAAATGCAAATCAAAACCACAATGAGCTATCACTTCACACCTGTTAGAATGGCTATTATCAAAAGAAGAAATAAGTGTTGGAGAGGATGTAGAGAAAAGGAAGTTCTTGTACAGTGTTGTTGGAAATGTAAATTGGTACAGCCACTGTGAAAAACAACATGGAGATTCCTCAAAAAATTAAGAGAATTACCAAATGATCCAGCTAGTCCATTTCTGGGCATTTATCTGAAGAATACAAAAATGCTAATTTGAAAACATATATGATTGCTATATTCACCGAGGCATTAGTTACAATAGACAAGAAATGGAAAGAACCTAAACCACCTGAAACTAATACAATGTTATATGTCAATTATACCTCAATTAAAAAAAAGGAATAACTGAACATTTGATGAGAAATATTAATCTATAAATCTAAGATGCTCAGTGAACTCCCCAGACACATTATAATCAAACTGTTGAAAGCTAAAGAAAAACAGAACCTTGAGAGCAGAAAGAGAGAAGACTCATTAAACCCAAGAGATCCTCAATGAGATTAACAGCTAAATTTTCATAAAAAATCATAAAAGCAAGAAGGCAGTGGAATGACACATTCAGAGTGCTGAAGGAAAAAGACTGTCAACCAAGAATTCTATATCCAACAAAAGTATCCTTTGAAAATGAAGGAAAAATTAAGACATTCCTAGATAAACAAAAACTAAGAGAATTTATCACTAGCAAACCTGCCCTGGAAAGATAATAAAGGGAGTCCTTTAAACTGAAATTAAAGGCTACTAGGAAGAAACTTGAAACCAAATGAAGAAATAAAGAGCACTGCTAACCATAGCTATACAGGTAAATATAAAAGAGAATATAGATTGCAAATAGCCAAAATAATCCTGAAAAAGAACAGAGTTGAAGGTATCACACTTCAATTTCAAAATTTACTACAAAGCTACAGTAATCAAAACAGTGTGGTACTATAATAAAAATAGATACAGACCAATTGAGTAGAATAGAGTCCAGAAATAGACCCTCACACATATGGTCAAATGACTTTTGACCAAGGTGTCAAGACCCCTCAATTGGAAAAGAATAGTCTTCAACAAATAGTGCTGGGAAAATGTGGTATCCACATACAAAAGAATGAAGTTAGACACTTACCTCACATCATACACAAAAATAAAATCAATATAAATCAAAGACTTAAATATAAGGACTAAACCTATAAACCTCTTAGAAAAAATAGTGGAAAACTTCATTACATTGCATTTGGCAATTGTTTCTTGGATATGACAGTAAAAGCAAGGCAAGAAAATACAGACAAATTGGACTATATCAGAATTAAAAACTGTGCAAGGACACTATCAACAGAGTGAAAAGGCAACCCATGGAATGGGAGGAAATATTTATGTCATATATTGGATAAGGGATTAATATCCACAATATATAAAGAACTCCTACAATCTAACAACAACAAACAAGCAACCCAATTAAAAAACGGGCAAAGGACTTGAATAGACATTTTCCCAAAGAAGATATATAACTCAATGAGCACATGAAAAGATGTTCAACCTCACTAATCATTAGGGAAATGCAAATCAAAACTACAAGTAGATACCACTTCACAACCATTAGGATGGGTGTTATAAAAAACAAACTAGAATATAAAGTGTTGGCAGGGATGTGGAGAAATTGGAACCCTGTGCAGTGCTGGTGGGAATGTGTAAGGGTGCAGCTACTATAAAAAACAGTATAGCAGCACCTTAAAAAATTAAACATAGAATGATATATGCTCCAGCAATGTCACTTCTGGGTAGGTACCAAAATGAATTGAAAGGAGAGACTCAAACAGATACCTGTACACCTATGTTTACAGCAGCATTATTCACAATAACCAAAAGATGGAAGCAACTCAAATGTCCACTTAGATAAACCAGATGTGGTATATATACATACAATGAAATATTATTCAGCCTTAACAAAGAAAGAAATTCTGACACACACTGCAATGCAGATGAATCTTGAGGACATTATGCTAAGTGAAATAAGCCAGTCATAAAAGGACAAATACTGTATGACTGTCACTTACATGATGTTCCTGGAGTAGTCAAATTAATAGAGACAGAAATAGAATGGTAGTTGCCAGGTGCTGGGAAAGGGAGGAATGGGGAATTACTATTTAATGGGTACAGAGCTTCAGTTTTGAGAAAGCAAAAAAGTACTGGGGATAGATGGTGGAGATGGTTGTGCAACACGTGAAGATACTTAATGCCTTATGCTTAAAATGGTTAAAATGATAAATTTATGTTATGTATATTTTATCAAAATTAACAACAATAATAAATAAATAAATATGCTCATTATCCCTTACACTTAACTATCCCACTGCTGGGAATTAGTCCTATGGATATTCTGTAAAAATGATAAGCATAGGGACTGGGCATTGGTACTGTTTGTATTAGTAAAAGATGAGAAACAACTTAAACACCCATCAACAGAGGTCTTAGATGAATATTCTTAAGTAAACGACTATTTTTTTATTTTCTGTGAATGGGTGGCAGTGAAGAATACAATGACTTTTAGTAGATTAATAGTGTAGAGTATGCTACTTAATGCATAGTAAGGTACCAGCAATTTGAAATGTCAACTCAATGAAAAAGGCTTCCCCCACCCCCCAAAAGGCATTAGAAAGAAATGTCATAACAACTGGTCACTCATAAATTTTCTTGGTAATACACATATTTGTATAATTCCCAATGAAGTCCCAAAGCCTAGCTCATGCCTGGCACATAGTAGGCATTCAATTTGTTGAAATTATTGTTTTCCCCGGGATAGTCTTTAGTGAGGGCAGGCTCTGAGAGACTATTAAGAGGATTTGCTGGGGAAGTCATTCAGCAACATCTAAGTGCCCACATCTGAGTGTAAAACTCTCATTAGTTGTAGTGAAGGAATCCAAAAGCAGATGCTCTCTCCATATGCTCTTGTTAGAGAGAACACGTTCTCACATGAAAATCACTTAAAGTTCATAAAAACATGCACATAAAATAGAATATAGAGAATAAGAAGAAATCAGATTGTTGACACTAAGGAAAGTATTAGAATTCATTATACCTTGGGGGAATGAAATCTTCATAATTCTTTCCCAACTTATTTGAATAAAATGCAGATTTAGCCTGAGAACTCTAGTATTTTGAGGAGCAGTATTATTTTTAAAAGGTTTCTGAAGTCTTAAGATCACTGGATAGGGTAAACTTTGATGGGATAAGAACTGATTTCAGGTCATGCCCCACTCCACAGTGGAAGTAACTTCTTGTCCTAGGGAACCAGGACTATACCATCAGCTGCAACCTCTATATTCACCAATCCAGGTTTCATAGTTGACCCACTAATTGGAGTAAATCAGCTGAATACTCCTTACCTCATTTAATTATTTTTAATGATTATTGTTTCAAACCCGCCACTCCAACACACATACTCATCTTGTTCTTTCCTGCTCCCTACCAATAATTTTTGGTTAACTTTGACATCTTGTTGTAGATTTGTTAGTTTCTAAATATCTTACCGTATGCACTGAGGTCTGGCCATCACTGTGATAATATCCTCAAACTCAAAAGCACCTTCAATATATATTCCTTTTCCTGAAACACTTTTTAGCTATTCTTCTTTAGGAACTTGGATACATTATTTTACTTCCATAGGTCTTAAAAAAAAGGGAGTTAAACTGGATTCAAGGTTTTTAAACTTATCTTGACCCATAGCAAGAAATATTTACTTCATGATAAGGTTCACACAAAAATACATACATGGAACTGAATAGTTTTACAAAACCATATTTATTCTTACTAGGACTGATATATGAATTTTGTTTTATTTTTTTGCTTTTTTTATTGAAATAAAACTCACATAACATAAAATCCACCATTTTAACCATTTTTAAAGTGTACAATTCAGTTGCTTTTAGTAATTCACTATGTTGTGTAGCTATTACCACTACTTAATGTTGGAACATTTCTCTCACCTCTAAAAGAAACCTTGTACCCATCAAGCAGTCACTCCCCATATTTTTTCTATTCTATTTCATTTAATTTCATTTCAAAAGAATTCTGAATAAGCCTCGCTAAACTGTTCCAATCCATGAGTATGGAAAGTTTTTCCATCTCTTTGTCTCCTCCTCAATTTCTTTCGTAAGTGTTCTGTAATTTCTAGAGCATAGATCCTTTACTTCTTTGGCTAGGTTTATTCCTATGTATCTTACGGTTTTTGGAGCTGTTGTAAATGGAATTGATTCCTTAATTTCTCTTTCTTTAGTTACATTGTTCATGTATAGAAATGCAACTGATTCTGTGCATTAATTTCATATCCTGCCACGTTGCTGAATTGCTGTTTGAGTTCTAATAACTTGGGGGTGGAGTCTTTTGGGTTTTCCACATGAAGTATCATGTCATCTGTGAAGAGAGAGAGTTTGACTTCTTCTTTGTCAGTCTGAATGCCTTTTATTTCTCTTCGTTGTCTGATTGCTGAGGCTAGGACTTCTAGTACTATGTTAAACAATAATGGTGAGAGTGGGCATCCTTGTCGTGTTCCTGACCTTAAGGGAAAAGCTCTCAGTTTTTCCCCACTGAGAATAATATTCGCTGTGGGCTTTTCATAGGTGGCTCTTATGATATTGAGGTATGTTGCCTCTATCCCTGTACTTTGGAGAGTTTTAATCAGGAAAAGATGCTGTATTTTGTCAAATGTTTTTTAAAAAAACAAAGACTCACTACACTGGTCTAAGGAAACACTAACTAATGAGTCACAAGTCAGTCTCAAATAATTGCTAAATAAATTACTAAGAGAATGTCTATCTCTAATTCCATGATCCTATTCCATTCTAGACATTATTTCCCTCCAAGTGAAATATTCTATCTTGGAGGATTCCCACTGAAATTTTCCAAGAGATGCAACTTGCTTTTTGGACTCATTTATTCATTCACTCAGCAGACACTTACTAATGGCTTGAATGGAAGAGAAATTAAAAAAATAGGTTCCACCTTTAGAGAGTTTACAATCTCATAATAGAAAGATACTGGGATGAAAATAATTATCAATATGAAGGGGAAGTGATCAGTTCTACCTTGCAGTGTGATGAGAAGGAATTAAGAAGAATTTCAAAGAAGATATGATCATAAGTTGACCTTAGGAAACATATACAGGTATTTTTTCATTGACATTTAGACTTCTGCTCTAGAAGTCTTCTTCTCAGGGTTACACTGCCACTTTCCTACAATAGACCGTGCAAATCCCAGAAAGATAATATAAGGAAACCTGCTTTCATACTGACCAAGAAGGAAGACAAAAAGGAAAGAAAGGAAGAAAAGAAGGAAATAAACTAAAATTTATTAAGTATCTACAATGTGACAAGCACATATATTTTCTTATTTAATCCTCCTAATAATTCCTCAAAGTATATATTCTTATCCACATTTTGTTCAGAGCAATAATCTCTCACACTACTTCATTTTGGCTATATAGGGATACATACAAATATTTTCCAAGTGAGACAGGGCTATGGTGCCACAAAGTTTGGTATTTCAATGTGAAAAATTTCACTAAACACCTCTAATTTACTAGTGATCTTTTAGGACTTATATCAAAGTCATTATAAAGTGAGAAGAAAACTGATGGAAGGTATTTGTAACTCATGCTTTGTTTGGAGAGCCAGAGGGGAAGGAAGACTAGAGTAGAGAATAATTTAAGATTAAAGACAGGCATTCCTATTGATGTTCATGCCAGGGAAGGCTTCAATCCCCCAGTCAGATGGCCAGAAATGGGGAGTAATTTTTAAAAATCATGGAGAATGAATCTCCTGTTTCCAAGGAGATAATCTTCCTATGGCATCTTCCTTGAAATTTATTCTTTGCCCTGATGAAAAGCTGAAAGGAATGAAGAGTTTCTGGCCTGCTGAGAATAGACCGCAGCGATCCACCAACTAGAACTGTCAGAGATCCAAACGACACCAGAGCAGCATGTGGAAATAAGTAAGGCTAGAAAGCATAGGACTAGGCATTGTTTGGGATAATGTAGCTGATGGTAGATCTTTTTTAGGCAGGAAATCTGTAAAAGGATCATTGTATTTGACCAGGCTGCTGTAGGAGTGGGAACGGGTGAAGGTTGGGGATGGAAGGAGACTCTTGCAGGAAGCAAGAAGACAAATAGATTATTGAGTATGAGAGTGAATGCAAAGTATGTGGGAAACCAAACTTGGAACTTTAGAGTCCAGGAGAAACAGTTGATAATGAGGCAACAGAAGCATTGCTTCAAAGATAGGAGTAGAGAGCTCTGGGTTGTCATAGATAACAAGCAAATACAGAAGTCTGAGGGCTTCTATAGCCACCAGCAACTGAGAAGGGTTCATGGAAAGCCTAAGAAGTAGATTACTGGTTGGCAGAAAAAGAACATTTTAAAAAGTAGAGCCAGAACTCAGAAGTAGGGAAAAATGGAAGGAGTTAGTATTTTTTTGAGCACTTATGCCAGGCACTGTGCTGTGTGCTTTACATCTTACATAAAACTCACGGGACACCTGGGTGGCTCAGTCAGTTAAGCGTCCAACTCTTGATTTTAGCTTAGGTCATGATCCCATGGTTATGGAATTGAGCTTCCGGTCAGGCTCCCCGCTCAGTGGGGAGTCTGCTTGAGATTCTGTCTTCCTCTGTCCCCACCCCCACTCTCTCTCAAATAAATAAATCTTAAAAAAATAAAATAAAACTCAAATCCACCCAAGAAAGTAAGAGACCATCCCTATTTTATAGACAACAAGTCTAGGGTTTAGATTTTGTTTTTATAGTTGGGAAGACTCTATATCAGATTAGCAAAAAGACCAGAGGTAGGGAGAGAAATACTTTTTAACAGGAAGTTAGAAGAAGCTTTAAAAAGCTTTAATGTAATATACTAAGATAAAGTAAACAAAACCAAGAAAACTTACCCTTGGGCCTGGTGCTCCAGGTGGACCCTATAACATAACAAATTAAAAAAGGATTTTTCAGTAGAGATCTCAAACCAGGCAGGCATATAAGCATCAACAGTAAACAAATATAAATGTAAATAAACTCACTGGAGGCCCTGGTTGACCTTGTGGCCCTTGGGGACCCTAAAAGAAATGGAGACAAAGCACAATATGTATATCTTATCCTTTTGATTTGATATAACAAGACAACTAAGATTCAACCTCTATCACTGCCCTTAGTGTGAGACAGGTCATAAGATTCAAAGTTGTTTTACTATTTTGAAGTTATATGCTCTTTGTACTCAACTATCACACGCATTCATGAACAAGCTGGATATTTACTTTCATGTTTTATTGATATTACTAGAAACTGAATTTATTAGTTTTGACAAACAATTATAAATACATTTAAAAAAATGTTAATACTGCCTAAGTATGTTTTTCCTGTTATTTCTATCTACCATCCACTTTATCAGCAAAGATGAAACTTTAGTGTGCTTAGACACCTCCTTTTTCTTCAACATCCACCTATAATTTGGCTACCTACCACTGTTGAACTGACCTCCAAATCTCTCCAAAATACTACTTCTCCATCTTCACAGTGACTGTCTTAGTGTAGTGTTAATCATGTGCTATAGACTGAATGTTTGCGTCCCCCCAAATTAACATATTAAAGCCCTAATCTCCAATGTGATGGCATTTGGAGGTGGGGTCTTTGGGAGGCAAATAGATCATGTGGAGCCCTTATGAATGGTAGCTACCTAAGAAGAGACACAAGAGAAATGAGCTCTCTACCTTACGAGGATACAACAAGAAGGCAGCTGTCTGCAAACCAGGAAGAAGCCCCTCACTTGACATTGAACCTACCTGCACCTTGATCTTAAACTTCAGAGCCTCTAGAACTAAGAGAAATAATATTTGCTGTTTAAGCCATCCAGTCTATGGCAATTTGTTGTAGCAGCCCTAGCTAAGGCATCACATTTTGCCTGTACTCCTCATCTGACGTCCTGACTTTATTCTCTCTACTATGCTAATTATATTTTAGCTATAAAATGGAACTCTAATCAGGTCATTATTTAGTTAAGATTATTCAATGGCTCTTTATTGTCTAGAAGATTAAGTTATAAACTTCCTAACAGTGATAGCTACTATTTATTGAGAACTTACTACATGTTTAGTCATGCGCTCACTTTTTGAGAACTAACTATATGCTAAGTTGCATGCTATATTTCAGTTAAGAGAATGGCAACCAGCAAATACAGGCCAGAACTAGGATTAAAACGTTAGTCAACTGAATAAAAAAGTATATGTTCTTAATCAACATACACCCCTGCCTCCTCTTCAAGATCTGGGCCTCATCTCTGCTTACTCACCCCAACACACCTACACTCCATATACAACCAACTACTCGTGGATCTCTGAATATTCAAAGTTCTTTCACACATGTTTTCTCTTGCATGTGCTATTTCCTTGACCAGGAATGTTCTTCCTTACCTTCTCTATCTGTTTAACTCTAATTCTTCTTTCAGAGTTAAAACTCTTTACCCACCTTGCTCACCCCTCCCTGGCCACCTCTCTCCTGCTCAACAAACCACTTCTGCATTCCCTAGTACATAACACGGTAGAAAATCCCTAGGAACCCTTAAGAGTGTCTTAGTCACCTTTTCATTTTCTGGAACAAGAATAGTGACTACTTGGTAGCAGGTGTTTGAAAATTGTATTGAATGAATACATAATGTTAAAATTAACTAGTATTAATTTAGAAATTAGAATCATTAAAATGTATATAATAAAATGTGAAAAGTTATGTTGACATTTTTTGAAATGAAACAACAGTAATCACTGTTAAGAGAGGGTATTATGCTAAGCAAAATAAGCCAATCAGTGAAAGACAATTACCATATGATCTCACTGATATGAGGAATTTGAGAAACAAGACAGAGGATCATAGGGGAAGGGAGGGAAAAATGAAACAAGATGAAACTAGAGAGTGAGACAAACCATTAGAGACTCTTAATCTCAGGAAACAAACTGAGGGTTGCTGGAAGGGAGAGAGCTGGGACGGATGGGGTGACTGGGTGATGGACATTGGGGAGGGTATGTGCTATGGTGAGTGCTGTGAATTGTGTAAGACTGATGAATCACAGACCTGTACACTTGAAACAAATAATACATTATATGTTAATAAAAAAAATAAAATAAAGTGGCTTGTAGAAAAAAAAAAAAGAGACCGTCTGCTCAAGGGGACCTGGGTGGCTCAGTCAATTAAGCATCTGACTTTGGCTCAGGTCATGATCTCAGGATCCCGGGACAGAGCCCCACATCCTGGTCCCTGCTCAGCGGGGAGTCTGCTTGTCTTTCTCCCTCTGCCCCTCCCCCTGCTTGTGCTCTCTCTCTAATAAAAAAATAAAATCTTAAAAAAAAGAATGCTCCATCTTGGAACACTGAAAAAATAAAATTAAATTAAAAAAAAAAGAATGCTCCAAATTTCACTTATTTGATGGTTAACTGAATGGTAAGATGACATTGAATCAAATTCAGATTTTGGTTAAAAGATGACAAAACACAATTTATCTTCAGTTGAGATTTGAATAATGTTGATGTTATGCTTGATGAATATTAAGTATTGCCAGAGTTATTGATTCTAAATATCATGTAACAACTAGAACAAACAATAGTAACTTAAAAATGATAGAGTAATCCAGTACTATGCCTGCTGGACATTTTTTGGTTTGCATGGCTTATGATTACAATTTAAAGTAAAGAATGTATGAAACTTGTACCTCAGAAGCTGCATGATAAATTATGGAAATGTCAAATTGATGATAGCCTTTAAATACATAGAGGCTCAGAATGAATTTGGCTGTGTAAGTGTCTCCATTCTGGAACAACATTGTAAAAATAAACAGTTGACATTTCACCCCACTTAGCATATTTCTGATATTTGCAAAATCTCACTGGTGGTTCAGGACAAAACATATATCTTTGACTTTGAAAGAGAAATTTATCATAAAAAGAAGAAACTACTTCTGCTGCTGATTTTATTGATTTCTTTTCAGCTTGTTATCCAAATAAGTTAGGTCATTGCAAATATGATCAAATGAAATACTTGCAACCAAACAAGACAGGACAAGACAACCTTAAGAAAACAACTACATAGGGGCACCTGGGTGGCTCAGTGGGTTAAGCCTCTGCCTTCGGCTCAGGTCAGGATCTCAGAGTCCTGGGATCGAGCCCCACATCGGGCTCTCTGCTCAGCCGGGAGCCTGCTTCCCCCTCTCTCTCTGCCTGCCTCTCTGCCTACTTGTGGTCTCTTTCTCTCTGTCGAATAAAGAAATAAAATCTTTAAAAAAAAAAAAAAGAAAACAACTACATAGACTGATGCAATTAGCCAAGTAAAACAAAAATATTATTCAACAATATAACATTTATTAGTTCTTTTCTATTCCTTTAGCTCATCAATAAGAAAAAGTGACTCACTCTCTCTAGATACTATAGAAAAAAGTATCTAAAGCAGTTTATAATAAAACTATGATTGTCTATGTTAATTTCCTCAAGGGAAAGCAAATTAATGTGAATGGTTATGGTGATAATTAGGCCACAGTCAAAGCACTACTACTGGAAATAGACTCTCTTTCCATTTAATCCCAGAATTTACATTTGATTCTCCAAAGGTAACATATATTTTCTTACTCTTTAAAAATATTGATGAGTGCATGTCCTTGAACCTGAATATGTTAGACTTTGCCTTTATGTAAATGCAATCTTGACTTAGTTTCATAATCTTCACTTTAGGCAGGCTTTGGTACAGAGAGCTTCCTTATTCTCATTTATAAATTGAGAAGCTTGCATTATAGGATGTTTAGCAGCATCCCTAGTCTCTACTCACTAGATGTAACTAGCAACTCTCCCTTTTCCCTAGTTGTGACAACCAAATATGTCTCTACATATTGCCAAATGTCTCCAAATGTGGTATGTGTGTGGTTGGGGGGAGGGATGGCTCTTGGTTGAGAACCACTGATTTAGAGGGTTTAATTGGGAATTTAGTAATATTAAATAAGATTTATTAGAAGTAATATGGTTGGGATGGAATCAGTGAATTATAAGGCACAGAGGATAACTACAAATTAAGAATCTACTCATGTGGAATCTGCCATATGAATGCCTGAGCTACTCTTAATGTAGGTGAGAGGCACCTACCCATCTATATATCTGTCTATACCATCTTCTTACCCAAGTTGCTCCTAAAGCTTATTTTCTGAGAAGCACTACAATTAATAGAAAACTGCAATAGTATGGGAATTGGGAGACTTGGGCTGTGGTCTTATCTCTGTACCTAATTAACTGTATGTCCTCGAGTGAGTTGCTACACATTTGGATCTCAAATAACTCAATTGTAACAAGGTTTGGTGAAGATAAATCTCTAAGATTCACTTTAAAATTGTGATTTTCAAACATTTTATCAATTTTCTTCTTCATATGTTGTATTTGAAGAAAGAAGGTAACCACTTGCATACAAGTTGGGAATTTTAAATTTGAAATTTGTATGAATGTAAGGAAGTATGTACTTCACTTAAAAGAGTTTGATAATTTTTTATTTGAATGAATTATACTATCTATGGATTTTAAAAATCATATACATATATAGTTTAAATTCTTAATTTGTTAATATTTAAGATATATTTTCCCATAACTTAGCTTTTCCTTATAAAGCATCTTCCTCACTTTCAAATTGGAGGCAAATAAGATAATTCTGCTAGTCAAGAACTGTGAAGACACATGGACTTAGAGGTAATATGTGAGAAAATGTCAGTTGTATTCTTCAACATTTTACTGATTTTCATTAAATAATATGCTATAAAAATTAGACAAGTAAACTAAAATTTTAAATGCTGAGATTCTCTATTTTTTCTACTTCTGTGGCTTTAAGCTATATGTTTCGATTTGTGACATTTTGTCAAAACCCTTTTCAGATAATTGACACTAGGATATTATTTTTGTTATGAGTTAAAATTTTATTTTTTTACTAATTGTATCTATTATTTCTGGTGATCTTTTGCATTACTTACTTCATAAATTAATCATGTTCTGAAAGTGTTTGGTATCTCATGGAAACCAGGAAATTTCTATAACTTTTAAAGATTAATTTGCCATTAACATGATAGTTTTGAAGCAGGGGTATCCTACCATATACATGCTATATGCTAGGAAGTCTTCTTAGGATGTTTTATGACTTGGCTCAGTTTAGAGTATATATATGTATATATATATATGCGCGGGGACTTTTTTAAAAAATAGTCCAAAGGCAGACAGATATGGAGCACATATAGGCAGATACAGAGCAAATATAGAATAGAAAGGAAAAAGTCACTCTTTAATATATGGCAATACAGAAACAACTTTCTCAGTGGTGGAGAGGACCTATTTGGGACCAATACTAGAGTTTATAACGTTAAATTGTAGAAGATAAAAGCTTCCTAGCCAGGAAACCCAAATTTATTCTAAAAGGGATACATTTTATGTATTGTATAATGAGCTGTACTTTTATTTTTTTTAAGGCATCGAATAATGATTTGGTCTTGGTATAAAATGGCATAGCTTTATAAATTCTTATGCTACCTTCATGGAAGATTTAAAAATAAGATTTATAGGGACACCTGGGTGGCTCAGTTGGTTAGGCGGCTGCCTTCGGCTCAGGTCATGATTCCGGGGTCCTGGGATCGAGTCCCACATCGGGCTCTCTGCTCGACGGGGAGCCTGCTTCTCCCTCTGCCTCTGCCTGCCTCTCTGCCTACTTGTGATCTCTCTCTCACTCTGTGTCTGACAAATAAATAAATAAAATCTTTAAAAAAAAAAAAAAAAAAATAAGATTTATAAAGCCTACTGGATAGATTCTTGTGTTTCTGATCTTGTGATTCTGTGTATGAAGAGTGAAGTATCATATTTGCCTCAGTATAATAGATCTTGGCTAATAAAAATTCATTCCAAAAATGCCCCATTTTGGGCATATGGGAGGCCCCATATTATTTGAGGTTGACCCCCTTGAGGATATATTTGGAAACATAATAATTAACTAGAAGTCTTTAGGTAGTCAGTTACTTAAACCATTCTCTTAAAGAAAACAAACTTGCAGAAAATACTGAAAAAATCCTAATGAGAATATCAGAAATGTTACTAAGCTTTTCCATAGGAGGAAAGTAGAGTATGGTTTAATTGTACATTTTATAAAGTTAATTGCAGATGATTTCTAGGAATTAAAAGATTACTTTTATGAAGTTCCTTAAACCATAATGGAATCAAAGGGAAAGAAGTGATAAAAAGATATTTAGTACCAGTTATTCAACAATAAAAACCAGGATAAACCAGTAAATTCTAATGTGCCAGTTAATCCTTTTTTCAACAGCTAATTTTATTGCCTATACTAAATACCACTCTGCCCCTCCCCCAACCTTGGGTACTAGGAATTTGCACTTTATTTATGAAGAGAACTATGGTAATCCACAGAGCGAAAGACTAATAAGTATGTTAACTCAGTAAATGCTACTTTACCAGTCAGAATTGAAAATAGTTGTTGACTTTTAATTTTAGGGAATAGTATTCATTTATTTATTAATTCTTTTCTCAAATATTACTTACACATGGTAGGTTCTTTTCTGGATACCAATAGCCAACATATTAGACAAAGTTCCCTGCTCTCATCGAGTTTATATTCTAGCAGAGGAGACAGAAAAATAACTAATACTGCTAACTACTACAAAGAAAACAAAACAGGATATTGTGAAAGAGAATGACCAGGAATAATGAGACTAAATGACCATGGAAGGCTTCTCTAAGATGATATTTGAGCAGAGACCTGAAGAACGAGATAAGAACCAGCCATGTGAGGAGCAGATGAAAACTTTTCTAAGTAAAATAAAGGCATGTTCCAAAGAATAGAAAGAAAGTCAGTGTGGTAGCAAGGAGAAAAGGGTACCTCATGAGTTTGGAGAGGAAAACGGGGGCTAGTTCTTGTAGGGGATGGTAGACTAAAGTAAGGAATTTAGACTTTATTCTCAGTGCAAGAAGGAGTCATATGAAGGTTTTAAAGAGGAGGTTGATATAATCTGGTTTATGCTTTAATGGTATCATTCTAGTTGCTACAGAGAATGAACGGTAGTGGGGAAAAGTGGAAGGAACACAAAGAAGTCAGGAGTCCAGGGGAGACATCAGGGAGATCTGGACAACACTGACAGTGATGAAGAATGAGAGAAGTGCATGGATTCAGAATAGGAATCAGACTTGACACGAGCTCGCCTCTACTTTAAAGAACTCTTCTCTATGTTCTGTACCTTTCTTTGTTCATTTAGGGTGGGTCTACTTATGTTTCTTTTATTAGAAGCATAAACTCTTAGAGCTGCAAGGGGCTTTAAAGGTATAAATTCTAGTCCCCTACTCAGTGCAGGACTACTAGTCCAGTAACTCAGAAAGATAGCCATTAGGCTTCTACTGACAGGCATTCACTCTCTTGCAAAACTATCTTGTTTTAAAATAGTTCCTTATTGGGGACCCTGGATGGCACAGTTGGTTGAGTGGCAGATTCTTGGTTTCGGCTCAGTTTATGATACCAGGGTCCTGAGATTGAGCCCTGCTTGCAGCGCTGCTTGGATCCCTGCATGGAGCCCCACGCTTCACACTCAGCATGAAGTCTGCTTGAGATTCTCCCTCTCCCACTGCCCCTCCTGTTCATGCTCTCTCTCTCTCTCTGAAATAAGTAAATAAATCTTAAAAAAAAATAAAGCAGTTCCTTATTATATTAGACAGCTCATTATTATATTGAGCTGAAATCAGCCTCAACATCCCATCCACTTAGTTAATGGTATCTATTCTGTGCTAATTATGTGCTAAATTGTGTGATAGGCTGGAAATTAGGGAGGATCAAATATGCTTCCTACTCTCATGGAGCTCACTGTCTCTTAGGGAGCTAAGCACAGAAATGGAAAATTCAACTCAACAAATAAACAATTTAAAATGTGTCCTTGAGAGTCACTCATATTATACAGATTCTTCCTCTTCCTTTCAAAATTTTAAAGACAACTATCATGTCCCAACACCTCAAATGTTTTCTAATTCATTCACCGGTAATTTACTAAATATTTATTGAACACGAACTATAAGGTAGGCACCTTAGGTGTCTTAGGTGTTGCAGACACAGCTTTAGAACAAACAACAGATAAAATGTCTGTGTCATGGAGCCCATAATCTAGTGAGGAGAGATATAATAAGCAAAAAACCCAAATAAATATGTAGTATGTCGGGTTGTAAGGAACCAGGTTAAGAAAAGATAAGGAATCTCAGGAGGATGGGGCATTGCTATTTTACATAGGCTAGTGAGAAAAAGCCTCTCTGAGAAGAGAACATTTAAGTAAAGACTAAGGAACACTTGCCAGGCATTGTACGAGGTCCTGATTACTAGTTATTATGTCCACAGGTGGCAGTGGGTTGAGGATAAAATGTCAGCAAGTAAGTCCACCTTGAGCAAATTATTTTTAAATTACAACTTCATGAATAGGAACTACAGGGACAGTAAAGAAAAAGCAGGTGTAAAACCCAGGAAGTGAAGAGAAAGCAGTGAGAACAAAGAAAAGGGATGTGCAGGTTGCATAAGTCTGGCAAGGGAGAAGCATCCCAGCTATTTCGACTGGTTTTTCCAGGACTACGGCTCCCAGATACATTACTGATCTGAGAGAGAACCCTTCTCTGAATGTGCTTTACTTTTGTCCACGTTCCCCTGTTGGGATGGTCTGACTGGTGCCACCACCTGCTTTATTCTGGATGCCATATGTCTATCAGCACAACCGCAAGGCAGCTGGAGACAGACAAGTCTGGAAAGTGGGCTAATTCCAAGCCTCTCTCGTTTTCCTTTCCCCTTTCCGCTGCTCCTGGGGCATATGACTTCACTGCGTGCAGTCATCCTTGCTTCCCGCTAGAGTAAGTCCCCTGAGAAAATATGAAGGCCATGTTTCTGCAAATTAAACATCTATTTTGTGGTGCCCAGCTGGCTCAGTCAGTAGAGCATGCATCTCTTGATCTCGGGGTTGTGAGTTCAAGCCTCATGTTGGGTGTAGAGAGTACTTAAAATAAAATCTTTAAAAAAAAAAAAAGAAAAATATCTATTTTGATCCCTCTGGGGATTCTTAGACTGTCTAAAATCACTTAATTTCCCTTCTTCAGCTAATTAACATAACTGCAACTTACTTATTCTGAGCCCCAAGCATACCCTACGGTGAAAAGAGAAAATGGCGGCTGTCAATGTAATTTTGTTACCTTTTAAGCAAGACTTTTCTGCAACCCGTAAGTTTATTCTTATTTGCCTTCTGTACTTGTTTCACTCCCCCTCATTTTACTCCAAGCCTGCGCTCTGTTTAAGCTGGTGCTTTAGTAAGTTCAGCAGAATCTCTGCTGGGAAAAGTGGCCTTTTTACAAAATATCTTCTTCAACCTGGGAGAACTGGCATCCCAGAAAAGTAGGAAATAGTGCCAGCATAAGCCATATAGAGCCAGAACGTGCTATGTACCTTTTGTCCATCCTCCCACAATTGTTTCCAACTGGCTGCAATATACAGCTAATGATTTGCTTCTGCTTGGCACCTCTTGAGCACTGACTAGACACAGCGGGTATAGCCTCCCAAGGCGACTTGGCGGTGCTCTCGCTCCAGCACTGTTGTAGAAGGCTCACAAAGCAAATGCCTGATGCCCGACAAGGCAAGTATGCCATTTCACACAGGGCCTGGAAAGAATTTGATGGGCAGGTTCTTAAACATGTTTAGGGGGTATTCAGGTCTCACGACAATGTACCATCTAGATTAGTTCTACTTCCTGAAAACTAATTTTATTTTTATTCCACAAGTATTAGAGACATAATCATGAAAAAAATCAAACAAGGTCCTTGCTTTTATGGAACTTAGGTAGCCTAGTGACAAGTGGTAACATAACCAGAAATTTAAACTTACAGTTTCACCTCTAATGCCTTTTTCACCTCTGGGTCCCTACAAGAAAACAAAAAATGTTGGTTTAGTGCTACTGATAGTTATTTACCAAATGTAGTTGAGGCTATATACAGAAACACGGTAACTTCTGTTTTTGTTTTTTCTATCTAGCAAGCCTTCTTCAGCAAATTTATATAAATTCTAGTTTCCTTTTCCTAAGGTAAGCAAAGCAAAACACAAACAAAAACAACGTATTGATTTATCATGTTGTGCACAAAGTGAGACAGGGATAACAAGCACTCAGTGAAGTCCAAACAGTTGATCTGATAAACAAATACAGAACAATTTAGAAGGGAATTCACCAGTTTAAATTCTTCTAATATTTGTTTACCCCAGCCTTTGAAAACCTTGTTTCTAGGGTGATGTCCTCCTTTTCTTTCATTTTCTCTATTCCTCCTTCTGAGCTACATCCCACAAACTTTGATATGTTGTATACAAGAACATTCAGTTTAAATTATTTTCTAACTTTCCTTGAGACTCCCTCTTTGATCTACGGATTATTTAAAAGTACATGGTTTAATTTTCAAGTATTTGGAGATTTTCTTATTATCTTTCCAGTTTACTGATTTTTACTTTAATTTCATTATGGCCAGAGAACATACCTTGTATGACTTCAGTTCTTTTAGGTTTAGTAAACAATTTTTTATGATTCGAAATATGGTCTATTTCAGTGATTTTGCACGTACACTTGAAGAGAAAGTATAGGCTGTTATTAGATGGACCTACTGTTTAAAAATTTCTGTTAATATTTTTGTTTTCATCCTCGTGGAAATTATATATGTATTTTTTATTTTAAAAATGAGATAGTACTATTCGTCTTTTCAGAAACCTGAATTTACACTTTTACAACATGTTATGAATGTTTTCCATATCAACCCGCATTCCTCCATATAATTATAATGCTTATTTAGTGCTTAATAAACAATAATCTTTTTATTGAATTTCCTATTAGATTATTTCTCATTTTGGTCATGCTAACACTGTGACAAATATCCTTGTACTCTATAAAAATTGTCCTCCAGGAAGTTTGAGTATGCATGCACGCCTGCAATATATGGGGGTGTATGTCTTCTGACACACACCATGTACTATCATTCTTTGTTAATCTTGCAGGCTAAAAATACGATCTCATTATTTCACCATTGATATCACTTCTTGTGTGTTTCCTGTCTTGTTCTGAACTCCTTTTAAACCAGGATATTAAGTTTCAGAAACTAATTTTTAAGATACCTTTATAGAACTCGTTTTTATGCCCTACCCCACCTCCAGCCCAGTATTAATGATTTGGTATGTACGTCTTTTCACACCTTTTTTCCTAATCAAATATTGACAAATATATTTATGTATGTATGGGGTGATTGGTTATATTTTATAATACTGGTATATTATGCTTCAGACTTTTCGCACTTAACAATACATCATGAACAGCCACAAGGCAGCTGAACTAGATATAACTACTTGTTTTTAATAGTTGCACAGTACTCTATGAAATGGCTAGACCATAGTTTACACAACCATTCTTCTACAAATGAACATGTGACTTCAAGTTTTGCTAATACATCCAGTAGTGTGAAAAAAATCTTTGTAAACTTTCCTTAGTGTATACTGAGTGCTTAATTTCTATGGCACGAATTCCTCCAAGTGGAACTAATGGGTCAAAAGGTATACGCATTTATATTTTAACAAATATCTTTCCATGAAGGCTATAATTCACATTTCTACTAGTGATAAACTGTTCTCCCTAAACCCCCTCTGAGAGGTTAGATGTAATATCTCATGATTACTTTAATTTGCATTTATGTGACTGTAAGTTAGGAGAGCATCTTTCCAAATAATTATTGACCTTTTGGATTCGTTCTTCAATTTTCTATTGAGTTTTCTATTTTTTTCATACCAAATTGTAAGAGCTCTTTACACATGAAGTCATTATATATTTTTGCAATTGCTTTTCCTCAACTTATATTAATTTTGTTTATGGAATCTTTTTCCATTCAAAATTTAAAAAATTTTAAGTAAACACATATTCTGTTCTTTTATATAGTTTTAAGATTTCCTTTCTTATATAAAAGGTCTTCTCAACCTTTAAGCTACACTTTAGCTTTCTAGGTTTTTTTATACTTTAAAGTCTTTAAAAAAAAAGATTAAAAAATGTTGGGTGAAATATGGTTCCAATTTCTTACAGCAACAGTGGGACTAAAAATAATTCCATCTCCCTTCCCTGTCATTGGTATAGGAATGGGCATGTGGCTGATTAATGGAAATGAGGAAAAATGCAATGGGAGACTTCTGGAAAAAAGCTTTATTTTTTCCCAAGATAGGGCTTTAGATCATTTTTCACTTTGGATAATTGTGTCTGGATTTAACTGCTGAGAAATTGTAGTCATCTTCTAGAAGTCTAATTATGAAGCTAACACTCAGGGTGGCAGAGTAGAGACATGAAAAGAACCTGGTCTTGGATAACGTGATTGAGTCACTAAATTAACCAAATCTGAAGCCCTTCCTACTTCTGGGCTTCCCATGTGATATAAATTTCCTTATTATTAAAATCAGTTTGATTCAGGGTTCCTATTAACTTGCAGCCCCAATCATCCTGATATACCATTTTTGTTATTTTTTAATACAATTTTTGTTATAATTAAATTCCTATATATTCTGAGATCTAATTCTGGGCTCTAGCCTATTTACACTCATCTATTTGTTTATTCCTTTATACTACCATATAGTTTCATTTACAATGACTTAGAAGTAATGTTTCCTTATTTGGAAAAATAAATCTTTCATCCCCCACCACTATTTTTTCCCCCCACAAAGTATTGGCCATTCTCAAGTGCTTATTCTTTCATTGCGGACTTTTCTTAGAAGTTTCTTCTTAGAATGGAAAAAATGGAATATGGAAAATATTTGATGTGCATGTTGAATATCATAAGGACCTTTAAGAACTAGCTATAAATAAAAGATATTTAAATTGAGCCATTTCTTCATTATAGTTTCCTTGACCAACTAATATTTCACATTTTTGACAGAGAACAGTCATTCGGTAATCACAAGTATGTGTTTCTTAGCTTGCTGAAGAACCACCCACCAAAATCTGAGAATTCTCTCACTTACAATCTCCCACTTAGACTAGATAGCTCTGAGTGGTAAATGCTGAAAATCTAGAAAAATGTTGAGTTATACTTTTTATTTGCAAAAACAAAAATTCAACAATTTTGGTGGGAAATTCTTCCCTAATTTACCAAAGAGAATATGCTTTATACTCAAAGTATTCCATTTTATATATTAAGACTCCGTGTCTCTCCATATAACACTTTCAAAGGATTCAAAATATTGATTCCCTGCAGGGAATACATTTTCCTCTCCAATCTCAATTTGCCCCTACTTACTGGGTTCTTCCTCTTGTATATTTACACTATTATTAGTATTGTAAAACTTTCCCCTGACCACTCTGCCAACCATTGTCTTATTTTTCTGTTTTATTTCATATTCAAATTTCTAAAGGCACTGGCCTCTACTAGCTGTCTCAGTTCCCTCTCCAGACACAGCTTGGTTGGGGGCAGAAAGAGCACTAATCTTGAAGGAAGAAACATCACCTATGTAATTCACTAGCTGTACCACCTTGAATAACTAGGTGAACCTCTGTAAACCTAATCTGTTTCCCCATGTCTTTATAAAGATTTTATTTATTTATTTGACATAGAGAGAGATCACAAGTAGGCAGAGAGGCAGGCAGAGAGAGGGGGAAGCAGGCTCCCTGCTGAGCAGAGAGCCCGATGCAGGGCTTGATCCCAGGACCCTGAGATCATGACCTGAGCCGAAGGCAGAGGCTTTAACCCACTGAACCACCCAGGCGCCCCTGTTTCCCCATGTCTTAAATAGAAATAATAATACCTACTACAAAAATTTGCTGTAAGAATTTAAGAAAAGTTATTAACTATTTATATTTACTTCCTTCCTTATTGTAGTCTGTACTTTATCTTCTACTGTAATTTATTTTCTTAAAGATCACTGTTAACCACTCCTTACTTGAAATTCATCTATCTGAACCTTGTGCTTTTCTGTTTTTCCTGGTATTCCCACCAACTACCTCTTTTGTTTATAGTGGGTGGGCACTTCCAAAGACTCAAATCTTGGCTGTCTGCACTTCTTTTGCTATGCATTCTCCTTCAGAAAATGGATTCTTTTCATTGCTTTAGTGATCACCTCTATCCTAATGATGCTCAGCCCCTTCTCCCCTGGTCCAGTTCTATTTTCCTTTCTCAACTCCAATTTTAGTGTCTACCTCACTATACACACCTTCTTCATTACACATATGGTCTCTAAGTTCTCAGGAATCACCTTCTAGATGAAAATGTACATCTATTTTTGCCCTTGGCTTCTCAAATACTCAGAGTGATCCTTTTTGGATTACTCTAGAAATAGGATTAAAGAGGAAAAAACAAGAATATGAAAAAGAAAAAGAAGACCCATATTGTAACAAACTTACAGTTCTACCTGTTGGGCCTATTATACCTTCTTTGCCAAAGGGGCCAGTGTTTCCCTGTTGGGGTAAAAGAAAATCAGTCAGTCTCACTGCAAGTATAATGCAGAAAAATTCTAGAAAATTTCTTACACAACAGTAAAATAGTCAATGTCCACATAATTCCAGTTTTTAGTATAAAATCTTATAATATTAAAAGAAATCATAGTACTTTTGATTTGCAGTATGTGACATAATTCTATATATTATTATAGATTCCTATCATAAGAGTTACATCTGTATAATTTCTAACAAACTGATAAATTAGCATTACAATTTTTGTGTGGTGATAACTTCAATGATGCCATTTTACATGTGGGTTATTACATAACAAATGCAATTACTTTACTGAAAAAAAGACTACATAGAATGGTGAACAAAATTATGAATAACTTTCTTTACAGAGGTTGAAGGAGATGTCTGAGTGACTTGCAGGATGGAATTGAGAGAAGGTATGGGAAAGAAACAAAGAGCATCGTATGTGACCACCTTCAGTTTCTTCATCTTAAATAAGATTGCCTGTATCATAGGGCCATTGTGAGACTTAAATGTGAAAAATCACTTTGAAACTGTAAGCTTTATTGATTATGAAGATAACCTTGAATAAGTTCAATCTGGTCAACTCTTCCCAAACTATGTATGGAAGCTGTCTTTTTTTTTAAATTGAAGTATAACTCACATACCATATCTTAGTAGTTTCAGGTGTACATCACAGTGACTCAAAATTTTATAATTACAAAATGATCCCCACATTAAGTCTAGTTACTATCTGTCAGTATACAAAGCTATTACAATATTACTGACTACATTTCCTATTCTATAGATTATATCCTCATGACTTACTTATTTTATAACTGGAAGTTTGTACCTCTTAATTCTCCTCACTTATTTTCCCCACCCCAACCCCTCCCCTCCTCTCAGAATCAATAGTTTTTTTCCTTATATCTATGTATCTGCTTCAGTTTTGTTTTGTTGGCTTGTTTTATTTTTTAGATTCTACATACAAGTAAGATCATGCTGTATTTTCCTTTCTCTGTCTGACTTACCATTTCTTTATGAATACAAAATACCCGTTGTAGTTATTTTCCTTCAACCTCCACTCCCACGCCCACTTGCAGCAAATTTCAGTCTTTCTGGCTCGCACTTAACCTGAATTCTTAAATGTAGGTATCTAATAGGCTTTCTCATTATCCAACTTCTACCATGGTACAGAAAATACTAGCAATTGAGATCATTATGTCATAAAGTCTATCCACAGATAGCCTAGAATGAGAGAAATTAGCTGGTACTATAAAAGTAAATCTAATGGAATCACTTTTAAATACAAAGACTGACTTTAAGTGGTAATTTGTAAATATGGTACCCAAATCTCAAAGATCTACAATCAAATCAAGACACGGAACACTACATCAAAAACTAATGATGTACTGTATGGTGACTAACATAACACAATAAAAAAAAAGAGAGTTGATTTCTTAAACTAATCAAATTTAAGCCCTAGATCGGTTTATCACTGAAAAAAAAGTCAAAAGTTTTCATCTAATGAACTTGACCATGATCTGATTCTCTAAAATAGTGATTTGTTAAAAGAATGGAGAGGTATATATGAACTCTAGAAAACAGTAGACCAAACAGCAAAAAATTGTCTATGTTTATCTACATGTGTCTGAAAGATAAGGTGTTATGATTTTATATATTATTAATTTTATATTTTTAGGGAGGGAGAGAGAGGTGGTGGGGGAGAGGCAGAGGAGGAGGGAGAGAGATAATCTCAAGCCAGCTCCATGCCCAGAGTGGAGCATGAAGCAGGGCTCCATCTCACAATGCTAACATCATGACCTGAGCGGAAATCAAGTCGGGCACTTAATAGACTAAGTCACCCAGGTGCCCCTGAGGCATTATGATTTTAATGGCTGGTACCAGTTAACTACATAAAAATATCTTTGAAATGAAGAAAAATTAATCCAGATTTCCTATTTCAATTAATTTATTTGTCTAGTATTTATTGATTGTTGAGCAAGAACTAGTTACTAGGCCACTTAATATCCATTCTATATTCTAATTATGCAATTAGCAGGCAATCTTATAACACATTATTTAGTCAACCAGCTGTGGATTCAGATTTGGCTCTTCTACTTACTAGCCAGATATGGCCTTGAGCAAATTACCTTTCAGAGACTTAGTTTCCCCACCTGAAAAATGGGAATAATGGCATCTCTCACAGGATTTTTATCAGGATTAAATGATATAAGGGACACAAACTAAACACTGGTAGATAATAGTTTTTTGCCAAATATTAACCTATCACGACTTTTCACTTGTCTTTATAATGACTTAAAAGATATCTGCAATTATTAATTAGTATTCATGAGCAGTGACCAGAACTTTACTAATGATAAACTGATAAAATTTCTGGAGCTGAAAATGCAGTATAGGCTCAGACTCTGGCCTACGGACCCAGCACTTGGGAAGATTCTGTTTAGGACAGATGCTAGGCAGGTGGCCAATATCAAGAAAGGACCAATTAATTGAGAAAGCTTAATAAAACCACAATGAAGGGATTTTTTTTTAAAGATTTTATTTATTTTATTTATTTGACAGAGAGATCACAAGTAGGCAGAGAGGGAGGCAGAGAGAGAGGGGGAAGCAGGCTCCCTGCTGAGCAGAGAGCCCGATGCGGGGCTTGATCCCAGAACCCCGAGATCATGACCTGAGCCGAAGGCAGAGGCTTTAACCCACTGAGCCACCCAGGCGCCCCCACAATGAAGGGATTTAATTAGTAGGGAACTTAATATATGTAAGAACTTAAAAGCGATATTTATTAGAGAGAAGGCTTTCCACGTATAACTCACCTGTGGATAATTAAGAATTGTGCCTTATATAAAAGCACCAACTTTCCATGGTTTTTTAGGAATCATAAAAATAACTAATAAATTTGCACCTGAAGAAATGCTGAGGCGTGTCTTTAAACAAACATTTCTCATGACAACATTGACCTTTATATTACTGAAAATAATTTATTGTAAGAGTTGGAGGAGTGCAAGATTTAAAAAATTTGACTGTTCATTTAATATTTTGCCCAAGACAGTGGTTTTCAGCTGTCAAGTTCTTTGAGATTCTTTTCTCCTGCTTCTGGACCACTCTCCTTCTCTCTGCTGTCTCCACCTTTGCCCCAGTAGCTATTAGTCAAGGGGGTGCTATTGCTACAGTCAAACCACTGTTTGACATTTTATCGCTTTTTTCCCCCCAGTTTTATAGATCATCTCATCAGTTAGGAGACTGTGGTTAATGAAAGCAAAAATAAAACAAAAAGCAAAACGAAAAAACCAAACCAAAACCAGTAATTGCTGATGGCTTATCCATCCTTACTTATATTTGCTACAGTTTGCAATTCTAGGCACTAAACAGCTAATGGAGTTCTTCAGACACCAATCTTTGTAACTCTTTAAGCAGTTCCTCATCACTCTCCAGGGATAGCTACCCCTGAGCTGGGAGCATAGCTACTGGGAAATATTTTTCAAAGTGTGGTGTGAGGAGTTCTGGTCATAGGTAAGCCTCCACCAAGTGGTGCATGAGGGTGGTCTCTAGTCTCAGGTTGCATTAATGTTTAGAACATGAAACTGTTTTATGTTTTTGTTCCTAATGTGAGTTAATAAATACATTATCCAGTATCAACATTAATTCTGGTATGTATTTTCTAAAGTAAGAACAGGGAAAATGGGTGGTCTCTGGGGTCTTTTGTTCAAATTAATATATGAACTGAAAAAGGCTCAGGGATGGGATTTGCATGGGATCTACTGAGTTTCTATCTTTAAAGTCATTTTATTAAGTTATTAATTTGTAGTATATTAATTTTAGAGTTCTTAACGCTAATTCCTAAAAAAAGCAAAGAATCACAATTTCCCAGCAAGTAGAATGACTTTACACTTACTCTCTGTCCAATAGGACCTTTAGGACCTGATATTCCAACAATGCCAGCATCTCCCTCAGGACCCTAAAAATATAATAAAAATAAAAAGTAAAAATCTTTAATTCTATATGAACATTTTACAAGTGAAATAATCTTGTAACAGTCTATTGAGTTGGTTCTTAAAAAATGGAATGTTAATGTAAACGGACAGTTAATGATGTACATGCTGAAGTACTACGGAAGAATTTTTCTGAACTATGCAAGTTACTCTGAAGTACACCAAAATGAGTTCACAGAGGGAGAGAGGGACAGATAGAGTCATGATAAAGCAAGTCGAGTAAAAAGCAATGTAGAATCTAGGTAAGAAGTATATGGGTTTTCACTAATTTTTTCAACTTTGCCGTATGTTTGAACATTTTCAAAATAAAATGCTTAGGAAAATGGAATGTGAGGGGACAGAGGTAAGTTATTCAACAAAATTGGTAGGAAAATATATAGCTACATAAAATTTAAAATTAGTATTTAATATTCAAAATTCAAACATATAACTCTACAAACAGAAATTTTGCAGCTTAGGAAATACAAAGGCTCAAGTCAAAAACTAACTATTGGTATTTCGACATCCTTCTGATGAATAGCAGAAAATGTGTAAACATACCCTGGGGCCTGGGAATCCTTGGAAACCTGTCAAACCTTGAACACCATGTTCTCCCTGCAATGTGAATAGACAGAATAATCATTATTGTGCAATGGTGACCCGGCCTGTAAAATAATACTTAGTGAAGTTCTAAGTTGGCACATACAGGCTGCCCCTTCAGACCAGGCTCTCCACATGGTCCTTGATCACCTTGTGCCCCTCGGTGACCTCTTTTACCTTGAATGCCAGGTTGACCAGGTAGCCCTTGTTCACCCTATGGACAAAAAAAAAGAAAGGTGATCTTCACTTTAGAATCTATAACCATATTGGCTTTTAAGTGATACCCAAATACAGGTCCATCCTTAGGCATAAGTACAAGGCACTGGGGAAATCAAATTCTGCATGGTCATTCTCCCTACCAATATTTTTCACACAAGTAATATTTGATTATAATAGGCAAGAAGTGTAACAGTGGGGAAAGAAAGTTCCAGGGATTGTGGTCATAGTGTGGAAAGAAGAGGGAAGGGGGAACCTAAAATCTAGGAGGAGGATAGTGGGGCTAACGAGAGAATAGTGAGAGGTGGTGTGTGTGAGGGGGGGTGTTTGTATACAATGGAATTTGTATTTTATTTGAATTGGTATAATTTTGTTGTGTTTTCTTCCCCATACATAGATGATTCAGCTGATACCAGAAACAGAGCAGGGTCTCCTGAAGTGTGAATCCTGGCTTTTGCTATGGTTATCTTTTCAATCCTATCATTAAGAAATTTCCATTACCTGTTTCCCAAGGTTCCCCTTTATATATATTCCTTTCATCTCCTAAAATTCCACTTTAAAGATATACTTAAGCACCACTGTTTTATTTGTAAAAGTTAAGTCTTTTCTAAATTTATTTTTATTTTATTTTTGACATGAAAGTTGCAGTATCTTTCACACCACCTCTAAAAATAAGAATCAGGAGGAGTTTAGAGTTAGGTTAATGAAAAATGAAGCTTGGTAGATTTTGATCAAAGATGCTCTAAGATTAGCAAATTATCCTTCACCGTCTAGAAACAAAGATACAGCTTTGGGACTTGACAAATACGGATCCTTGTGATTGTCAGCTCATACTTTAGAGATAGGAATTTTACTTCACTTCCTAGTTTTAGCACTGGGTCAGCTACATTGAATTTTACTGGAAAGAGATGAGTCATTTCCAGTTTACCCAAATGGGTCAGACTACCTGAACATTCTTTAGAACTGAAACTATGAAAATCAAATTAAGAGATGATAATGATGAGGGTGCCAACATCTTAATCCTTGGCTTTAATAAAATTGCTTTAGACATTGGACTCATCTCTTGGTTGTATGGGTCAATTCTGCATTGAGATAGTTCTAAAACAGGTTTTGCTTAGAAAGCCTTATTGAACAGACAATACTCCATTCAATGAATGTTAATGCAAGATTTAATTATGATCATTTTGACTCTAAGAAATAAGCTCTACTCTTATTCAGATTCAGAGAACTAGCAAGTATTTCTAAGAAAGTATGTATCTGGAAGTAAATAAGATTTCTCTTTTTAGGAGGAGACGGTGGATGACAGGGAAGAAGAAACAGAATGAGTCAAAAAGCATTTTTTAAAGCACTGCCAATACTGAGTTAATGAGTTGTTCTGGCAAATTACATGCACTGTGGTTATCATGGGAGATGAGTATGTCCAGGCCACACACTTTCCTTTTCTTCCTAATGTGTTTTTATTATTGGTCAAATTTATTAAAAGCCATTAATCTTACCATCCTGTGACCTAGCCGATGAACTCAGGGACAATATGTTTGTCAATAGTGCTGCTCATCCATCAGAAGAAAATGTTGAAGTACCTTTGGGCCTGGAACCCCTGGGCTTCCTGGAAGGCCTGATGACCCCTTGGCTCCTCGAGGACCTGGAGACCCAGCCAGTCCTGTTCTTCCTGGGCTGCCTCTGGTGCCCTAGAAATAAGAAATAAAAATTGGGGCATTTCCTAAAAATCCATCCAGAGGCTCTGTATATGTAGGAGGGGATGGGGTTCTGAAAGGCTGCTGCTGACACACTGCCCAGGTTTGAGAGCTATCCTGGGCTTTTTTCCCAAATAAGTGAAATATTTAAGTAATGTCTTGACGCACCTTAAGTCTCTAATTTACAGTTAATGTAATGGTCTGAGGTATTTAAAATGAAAATACTGAGGCAGTATAGTCTGTCAGTACCTTCTGACTTAAATAGCCTAGGTGTAAAGTATGTGTGTTGTATTCTAACTATCTGTATTAAATTCTGGGTATGCATGACAACTCTAATAACTGATTAATGTTTCCTTAAGGAAAATAGTCTATGGATATTAACCAGACCTACTGTGGTGATCATTTCTCAATATACATATATCGAATCATTATGCTGTATACCCGAAACTAACATAATATTTTGTCCCTTATATATATTTCAACTTAAAAAAAGATTAAGAAATTAAAAAAAAGTCTCTGAGTGGTTCATTTGTTAGCCCAACATGGAAAATCACTTATTGATATGACTTAAATCATGTCCTCAAAGTAAACTTGCTTAAGATTATTAACTTTTGGCAAGAACAATGGCCTGAAATGTTAAAGACACTGGGGCAGCATTGATAGCCAATTAAAAAACAAGGCAAATGCCTTTGAATGGTTTTCCTTGCCTCTTGATGAATCAATAGATGTTACCAATACTACTCAGTTGTTTATTTTGGGAGCCAGTGCTGTGTTGAAGTGACTGAAGAACTAACCTATGTGGACAGTTTGTAGTTTGACTATAGACGAGAATATTTTCAAAGAATTTAAAATACTAAATCAGTACAACCTCAAGTGGAATCTGCTAAAATGTGATAAAACTGATAGCAATGCATTGGGAAAAGATTTATTGAACAAATTTACAAAACTTGTGAAAATGTAAGGTATTTAAAGCTGTGGATGTTCACTGTATTAGTCACCATCATGTACACTTAGGAAAACACTCATCTACCATGTGTTATTGAACCAGTAGTGTCAACAGTAAATTCCATTGACTCTTGCAACCTTCATCCATTATGTGATATTTTTCTGTGAAAATAGAAACCGAATATCCTAATTTTCTCTATCACACAGCAATTTGACGGCTTAGCAGGGATAAAGTTTTATTGAGATATTTTGAGAATGAGATTGAAATGTTTTTGAACGGGAAGAACCACCCTCAACCTCTATTATTGAATGACGAATGGCTTTGGGAATTAGATTTTGCTGCAATGCCTATATGTGAAGCATATATTTTGGTAGTCATTTCTTTTTCTTTTTTCTTTTTCCCTTTTTTTTTTAAGGGTAAGGGCAGAGGCAGAGGCAGAGGGAGAATGAAAATTTTAAGCAGGCTCCATGCCCAGCACAGAGCCCTGAGATCATGGCCTAAGCCAAAATCAAGTGTTGGATGCTTAACTAAGTAAGTCACCCAAGCACCCCAACTCATTTCTTTTTTTTTTAAGTCTTTTTTTTTTTTTTTAAAGTAATCTCTATACCCAACATGGAGCTTGAACTCACAGCCCCAAGACCAAGAGTCACACGCTCTACCAACTCAGCCAGCCAGGCACTCCATGTCATAGAATCATTTTGATGACAACTAATGTTTGAATCGTAAGTAACATCAAGCAACTTTGTACATTTCCTGTTATGTCAAAAATTAAAACAATAAGTGAGATCTTCATTTCCCACACAAATTTGCAGTGGGTAGATTTTCTGAGCTCAACTCCTTTCAGTAGCATTTTTTAGCAGCAGAGGCGAGAAATTTCTATATCTCAGAATCCATTTAACTGTGCAGCTGGGGGGTTCCTACCTAACAGTTCAGCTGGAAATGCTAATATACAACGTAAAGGCATGCTAGAAGGCAAATAATCAAAAGAATCTAACAGAATTTTATAAATTCCTTCCAAGCAATGAATATGCACAATTAAAATCATATGTTCATGAATTTGGCAGTAACTATATGTGTGAAAAGAATTTTCAAAGATAAAATTTGGAAAACATGCAAAATCTCATTATAGGTCAACATTAATAAAAAGAAAATTTTTGATGATAGGGAACTGTAATAAGCTAAATGTTATCTCTCCTCCCACAAATAATTCTATTTTTTCTCATTAGTAAACTTGTATTACAAAAAAATTATACTAAATTATTATATTTTGAATTTCATAAAGAAAAGTTTGATGAAAGAAAATCTATTTTTTCTCGTTATATAAGTTCTTAAATAATACCCTTAATTTTGCCTCTTGCCCTGCAAAGCCTAAAATAGTTACTAATATTTACAGAAAACATTTGCTGACCCCTATTTTAGGAGATGACTGCTATTTTTGAGTTGATTCTTGGGATATTAAACCGAGTTGTGCAATCATTCTTCTAGGCATGCAGCAAAGATGACATATGATATAGAATGCTGTATCACATAATATAGAATATCATTATGTGAAAGGAAGGTCATGGGAAGCCCTATGAGGAATATGAATATAAATAAAATATGGTCTTTGTTTTCAAGAAGCTTAAAATTAAGTGAAAAAGATAAAATGTAATATATAAATAGTTGTAATAAAGACAAATATTTTAATAATTGCCAGATGCAAAGAGAGATACAAAGCAAATACTAGAGGGGTCCTGAATAGGGGAAATTATCTTTGGTGCTAATTGAAAAAGGAATTACTGAGAAAGTAGAGTAGAACAAGATCATAAGATAAAGATATTGCTGGGGCATCTAGATGGCTCAGTCAGTTAAGAGTCCGACTCTTGATTTCGGCTCAGATCATGATCTCATAGTTGTGAGATGAAGCCCTGCATTAGAGTCCCGTGTCCAGCTCTGTGCTGAGCATGGAGCCTTCTTGGGATTCTCTTTCCCTTTCCTCTGCCCCTCCCCCTGCTTGTGTATGTGCTCTCTCTCTCTCTCAAAAAAATAAAAGATAAAGATATTGCCCTTAAATTTACAAATATGATAGGAGAGGTGATTTGTCAAAAATAGAGTCATTTCTATGACTCTATTCTAGAAGGCCTGGTTGGGAGAATAAGATTTAAAGATAAAGCCAATTTTGAATATAATACTGAAGTATTTTTATTTTTTCCCCAGGTTATTTCTTCCAAATTATATCATCACATACCTTTTCATTCTTTTACTTGTGGTAAATAATTCAACATAGTTAAAGAATTACCTTTTCCAGGTAGATTTTCTTCATGATCACAAAACTGACTAAAATAGCAAATGAAAATGTATTTTATATTACTAGGTGCCATGTACTATGCTGGGCACTTATAGGGAGACACCTACAGGATATAGGTTCATATTCCTTAACTTGATCTCTAAACCTTTTTTTGTCCCAATCTACATTGACTATTTTATCTCTTACCATTTCTCTATGTTAGTGGCTCTCAATATATGTAAGGAACAATTATGAGGACAAAATCCTCCTTGGGGGAAGGTGAAAGAGAGAAAAGAAAGAGAGACAGAAGGACAGTAGGGGAGAGAGCGAGAAGGGGGAAAGGTAGGGAGAGAGAGAGAGAGACAGAGAGGGAGGAAGCAGGGCTGGGTAGATAGAAAAGAGAGAGAGAGAGAGAAAGAGATCCGCGTTGTGAACTTAAGATTCAGGTGGTATGGTTCTCCCATGTTGCTTGCATCATTAACGTAAGTGCGCTAATCTCTACTTCCTTCCCCTTGCCACATGAACTTGAGAACTCTGGATTCATGTAATCTATCCCATTTCTTTCCTCTTGCCACACAAATCCTGGATTCATGACATGGTGTCATTTTAGAACTCATCAATGCAAGTGAAAGCAAATCCAGTAATAGTCATCTGAGACTCTGGGATATAAAATTTCAAAAATGTTCAGTGAAGACATAGCTGTTATACCAATGGCCAGGTCTCGAATAGGACTATGAATTTACAGAAAAGGCAAGTCTCAAAACAAAATTCTGATAAACGTTGTCCTCCTCACTAAAAACAAAAACGGGTGAGAAATCAGAAGAAACCAACGGCTTGCAGAGAAGGAAGGGTATGTAAGCAAGGAAAAACAAAACATACAGACTTAGGTCAATATACAGACTTAGTTCCAGAGTTAAACTAGGTGAAAAGTAGATCAGTGCAAGGATTAAAAAAAAAAGCGTGGATTGTCTTGCAAGGCTGTGAATATCCTATCCTTGAATGTATTACAGAAGTAACAGATGCCACAGGGAAAGGATAACACATGACATTACCTGAGACAATTTTAGGATACCTCGACATTCCAGAATTCTAATATAGTAGCACTTCACTTGTAATTTTAGGCAATTTTTTAAGAACTTTATTCACCAACAGGGAAAAAAATGTATCTTTCGGGTGATACATGGACAACAGACTGAATGCTGAATGCTCCCAAAGTCAATAGATATTTTTTAGCTGAGAATAAAAGGACCCTAAGACTAATCCTCAGGGTTAACTAAAAACTAGAAACTTTACTTGCAGTGCTATCACACATTTAACAGAGCACAATGAATATGTTCCAAGTCATTTACTGTTCATGTTAGTTTCTTAGAGAGAAATTTGAGGATAGTAGCAGAGTGTTCTGGACAAAGTTCCAAACAATATTTCATACAAGTAGAGAACAAATATTTCTTATTGTGAACACAAAGATGGATGAGTAATTTTGCTTTCAAGAGAAACAGATGCTAATGCCTAGGCATTCTTTCCAGTGTCTTCTAAATGATTTATTTAAAACCAATCAGCAAAGAGTAAGTCATTCTGAGAAAATTTTAAAAATAAAATCATATTTGGGACGCCTGGGTGGCTCAGTTGGTTAAGTGGCTGCCTTCGGCTCGGGTCATGATCCCAGGGTCCTGGGATCGAGTCCCACATCCGGCTCCTTGCTCGGCAGGGAGCCTGCTTCTCCCTCTGCCTCTGCCTGCCACTCTGCCTGCTTGTGCTCGCGCTCTCTCTCTCGCTGACGAATAAATAATAAAAAAAAAAAAATCTCTAAAAAAAAAATAAAAAAAATAAAATCATATTTAATTTGTTCAGAGATGCTAAAACCAATGAACAGTTTACCTCAGTTTTAAAAAAAGTTAATAGTGTGATAAGAGTACATGATGTGTCCATGGCTAGAGACTTCCATTATCCTCAGATGGGGGTCAGATTCCCTGCTGAATAAGGTTTTTTTTTAATTAACATATAATTGACATATAGTATTATGTAAGTTTAAAGCCTACATAGTGTTGTTTTGGTACATTTATGTTTATGTATTACAATGTGATTATTACAGTAATGTTAGCTAATACCTTTATTATATCACATGTTTACAATTTCTTTTTTATGCTGAGAACAGTTAAGATTTAGTCTGCTAGCAACTTTGAAATTTACAATATGGTATTGTTGACTATAATCACTATGTTGTGCATTAGATCTCTGGAATTTATTTATCTCCTAGTTATAAGTCTGTACACTTAAATTGGTTTTCAACTCTGCAGGAAGTGTGGATCTTGACTGGACTGAAACTGATGACTGCTTGGGCCAGTCAGTAATCAACATCATCAGCCACAACAAGAGTTACTTTTTACTGAGTGTCTTCTGTGTATCAGAAAGCATAATGGTAAAAAAAAGAAAAAGAGAAAAGGAAAAAAAGAAAAAAAGAAGGAAACAATAATGGTAATAAGGTATTGTTTTATTTAATCTGACGTCAGTGAAGGAAAGAAGAGGGACTCCTTATCTTTCACTTTGACTTCCCCGTGGGGGAAGGAAAGAAGGGTACATATGTTTATGCATAAAACTGCCTTTCTTCTGGAATTGAATGGAAAGATCTGGGATGGAAAATGGAGTTATCTGCATACATTCAGAGGACACAAAGAGAAAGATTTTGGAACAATGATGACTGGTTTGTATATAATAGTGAAACATAAAGTGAATGTCACTGTGTTACTTCCTAGGCCCCTTAATTTAGATGTCTTAATTTCATTAGAATTGAAACAAATATATTAAGGAATAAATAACAAATAAAAAATTTTAAGTACAGGCAAAAATAGAAATCCACATTTTAAAGTAGATTAAGAAAGGAAAACCATCTTTAAAACTATGTTGAATGAAAAGACAAATATTTTTATATTAATTTTATTGATGTCTCAACAGCAGAATGATAAATTTAAAACGATACTAAACTTCAAATTAGTTGATGTTTTTCTTTACAGTAGCACCTTGAAAATTACTAGAAAGTTTTTTCCTTTCCCTACTTCCAAGCATCTTCTGTGCTCATACCATTATGTTTATATAGTTATTTACCATGTGAAAAAATAGCAATTAAAATTAACTTACTTTCTGTAGTCCAAAAAAATAAGTATGATGCCCTAAATTTTCTTGCATTATTAGGCAACATAAGTACTGCATTTTTTGTTAAGCTGGCAAATCAATGAGTTATAAAAGTAATGCTTTGCTTCCTTATTCCAAGCAACTAAAAACACTCCTGTTTAAGTAGAATTTCTCATTTTATTTGGTTTACTAAATATATCCCCCTAGGAAAGAATTGGCTGTTTAAAAAATGTGGGATAGTAATTATTAGGTAATTATATGCAAGGCTATATTATATAAAAATAATGTAGCATTCATAACATTTTCCTTCAGTGCTAGTCATAAGTAATGTGGCCAAATGCTGGAAATAAGATTTATGAATGAGCTGTACACTAAAGTTGGGAGGTAACTTTAGTTCTGAATCTCTAAACATACTAAAGCTTATGGAACTTGGAGCAGGGTTGAGACAAGTCATAAGGCAGTGGAGACAAGTCAGGTCTGCTTGACTTAGGTCTATTCCCAATAGTATACAAAACTAACTCTTGTTCAGCCTTAATGAATACAGGCATTTCAACATTGTATTACCTCACAGAAATTATTTATACATTTGGACAGTGCAATATTGGGCAAAATTAATATATCTAATGAAATCTCCTTTACTCAGGTCTTAACCTATAATCACAGGACTAACAGGGACTGAAAGAGGATATTTCATTTATACTTTGGATCTTAGACATGTCTAGGCTCACACTACTATGAAGAAATAAATGTCCCTCTTTTATTTGAGAAATAACAAATCTATGCCCATATCTCTTATTTGATCCTCTGATAACCCCGTGAACATGACAATTCTTTCCTAACTGCAGGTTTTTCCATTTTGGTTCCTTCGCATAGTATGTTTGTTCCTCATTCTTTATATACCTGGCTCAGCCTTACCTTCTCAAGGGAGATACAGTATAACTATACCCAAGTATGACCACCTTTATGAAGCCTCCACTGTCTATTCCATCTATAATCTATCTCCTATATGCTCTATCTCAAAACCCTATTTCTTTCTTTCATAGCATTCAGCAAATTTGGAATTACCTGATTTCTTTATATATGGACTACTAACCAATTACTGGGCTGATTCATATTACATTATGAATTCTTTTTTTTTTTTCGCTTAGGTAAAAAATGGTCAAATGTTGGGACGTCTGGGTGGCTCAGTTGGTTAGGTGTCTGCCTTCAGCTCAGGTCATGATCCCAGGGTCTTGGGATCAAGTTCCACATCAGGCTCCCTACTCAGCGGGGAGCCTGCTTCTCCTTCTGCCTGCAGCTCTCCCTGCTTGTGCTCTCTCTCTCTCTCTCTCTCTCTGACAAATAAAGAAAATCTTTTTAAAAAATAGTCGAATGTCAGACATTTCTTGCTGTTCCATGTATGCTTCATGGAGGCAGTTCTCTGTCTATCTTGTTTAGTGCTATATTCTCTAACTCCTGGCTCATATTAAGCACTGAACAAATATATGTTAAATGAATGAATGTTAGCTTAACCGTGAATATCATTATGGGAGGATGATAATAGTAATAAGGGCATGTAGTCTGCTAAACACTTCACGTACAAACCATATGAAGTAGGTATTATTACGTTCCTGTTACAGATGATGCTTAAGATGTTAAGTAGCTGAAACATCTTAATTTTATTCAGGACTCCAAAGTCACAGTTATTATGCAAAGACCATTCATTCTTCAAATATTTATCAAGCTTCTTCTTCTTCTTTTTTAAAGATTTTATTTATTTGAGAGAGAGAAAAAGAGAAAGAGCATGAGTTGGGGGGGAGGGAGTGGGACAAGTAGACTCCCCACCGAGCAAGGAGCTGGATGCAGGGCTCGATCCTAGGGCCCTGGAATCATGACCCCAGCCAAAGGCAGATGCTTAACCGACTGAGCCACCCAGGCACCCCTATTGACCTTCTTCTATGGCCCTGAGCCTGCTCAGTGCTAGGGCTCCAAAGATGAATAAAACACAACCCCAAATCTACATGAGTTTGCCATCTTTTGTCGCAGAAAGACATGAAGATATGTAATCAGCAACCATGTGATCTGTGCTCTGATGGAAGCAGTTTGGAGCACTGAGGCTTAACTCTGACTGGAGAGTCCAAGGAAGAGTGTCTGAAGGAGATAACAGTTCAGTTAAGTCCTGAAAGAGCAAGAAATTGTTCATCCTAAAGTTAGAGAGAAAGACGGAAGAGCTTTCCAAGCAGAGGGCATAAATGACATGTACAAAGGCATGAAAGTAAGGAAAATATACAGAATTTGGGGGGAATATCTAAGTAATTAAGCATAGCTGAATGGGTATAGTATAGTAGTTAAGAACACAGGCTCTGAATCTATATTGCCTGATTTTGAATTCTGGCTCTATTGTTTGTTGTCTATATGACCTCAGGCAAGTTACTTAGTCTCTCCGAGTCTCACCTTCATTTTCTGTACCCTAGAGATAATAGCTATACCTACTTCATGTTTCTTTTTTCTTTCTTTTTTTTTTTTGTGGGGATTAAATAGCTTCATACATATTCAGAACTTTGAATAATTCCTGGCACACAGTAAGCATTTAATAATTCTTAGCTGTCATTATCACTGAAATGCATAGCAAATGTGAGGAGAAAGGTAGAATATAAGACTGGAAATGTAAACAGAGGCCGGATCATGAAGATCAACATTACACAAGGAGTATGAACTTCATTGGATTGGGAGTCACTGAAGAGAGAACTAGGAAAGTTACATCCTTTAGCAAATTTTTCATTTTGTTGCTAATAAGCAGCCAAACAGGCTGTGTTTTGTCTGTTCTGGAAGAGTTCCTAATGAGCAATAAATGGGCCAAAACAAGCAGCTGGGGGAAGAGGGAGAAAGTAGCAATCAGGATAAGCCATAACTGGAAATCACCCTTTTAATAATCAAGAGTTGACAGGATCTGCTGAATGTAGATCTGGCAAAGGCAAGCATGTTTCTTTTTCCAACATATGGTGAAGAAAGAAATGTATCTTCTCAGAAACAGGAGTTTCTTTAGTGCGACTAGCTCACAGGCTAGAGAAGGCCACAGATGGGTGGCAGGGCTGCTGGTGTTCCTAACAGACGCTTCCATGGTGGTCCTGCTACTCTGTGCTTGGACTATGAGTGGGCTTATGAAGTGTGTTTTTCCTTCTTATACTGGACACAATCCACAGCGGAAAACTCAAGACTTTCGATGTTCTTTTAGCACAAGCATCTCATTTTCTATAACACTTAAGCCTGTGTTCACCTGACAAAGTGCAAAGTCAAGATTGAAAAGCCTTGATTTGTCTTAAGTCAAGATGTTAGGTTTGTTTCTTTCCCTCTCTTCCAATAACCAATTTTATTAGTTGTAGCAATAAAAAATAAGAAGACTGGTAAGCCTTCATTCTGATGACAAACAGATTTATGATCTTTGCAGGCAAAAGTTGTTTTCCTTTTTCATAAATGATTGAGGCACTACAGAAGTCCAAAGTGATGAAAACAGCATGGTAGACTCATTTACTACAGATGTGCTAAGTTGACTAGTCTAAAAACACTCATTTATACAGAAGGAAATTCACGCAGGCAACTGTGAGCCTCCCCAATACTGTGCTTCAGTTATAGTCACATGACTTTGAAAAAACACTGAAACTGTGGAATGAATATGCCAAGAATTCTTTAACTCCTTGGCCACATCAAAAAAAGAAAGAACATTGTTTAGGAAAATCAGGCAGTTGCATAATGCTAGAAATCCCAGAATAAATATTTTTCTCAGTGGAAAAATCCAGCCGTCTTTAAAGGTAAGCCAAGAAACACCGCAGTGCCATGATTTAAAAAAATAAAATAAAAATTAAAAAAAAAAAAAAAGACCAACGGAAAGATGTCCTTATCCGTTGCTGAAAATATTCCAGGGAGTATGCTAGTATTTAGAGACTGTGTTACTTTCTCTTAACTAGTTTTTCTACTGCCATAGTAAGTTTCAGAAATAATTAGAAATGACCAATTAGCCATTGTTGTCTAATGTCACTGATCAGACTAGTTCTTTATAAAGCATCACCATTTTAATTTTATATCATATATTCTACAGGAAATAGAAACATTTGTAGAAAATATCTCCATACTCATAAATACCAATAGCATGTGTAAACTTTGGGATTATAAAGGGGATTCCTCAAGGGAAAGTTATTTTTTTTTTATTTTGATGGATACAAAACACTTCAATATTTATGACATCCTGATATTCAAAGTATGCATGTGAAATTTTTCTAACTTATTCTTTGAAAATGTTAAAGGTAAGAGATGATGAATTATGATCTGATACCTAATTGCTTACTAATGGCAATAGCAGATACCATTCAACTTCATGGCCCTGGGCGATATACTGCAGCAATATTCAACATTATTGTAATTCATTTCAATTCCTTTCATCACAAAATTCCATGAGATTCTTATACTAGCCCTATATAAAGGGACATGAAGCTCAGAATCTGTTTTTTAAAAATGACGGCCCAGTTAGAAGTAGAATAGCTTCAGAAGTAGAACTAGAATGTACATATGTTTTATTGTCTGACTAATTCATACTCAGATTCTCCGTTCTCTTGATTATGTCTTCAGCCTCTCTGTCTCTAGTAGGTCCATCCAGCTTTTAAATGTGCTCAAGGTTCTCTCACTTCAAAATAACTTCTACTTTAATTTCAGTTTCATCTCTAGTTATTGTCTTACTTTCTCTTTTAGAGCCAAATTTCTCCATTGAATTGTCTGAATACCTGATTTCTTCACTGCCCACTCTCCTCAAACACTGCAATCCTACTTCTGCCCCAACTAATCAAGTCAAATGGCTGTTTGCTGAAGTTACCAATGACCTCCATATTCTAAAATATAATGGTTATAATTTTATCTTTTTGAGATTTTGGTACTAGTCAGGGTCCTTATTTGCAAACACCAGAAGCCAATTATGGAAAATTTTAACAGAAAATTTACTGAAAAGGCACTGAATAGCTCATAAAATCACAGGTAAATCCAGAAAGCCAGGTTTGGAAAATACACAGAATTAAAGGAAGTTTAGGCAGCCAGAATTTGGACACTGCAGTGTGCATCACCGTAGCTGCTGGACATGGACTCCTGCCACTGCCACTAGAACAGAATCTCTATTATCCCGGCTTCTGCATATCACAAACTCCCCAGCCAAAGGTCTTGGTGAACATAACTGATTGGTTCAGCCTAGGTCATGGGCCTGTGTCCTTGTTTCAAGGAGGAACTGGAAGATGAGAGTCTAGCGTTTGACTTCTGTAGAAAGGGGCCTCCCACTGGGGTGCCTTGGTGGCTCAGTGGGCTAAGCATCTGACTTTTGATTTCGGCTCAGGTCATGATCTCAGCATTGTGAGATCGAGCCCTGCACTGGGTTCCGTGTTCAGCAGGGAACCTGCTTGATGATTCTCTCTCTCTGTCCCTCTCCCTCTGCCCCTACCCCACTCTCACTCTCTCTCACTAAAATAAATCTTTAAAAAGAAAAAGGAAAAAAAGTGGCCTCCCTCACCAAGATCAAACAGAGAGTAAACACAACATTTATAAAATGAGGTAAGATGCTGAGTAGCCAAAAAAATAAAATTAATAAAACACATGTCCAATACAATCTCTCAGGATTATTAAATATAGTTGATGACTTATTCCTTGAAATATTTTTTGCTAAGTTTCCATGACATTATATTCTTTTTCTCCTATTAGGATCACTCCCTCTCAGTCTCCTTTGTAGTCTCCTCTTCTGCCTTTACCTGACTTCTAAATGATGGCATTCCTCACAGCTTGGTACTGGACCTTCTTTCCATTGTTTACTTAATATTCATGTTTTTCTTCATTTGTTCCCCAAATCTATTCACTGCTCTTTTCTCTATCTTGCTATTTGTCCTGGGAATTTGACCTTCATGGACTGCATCACCTGGGTTCTCTTGTCCAGTCTTGACTTTCAGTTGAGTTTGGTCAACGGGATACACATCACTAGGATATTAGAGGAGGGAGGCATACTGCATTTACTTCTCCCTTTTCCTCCTGGCTTGGACATTCTCTCAGTGGCTGGGTTACTTTCAGCTACAGCTCCTTTGAGCTGCTCCCTTCCCAACAGCTCCAGCTCTCAACTGGAGTCTCAACTTGACATTATTTCTTTCCTTTAACCTTTCAGGTCTAAGGGCAGTAAACACTTCCTACTGCTGATAATCTCTGGATTCCCCCAACATCCCTTACTGACTGTCTTAACCCTGTCAACATTTCTGTAAATATTCTATTCAATATTCAAAAGTAGAGTATTTCATCTACTTTTTAACATGACCAATTAAGTACATTTGTATATGCCGATGACTGTCACATTTATATCTGACCTCCTCTCTGAGCTCTACGCCAGAATATTTAATTGCCTACTTAACATCTCCACCTGAATCTTATAACCTGCCCATAAAATTTGGGTCTCTTTCAGTGTTTGCTTTTTTTAGTGATGGGCACTATGATGCACTGAGTTAGAAACTCGCACAAGTTAGAAATCTGGAAGTTATCCTTGACATCCCTCTCTTTCCCTTACCTCCCATAATCAAATATCAAAGCTACTTCCTAAATACTACTAAATCCACCCACTTCTTTCCATTTCCACTTTACTAGTCTAGTCCAAACCATGGACATGTGTAGCTTGGAACACTGCAGTACATAGTCTTCTAATAGTCTCCTGCATCTACTCTTGCTCCTTTCAATCCATTTTCCATAATGAAGCCAGAAGGAGTCCCCTAAAAATGTAAAATTAGATAATGTCCCTCAGTAGGGTTCTACTGTCTTCAGATAATGTTCAATATCCTTAATATGTCCTTCAACACACGCCATGATGTGGTTCCTGTATACCTCAATGGTATCTAGCCTACATCTTGCTCATCTTGCTCACTGAACTTTAGTCACAATTGCTCTTGTTTTGGTTCTTCAAACATACTAGGTTCTTCCTAGCTTTTTATATGTGGTTGTTTCTGCGTAGAATTTTTCTTTCTGGCTTTCCTCACCCACAATGATCATTCCTAATTTATTAACTCCTACTTATCGTTCAGTGTTATCTCTCTTTTCCTACCCCCTCATATCAAGCCACTTTACTGAGGTATAATTAACATAAAGTAAATTGCAAAATACGTAATTTGATCAGTCAGCATAAGGGATTTCACACGTCTGTATAATCACACAATCATCACAATCAAAATACCGTATCATTACCACAATCCAGATCATCACAATCATCATCACAATCTAGATAACGTATCTTCCTCTTCCCCCAAAAGTCTTACCCTGTCCCTTTGTAAGCCCTCCTTCTCACACCTCCCTATATGCACTCCATCCAGGATATCCCTGATTTGCTTTCTGTCACTACAGATTAGTTTACAATTTCTAGAATTTTACATAAGTTGAATCATACAGTACGGGCTTTTTTTGGTCTTTTTTTTTTTTTTCTTCAAGTAGGCTCCACATCCAGTGTGGAGCCCAATGTGGGGCTTGAACTCATGACCCTCAGATCAAGACCTGAGCTGGGACCAAGTTGGATGCTCAACCTACTGAGCCAGCCAGGTACCCCTGTCTGGTTTTTTCCCCTCAGCATATTTGAGATTCATTCATGTTGTAGCATATATCAGTAGCTCATTCTTTTTATTGCAAACGAATATTTCATTGTACATATGTACCACAATTTTTTCAGCCAGTCATCTTTTGATGAACATTTGGGTCGTTTCCATTTTGAAGCTATTACAAAGATAAGTGCTATAAATATTCATGTGTAGGTTTTTGTGTGGACATATGTTTTCATTTCTCTTGGATAAGAATAGAAAGGCTGGGTCCTATGATAGGTATATGTTTAATGTTTTAAGATACTGCCAATGCCAAAATTGACATCCTAATACTATTAAGTGTTCTGACCTGTGAATGTAGTATATATACCACTTACTTAGGTCTACTTTAATTTTTGTCAGAAATGCTTTATAGTTCTTATCATATAGGTATGTACTTTTTTGGGGTCAAATTATCCCATTTTGGCATTATTGAAAGTACTTTTATTTATTTATTAATTTATTAATTTATTATTTATTTTTATATATTTTTAAAAGATTTTATTTATTTATTTATTTGACAGAGAGAAAGAGATCACAAGTAGGCAGAGAGGCAGGCAGAAGGAGAGGGGGAAGCAGGTTCCCCACTGAGCAGAGAGCCCAATGCAGGGCTCGATCCCAGGACCCTGAGATCATGACCTGAGCCGAAGGCAGAGGCTTAACCCACTCAGCCACCCAGGAGCCCTGAAAGTACTATTTTTTAAATGTCACTTTCTGAATGTTCGTTGTTAGTATATAAAAATACAATTCAAATTTGTATATTGATCTTACATCCTGCAACTTTGCTAAATTTACTTAATTTTTTTTGTAGATTCTTAAAGCTTTTCTACATAGATGATCATGTTGTCTGTGAATAAAGACAGTTTTATTTCTTCCATTCAATCTTGGGGATTTTATTTCTTTTTATTACCCTGACTAGAACCTTATTGCAGTGATTAGAACTTCCAGTACAGTGCTGAATGTGTTATTTAAATATAAGAAGGTAATACAGATATCTTTACACAAATGAGGCCTCAGAAGGTTTGTCTCACAAATACCTACATTGGAAATACTTTTTGGAGAAAGTACTGAAATAATAATAGAAACAAATTCAGGAGAGTCTATAGAAGTTATTCAAAGTAATAGTGATCAAATAGCTTAATTAAGTTTACTCCCCAAAAAATAAAAAGCAATGGAAATAAAAAGAAAGAGTAAATGCATAAAAACTAAAAGTCAGGGGCACCTGGATGGCACAGTTGGTTAAGCATCTGACTCTTGGTTTTGGCTCAGGTCGTGATCTCAGGGTTGTGAGATCGAGCCCCTGTGGGGCTCTGTGCTCAATGTGGAGTCTGCTTGAGACTCTCTTCCACTCTTTCTGCCTCTCCTCCCATGCTCATGCATGCTCTCTCTCTCAAATAAAGAAATCTTTTTTAAAAAAAACCTAAAAGTCAAAATTCAAGGCAATATCAAAAAATGATAAAGGCAAAGAGTAATTTATAGAAACAAAAGGAAATGAGAGCACACACAAGTACTTATTTTGTTAGAGAGAAGATACAGATAGTGGTATATTTAACAAATCAATACAGTTAAATACATACACATTTGGTTTTAAGTTCAGTGAAACTGCTACAAGAACATCCACCAAAAAAGAAAGGGCGACTTTTCAACAATTCTAAACAATGTCAGTGATAAAACAGTCCTCCCCATCAGTGCTGCTATTATCAGCCTTATTTAGTTTGGTTTGGGTAATGGGACATCCTTGCAGGGGATTGGAGGTCAGGGGAAGACTGAAATCTATGGCAGATTCAGGATGCCATGTAAGCTACCTTGCTATTTGCACCTTATGATTGAGCAATGATAGTATCTAATAAGGATCACATTTGTGTATATCTTATAAAATTATTAGCCTATCCAATGGGAATCAAGAAAGAAAAAAAGAAGAAAAAAAAAGATAGCATTAGACAAGGAAAATGCAGAATCAAGATGGCAAATATACTTATTGGAGAAATTTTTAGAATCGTCCTTTAAGATCTACAGCAGAAGGATGTTTACTGTTGCTGGTACTGTTCAACATAGCACTGAAGGTCCCTTGCCAACTTACGTGGAAAAAGAAGTGAGTGTAAGGAAAGAGATCAATCTGCCATTATTTGAAGATGGTATTATCTACCTCAAAAACCCAATAGAATCACAAAAGGAAATTATTAGAGATTTTCTAAAAATCCAGTTGTATAGAATATATCAGTAACATTTATTTAAACTAGTAATAACTGGGGGTGTCTGTGTGGTACAGTCAGTTAAGCATCTGATTCTTGGTTTTAGCTCAGTCGTGATCTCCGGGTGATGAGACTGAGCCCTGTGACAGGCTCCATGCTCAGTGCAGAGTGTGCTTGGATTCCCTCTCCTTCCCTCTGCCCCTCCACACCACTCTCTTTCTGTCTCTCCCTCTCTCTAAAACAAATAAATAAATCTTAAAAAAAGAATTGTATAAATAAAAAAATAAAATAAACTAGTAATAAACTAGAAAGTAAAATAATACACAAGGCCTTTATTAAGAGGCAATATTGCATATTGATAAGGGCAAAGAATATGGAGATAGGCTGCTTTTGTGGCTATGAGACAATGAAACTGACAATCTCTCAGTATCTCAGTATGTGTCTAGGTAGGTATTTTTTTAAAAAATTGAGGTATAATTGACCTCAGTTTCTTCATGTATAAAATAAGGATAATTATATATATCTTACAAGATTATAAAGATTGAGTCAATATAGTCTAACACTTATCATGGTGCCTGGCACATACTTAGCATTATATGAATTTTTGCCATTATTATTTTGGAGCTCTTCTATTATAGCACAATAAAGATGATAAGAATAAATATTTCATCTCTTTTATTGGATAACTACAATGATATGAATTTTCTCCCAATATATCTATAAATTCAAGGCAAACCTAATGATAGTTCAAGTTTTCATTAGGTTTTTAGAGAAACTCAGCAAATCTAGTCCCAAATGTACGTGGTAGAAGTATAAAGAAGGGGGACTTGCTCTATTAAATGTGAGGACACATTACAAAGCTATAGAATAAGAACAGTGTGATAATCCAAACAGACCAGAGGACGGCCAATTTTTTCTGTAAAAGGGCCAGAGAGTAAATACTTTAGATTTTGCGAGGCCATTGGTCTTTGTTGCAACTACTCAACTGTGCTTTGTAGTCAAAAGCAGCTATATGTAAACAAATGATTGTGGCTGTGTGCCAACAAAATTAATTTATGGATACTGAAATTTAAGTTTCATGTATTTTCACATGTGATGAAACCTTCTTCTTTTTATTTTTTTTCTACCATTAAAAATGTAAAAACTAGCTTAGCTCATGGGCCATACAAATATAGATTCATTTGGTTCATCAGGTATAGTTTTCTGATAACCAGAGTGGACTGGTGATATAGACCATGTATAAATGAGAACTTAAATAGAATTGGTTGGATGTTTTCTGTTTGTTTTTAAATTGAGTCTCTGCCCTTCTCCACCCCACCCCATGCTCCAGCAGGTTCCTTTACACTCTAGCTGTTGGTTAGTGACATATGAAGGGGAGGTAGATGAGGGAGAATATACTCCTAGTGCAAGCAGAAAGGGAATGTATTGTCGTTAGCGAATTTTTAAAAAAATAATAACACTTTTTTTCGTCATCGTATACTGGCAATTCTAAACAATGTCAGTGATAAAACAGTCCTCCCCATTAGTGTTGCTATTATCACCCTTATTTAGTTGGGTTTGGCTAATGGGACATCTTGGCAGGGGATTGGGGGTCAGGGGAAGACTGAAATGTACAGCAGATTCAGGATGCTATGTAAGCCACCTTGTTATTTGTACCTTATGACTGAACAACGATAATAACCAATAATAACAGAGAAATCTGTGGCTGGTAGAGATGCTGTATGGACCCTCTGATAACCCCTCCATAACAGAATCATGCTTATATCCATAAGGTTTTAAAGATAAGCTATGCCTTTCTTTGTCATGTGTAATTTCCCATCTAGAATGCAGTTCTGCACTTGATCTGGTTAAAACCGAATAACCAACCCTGAGACATCAAATGACTAAGTGCCCTGAATTACCCACTATGAACTAGGTGATATCTGATCCACTGAATCATAAAATTGGATGTGCAGCAGCAGCATTCTCTTCCTAAATGGAAAGGGCACATATTGAGACTGGGTGCGAGCTACCAGGTCCAGAAAGAGCAAACAAAATACGTAAGCAGCCAACTGAAATTTCCATGATGCCTGCTCAACTTGGGGCAAACCACATATATGGGCAATCCCTATATCCATGTCTGGTTATTTGCAACCAAACAGCCCTGGTTGATACTCTAGAATCCTAACTGCCTTTTGGAATAGCCCTGAGTGTGCAAATAGCCTCAGCATCTGGCTTTAAGTCCCCTACATTCTTGTCTGTTCCATGTAGAACCAGTAACTTGACATCATGCATAATCCTTCACCCACACAGCCAATAAAAACAGCATGGTAGATTCTAGCAATAAGGCTTAGAGTGGCCTCAAATGAAATCAGTACCTTATTTGTGCTGATTATTTTCTGTATTGGCCTTCTCTTAGCCATTAAATTATTGTCCTTTAAGCATGATGTCACTATTGGAGAAGGGTGTAGAGTTGTTAGAAAATGTCTATTTTTTTGGTTAGAACCTAGCAGCAGGTAAGTCACTTGCCACATTGCTGTTTTTATGCCTAGAAAACAATTCATATTTTGGAAACCTAAATCAATGTTTTCATTCCATGGAATTTTCAGACCTTTCTGGGGGGCAATTCAGGTGTCACATATTGCCAGAAAAAAAGTTGTTTATCACATAAACCATTAAGTAAACTGATATAAAACATAAATGATAACTTTGACCTGTCACTAATGTCTGATGATTACCTAATATACTGAATTATCTGAAATTCTTTTTTTTTCCCCCAAATACTTTTATTTTATTTTTTCAGAGTTACAAGACTCATTGTTTATGTACCACACCCAGTGAAATTCTTATTAAGCACATTTATGTAGGATCCTGGTGCCTATGATCCATATCCGGAATGAGTATCTGAATTAATTGTATTAGCCAGACAAGAAATGATTCCCTCTTCCCAGTAATTAAATAAATCTGTTTCCTATTAGTAGTATTTACAGCTCATTTTTTAAATCATCCATCCACAGACATACCACCTCCATGATCAAACTTGTGTTCAGCAGCAAGAAATATGGTATGTTTTGAAATCTGGTTTTCTTTGTTTTAACTCTCAAAATCTTATCTAAAGTCATAAGGTAAGATTCACTATAACATTTCCCAGTAAAACTTAATCCACAAAAAGACTCTCAGACCAATTCAATATGTTCTATTGTTTTAAAAATCCCCAACCACATTTTTAAAAAAGATTTTATTTATTCATTTGACAGAGAGAGAGTGAAAGCACAAGGAGGAAGAGCGCAGCCAGAGGGAGAGGGAGAAGCAGGCTCCCCGCTGAGCAGAGAGTCCATGTGGGGCTGGATCCCAGGACGGTAGGCAGATGCTTAACCGACTGAGCCACTCGGGAGCCTCCGTGCCTCCCAATCTCATTTTAAGACTAGTACATGGTGAGTCTGGAGAGCAGCATGAGAATGAGGGTCCAGGGCATAAACGCCCTTAAAGACTGAGATCTCAAATGAAAGAAAATCCTCTTTCAACCAGACTGATGTTGATGGCAGACAGAAGTCTATAAAATATCCACTTTAATTAAAAACATCAGACTGCTATCAAAGTTTTCTAGGTATTAACCTGTTGCTCTGATGTTCTGACATATTGCCTCCCAAATAGAAACTGTGTTTAAACTCCTTAAAAATATTCACCTTTTTGGATAAAATCTGGCTGTATTACCTCTGAAATAACTAAATTGGTGAGCTCATAGTTTAATTTAATTAATTGACTAATTAATTAACTATTTCAAAGGGAGATATCTCATCATAGTGAAAGAATAATATTAGTTTGGTACCATGCTACATTTAAATAAACAAGTAGGATTGATTTAGTATTTAACAAAACAAAAACAAGTCCACAGAAAACCATATCCTAACAGCAGAAACGTAAAAGGGTAAATATTAAGGGTTCTGGAAAGTACATGGTTTATTATTCTGATATTTCAAGTGAAAACACAATGTTAGATAAATAAAATCTGGATTATGAGGACATTAGGGAAGGAAAGAGGGGAAATGGCTAAATGAAGACAAAATAGGATTTTTAAATTTCTGATCAAATAAATAAGATAAAGATTTGCATAAAAATCACAGAGAAGCTATATTATTCCATCACCACTAGATGAACACAGAGAAAATAGTCACACAATTTTTATAAAATACTGAGGCTGTAAAGTAAAGGGAAATGAATTTTGGCAGAATTTCCACTGAGTTACTGCCAACCCTTAAATGTGCCAAAGGTGGCTCAAGATATTTGATGAACTCAAGACACAGTCAGGTTGTGTAGTCACTAAAATTTTGCTTCTTTATGGTTCTTATTTATAAGCTTTTATATGTGCAAAAATGTCATGTATTATTTATAATAGGAGTTGTTAGATATAAAATATCCAAGAGAATATACTCATTGACATTCCCTGAAGATCATAAACACAATTCCAAAACAACTATTAAAGCAGTGGTTGGCTAATCTGAGCCAATATCAGAACTAAGAAAGCCAAAATATATATGGTCTACCAAAGAGATGTGTATAAATAAGGAAAAGTAAAGAGAGGTTCGTTCTACTCACAGGAAGTCCCTGTTTTCCTGGTAGCCCAACTTTTCCAGAATTTCCTGAAATGCCATCGGCTCCATGGTATCCTTGCATGCCTTTTGGCCCAGGTAGGCCAGGAAGACCCTTGGTAATCAAAAATTACATGGATTATAGAGAGATGCTGTACAAATGTTTAAATGACAAATACCTTTACATTTGGGAGAGGGATGTTTACATTTTTAATACCCTGCCCCAGGATAAATTTTCCTGTTTCCTGAATTCCTTTCTGGATTCAACAGATCAGCTAACTGTTTTTAAAAGTTCCCTAAACAGAAATGCCAAGCTAACGAAAAATTACTGTGTAAGCTTTTCAGCTTCAGTGTAATTCTCTCGTATTTTTCATTGTCCTGGCCTCTGCTCTACTCAGCTCCGGAGAAAAGTCAGCTATATGCATCTGTCAATTTATGATACAGCTATATTCTACCACCTGCAAAACCTCATGTCCTGTTACTTTCTCAAGAAACATACTACGGCTCTTTTTGTTGCCACTCTGAACTAGATAATTATATAACTGCATAAAGGTCTGAACATTTTGTTTCTACTCTCGGGCAAGTGGATTTTATCTGTATGAATCTCTGATCTGAATGTGCTTATATTTTATGTTCATTTTCTTTCCTTTTTTTGAACCAACAGAAGCCATCCGAAGTAGGCATCTAGCCCTTGGCTACGGAAAGCCAGCAGGAAGTCAGTCTTTGCTAATAAGCCAGTCAACACATATTTGCTTGGCCAGAGGAAACTGATGGCTAAGGTAAAACTAATCTTTGTTCTGTGATGAAATGATTTGAAACATTTTCTTCTAAGACTTTCTGTTCTGTTTGCCAGGAAACTGAGAGGATGTGTCCTTCAATTACAATCCAGCTCACGCTTTTTATTCATGCTTGAGGATCTCTGACCTTTGTCACCAATCATTTAGACATATTTCAAGTTTCTGTTTTCAGTCATGATCAGAGAGTAGGATGAGTCCTCAGAGAGAGCTCCATAACACCAGAAAATAGCATTCTTCAACTGCAGAGACTTACATTTAAATAGCAAGCCTGGTTTTGAGCTAACGGTCATATTTTGTTCCCTCTGTGTTCCAGCTTGGGCTTAAATTTTTTTTGAAGACAAGCTGATTTATCCAACACTTGTCATAATTGGCCCCAAACTTTTCTGCTTGCTGAAGCTGCCAATTCTATTTAGAAAAACAAGAAAGATGGAAAGGGCCTGCTACTTACAGGAATCCCAGGTTTCCCAGAAGGACCAGGAGCTCCTTTTTTCCCCCTAGGACCCTAAAAATGTGAAGCACAATTGTCACTTAATTGTAATAAACTTAACTAAGCTGAAGGCTTAGAAAAGAGCCCTGAGCCAAGGAGGCTGCAGCCAGTCCTGCCACTGGTTAGCTGTACATCACTGAGATTGCCATTTAACTTCTCTGGGAGCCATTTTCTTTATCTGAAAATGAGAGAATTTGACCAGATCATCTATGAATTTCCATCCAGCTCCAAATTCTAGGATTTAAGAATTTAAATCTTGGCTCTAAAAGGGAACTGAATATTATTCAATAAATGTCCACGTTTTCAGACAGGGCCTTTGTCTTCCTATTGAAAGTGGCTAAGTGGTTTACTAATTTCATAAACATTTATTGACTGTTTTTATGTGCTGGGGACGCAAAGTCAAAATTACTGATCTCAAGATACTCACAGTGTAGTAAGGGACATGAACCAATAGCCTAAAATGTGCTTATCTGGAAGCAGGGAGAAGAACATACTTGTGAATTACAGAAGAGATATTTATTTCCCACGGAACTCTTTGTTTTTCCATGTGTGAGATGTTTTAAATCATAATTGATTCAGCAGTAACTGGTCTGCCAGGATAGTTAGGAACTCTGCCCTTTGAGAATCATGCCATTATTCTGATGATATCCTAAAATTATTTTAAAGAGAAAAATGTGGAAAAGAGTGACCTAGTTCGCAAATAAGAAAAAGAAGCATATTGTCATTACCAGACATATTTCTCAGAAGTCATCGAAAGTTCTCACAAACAGAATAATTCCACCAAAATGGGATGTTAAGTTATTCAAATTTGAAGGTAAATTGTGCGAAAGATTCAAGCTGACAATACAAAGTAAATAATTTCATAACATATTACATCCTCTGAAATGATCTTAATGTTTCAAGAAGAAATAGTATATACGCTCATAGAAAAAAAGGACATTTTCTGTAAGAGATAAAAATCCAATTTTGTTAGAATTTGATAATGGGGAGATATATGGAATAAGAGTTCTACCTCCAGCTTGGAAAACTATTTTACTTGCATTACAAAGTCACTAATGTAAATTCCTTTTAAGGGTAAGGAAACCAGGAAAGAAAACAGTAGATGATCTGATTTTAGTTGAAGAAGATGCAATTCCTAGAATAATATGATCTCTAAAATATAATCTATCTTTTAGAACAAAATAAGGAAGTAAAATAAATAAGATTTTAAATACTGAAAAAATTTTGATTTCAGTTATCTCTAATAGCACTAATTAAATAGTATATGAACTGTGATAATATTCAGATATATTAACCAGAGTGTTGTTTTCCTTTACAGTATTTGTTTTTATGCAAAGTGATAGATCTGTTCTAGATTTTGGATTTTCAAAATAGACTTTTCCTTAGTTTATGAATTTCAAAGTAGTCCTCTGAAACTTGTGGTGGAGTAATAATTTGAGGATATAATATTTTGGGAAGAATATATTTTTAAATGCAAAAGCCTGATTTTTAAATATTTAAAGTCTCTATATTTGAGTGTCAAAAATCAAGGTGGCAAAGAATTCAAGTCATAAGTCTTGCCATAAAGAACAGATTTAGATTATAATAGTGCAAGAGAAAATGTTTCCTATGTAAGAGGATATAAAGATCTTCAAGTCGGAGAAAGGTAAGAAGAGAAGTAGAAGAGAAGCAAGATTGTTTGACCCTGATGGGAATCTTTGAGAAGGGCCCTTCACACCTCACTCTGTCCTCATGTCCAAGGGTGGGTAGAAGGAATAATACCCTCAGATAAGGGTGAGGATTTGGGCATAGAGACAATGGCTAGGGGGACTAACGTTTTTATTTAGAAGTCCACATAAACTGCACTGAGTGTCAGCAATAGAGTAGAAATTTCTGCATGAGATGTGTAGGCCAGTGGGCTTAAAAAAGTCTGAGTCCCCCCAGGCACTCAGCATGGTATAGGAATTAGCAGAATGTTTTTCCACGTGGCTAAGAACAGAAGCACATAGCCCATAAGGGCCTATGTAAGGAGACTTTGTATCTTTTCTATACTCAGAATATAGCTATACATGTGAGCATGGGTTGAAGAGCTTCTGCAAGGAAGGAAGGGCCAAGGTAGATATCAGCATGGTGGGATGATGGCAACTGGGGACCTACATGGATGATGTGCATTTCAGTGTATACTAGTGTAAATAGATGACTAAAGACCAAACTCACCTTCCATTCCTCTTCCCCACCACTGCTACCCAGAATGTAACTATAAACTTGACAAGGGAATGAATAGGGAAAACTTTAAATAAATGTAGGATATTTGTGTGGATGGAGTTAAAGGCACTCAATTGATTAGATTTCCATCAATTAGGTTTCTACCACCAGGCAGGATGGGCACTCACGACAGATGTTAAGTTCTATTATAAAGAACACAAAAAACAAAGTTATATTTTTAGTATATCTGATTTTATGTCTTATGGTTCAGATGTACTACACATATAAGTAAGGGTTTTACTTCAAATGTTCATATAAAATAAAAACAAAGAGATTCACATATCATCACAGACTGATTACATTTTTGGAAGATCATTATGTTAGGGATTATTTCAGAAAAGTTAAATGTTGTGTACTGAAATCTACATGTATGGGTCCACTATCATGAAAATTAGAATGTTATTCAGACTTGGATGGGCATCAGGAAGCAGCTCCCAATAAAATAACATGAAAGGGAAGTAGGACTATAAAAATTATTTTTAAAGTATATTTTGCTACTTGTAATAGGACACTTGTGGCAAAATCTGTCTATTAAAGACAAAAAGTGTTTAGCAAACAACAAAACTATACTCTCTGCTGTTTTGAGATTTCAATTCAGGAAAGAGTTCTTTATTACAATTACTATCATCATACTAAAAGTAGGCCAGCTAGAAAAAACATAGTGTTACAACTGAGATTTTAAATATATAAAGATCAACAAAGTGTAGAACATTGATACTTTAAAAAAATTGTACATTAAAAAAAAATCTCAAAGTGGAATTGTTGACTTATAAATAAATTAAGAGCCGAACATTATTGAACATTAATCCTATGCAGAGCTGGTCTGTTTCAACAGGAAATTACAGATTTGGGTCAAAGACAAAGAACATATTTTGTTATATAAGGTGTTGGTACATGATTGAGTTGCTACCATAAGAAGGAAAAAAAGTCACTCTTCAACCAATACCCAGAATTCAAATATAGTATTCTAATGATACTTTTAAGCTTAACTTATTCATACTATTTTATTTATATATTAAGTACCTCATAAATGAACAGACCTTTCTGTTCTCATAATAGGAAAGGCAAATGAATTTTACATGTAGTCTTTAGAGTGAGCGTAAAATGTGCTTTCTCTTTTGTTTGGCTAGCTTTGAAAAATAGAATGGCCCATTTGAAATTAGATTCATTTAAAACAGATTTCCGTTCATTGAGATTGTACCAGTTCATAGGATCCCAGAGAAGGTAATTCTTTTGATAATAGACATTTTAAAATGTGTCATTATAGTCCAAACCCTTGCTTGCTTTTTATTTAAATGAAATTGAAAGACAGTTACCTCAATACATTGTTAGTTCTAACTCTGTTAGAGAGGATAGCTTTACAATACATGCATAGATTTAGAGTTAGGCAATAATTACTCTTTCTCTCTTCTTCTTCTTTTTTCTTAACCAAGCAATTTCAATTCACTGAATCTGGAATTTTGTTTTGGAAGAAAAGTAAGATTTTGGCTTGAGTCTTAGTCTTTGAAAGCCATTAGAGGACAGTTCACCACATTTGAATTAAAAAAGTCTTTGAAAATGTAGTGGTTGTGCCATTGGCTTTGACTTGCTCTTTTTCTCTATAGTTGCCCCCTGTCTTATGCATGAGAGTCCGATGAATAAGTTAGTTGGTTAAGATTAATCATATTTTACTTAATTTATAAAAGATTTCAAAGTAATAGAAGGTTTTTGTATAACACTGGGAGTCAGGAAATTTCTAGTGTTGGTTCTGTTTTAAATAATTCTGTGAGCTTAGGTAACTCAGTCTCCCTGAGACTTAAATTTCTTCATCTGAAAAAGAGAGGGTGGTCCAGATGATTTTAAAGGGACATTTGCAAACCTAAAAAACAAATTTGAAGCTTTGCAAAGACAAGATGACAACAATTGGACAAGATCCACCTGGCCACTGAAGGTGTCCCTAGTGAGTAACACATGGTCAATGACTATTCTTGTAGCAATTATGACTATTTTAAATTCTAAGAGCGTTTGTTAATGTAACATTGAACTGTATGTCAGCATTGCCCAAAGCAGGACAGAACTAATTCCCTTGGATTATACAGAATTTAAAACATGGCTCCTCAGCATTTTTTGGCTCTAATACTCAGGGAGATTTGACCATATCAGCTGGAAATGTAGTTGTCTAGTAAGAATATTCGAATTTCATTGGCATATTTTAATAGATACTAATAAATAATTCAAAAATTTCTTCTTCCTGACATTTGTCAAAAAAGAAAAAACATACTGAGAATATGAAGGTACTAATTGTAAGAGATTAGAAATTTTAGGAGCAAACCTTGGGAGAGCATTTGTATCCTTAGGCACTTAATGCAAATATAAGGCAGTCAAACGAAAGCAGCAGTAGTAGTGTTCTAGGTTCATAGCTTTTTCCACTATTTTTTTTTTCCAATTTGGGTATTAAAAATTCTAAGTAAATGGGACAATTACCTTCTCTCTGCATTTTTTATCGGTAAGGCTTGCCTTCAATGAGATATTTTTATTTTTTATTTATTAGTTCTTATTTATTAAGGAACCTGACAGGAAGTTGCTAGGTAGATGTCAAGACTATTCAAAATAGCTTTAGGTGAGTGAGCACCTATGTAATATCAGATTCAACCCAATTTTACTACTTATTTCCACAAGTAGGAAACAAAGTATGGATGAAGACTTAACCAATTAGGAGAAATGTGGTCTCAAATTGATTGCTTTTTATCCATTCTCACCTAATTTATTATTAAAATACATATGTTTTCTCAAGAATTTAAAATCAATACCAGGTGAAATCAGAATGCTATGAAAAACAAGGTAGCAATGAACTGATGGTACAAATTACAAAGCAAGTTATAAGGCAACAACCCTCATTAAGGCTGAGGCAACATTTCTCAGTGCACAGGGAAAGAGATGTCTAAATTCAATAGCTAATACATTTATAGTTTATTTGATAAGAGATAATTGGCTTGTCTTATGGAAAAAAGATATTTTAAACCAATTGTGAGTCTGTGTCACATAGTCAAACTATTTCTATCCTTATCCTTACTAGAACTAAATAGGTTTGATTGCTAGGTTTTCACTTTTCAGTGCTGGTTTTAAGGCTTATTGATATTTTTGCTTGAAACCCCAAGGAGTGACCATTTGTTTTGGACAACTTTAGGCAATTTTCACAAAGCTGGAAAAGGCTGCTGGTAAAGCGAAATTTGGATGGCAGTCAAAACACATGAGATAATCAATAATCATGTTTTAGCACAATTATTGACAAACACTCTCATTAGAGGCCTACAGTGATCCTTGCTCTGGAAGGGTGAATGTTCATTTAAATTACAAATGTCCCTGCCTTCTCAAACCAATAATAAGTTTCAAATTTTCTTAAATAATTTCAACTTACTTCAGATCCTCTCTCTCCTTTTAGTCCTCGTTCACCCTGGTCACCTGGCTCACCCTTTAATAGGAAACCAAACAGAAACCACATATGAAGCAGAGACCAAATGAGACATATAAACATTAATTTTTTTTCAATGCCAGAATTACAAAGAGTGTTTTCAAAACATACTGGGGGCCCTTGTTGTCCAGCAGCACCTCTTGGTCCTGGTAAACCCACATGACCCTAGGAATAGAAAAGATTATATCTTTAGAGCAAATAGAGACATGTAACTTAGAGAATAGGGTAGTATCACTTAAAATGGTAGCAAAATGTTACAAAATGCAATTTAAATATCAGAAATTACGATTCTCTCTCAGAAATGTTGTAGAACGTAATGTCCAATGGATATTATGATAACTGAGAAAGAGTATAAAGTTTTGTTTTGTTTTGCACATAGGTTAATGTAGTGGGGTGAATGGTGGCCCACCAGAAGATGTCTATGTCGTAACCCCAGAACCTGTGAATATGATCTCTTTTGGAAAAAGGGTCTTTGCAGGTATCATTGTTAATGATCTTAAAAAGATATTATCCTGAATTGTCCATGACAAGTACCCTTAAAAGAGAGAGAGAGAGAGAGAAACAACAAGGGAGAAAGCCATGTGAAGACAGAGGCAGACACTGGGGTGTCTGGGGCCACCAGGAGCACTGTCAGCCACCAGAATCCAGAAGAAGAAAGGAAGGATTCTCCTGTAGAGCCTGTGGGAGGGAGCACAATCTGCTACACCTCAATTTCAGATTCCTGGTATCTGGAACTGTGAGAGAATAAATTTCTATTGTTTTAAACCACCTAGTTTACAGTAATTTTGGTCAGAAAATTAGTACAGTAAATAACCAGAGGAATAGAGAGTTTGAAAACAAATTTCTTTCTTCAACCTATTCCCACTGTGGAAGTAAACTATGGTCTCCATTTTTACAAACTAATTTCATACCATTTCGATAGATTTATTGAGTTGAAAACTGGGAGTTGTTACTGTATATAGTGCCAAGGCACATCAAGTGACTTTGATATTCAGCAATCTGTCATTACTCTAGTCCTCCTAAGAAGGAATGCTGACGTACCACATTTCCCTTTTCAAGTGTGTAAATAGAAACTAGCAACAACCCAAGGGCATGTCAGAGTATGCATGAAGAATTCTGCATGTAATCTCTTTTATCTCCTTTCCTACTGTCCTCTTTGTTTCAGGTTTCTTTCTTCCTACTCTCTGTGTATTACAGAAAGAATGCCATAGGCTCATCTCCTTTTTCTGGACTAGAAGAATTAAGGATTGCCTACATAGGCTAACAATATTTATCTCATAGAAAGATCAGTTGAAGCCTTCTTTGTTTGCATTCTTTGAGGCAAATGTTTATGGTTTTAAGACCGTTTCCTAAAAAAAAAAAAAAGATCCAACTTCTCGATTTAAAAAAAAAAAGGAATCCTGTTTAAGAGAACGAACAGTAGCAAGAGAGAAAGGCTAGTCTGGAACGCTTTCTATGGAACATGGCCATAACTAAAGCGAATACCGTCACCCCACATGGCCTCACCAGTAAAACATGAGCAGAGTCAACAATAACAGAATCAGGTCAGTCAAGAGGAAGTTTGGTACAAGTAAATATAATGATTATAGGTCATTTCTTAAGCAGAACTCAGGAGAGAAGTGATTGGTGAAAAGCTGGAGTTACAGAATACAGTGAGACTGAGCATATGAGCAAACTATAAAACTCAAAACCATCAATTGTGATTTTGCTACCATTTTTTTTTTTTTTTACCATTTTGCTACTTTTTTTTTTTTTTTGTCATAGTTCAGGTGAATTGGAAATTTTAGTCCTATATTGTTCGGGGATGTTGGGAAAACTTCAAGTATAAATCCCCACCTAAGGACCATGTACATTATAAAAGATACTAGCCTTCCTGAAAGTATCAGTGCAGAAAGCCTTGATTTACAGCACTGATGCCCTCAGTAACCAGTAACAGTGGACCATCCCAGTCTGTGTCTAGAATCGGGCAGCATCCAGAGCTCAGTATTCTGGTGAAAAAAAGTGGTTTCTATACTGCGTCTGGATTTTTAAAAATTTAAAAATTACAGGGACCCTTTTAGGATGATCACAGAATAGTCAATTGCTTCTCTTGGTTTGTGAAGCGTGGATACAAATCTCACTATAAACAAACATGCTTTCTAGGAGTTTCACTATAATTCCTTTGGTTCTTTCTATTACAATAAAAATTGACAAAGGCCATTTTTCTGCAGAGTTAAAAATTAAATATGCTGTAGTAAATATTATTATAAAGTCATGTAGGCAAGGTGATGGGAAATGACTGACTTTGCCTACTGATATTAATGGTGGGATGAGCTAAATGGCCAAAGGGAGCTAGATGGTCAATTTTATAAGGGAAGTGATGAATCTTGAAGGATGAATGTTCCAGGCAGTAAAGTAAAAAGAAAACATTCTGGCAGAGGAGACAGCATGGGGGAATAAATAGAGCTTCATCTAACAGAACATGTTAAGAGGAGAATGGATTTGAAAGGGCTATAACTGGGGAAAGGGAGTCTAGTTAGGAAATATTAAAGTAATTCAGACAAAAAGGATGAAACCTAAACTAAAGTAGGGCGAAGTGGCTAGATTCCAGAGCTATCTGAGGTCAAAAGAAGTGGTCAAATGAATTTGAGAGATGAGAGGAGAGAGAAAGGAGTGAGAGGAGGGAAAGGATGAGCAAGACAAAGAGACAGAAAGAAACACAGGGAGAGCAGTAGAAACACACACACAGAAACAGACACACAGAGAGAGCAATAGACAGAGAGAGACACAGACTGGGCCAGACAGAGAAAGAGAGAGAGAGAAATGATTCCTTATTGGCTTGAACACCTTAATGTGTGATGGTAGCATTCACTGAATTGGGGACATAGAAAGAAAAGGATCAAATTTGGGGAGGATGATGAAACTGATGTATAGAACATACTGAGGTAGAGATCCCTGTGATGATATCCAATAGCCATTTGGATATGCATGTCTGATGCTAAGGAGTGATATGATCTCTCTGATATGAAGAATCCAACTGAGGTTTTTTTTGTTTTTTTTTAAAGATTTTATTTATTTATTTGACAGAGAGATCACAAGTAGGCAGAGAGGCAGACAGAGAGAGAGGGGGAAGCAGGCTCCCCGCTGAGCAGAGAGCCCGATGTGGGGCTCGATCCCAGGACCCTGAGACCATGACCTGAGCTGAAGGCAGAGGCTTTAACCCACTGAGCCACCCAGGTGCCCCTCCAACTGAGGTTTTAAATATTGTTATTTTATTGTGTAAAAAGATGCTATGGACTTTGCCAAACCAAAGTGAAATGGAGTTTGACCTGGAACACAATGTATTTCTAGGACTTCATCTCACACAAGTTTAGTCTGACTTAATCCTGGGTATGTTTCTGCCCATAGCTTTAAAATGCACATGTTGACAATGTAATATGCTTATTCCCACTATGTATTCTGGCTTTCTCAAGCCTCAAATGAATTTATCTTGACCAATGAAATGTATAGCTTTCTGGATGACAGCTGTAATTTACTATATCTGTTTTTATATTGTTAAATGTTCTTATTCTGTATGTCTTCTACATGTGATGTCCACAGAGGTAGGGACTGTGCCTAGGTTGTCCAGTATTAAATTCATGGCACCTAGTTCTGCTCCTGGCCCATAGCAGACATTCAAATATATGAAGAGTGACCAGGGATTTTATTATGCATGACACATAAGATCTGTCATGTATAATGATGCCTAATGAGTATTTATTGATGACAATGAGCAAGACACGTGACTTTAATAATTCTGTTTCTTGAAAGGGAAAAAAGAACAAAGGATGGTGAAAATTTTAAAAATTTCTAATTGTTCATAAACAAATGGAAACAAAATCTGCATTATCCATTTCATTTATTTATTTATTTATTTACTTATTTATTTATTTGAGAGAGCGAGAAAGGAAAAGAGAGCATATGCCTACATACTAGTGGGGAAAGAGGCAAGGGCAGAGAATCTTCAAGCAGACTTCTTGCTGAGTGCAGAGCCCAATGTGGGGCTCGATCTCATGACCCTGAGATCATGACCTGAGCTGAAACCAAGAGTGGGACATTTACCTGACTGAGCCACCCAGGCGCCCCGATTCCATTTTTTTTTTTATCCAATAGGATAATCATGAGTTCACATAATTGTAAGAATATTTGTGAATATAAAAATGGTTTTAAAAAGGTTGGTGATTATTCAGCCATAAAAAGGAATGAACTACTAATATATTCTACATTGATGAACTTTAAAAACATTATGTTAAATGAAATGAAGCCAGACACAAAAATCTATATGTTATATGATTCCATTTATATGAAATACCCAAGATAGATAAATCAATAGAGATATAAAGCAGAGTAATGGTTGCCAAAGGCAGGAGAAATATAGATTGAGTGCTTAATGGGTATGGTGCTTCCTTTACGGGGTGAAGAAAATGTTCTAAAACTATGTAGTGTATGATAGTTGTACAATATAAAGAATGTACTAAAAATCTCTGAATTGTATACCTTAAAATGGTTAAAATGGGGGTGCCTGAGTGGTTCAGTTGGTTAAGCATCTGCCTTCAGTTCAGGACATGATCTCAGGGTCCTGGGATCAAGCCCCATGTCATCCGGCTCCCATGTCATCGGGCTCCCTGCTCAGCAGAGAGTCTGTTTCACCCTCTCCCTCCCCCTGCCCATGCTCTCTCTCTCTCAGATAAATAAAATCTTTAAAAAATGAAATAAAATGGTTAAAATGGCACATTTTATATTATGTGTATTTTAGCATAATAAAAAAGAAGGCTTGGTGATAATGCTAACCATCATTTTATTTGAGTTAAAGGATAGTATATACATTTTAAAATTACAGAAAAGCAACCATTAAAAAATTTCGGCCTGAGGCTCCAACAGAATAATCTCACTCTAAATAAAGCATGGTTCCCCTATATGAATCAAACTTGTGCTTGGGAAGACTTGGCAGGGGACAAGTGTGGATATTTCATGGCTTTCAGATGTCTAAGCAATAAAATTTTTGTGGCTGTCTGGCTCAAGATGACTTGTTTAGAATAAAAACAGGAACAAATGATGAAATCACCTCTAAAACCTAAGGACATAGGATAGAATAAGACAGAAAGGAAGATGTGAATCAAACTAATTCATGAAATATCCACAACTGAAAACTTCACCAGGAGTATCTGTGGAATGAGGAAGGAGAAACAGATTCCACAGTAGGCCCAGGAAGAAGTTTTCTGATGAAGGATTTCTGAATAAGAACTGACTATTCAGAATAAGGCAGGCAGGGTGCTTCTTCTGCTAGCTAGGTGAAGAGATTCTTTTCTTCTTCCAAAAGAATAGTTACCTGTTCGTTTGGCAGTAAATTTGCTGGTTTAACTACCAAATGTTTTGTAGTTGGTAGAGGCCAAAAGAAGGTATTTCAAGAACCTGATTTTCCTGAGAATGTGGGAAGTTATGCACAGCAAAAACTAAGGAAGTTTAAGATGCTTCTCAAATTATTCTGGAATCAGTGGGTTGGCTTTTCAACCCAAAGAAAATCTATTTTCAAATAAATACACTGGATTCCTTAGATTAATAAACACTTATAGATACAAATGTTATATAAATTTGGAACAGAATATATGTATAACTAAATGTTATACATTTAGTTTCTCTAAAAATAGAAGAAATGCAAGATGGTCACCACAACAATTTCACGAACCTTTAGAGCTACCTTCAACATTTGCTTCAAAGAGAATTTTAGGAACTGAAAGCTGATTTTTCAGATTCCAAGTTTGAGAAAATCAATTTATTGATGATAATTATCTACCTACTGGCTTGTTCATTCAATCTGGCTATATAAATCTTCATTTCAGATATGATTACTGAAATTTTATATGAGAGGTGCATATTGGCTCAAATAACCCATCACTTCATTATTAAAAATGAATTATGGTTATATACATATATATATACAATTAGGTACAAAGCTCAAAACAAAACATTGTAGAAGAAAGAGAGAAGTCATATTCAAATTGGAGAGCCAAGAGATCTGCACTTAAAAATAATTAGCAAAAATAGCAGCAACAGAAGATGGTAAAATATTTCTGTTGAATGATTTCTATAAATAATAAGTATTATAGGACTACAGAATAGGAAAATACTCCTGTTAGGGGGAGGTTGGGAAAAAAAGAGTTTGAACTAGATTGTAAAAGATAGATAGGATTTATGTACATAAAGATTAGATAATACTGTGAGTAGGCACAGAATGTTGTGAGCAAAGGAAAGACATAGAAACTATAGGAAGAGAGTTAGCAGATGACCATTTTGTTTAGCTATTGACACTGTAAACAGGAAGAAAAGTGAGATGAGGCAGGAATACAGAACATCCTAAACACAAATGTGCTAATAAAAAATGACATGAAATAAATTCTACACTTAGCCTAATATAATTTTGGTTGATGAAGTTGGTCTCATAAAATACTTCTAAGAATGAAAGAGGACAAGAATTGACAGACAACTTGAGAATATGATATTCATCCGCCCATTTGACAACTCTTTATTGAATTCCTGCTATACAAGAGGAACATTATGTTCTAGAAATTTGGGATATGATGAAGAAGCCAGACAAGAGTATTATTTTCATGGATCTTACTTTTTGGTAGGGAAAAATAGACAATAAACAAACAAAACCCACACAAATGTATAAAAAAAGAGATAAGATAATATAGATAGCATTAAATATGATATAAAGTGAGGGAGAGAAAGGGCAGTTAGAGAAGGTCTTTCAGAAAGTAACATTTCAGCTGAGATACGAATGATGAGAAAAATATAGCAATGGGAGAAGATGAAGATGATTCTAAAAAGAAGGAACAGAAAGTACAAAGAGCTAGGCTTGTTCTAGGATCAAAACCACAAGATATTACTAATAACTCAGTGATGCTTATTTTCATTTGAAACTGAGACAGATCACAGAGAACACTAATTCAATTTAGAAGCAAGATGTGAAATTTGCTGTATTTACCTTATAGCCCTCTGCTCCAGGCTCTCCTCTCTCTCCTTGTTCCCCAACAGGACCCTACAGAGACCATGCGCAAAAATAATCAATTTCACAGCTGGATCTAAGTATTTGTGAATGCAGATAATATAGTTAGTGTGGAATATTTTTTTCCAAAAATATGAAACCAAATGTATAATAATTTGCTTAGTTCAACTAAATAATTTCAAAAGATTGAATTTCAATAATACCAAGAACATCATAAGAATGGAATTATTTAAAGAGAATCTCATAATGATTCTGCAAGGAAAAATATTGAAGAAATGAAGTCCACTTAAACAATATAAATTTTCAGATGGATAGGCATATTTTTTGAAATACAGTTGACATACAATATTATATTAGTTTCAAGCATACAACATAGTGATTCGATATTTACACACATTATGAAATAATCACCAGAATAAGTCTGGTCACCATCTGTAACCACACGTAGTTATTATAATATTATTGACTGTGTTCACTATGGTGTACTTTACATCCCCATGACTTATTTATTTTATAACTGGAAGTCTGTAACTCTTAATCCCCTTCACCTATTTCATCCACCTCCCTAAATCGTCCTCTTTGAACAGCTTGTTCTGTGATTTATGTCTGTTTCTGTTTTTTTTTTTTTAAGATTTTATTTATTTACTTGAGAGAGAGAGAGAGCACAAGTAGGCAGAGCAGCAGGCAGAGGGAGAGGGAGAAGCCGGCTTCCCGACAAACAGGGAGCCCGATGTGGGGCTCGATCCCAGGACCCGGGATCATGACCTGAGCTGAAGGTAGACGCTTAATGACTGAGCCACTCAGGCGCCCCTGTTTTGTTTTGTTTGTTTTGTTTTTTAGACTCCACATATAAGTAAAATCATACAGTATTTTTTTTCTAACTTATTTCACTTAGCATAATGCCGTCTGGTGCACCTATGTTGTCACAAATGGCAAGATTTCACTCCTTTTTATGGCTGAGTAATATCAGATTGTGTGTATGTGTGTGTATGTGTATATACACATACTACATCTTTACCCATTCATCTGTCAGTAAGCACTTAGGCTGTTTCCATATCTTGGCTATTGTAAGTAATGTTGCAATGAACATATGGGTGCCTATTATCTTTTCAATTTATGTTTTTCATTTTCTTCAGATAAATACCTATAAGTCGAATAGCTGGATCATACAGTATTTCTATTTTTAATTTTTTAAAGAATCTTCATACTGTTTTAAATAGTGGCTATACCTATTTACGTTCCTACCAACAGTTCATGAGGGTTACTTTTTCCCCATACCCTTGCCAACATTTTTTATTTCTTTTTCTTTTTTGATACTAGTCATTCTGACAGTTGTGAGATGAAATCTCATTGTGATTTTGATTTGTATTTCTCTGATTAGTGATGTTGAGCCTCTTTTCATGTGTCAATTGGCCTTCTACATGTCTTCTTTGGAAAAATACTTATTCAGGTCCTCTACCCATTTTTTAAAAATCAGTTTTATTTGTGTTGAATTGTATGAGTTCTTTATATATTTTGGATAGTAATCCCTTATTGGATATATCATTTGTAAATATCTTCTCCAATTTAGAAGGTTGCCTTTCTGTTTTTTTGATGGTTTCTCTTACTGTGAAAAAGCTTTTAGTTTGATATAATCCCAATTATTTATTTTATTTTATTTTATTTTATTTTATTTTATTTTTTGCTTTTATGGCCTTTGCCTGAGGAGACAACCCAAAAAATATTCCTAAGACTGATGTGCAAGAGTTTACTCCTGTTTTCTTTTGATTTCTGGTCTTACATTTAGGCCTTTAATTCATTTTGAGTTTATTTTTTGCATGTAGTGGAAAAAAGTGGTCCAGTTTCACTCTTCTGCATGTAGTTGTCCAGTTTCCCCAACATTATTTATTGAAAAGACTATCCTTTACCCACGGTATATTCTTGCCTCTTTTGTCATAGATTATGACATAGATTGTCATAGATTAATTGGTCATAGAAGTGTGTGTTTATATTTGGGCTCTCTATTCTGTTCCATTGATCTATGTATCTATTTTTGTGCCAGTACCATACTGTTTTGATAACTACAGTTTTATAGTACCGTTTGAATCAGGCAGCATGATACCTGCAGCTTTGTTCTTCTTTCTCAAGATTGTTTTGGCTATTTAGGGTCTTGTCATTTCATACAAGTTTTAGGATCATTTGTTCTAGTTCTGTGAAAAACCCTACTGGAATTTTGCTAGGAATTGTATTGAATCTATAGGCTGCTTTAGATAGTATGAACATCTTAACAATATTAATTCTTCCAACCCATGAACATGGTAAATATTTCCACTTATTTTTGTTATCTTCAGTTCTTTCATAAATGTCTTATAGTTTTCCAAATACAGGTCTTTTATCTCCTTGGTTAAACTTATTTCTAGAGATTTTATTATTTTCGATTCAATTGTAAATGGGATTGTTTTCTTAAATTCTCCTTCTGATAGTTTGTTGTTATTGTATGGAAATGCAACAGATATCCTGAAACTTTATTCAATTAATTTAAGAGTTGTAATAGCTTTTTGGTGAAATATTTATTTTCCATTTATAGTATAATATCATCTGCAAATATTGACAGTTTTACTTCTGTTTTACCAATGTGGATACTTTTTCTTTCTTTTTCTTCTCTGATTGCTGTGGCTAGGATTTCTAGTACTATGTTGAATAAAAGTGGTGAGAGTAGGCATTTTTCTATTGTTCCTCATCTTAGAGGAAAAGCTTCAGCTTTCACCACTAAGTATGATGTTAGTTGTGAGTTTGTCATATATGGCCTTTCTTTTGTTGAGGTATTTATTGATAGTTTTCATCATAAGTGGATGTTGAATTTTGTCAAACGCTTTTCTGCATCTGTTGAGAGGATCATATGATTTTTATCCTCCATTTTGTTTTTGTTTTTTTAAATATTTTATTTATTTGACAGAGAGAGAGAGCACAAGGAGGAGGAGCAGCAGAGGGAAAGGGAGAAGCAGGCTCTCCCCTGAGCAGGGAGCCTGATGTGGGGCTTGACCTGATCCTTTGGGATCATGACCTGAGCTGAAGGCAGATGCTTAACCGACTGAGCTATCCAGGCACTCTATCCTTCATTTTGTTAATGTGTGTATCAAGTTGATTGATTTGAAATACTGAACCATCCTTGCATCCCTGGAATAAGTCTTAGTTGATTGTGGTATATGATCTTGTTAATATTTTGTCAAGGATTTTTGCATTATGTTCTTGCATCTATGTTCTATGTTCATCTATGATATGTTCTATATTCATCTTTCTTTCTCTTTCTTTCTTTCTTTCTTTCTTTCTTTCTTTCTCTTTCTTTCTCCTTCCTTCCTTCCTTCCTTCCTTTCCTTTCCTTTCCTTTCTTTCCCTTCTTCCTTCCTTCCTTCCTTCCTTCCTTCCTTCCTTTTCTTTTCTCTTTTCTTTTCTTTTCTTTTTCTTTTTCTTTCTTTTTTCTACCTTTATCTGGTTTTGGTATCAGGATAATGCTAGCTTCACAGAATGAATTTGAAAGCATTCCTTCCTCTAACTTTTTTTTTTTTTTTTTTTTTGAGTAGTTTGAGAAGTATAAGTATTAATGTTTCTTTAAATGTTTGGTAGAATTCACCTGTGAAACTGTTTGGTCCTGGACTTTGGTTTATTGGATTTTTTGGCTACTGATTCATTTTCATTACCAGTAATCAGCTCGTTCAAATTTCTGTTCCTTCCTGATTCAGTCTTGGAAGATTACACATGTTTAGGAATTTATCCATTTCTTCTAGGTTGTCCAATTTATTGTCATATAACTATTTGTAGTAGATTGGGGGACACTTTTTACTTTCATTTATCTTCAGGTATTTTTTGATTTCCACTTTAATTCTTCATTGATCCCTCATTTGGTTAGTAGCATGTTGTTTAGCTTCCATGTGTTTGTGTTTTTTTTTTCAAGTTTTTTTCCCTTGGTATTTATTTCTAGTTTTATACTATTGTAATAAGAAAAGATGCTTGATATGATTTCAGCCTTCTTAAATTTATTAAGACTTGCTTTGTGGCCCAACATGTGATCTAACCTAGAGAATGTTCCGTGTGCACTTAAGAAGAATGAGTAGTCTGTTGTTTTTGAATGGAATGTTCTGTATATATCCATCAGGTCCCTCTGGTCTAATGTGTTATTTAAGGCTATTGTTCCTTTTTGATTTTCTTTCTGGATGATCCATCCATAGATGTAAGTGGAGTGTTAAAGTGCCCTACTATTATTGTATTATTGTTGATTTTTCCCTTTATGTCTGTTAATATCTGCTTTATAAATTTAGGTTTTCCTAAGTTGGTTGCACAGATATTTACAATTGTTATATCTTCTAGTTGAATTGATCCTTTTATCATTATGTAATGCCCTTCCTTATGTCACACTACAATCTTTGTTTCAAAGTCTATTTTATCTGATATTAGTATGCTACCCAGGTTTTTTTCATTTCTATTTGAATGGACTATTTTCTTTTCCATCCTTTCATTTTCAATTCATGTGTGTCTTTAGGTATGAAGTGAGTCTCTTGTAGGCAGCACATAGATGAATCTTGTTTTTCTTATCCATTTAGTCACCCTATGTCTTTTTATTGGAGCATTTAGTCCACTTACATTTAAAGTAATTATTGAAAGATATGTACTTATTGCCATTTGTTAATTGTTTTCTGGTTGTATTTGTAGTTCTTTCCTGTTCTTCTCTTGTTCTCTTCCCTTGTGATTTGATGATTTTCTTTAGTGGTATGTTTGAATTCTTTTCTCTCTCTTATTTTTTTTTTTTTTGTGAATCTATCCTAAGTTTTTGGTTTGCAGTTTCCATGAGTTTCATATTTAACACCCAATGTACATAGCAGTCTATTTGAAGTTGATAGTTACTTAAGTTCAAGAACATTCTAAAAGTCCTACATTTTTATTTTCCTCTCCCCACATTTTGTGTATTTGTTGTCATAATTTACATATTTTTATTTTTTATATCCCTTAGGCAATTACTATAGATACAGTCGTTTTTACTATATTTTGGGGTGGGGGGCAGAGGGAGATGGGGAGAGAAAGAATCTTAAGCATGCTCCACACCTAACATGGAGCCCAATACAGGCCTCAATCTCACAACCCTGAGATCATGATCTGAGCCAAAATTAAAAGTCAGACGCTTAACTGACTGTGCCACCCAAGTGCCCTGTTTTTACTACTTTTGTCTTTTAATCTTCCTACCAGCTTTATAAATGGTTGATCTACTCTCTTTACTATATGTTTGCTTTTTCTTTCATAATTTTTAAACGTCTAGTTATGGTGTTTTCCTTTACACTTAAAGAAGTCCCTTTAACCTTTCTCATAAGTCCAGTTTAGCGGTGATGAATTCCTTTAACTTTCATTTGCCTGTGAAACTCTTATCTCTTTAATTCTGAATGATAATCTTGCCAGGGAGTGTATTCTTGGCCACAGGTTTTTTTCTTTCAGTGCTTTGAGTATATCTGGCCACTCCTTTCTGGCCTGCAAAGTTTCTGCTGAAAAATGATCTGATGATCCTATGGGTGTTAATGTAACCAGTTGCTTTACTCTTGCTGTTTTAAGATTCTCTCTTTATATTTAATTTTTGACATCTTATTTTCTGTTGGTGTGGACCTCTTTGGGTTCATCTTTTTTGGAGTTCTCTGCACCCTGCAGCTGGATGTTTGTTTCTTTCCCCAGGTTAGGGAAGTTTTCATCTATTATTTCTTCCTTTTGTCTTGTTACACTCTTTATTTTAAAGTCTATTTTATAAGACTTACGTTGATATTGTATGCTTGATATTTTCCCAGAGGTCCCTTAAACTATACTCTTTTTTTTTTAAACTTTTTTCTTTTTGCTATTCAGTTTGGATGACCTCTACTATCTTGTCCTCCAGAATGCTGATCTGTCTGTATCCTTTAATCTGCCATTGTTCCATCTAGTGTATTTTTTTCATTTTTTCATTTCATTCATAATTTAAGTTATAGTATTCTTCCATTCTGATTGGGTCTTTTTTATATTTTCTAATGTCTTTGTTGAAGATCTCACTGTTCATCTATTCTTCTCTCAAGTTTGGTAAGCATCCTTATGACCATTACTCTTTATCAGGCAGATTGCTTATCTCTGTTTCATTTTGTTCTTTTTCTGATTTGTCTTGTTCTTTTGTTTGGAACATACTCCTCTGTATCCTTGTTAGGCCAGACTTACTGTGTTTGTTTCTATGTATTAGGTAGATCAGTTGTGCCTCATGGTCTTGATGGAGTGATCTCATGTATAAGGTGTCTGTTGGGCCTGAGAAGCACACTCCCCTGAGAAGGTCACCAAAACCGGGTACTCCAGGGGTGCCCTGTGCAGGCTTTCTGCACCCTCCTATTGTGGCTTGGGCACAACTGTTGCTGGTATGTTGGCAATCGGGGCTGACCCCTGGACCAGATGGCTGCAATGACTGTCTACGTAGCTGTGGGCACACTGGTGGGTGGGGTAGTCCCTGGTGTGGCTGGTTGTGAGGTCAGGGAACAACTGTTACAGGCATACTGATGGGTGGGCCTTGCCCTGTCAGGAGCCACTCTGGAAGGGTGCTGGTTCAGGCTAAACGACTTGTTTGGTGTGTTGGGACAAGAGCTACTTTGGAGAATGCCTGTCCTGGCCAAGGATACCTGCTGGGTGTGGTAGGGTGGGAGCTGCTTTGGGAGACACTTTTTAATGATCTTTTTAAATGTATTTAATAGCTGGGGCGCCTGGGTGGCTCAGTTGATTGAGTGTTGGTTAGTGGTCGGTTAGTGAGATCAAGCCCCATGTGGGACTCTGGGCTCAGTGCAGAGACTGCATGAGATTTTCTCTCCCTCTCCTGCTGCCCCTCCCCCTGCTCTCTCTCTCTATATATAAAATCTTTAAAAAAAAGTTATCTAATAGCTAATCTTACTTTACCATTCTTCATCAGAAATTCTATTGTTTATTCCTTAATCTGTGAACTTTTTTTTTTTTAATCTGTGAACTTTTAAAAGTTTTTAAAGATTTATTTATTTTTTTAGAGAGAGAGAGAGCATGTGTGAGGTGCGGGGGGAGGGGGAGAGGGAGAGGGAGAAGAAGAGAAGCAGACTCCCCACTGAGCGGGAAGCCTGATGTGGGGCTTGATCTCATGACCCTGAGATGATGGACTGAGCCAAAATCAATAGTGAGACACTTAACTGACTGAGCCACCCAGGCACCCCTGAACTTTTTAATTTTTAAGATATAAATTAACTTACTAAAAATTATATTTATTTATTTTAATCCTTAAGGTAGTAACTAAACTAATAAACTTATACTTTTAACTTTTTCCAAACATTCCTAATATAAAATCTTTGATATGATAAACTGTTCAAATTTTTAGTCTAAAATACACTTGAGAAAGCGATTTTTGCATATGAGGACCTACTGTCTGAAAATAAACTCGTAATGTTTGGCAAAACCATAAAATTGATAATGGACCACTGATTGATAAATTTTAACTTATTCCTATGTGAATAAGGATATTTGACATAACGTAAAGACAATAATCTCTGACTTTGCTTTAATAATTTAGAATATTCTTGGTTTAAGTTTCACACCTGTCTTATGTCTACTAGATAAAATGATGCATTTTATGTTATACTTCTAATATATTTATTATATTTCAGTGACATTCTTTGATCCTGGAATACCTGAATCTGGGGGAAACAAGCACTATTATATACCATTTGCCCATATTTTTCCATTTGTTTTAAGTTTTTATATTATTTCGATATTTTTCCCCTTAGGGTTTTAGAGAGACTAGAACATATTTGATAAAAACTTTATATATTCTTATAGATAAGTATGACTCTGTATGAGATTGTTTGATTTAATCAGGATAATTCTAAAATCTTCCTATTTCTAAAACAAAATATAACTTTCAATCATCTCCAAACAGCCAGATCAAAATATCAGCAATGACTACATAATGTGATCCTTCTGCTTTAGGATTTTTTTTAATCCTATATGACATGTGGAAAATGGAAAATTTAATCAATTATATTTATTTCTATAAACTGAACATTTTTATTCTACTTACTTAATTTAAATATGTCCTTTAAAAATTTTTTTAGTCAAACATGAATATAGAGGTGGTTATTTTGATAATCAAAACTATAATAGTTACTTTTCAAAATAGTGTTTAGTTATCTCTTAAAATGCTGATTTGGAAGATTACAGATCAGGGATTTTTAAAGAATATTTGTTCTAAAAAATGGTTAGACAATTTTAAAACTTAAATCATTTGGTAACTGTATGTAAATTATTGTAAAAAAGTATACAGATCAGATTTTTTTTAACACTTAAATAAATAAACAGAAATAAATCTGAATTTGATGATTAAAGAAACATCTGCCCTAAAATGTCTAGGGTATATAGTTTTTTGATAATCTCTGCAAAAAGTTGTTATAATACATTCAACGCTGAAAGTTAGATTTGGAAAGTCACTGTATTAAACTATATATTATGCTGAGGATCTTGACCTGAATGTAAATAGATTTCACATTTAGATTATACAGCTACAAATAGTGTATGATAAAATCATGTTATGAAACTAACAAAATAAAACCCCTTGAAAAGATGTGATTGGTGCTGTGAATCTATTATCTTGACTGTATTTTATCTTGAAACATCAAAATAATTTTAGAAAAAGACCTACTGGTTCACCTCGAGGCCCAGGTGGTCCCAGTACTGTGCTATCTTCTCCTGGGTAACCCTGTAATGAAGATAATGATTTATAAACAAAACCAAATTAATAAAATAACCTTTGAAATATGCAAATTGTCATTGTCTAATATGTTATGAAATATACAATCTTTATCTATTTAAATGGAACACTTTTACCTACAAAACTTAGCATAGGATATTTTATACAGTTGTGATTCTTACAGGTTCTAAGAAATGTCGATCTCCTTTAATTACATAAAAAGCAGTTTAGAAATTTGCCCAAAGTTTCAGGTTTCCAATGATACTGTAAATCAACAGAAGTACTGTTGTAGTTATTCTTAATCCATAAAAAGTTTTACTATAAATGTACTAGTCATTTAATCTATAGTATCAGTTCATTTCGATAAATAATTAATTTTACTTTTACCAAGCTTTATAGATTGCAAAGTGCTTTAACATATATTACTCATGAACATCTTGAAACAACAAATTGAAGACATTTTAATGACTTATCTACATTTTTGTCCTTTATTATTTATCTTCTAGAATTTGCAATACTTCCCAAGTTGAAAAGTGTTTCTTTTATTTCTTGAAAATGTTTCCATGCATACTTTCAGAAAGAACATAAAAATTTAATATTTAACTCTAGGATTGAAAAGTCAATATACACACATACCTTTTCGCCTTTAGGTCCTGGCAACCCAGAAAGTCCTGGTTGACCCTGATGGCCCTAACAAAAGGACAAGTAAGCAGACATTCTCCATATCATTTGTGCATGTTCTACTAGTACCACCAAGGCCATGCTATTAGATATTGCAATATTCTGAATGAAAAACAAGATTTGTTCTCTAGGAGGTTGAGGCCTAAATATATTAGAAAGGTTTATCAGTGAAATTTCATCTTAATTGGCATAATTAGGATGACATCTTTATATAACCATTTTCATGTAAATACACACATTTTAATTTCCAATTAGAAATGATTACCCTATATCCTGAAATTCCTGGTTCTCCATCAGGTCCCATCAATCCTAAATGTCCCTAAAAAACAAAGTAAATATTAGAGAGAAAACAAACTGTTTAAACCATTAAACTTATACTCTTATTATTTATTTGTTTATTGATTTATTTATTTAGTAGTCTTTATTACTTAAAATTTAGATTTTTCGAGGTATAATATTTTACTTAGTATGACACGAGAAAACAAAAAATAGCATTCTAACTTCTGTCTTATTTTACTTCTGAACCACAAAATTCCCACCAAAAAAATGTCTCTGTAGTTTACTTCTGGTTTGAATATTCTTAATCATGTTAAGAAAAATATTTTCAGTTGTTAGAATCCGATAGGTTTCTAGTAAGTTCTTGGAAATGTAGTTTGTACCTGTCAAAGCTTATGGTAGATTTGCATCACTGATTATTAGAATATAGCCTTATAGTTTTTGATATTGTCATAATGGGATAAAGGAGAATATATTCATTGATGCTTTGATGAACAAAGTTTCAGCTCTGGTCAAACTTGTCCAAATAGAAGTGATTGACAACTTATATGCAATAATCATCCTATTATTGCTTTCCTTATCAATATTTTGCAGATGAGGATACTATATAAATTAAAGGCTAATTAGTAAATGCCACTAAAATACTGAAAATGTGACTCGGGCAACTGAAAAGAGCAAAAATAATAATCCTAAAAATGTCTTATCTTTCATACTATTAAAAATTTTCCACATCAACTCTCCTATTTGAGTTTGAAACTAAACAGGAGATGAAAAATTAAGGCACAGAATAGGGATATGCCTAACCAAATATCAGACTAACCGGAAGTTCTAAATATGGTTATTTAACCAAAGAACCCATGAGAACCACCTATCATTAAAGTGGATATAAAGTAAAAATATTAAAGTAAATAGATATCTTACAAAGCATCTATAAAAAGATATAATGGAAAAAAGGATTGCATTATAAATCATAAAATCCATAAGAAACTAACAGTAAATCTAACAAGATAGAGGTAAGAACAGAATGAAGGAAATAAAATTTATTAAAGGATATATGAAAAGATATAAGTAAATGGAAAGACATACAGTGCTTCTCTACTGAAAGATTCAATATTAAAGGAACTTGAAGAGCTGATTGTAAAGTTCACATGGAAGAGAGAATTATAGTAAGAGTTGAACTTTTTAGAAAAATGAATTATGGAGTACTTGCCCTGACAGATCTCAAAAAATACTGTAACTATAATAATTTAAATAGTGTGGTATTGGACCTAAGAACAGACTAACAGATTGACAGAGAAAACAGGGAGAATGAAAACAGGCCAGTAAATATTTGAGAGTTTAGTTTATAGTAAGGGTAGTATTTCAGAAAAGGGGGAAGTAGATTGACTATTTATTAACTGATTTTGAGACAACCGAATATCAATTTGGAAAAGAGAAAATCAGTTCTTTATAACTTATTTCATAGCAAAGAAATAAACTTCAAATGGGTTAGGGGTAAAAATAAAGCTATAAAAGTATTAGAAGAAGGATTTGGAAGAGTATTTTTATATAATTTAGGTAGGAAAGGGATTCTTATGAAGAAATAAAATCTACAACTGTAAAGTAAAAAACTGACAAATTTGATTCTGTCCAGCAAAAGATATCATAAACAATATTAAAAGATAAATGACAGAAAGGGAAATGTATTTGCAATACATTTTATAACATGTTTAACAAAATATATTATCTAAAATATATAAGGCATTATTGCAAGTCAATAAGAAAAAAATCTAATATAAATCATGTAAAGTGCACATGAAAAGGCAATTTTTAGAAAAAAATACAAATTACTTAATTGCAATCAGGGAAATGTAAATAGAAAGAAAAGGAGACACACTTTTTCATTTATCAGACTGTCAAACATCAAAAGGGTTAACAGGAAGTACCAGTGGTGGGAGAGTGAATTTGATGAAACCTCTGGGAAGGTTAAATATGTGTCAATATTTAGAAAGTGAATATTCTTTTTAGATAAAATCCAAAGTAGGAGCCTACTTTCATGGCAAGACTCCGGATTAATTCTGATGTTCATTACAAATTAATCACATTATATAAAGTTTTTTAACATATTAGCCAAAAGCAGAGAAATATTAGTAATTTAAATAAAAGGAAGTAAGAAAGACCTGAAGTAGTAAGATGAATATGTAAAATGAGCCTGAGACAAACTTTCCTCAGGCAACAGATGGATTATGCAATGCTTTCAAGAAGGCCTTGTTAAAAAGTCTAGCATTTGTGACATTTAATGGAGAGTAGGAAATATACATGCATTATGTATATAAACTTATGAAGCAGTAAAAACACTAAATACTAAATCACAAATATTCTGCATCTCTTCTACTAGGACTTTCTCAACAGGTCCAAATATATTAGCAATAAAATTTTGCTATTATAGGTTCAGAAGTACTATGCTACCCTTATTTCCAACATCATATAAAGCGCATGCAAAAGATTAAATATTAGATGTTACGTATATTGATCACAGCTGGTTAAAAAAATCTCCAGATAAGGAAATCGGAGGGGCGAAGAACCATGAGAGACTGTGAACTCAGAGCAATGGACTGAGGGTATTGGAGGGGAGAAGGGTGGGGGGATGGGCAAGCTTGGTGGTGGGTATTGAGGAGGGCACGTATTGTATGGAGCACTGAGTGTGGTACATAAACAATGAATCTTGTAACACTGAAAAAATAAAATAAAAGTATTTGGGAAAAAAGAAATCTCCAGATAAGCATGTGGAGTCCAAGCTTATAAAGAAAACTCATTTTTAAATAACTCATTTTAAATAACTCATTTTTAAATTTCAAAGCAATTTGCCAATCCTGACAGTGTAGTTTTATAGAGATATTAAACTCTGATTTTAAGTGCAAAGCATATAAACTTTCTTACTTAGGTTAGGAGTTATAATCTGATATTTTTAAAACTTCATTTCATATTTTATTTCCATTTTGAGATTTTTTTCCCCTTTCCCTTTTCCATGTCCAGAAACCACTAAGCCATTTAAGTACTGTGGAACGCTTACAATTCTCCGCAGCCCATGGAGGTAGATTATTTTCAATGGAACTATTGCTTTCTCTGTAAAATTAATCAAGGGATGAAACTTTAAGGACATGGATACATTTCTTTTCCATCCACAGTGAACTTAGGTCTGGAAACAAATCAGATACTAACCACAGCACCTCTAGTTCCTCTGGCACCCTTAGGACCACTTTCCCCAATTTGTCCAGGAGCACCTCTGCTTCCAGTTTCTCCTGTGGGCCCTATTTGTCCTTTATCACCCTGTGGATGTCATTAGTAAGAGAGAAAAGTGAAAAAAGAAATTTTTACTTAGGTGAATTAACTATATCATATACCTGGAATGACACCAGAGGATATTCTGTAAGCAAAATTCTATAAATAGTAACTATGCTTTAACTTAATAGTAGTAGAGAACTTCACTGACAATAACAAACCATCACCACCTAGGTTATCCTAAAGATAGAACTAAAAGTAATTTAGGAGAAAGAACATTTAAAAAATAATTTTGGTCGAACAAGCAGGGGAGATCTGGTGTTCATGCTGAATTACAAAATAACCAAGTTTTTTATTTTGAAATTTGTTATGTATGTATGTTTGCATGCATGCATGTATTTCCTGTTATCATGAGAAAACATAGGCCCTATGAGAAGCCTGTTTCTATGGACAACTTCAATGCCACAAAGATCTCTTTAATGCAAAAAGTTTCCAGTGTACAGTTCTGTATATTCAGAATCATCACTCCCTGGTTTGGAGTCCGCCTTTAAAAATCCATAACATTTTTTTTGATCGATAATATTTTTATATCATTTTGTGTCCTTTAAAAAACTAGTTAGTTGCTTTCTGTTTTCCATCAAGCTGACTGATCATTCTCTATGACCAAAATTCAGCTGCTTTGAAGCAAATTTAAATACTATAATTTGTTTTCTATAAGTGGGAACCAACCTGTTCTATTATTGATATTCAAGTAGATACAAAGAAAAACAAGACTGTGATCACAGTCAGAAAGTTTTTGGTATTCATAATAATTCCCGGGGGTGCAGGTTATTGTAAGGACTTACACTGTCCCACTTCCAACATTGATTTTAGATATAACATTATGTATGACTTATGTAACATTCTGTAGACTTCGATATTGGGGTTATATTTCATGGGCATTCATTCGTCCCTTATATGTAAGTGACGAATCACTGAATTCTACTCCTGAAACTAATATTACACTATATGTTAACTAATTAGATTTAAATAAAAACTGGAAACACTAAAAAAAAAAAAAAAAAAGAATGGCTACTAAATTTACCTCTTTCATTTTTCTTTTACCTTCTATTCTCACTTATACTGTCCCTACATTATGACAAAGATGGAGTGGGTATATATTAGTAGAAATGATAAAATTAGACTTTGGGAACTAGATATGGTGTGATTTGAAGCTAAATACAGTAATATATTCATAACTGTTGTGGTATAATTAAGAAAATCATTTCCATCTTACCAACACTTGAATAAATTATTGACCCATACAAAGATGAATTACTCATTATAACATTCTGGAATTTTATAAATATATCATTTTTTAGTAAATTATAAAAGAAACAAACCACATTCTTGATTTGTGTTTGCCAATATATTGGAAAGATAAAATCAACCACTAACCTCTTCAATTTAGATAAACATAGTACAAATAAACCCAGAAACAATTCTAGTCATATTCCTTTCCCCTAACCATTTCACTAAAATTGTTACTAAATACCACAAATGGTATAGTGTTTTCCTTTTCTCTTTTCCTGCCCATAGTCTACTAAAGAATTTTTGGCAAACAGGAGAAGAAAAAGCAAAGATTTTATAGAAACTACATAGTAGTAAATTTGCCTTTAAATAATTAAGGTTATGGGTACTCCTAAATAGAGTTAAATATTAATTTATACAACATGGCTTTTAAAAGCAATTTATAGTTCTTTATTACTTTATATCTAGTGCATATAAAAACATCACCGCATCCTCTGGAGCTTGGGGCCCATCAGAAGAAAGATGTGCCATAAAAAGATGTAAAAAAGAAAAAAACCATAAAAAATGTTAAAAAAATTACCTTTTTCCCTGGACGACCTCTTTGTCCTGGAATTCCCACAATTCCTTCAGGTCCCTGGATATCCAATATAAAAAAGAAAATAAACTCTTAAGGAAAGGACTAGATGGAGTGTTTAAATACTTACCTCACATGATCACTGAATTGAACACTATGTAAAAATGAGGATTGCTTTTCAACAATAAACATTGTGCTTGTGTATTTGTGTATTTTTAAAGATTTTATTTATTTATTTTAGAGAGAGAGCACATGCACAAGTTGGGGGAGGGGAAGAGAGCTAGGGAGAGAATCTCAAGCAGATTCTGTACCAAATGCCTAGCCCCATGTGGGCTCCAACTCTCAATCCTGAGATCATGACTTGAGCCAAAACCTAGAGTCTGAGGCTCAACCAACTAAGACACCCAGGCGCCCCTGTGTAATTGTTTAAAAATAGGTTACGATGATTTAGAGGTCTAGCTGTTACTAGTGAGTAAAATTTACATATACAAACCAGCCATGATAGATAAAATTAAACTGTTCTTTATTATAGGAAAAATACTACTTGGTTTCATTGTAACTCATTTTAATTGGTGAGACTAATTAAAGTAAACCCAGAGCATCCATTTTAGCAGTTTTATGAGCTACTGTGGGTTCAACATCTTGTTGAATATAGGGGATTATAAAATATATCTAAAAATGGTCAAGAAGAATCTCAAAATCTTATTGGAGTAGATTAGGAGATTTTCTTTGCTCTGTGGAAAAAAGGAGAAAGGGAAATACATGGAGAAAAAGGAGGGCAGTCACATTAAACTGTTTAAAACAATATTTTCACTTCAATCTGTATTTTGTTTAGACAAAGTAGACAGAAATTTTTAATATATATTTTTTGAAGTAAAAATTGGCTAAAATATTTTAGATGTCATGTAAATTTGCAGGTCAACAATAATTAGGCTTAAATGAGATCCACAGTAAGCCAGAGGATGCAAGTTCTAAAATGGCTAATAATTAATCACAGCACTAGTTGGAAATGAAAATGGAAATCTCAAATTTGTGTCCCAAAGCTTGGCAAACTGCAAAAATGATGTAGACAAGAAATAAATTGTGGTTTACCACTGTGCTATGTAGGCTCTTGATAAATATTTGTTGAACGAATAAACAGATACCTAAGGGAGTGAATCATGCCCTCTGCTCCTGAGCAAATGCTCTTCTAGTCTCAGAAAGTCACTGAATTTAGAAGCCAAAATGGTTAAGTTCTATTGCTGTAGTTCTAGCTGCATCCAGAGGTTGAAATGATAGTTGCACTAACCCGAGATTTCTTTGTGATTAATGTGGAGTCTTAAAAAGAGGCAGATTAACCTTCATTAGAGGTTAATGGCATGAACTTTTATTTTTTTATTTTTTATTTTTTTTTAAATCCAAAGGTCTTTCTTTTTATTTATTTTATTTATTTATTTATTTATTTATTTATTTATTTGACAGAGAGAGAGAGAGATCACAAGTAGGCAGAGAGGCAGGCAGAGAGAGAGGGAGAAGCAGGCTCCCTGCTGAGCAGAGAGCCCAATGCGGGGCTCGATCCCAGGACCCTGAGATCATGACCTGAGCTGAAGGCAGAGGCTATAACCCACTGAGCCACCTAGGCGCCCCCTGGCGTGAACTTTTAAAAGTCAGGCTGCTCGTTTCATATTCTGGCTCTGTCATCTCACTGCAATATGACCATAAGTAGATTATTTAACTTCTAAAGGCTCCAGTTTCCCCTTAGATAAAAGAGGTAAAATAATATCTTTCAAAAGGTTACTAATATTAATGAGATAATGAATGTAATGCTTATTAGAAAGAACTGGATTTATACTAAAGAGCTTAGTTCAGTGTTAGTTCTCACCACTACTATTGCTTTTTTAAGGTGTATTATGTAATATTTAAATACATATAAAAAATATTAGAAGTTACAATAAATACCCATGTGCCTACCACCTACCTGAAGAAAAAGAAGCAATATACATATGTACATATTTGAAGTCCCTTTACACATACCTTTCCAAACATGTCACCCTTTCTCTTTACTCAGGTGTAACCATCGCCCTCAATTTGTTTATCATTCCCACGCATTTCTTTATACTTTCACTCCATTTGCAACATATGGTTATTTTCATATTTTCAAACTTTAAATAAGCATACTTTATGTATTCTTTTGAAACTTTGTAAACACACATTTTGTTTTTGAAATCAATCGATGTCTTTAATCCATTCATTTTCTGTTTTTAATTCTACAACAATTTCTGTTTTAATTCTTACCAAATCACAACTTATTTAAATACTTTTCTACTGATGAATTTTTGGTGTGGGTTTTTTTTCTGTTATAGATAATGCTGCAATAAATACCTCATGCATCTCTCCATGTGCCATGTCAAAGTTTCGTTTCTTTTGTTTTTTAGGGTATAACTCCTGAAGTTAAATTGCTGAGCTATAGAATATATACATCTTCAAGTAGGCAAGATATTGTCAAATTGTTCTCCAAAGTAGTTTTGTCAATTTACATTTCCACAGCAATGTTTGAGTCCAATTACTCCCATTTCTTCTGTAATGCTTGGTAATATCAGGCTTAAAATACATCCATCTCACTGTGGAAAATGATAAACTGTTTGTGTCTTCAATTTGCGTATTTCTGATTACTAAGGAGGAATGATTATCTATTCATACAGTTATCTGACATTTATATGTGAATCTCTGGCTCTTATCTTCTGTCCAATATTCTCCCAAGCTATTCTTACTGAGTTATACATAAAAGTTTTTATACATATTCCTGGTACTTATATTTTGCTCATTCTATATAATACAGATCTCTTCTCCCAGCCTGCAGCTTATTTTCTCACTTTGTTTAACACAACTTTTGATTAATACAAGTTTGCAGTTTTAATGTAGTCATATTCATCAATATTTTATTTCTTTCAGTGTTCAAGAGATTCTTCCTCTGATCATGAAAGGAGATCATGAAATAATCTCATAAATGTTCTCATATTTAACATTTTGATGTTCACAGGTCTTCAATTGGAATTTCATTCTTTTGTATGTTTGCACACTGGTGTGAAGGAGCTGTTTTATTTTGTTTTCCATTTGGATAACCAGTTGTACCAGTACCATTTATTGAATATTTCATCCTTTCCTTTATGATCTGCCATCTATAATCAATTTATCAAACTGAAAGTTTCTAAATATACTGAGATCCGAGTCTAGATAATCTTCTATTTTCACTGGTCTCTTTATCTTCCTGTGAATGAGCATGACACTGACTAAATTACTCTAGCTTTAATAATAAGTTATGATATCAGGTAGGGCAAGTTCTCCCTTCCACACACCACTGTTCTCCCACCTCCTGCAACTTGTTCTTGAAAACTGTCTTGATATCGGCCCTTTGTTCTTCCACATTCCTTTTAAAATCACTTTTCATCAATAAAGTCCTATAAAAAATTCTTATGGAGTTTTGACAAAAACCGTACTGGATTTGTAGACTAATTTAGGGGAGAGTTACTCCAGCTAAAAAACACTATTTATTCTTTATAAATTTTTTCCTCTTTCTCAACATCCAAACAATGAGCAAATCCAGTCGGCTCTATCTCCAAAATATATCTTGAATGGGATCACTATTCACTATCTCTACTGCCCCCTTACATTCCAAACCACCACACCACTTTTCATCTACACTACTGCCACAGCCTTCTAAATCCACTTTTACCCTCAGAGTCTGTTTCTTCAAGATACCCCAAATTACCACTAACAATATTAATCAAACACGTCTCCCTGTTTAAAACCTTCCAAGTGGCTGTCCACTGAAATCAGAATCATCTCCAAACCTCTTATCATGGTCTGTAATCCTTCACATAATCTGGCGCCTTCTATTTCTCTGACATCATGTTTTCCAGTTGCTTACTACATTCTAGCTACTTGGCCGTATTTCCCCCTTTCTAATGGTGCATCTAATAAATGCCCTTTCTGCTGTAGGGCATTTGTGTTAGATGTTCCTTCTGCCTAAAAAGCTTTTTCTTATTCACATGACTGGCTTCTTATCTTCAGACATCTGGCTCAGTGTAACCCTAGGTAGTCCTTTTGTGACCACCCTAATTTAAAGAAGCCTACACCTAGTCACTCATTATCCCATTATCATGTTTTATTTTCTTCACAGCACTTATCACTATCAGAAATTACCATTCTTGTGTACGTTGCCTTCCCACTCTACAGTGTCAGTTTGAAGACAGCAAGGAACTTATCTGTCTTATTTATTGCTATAACATTAATACTCAGAACTGTGCCTGGCATATAATTGATGCTTAATAAATACTTGATAAACAAACTAATGATAGAATGCATGCCCAATGTAGAAAATATTTAGCCTTAATCAGACAGTAATCTAGTCTACTTGGTATCCATTTGTAAAAAAATAACATCTTAAAAAGTATATATTAAAGTTGGAAGTAAAACCAAAGTTTATGAATAAAAGGTGAAGAGTAGTGAGACATTTTTATACTACTAAAACTTTTAGTTTCTAAGAAATGTAGCATATGGATCTACTTGGAACATTTTGCACAGTAAACTTTTGTACACTTGAAGAACATATTATGTGTGAAAAAGGGGGTTGATTGTATTCTATATTGTATTTTCTTCTGACATTATATTCAGAAAGGTTTCCCCTGGTTCTTTTATCCACATTTTTTTTTTTTCTCTTCAAAGACTGGTTGTTATCTCTTTTTGCAAGGGTCGGGGTGGGGGGTGGCAGAAAACTTCCACTGATATTAGGCTGGTTTATTTTAGTGCTTGTTCTGAAATGCATGAGAAAGATCTTGCTCCAAAATGTTGGCTATTTAAAGTTAGCAGACCCACTGAAAACCATTTGTGTATTTACAGGCTTACAGGGCAGACTAGAAAAATAGCAACAATTTTTAAATGTTCATGTTTTAATAGATTTCTTCAACAATTATAAAAATAAGAATGCTTTTATATAAATATGATGTTGACAAAGAATAGTTGGCTTGATGTTGAGCCTATTCATAAAATAGAAGGAGTTGGGATTCCAGTCTTACTACTTTAAATACATGGGAATAGCTGTGTTGTCTTCAAAGCAACACATCACATCTATTTTTTAAACAACTTTGAGATATAATCCACATTCCATACTATGAACCCACTTAAAGTGTACAATTTAATGATTTTTAGTATAATCACAGAATTGTGCAACCATCACCACAATCAATTTTAGAACATTTTCTTTGCCCCAAAAGAAATCCTGTACCCATAAGCAGCCATTTCCCATTTCCTCCCAACCATTGCATTGCCCCGCAACCTCCAGCCCTGGGCAACCACTAACCTACTTTCTGTCTTTCTGGATTTGCCTTATTTGGGATATGTCAAGTAACATGTGGTCTCTTTTGACTGGCTGCTTTCATTAAGCATAATGTTTTCAAGGTTCATCAAAGTTGTAGCATGTATATCATTTCTTTGCACTGCCAAGTAATAGTCCATTGCATGGACATACTACATTTATTAATATACATTTACTAATTCATCAGTTAATGATTATTGGGGTTATTTCCACTTTTTGGCTATCATAAATAATGCTGCTATAAACATTTATGTACAAGTTTTTGTCTGAACCCTGTTTTCAATTCTATTGGGTACATACCTAGGAATAGAGCTGGTGGATCATACAGTAACTCCATGTTTAACACTTTGAGAAACTGCCAAATTGATTTAACAAGTGCCTGCATCATTTTACATCCCATCAACAATGTATATTTACATCCTCATCAATACTTGATATTTTCTGTTTTTTTTTTTTAATTTTAAATTTTTTATTAGAACCATCGTAGTCAAGTGAAGTGGTATTTCATTGTGGTTTTATTTGTATTTTCCTAATGACTAATGATGTTGATCATCTTCTCAATTGCTTTTTGGCTAACTATGTATCTTCTTTGGAGAAACATCTGTTTAAATAGTTTGCTAATTTTTCAATTGGTTTATCTTTATACTATTGAGTTGGAAGAGTTCTTTAAATACTCTGGATACAAGTCCATTATCATACATGATTTGCAAAGATTTTCTCCCTTTCCACGGGTATCCTTTTACTGTCTTAATGGTGTTTTTGAAGTACAAAACTTTAAATTTTAATGGAGTCCAATTAATTTTTTTTCTTTTGTTATTTGTACTGTGGTGTTATCCAACAAACCTTTGCATAAACCAAGGTCATGAAGATTTACTCCTATGTTTTCTTCCAAGACATTTATAGTTTTAGCTCTTAAACTTCACTGTAAGACCCATTTTGAATTAATTTTTGTTTGTAGTGCAAGGAAGGGTCCAACTTTATTCTTTTGCATGCAGATTTCTACTTGTTCTAGCACCTTTTGTTGAAAAGACCATTCTCTCCCTCTTTGAATTATCTTTGTACATAACATGCTCTTGCAATTCAAATTTATTTTGTTCTGTTTTTGTCCCCTGGGGTTTACTGTATCCATTGAGATAGCCAATAATATTAGATATATTAAACAAAGTTTGCGAGTTATATAGTGATTCCTATCGCAGACTATGTTCCTCTTCTGCTTGAAACCTTTCAATGTCTTTTTACTATACTTTGAATAAAACCCAAAGTTCTTACCATGATTTAAATAATCCTTCATGATCTGCTTCCTAGTTATTTCTTCAATCTCATCTCAAACAACTTTTTGCTATTCATTATGCTGCAACTATAATTAGCTTCCTTTTAGTTTTCCAGAAATACCTAGACCATTCTCACTTCCACATCTTGGCCCTTGTTTTTCCATCTACCTTGAATAATCTCCCAAAGTTCTTTGCAGGGCTGGTTCTTTTTCATTCCTCAGGTCTCAACTTAAACCTCCTCGATCCAGAGAAACCTTCCCTCAATGCCCTGTTGGAAGAAGGCTTCTCTTCCCTTAACCAGCTATTTTTTTTCATCACCCTATTTACGACCATCACTGTATTTATCACTATTTGCAATGATTTAGTCTATGGTCAATGTTCACAATATTATGAAATCTGAGATCAGGAATCTTGGTAATCTTGTTCCCCTTGGTATCCCCACTGCTTAGCAGAGTTCTTGGTTCATAGAAGGTACTCAAAAACTTTGCTGAATTATTGAATGGACAAATATATTTTACAGTCATCATTTGTAAGGCTAATAAAAATTTAGGAACACCCAAGCTAATGCTTTTTTTTTTTTTTTTTAAGCTATAGAGCCTTTTCTTCCAAAGAAAGCCTATACAGAAGGCAATATGTTAGATATATATACAAAGATTATTTTTTCTGACTCACTTAATAATAGAAGAACCATCCTGCCCATTCAGCATCCCTTCCTAACACAGCCATCCTGGGAGGTTCTGCATAGCTCCCTTTATGTATAATGTGTAAACTGAGAAACCAAAGAATGACTCACCCAACAATGTACAGCTCTTTAGTAGTAGAGCAGGGATAGTGGTAGACCAATTCTTGCATAATGGTCAGTGCAGAGTTCTTTCTATTTCTGTACTGGTCTATTTCTGTACTGAACAACAGTTCAGAACAAACAAGCCTAAGACCAGAGTCATAAAAATCATTCAGAAGATAAAGATTTAAATAAGTCCTTTACTCCTTAATGCCACTGACCTCAAATTTCCAAAGTTACTATTTTTCAGGGTTTCCAAGGAAGTTACCTCAGAAATAAGAGTCATGTATAGCTTTATCATTCTTTTCTAACTATTGATAAGTCCTCACATTTTTCTGACTTTGCTTTTAAAGATTCTACTGAGAAAGCTTCTTAGCCTTACTTGGCTTCATGTTTTCTTAAGATAGTCCCCTATTAACAATGATCATACTCTTCTATATAAATGGGAAAAATCGCACTTCAATAAATCCAACCAAGTTTTGTCCTAACAGAATAAAAGAAGACAATTTCATTTTTATATATTCAACTTCTAACTCTCATAGTTTCACATCTGTTTAGATGTTAGATACTACAGTGATAGATTTTTTTTTTAGAAATGGGTGACAGATCTTAAGTCAGGCAGATGTTTCTTCTCAGATATTTCCAAATTCTTTTCCCATACAGTGTCATACATTTAGACAACTGAACACTTTAGCACAGAATTCAAGCCTAAAATATACATTTTAAAATTCTGTTCAAAGAGGTCTACATCTTAGATTTGGAAATTTGTTATTGATGCTTCCCTTGCTTTATTTTTCAATCCAGTTCTCATTTTCCAATCTTCTAGAAAGAAAAACATTTCTATGCTTGAAAAACAAGTTTTATTTCTTTTTCTCATTCTCTTTCTTGTTTATTTTTTAAGAATAGGTAGCATCTTTGTGACAGTGCTTAAGGAAGAATTTTTTAAAGTGAAAAATAAATCCAACATCAGGCTGTATGATTAAGCAATAGTTCCTTGGATCATAAAATTCTTTTGAAAAAATGTGCCATGGTATTTTTATTGAGTTTATGAGCTGAAAGGCATTTAAAATTCCAAGGAGAACAACAAAAAGAATAAAAAAGAAACACACATGTGTTGTTACTAAAAAAGGCACCAAAGATGTGTATGAGGCAAGATTGTTCCTGGGAAAAATTATGAAGCAGATGAAATCTGTGTTTATCATTTTTCCATGTCTTGTTTTGAGCCCCTTTTTTCATCTCTGTTCTGCCCATCATCAGCTGTCATGCTGCATCATCCCCGTCTGGGACTCATGTCTATTATCCTATGGAATGGCTAGGCCCTTATTTTTCTTAGTTTTGTTCTCTCCACCAACATTTAGGGTTCTGCTGGGGAAATAGGCTAGGTGATTGAAAAAAATCCATGCTAAAGTATTAATAATTATTAATGGTTAATGATTTTCTCATACAAAAATGACTTTGATAAGAATTCTCAGAAAGATAATCACACTTTTTCAGCATTTGTTACTTGGCTTCTCTATGAGTCCAGCCATGATGAGTCCTCTAAAAAAGATGAAAAATATCAAGAAGTCCAAAAGGTGAAATATAAGCCCAAGTCTGGTTACCTCATGTCGTGTGGGTTAGAGGCACAGAAGTCATAATAAAGGAACTAGACAGAGCCAGCTCTGCCATCTGCTATATTCTTAGCTTTCTCTGAGCCTGTATTTTTTTTTCAGTTCTAAAGTGGGGAAAATAAAGCACCACTAGATTATTGGAAGGATTCTATGAGAAAATATAAGTGAAATTCTATTGTTCAGGCTGGACCAACAGTTTCAAGATAATTTTGGGGGTTGATTCTCTAATGCTTTGTATTTGCTGCAGTGGAACACCTATCATAGTTTTCCAGGACTGAGAGGGCAAGACAGAGGAGAAATGGGCACTTAACCACTTATGTAAAACCAGAGGGAAAGAAAACTCAATTTACCAACTGCTGAAAAACAGGCAACATTTCTGGTTCACCTTCAAACTTCAAATGTCATGTTGAAATACGCTGGTACAGTTATTTACTATTTTGGGGAAGAGGTGAGATACATTATTTTAATTATTGCTAAAGGAATCAAAATTATTGGCAAATGCTGTGAATGGTAAGACAGCCAGTTTATGCTTCATTTATGGTATTTGTTGTATTCTTTCAGAGAGAGCTTCTTCTCAGTTCTTGGAAATGTAATTGAGATTACTGGGGGCAGGATTACTGCTTTTAAAGGCAGCCTTTAAAAGGCTGAGTAAGACTCCCATGATAATGGCAAAAAGAAAAATCATTTTCTGGGAAGGTCATAAGTGATAACTCCCGAGATATGAGAATATCTTCAAAGGCAAGAATACTTAGAGAAGCAAAGAGAGAATAATCTTGGGGAGGATCTCATATTTAAAGATGTGAGGCAAGGAAGATGGAACAGTAAAATAAAGTAAACTATCCAGAGAGGCCGTATCTGGAAGAATATAACAAATATCATAAATTAAGGATTTAAGTAAGAGACAAGATGTTCTCATTATTTATTTACATCTATTTGCCTCATGGTAAGAGAATTTGTCCAATGTGACATTCAGAATTTCCCTTGAAGTAATACTACAATTTGAGATCAGATATTGGTAGCTTAAACTATGCCTGCCAAGGATTTCTTATGTCATTCTAGAGTTAGGATATTACTCTATAGGAATAATGTCAGCTGTAGGAATAAAAATCAGAAATAGTCAAAGTAAGTTTGAGATAACACAAATGTTCCCCTTCAAATGCTTTATGACAGAAGTTCCACAGCTGAGGTGACATCATCAGGATAGTGACATAAGTTATTCCTGAATTCAGCCATTCTCAGAGGAAGACCAAGCAGCAAGTATCTACATAAAAGACCACCATCGTGAAAATCCCAGAACCTGAGGGTGAAGCCAAAGCACTCCCCTAGATCACAGATACACGGAAGGGCCACAGTAAAAACGTAAGAGTAAAGATTTCATTTTGATTGCGTTGTCCTTTCCCCAGACCAGCACAGCACTGCATCAGGTGGCTCCCTTGGCTTATAGTCTCTCCAGTGAGGAAAAGAAAACCGAAAGTGGACATTCAGCTCCCCCAGTATCACAGAATGCTTTCAGGGTAGCCTACTAAGAATGCTTTCTTACTTCATGGGGATCACTGGGGAAGCCTGAGTGCTTGACCACTGAGGATCAGATAGAGACAGAGAATGGAGGCAAGGATTATAGCACCTGTACCAGATCCTGGTGGACTGCGTTCCTGCTTGTAGTAGCACCCGAGCGAGATCCTAGTCAGTGATTCTGCACTTCTGCAGAGCTGAGTTGGTCTCTCTGTCTGGCTGGGAGCTTGGTTGAAGAGTTCTGCATGATCTGGGTCCCCAGCCAAAGGATCATACCTGCTGTGGAGCCCATTATATGGCCCTAAGTTGCAACTTTGTCCAACAGCTAACCATATACTTCCATCCCACTCAACCAGGATTGCCTGGCTATAGAACCTGGGCAGTTATGGAGTCCATGCTATAGCTCTACTCAGGCAGGCAGCCAAGCCAGTAGCCCTGCCAAAATGTTGGGAATGACCACAGAACCTGAATAGTGGTCACAGGAAGTCTTGGAACCCAGCTTAAAGTACTGCCCGCTGTGAAGCCCAGCTAGCAGCTCTACCCAGCTAGCAGCTCTACCCAGCAGCAAAATCTATCTCATGGCCCTATACAATTACTAAACACATCCTGAAACCTTGTATAGGCAAGAAACCCAGCAGTGGCCTTGCCCAATTACAAAGTGTAGCCTTCAGCCCCACCTAATAAAAGCTCAGACAGTAACTCCACCCAACCATGGAGCATACAGTTTACAGCCCCAGCTAACACTGAGATACAGCTGAAGAACCCACTTAACTAGAAAGCCTGGCAAGTGACCTTATCAAACACAGGGGCACAACCAGTGGCCTAAGTCACAGCCTGTGACTCTATATAAACTTGGGGCACAGCCTGTGGGTCTGTCCAACAGTGAAGCCATGCTTGTGGTCTCATGAACATGGAGTTCAGCCAACAGCGCTATTGAGTTAGGGTGCACAATATGAGACCTTGCCTGACTACAGAGTCTAATCAGAGATACTGCCTTGCCAGGGAATACAGCTTGAGACCTCACCCTAGCAGCACCCCTACCCAACCAGAGTGCCTATTCACTGGCCTCACTTGAAAATGATTCCCAGTCAGCGGGCTCACCCAGCTGCAGAGAACAGCCAGTGACAACCTTCCCCCAACCTCAGACCATGGGTTGGGGCCTTGCCCAACTGGAGACCTCAACAGTAAGCTGTGCCTGCCACAAATCCTACCAGTGAACCAGTCGGCTAAATATTACCAGTTAACCAGTCAGCTAAGCAGACTGGTGAAGGATTTCCCTTACCAAAATAAACCTATAATGTCTGGAAGAGGGACTGCTTATTCAAATGTGCAAATACCAGTGCAAGGATACAAGGACCATAAGGAATCAAGTAAAGATGACAATGCCAAAGGAAACTAATAAAACTTCAGCAACTGATGTCTGAGTAATGGAATTCTATGGACTTTCTGACAAAGAATTCAGAATAATCATCTTAAGGAAGTTCAGTGACGTATAAGAACACACAAATAGACAAATAAAATTAGAAAAACAATGCATAAAAAAATGAGAAATCTAACAAATAAATAGAAACCATAAAAATAAAGAAAAAAGGGGCGCCTGGGTGGCTCAGTGGGTTAAAGCCTCTGCCTTCGGCTCGGGTCATGATCCCAGGGTCCTGGGATCAAGCCCCGCATCGGGCTCTCTGCTCAGCAGGGAGCCTGCTTCCCCCCTCTCTCTGCCTGCCTCTCTGCCTACTTGTGATCTCTCTCTCTGTCAAAAAAAATAAATAAAATCTTTAAAACAAAAAAAGAAAGAAAGAAAAAAATTCTAGAGATGAACAATACAACGACTAAACTGAAGAATTTAATAGAGAATTTCAGTACTAGACTCAGCCAAGCAGTAGAATCAGTGAACTCAAAGACAAGTCATTTGAAATTATCCAGAGGAGTAAATAGAAAAAAAAGAAGAAGAAGAAGAAGAAGAAGAAGAAGAAGAAGAAGAAGAACAACAACAACAACAACAACAACAAGAACAAGAACAACAACAACAAAATAGAGGGAAAAAAGTCTATGGTGCTTACGAGACAGCATCAAGTGAAATATGTGTATAGTGATAATGCTAGAAGGAGAAGAAAAGGAGCAAAAGTCTATTTGAAGATATAATGGCTGAAAATGTCCCAAACTTGGGGAGAGAAATGGACATTCAGATTCTTGAGGACCACAGGATCCCAAATAAGTTAAATCCAAAAAGAATAACTTTGAAACACATCATAATTAAATTGTAAAAAGTCAAAGACAACAGGAGAATTTTGGAAGCAGCAAGAGAAAAGCAACTTCTCACACAAAAGAGAGACCCTGTAAGACTATCAGTACATTTCTTAGCAGAAACTGCAGGCCAGGAGAAAGTGGAATAATTTCTTCAAAATATTCAAAGAAAAAAAGTTAACCAAGGATACTATACCCAGCAAAGCTGTCTTTCAAAAATGAAGAAGTGATAAAGACTTTCCTCAAAAAACAAAAGCTGAAGAGTTCACCACTAAATCTGTCTTACAAGAAATGCTAAAGGGCATTTTTCAGGCTCAAAGAAAAGAATGTAATTAATGTCATAAAAACATGAATGTATAAAATTCACCAACAGATGTAAATATATATTCAAAGCCAGAGTCTCTAATATTGTAATGATTGTGTATAAATCACTTACGACTCTAATTAAAAAGTTAAAAAAACAAATGCACTAAAAATAACAATAACTAAAATAATTTATTATATCATAATATAAAAAGATGTAAATTGTAACATCAATAACCTGAAATATGAGCAAGAGAGAAGAAGTAAAAGTATAAAGTTTCTGTATAGTATTGAAGTTATCTGCTTAAAAGAAGATGTTAAAACATATTTTATGTGAGCCACAAAGAATGTAGTAAATATACAAAATTTTAATAAAGGATTAAGTCATACTGCTATAAAAAGTAATAAAATCACAGACAACAAGAGAGAAAACAAGGAGACATGATCTGTAAAACAGTCAGTAAACAATTAAGAAAGCAGGGATAATTACACTAATATGAGACAAAATAGACTTTAAGCTAAATATAGTCATGAGACAAAGAAGGTCATCATATAATGATAGTAATCAATAATATGTAATTATAAATATTAATCAGTAATATATAATAATTGTAAATATTTATATACCAAACACTGGAGCTCTTAAATATTGAAGCAAATACTAACAGAAATAAAGGAAGAAATAAATAGCTGTTCAATAATAGTTGGGGACTTTAATACCATACTCTCAAAAATGGTTATATCATCCAGGCAGAGAATCAATAAGGCAACAAGGGATTTGAACAACACAATAAGCCAAATGTACATAGCAGACATATATGGAACATTCCATCCAACGGCAGCAGAATATCCATTCTTTTTAAGTCTACATGAAACATTTTGAACAACAGATCCATATGTAAGGCCACAATATAAGTCTCAACAAACTGAGGAAGATAGAAATTACATCAAGTGTCTTTTCTAACTACATGGTATCAAACTAGAAATCAACAACAGGAAGAGAGCTGGAAAATTCACAAATATGTAGAAATTTAAAAACACAGCCCTCAACGATCAATGGATCAAAGAAGAAATCAAAAGGGAAATTTAAAAAATCTTCAAACTAACAATTGTAAATATTTATACCCCCAACTTGGGGGCACCCAAATATATAAATCAATTAATAACAAATATGAAGAAACTCATTGATAATGATATAATAATAGTAAGGGACTTTAACACCCCACTTACAGCAATGGACAGATCATCTAAGCAGAAAATCAACAAGGAAACAATGCCTTTGAACGATACACTAGACCAGATGGACTTAACATATATTCAGAACATTTCATCCTACAGCAGCAGAATACACATTATTTTCGAGGGCACATGGGACATTCTCTAGATCACATACTGGGTCACAAATCAGGTCTCACTCAGTACAAAAAGACTGAGATCATACCATTCATATTTTCAGACCATAATGCTATGAAACTTGAAGTCAACCACAAGAAAAAACTTGGAAAGACCACAAATACATGGAAGTTAAAGTTAAGTAGGAAATTAAAGAAGAAATAAAAAATAAATACATGGAAGCAAATGAAAATGAAAACATAACAGTCCAAAACCTTTGGGATGCAGCAAAAGCAGTCATAAGAGGGAAGTATACAGCAATACGGGCCTACCTCAAGAAGCAAGAAGAGTCTCAAATACACAACCTAACCAAACTTACACATAAAGGAGCTAGAAAAGTAATAGCGAATAAAGCCTATAGCCAGCAGAAGAGAAATAATAAAGATTAGGGCAGAAATAAATGATATAGAAACAAACAAAAACCCCAGTAGAACAGATCAATAAAAGTAGGAGCTGGTTCTTTGAAAGAATTAATAAAATTGATAAACTCCTAGCTAGACTTACCAAAAAGAAAAAAGATCCAAATAGAATCACGAGTGAAAGAGGAGAGATTACAACCAACACCACAGAAATACAGTTATAAGAGAATATCATGAAAAATTATATGCCAACAAATTGGGCAATCTGTAAGAAATGGACCAATTCCTAGAAACATACAAACTATCAAAACTGAAACAGAAAGAAATAGAAAATTTGAACAGACCCATAACTAGCAAAGACATTCAATCAGTAATCAAAAATCTTGCAATAAACAGAAGTCCAGGGCCAGATGCCTTCCCAGAGGAATTCTACCAACATTTAAAGAAGAATTAGGGGCGCCTGAGTGGCTCAGTGGGTTAAGCCTCTGCCTTCGGCTCAGGTCATGATCCCAGGGTCCTGGGATCGAGCCCCGCATTGGGCTCTCTGCTCAGCAGGGAGCCTGCTTCCCCCTCTCTCTCTGCCTGCCTCTCTGCATACTTGTGGTCTCTCTCCTCTTTGTCAAATAAATAAATAAAATCTTTTTTTTTTTTTAAAAAGAAGAATTAATACCTATTCTTCTGAAACTGTTACAAAAAATAGAAATGGAAGGAAAACTTCCAAACTCATTCTATGAGGCCAGCAATACCTTGAATCCCAAACCAGACAAACACCCCACTAAAATGGAGAATTACAGGCCAATATTCCTGATGAACATGGATGTAAACAAGATACTAGCAAATCGAATCCAACAGTACATTAAAAGAATTGTTCACCATAATCAAGTGGGATTTATTCCTGGGCTGCAAAGGTGGTTCAATATTCACAAGTCAATCACCATGATATACCACATTAATAAAAAAAAAAATGATAAGAACCATATGATCTTCTCAATAGATGCAGAAAAAGCATTTGACAACATACAGCATGTGTTCTTGATAAAAACCCTCAACAAAGTAGGGATAGAGAGAACGTACCTCAACACCATAAAGGCTATATGAAGGACCTACCACTAATATCATCCTCAATGGGGAAAAAACAGATTTTCCTCTAAGGTCAGGAACAAGACAGGGATGTCCACTCTCACCATTGTTATTTAACATAGTACTAGAAGTCCTAGTCTCAGCAATCAGACAACAAAAAGAAATAAAAGGCATCCATAATGGCAAGGAAGAAGTCAAACTTTCACTATTTGCAGATGACATGATAGACTGCACAAAGAAAGTGCTAAAGTTGATACACAAATTCAACAAAGTTGCATGTTACAAAATCAGTGTACAGAAATCTGTTGCATTTCTGTACACTAATAATGAAGCAGCAGAAAGAGAGATGAAGGAATCAATCCAATTTACAATTGCACCAAAAGCCATAAGATACCTAGGAATAAACCTAACCAAAGAGGTAACAGATCTGTACTCTGAAAACTATAGAATATTTATGAAAGAAATTGAAGAGGAACAAAGAAATGGAAAAACATTCCATGTTCATGGATTAAAAGAAGAAATATTTTAAAAATGTCTATAGCACCCAAAGTGATCTACACATTTAATGCAATCCCATCAAAATACCACCAGCATTTTTAACAGAGCTAAAACAAACAATCCTAAAATTTGTATGGAACCACAAAAGACCCCAAATAGCCAAAGAAATCTTGAAAAAGAAAAGAAAAGCAATTCCGGACTTCAAGTTATATTATAAAGCTGTAGTCATCAAGACAGTATGGTATCAGCACAAAAACAGACACATAGATGAATGGAACAGAATAGAAAACCCAGAAATGGACCTACAACTACATGGTCAACAAAGCAGGAAAGAATATCTAATGGGAAAAAGATAGTCTCTTACAAATGGTGTTGAGAAAACTGGACAGCCACATGCTGAAGAATGAAGATGGACCACTTCCTTATATCATATGCAAAAATAAATTCAAAATGGATGAAAAACCTAAATCTGAGACAGGAAACCATCAAAATCCTAGAAGAGAACACAGTAGCAACCTCTTTGACATTGGCTATAGCAACTTCTTGCTAGACACGTCACCAGAGACAAGGGAAACAAAAGCAAAAATGAACTATTAGGACTTTATCAAAATAAAAAATTTCTGTATGGTGAAGGAAACAATTAACAAAACGAAAAAACAACCTAAGGAATGGGAGAAGGTATTTGAAAATGACATATCTGATAAAGGGTTAGTATCCAAAATATATAAAAAACTTTTAAAACTCAAAACCCCAATAACAAATAATCCAGTTAAAAAATGGGCAGAAGACATGAATAGACATTTTTTTCAAAGACATAAAGATGGCCAACTGACCCATGAAAACATGCTCAACATCACTCATCATCAGGGAAATACAAATCAAAACTACAATGACATATCACCTCACACCTGTCAGAATGGCTAAAATTAACAACACAAGAAACAAGTGTTGGCAAGAATGTGGAGAAAGGGGAACCCTCTTACACTGTTGGTGGGAATAGAAACTGGTGCAGCCACTCTGGAAAACAGTATGGAGGTTCCTCAAAAAGTTGAAAATGAACTACCCTTCAACCCAGCAATTGCACTGCTAGATATTTACCCAAAGAATACAGAAATACTGATTTGAAGGAACACATGCATCCCGATGTTTATAGCAGCATTATCAACAATAACCAAATTATGGAAAGAGCCCAAATGTCCATCAACTGATGAATGGATAAAGAAGAGGTATATACATATATATGTATATATATGTATATAATATAATGGAATATATATATATATAATGGAATATATATATATATAATGGAATATTACTCAGCCACCAAAAAGAATTAAATCTTGTCATTTGCAATGACATGGATGGAGCTAGAGAGTATTATGCTAAGTGAAATAAGTCAGAGAAAGACAAATACCATATGATTTCACTCATATGTGGAATTTAAGAAACAAAACAGATGAACATAGGGGAAGGGGGTGAAAAAGAGAGGGAGGCAAGCCTTAAGAAACTCTTAACTACAGAGAACAGAGTTGACAGATGGGAGGTGGGCATGGAATGGGCTAAATTAGTGGTGATTTAGGAGGGCACTTGTGACAAGCACTGGGTGTTGTATGTAAGTGATGAATCACTAAATTCTACTCCTGAAACCAATATACATTGTATGTTAACTAACTAGAATTTAAATAATAAACTTGAAACAAAAATGGAAACACCACATAGCAAAAATTTATGGAATGCAGCAAAAGCAGTTCTAAGAGGAGATTTTACATGCCTACTTTATAAAAGGAGAAAGATCACAAATAAATAACCTAACTTTATACCTCAAAGAAGTAGAAAAAGAACAAACTAAAGCCAAAGTTAGCAGAAGAAAAGAAATGATGAAGATCAGAGCAAAAGTAAATAAAATAGAAAACAGAAAACAGAAAAACTAGAGAAGAGATTAACAAAACTAATAGTTGGTTGCTTGAAATGATAAACAAACCTGACAAACACCAAGACAGGAAGACCTCAAATACAGTTAGAAATGAAAGAGAAGATATTATAAATTGTAACAGAGAAAAATAAAGGATCATAAAAGACTATTAATATACAATAATTTGTCAACAAATTGAACAACTTAGAATATATCTATTCCTTGAAGTGTACTACTTACCAAGACTGGATCATGCAGAAATAGAAAATATGAACAGACCAATAATGAATGAGACTGAATAAGAAATGAAAAACCTCTCAACAAAGAAAAACCTAGCTTTCACTGATGAATTCCACCAAACACTTAAAAAAGAATTAATGGTAATATTTCTCAAACTCATCCAAAATTTTGAAAAGGAGAAATACACCCAAACTCAGGTCAGCATTACTCTGATACAAAAGCCAGATAAGGATATTATAAGAAAACTACAGACCAAAGACTTGATGAATATGGATGCAAAAATTCTCAACAAAATGCTAGCAAACTAAATTCAACATCAAATTAAAAGGATCATACACTGTGTTCAAGTGGGATTTATTCCTGGGATGCAAGGATGGTTCATCTGCCAATCAATCAATGTGATGTACCCCATTCACAGAATTAAAGATAAAACCATATGATCATCTCAATAGATGCAGAAAGAGTATACAAACTTCAATAACTTTTCATGATAAAAACTCTCAATAAAGCAGGTATTGAGGGAACATACCTCAATGTAATAAAGGTTATATATGACAAACCCACAGCTAACGTCATATTTAACAGTGAAAGATTGAAAGGTTTTCCTGTAAGATTAGGAACAAAAGACCAAGGTGCCCACTCTCACCACTTCTATTCACAACAGTACTGGAAATCCTACCCAGAGCAATTATGCAAGAAAAAGAAATTAAAGGCACCCAAATTAGAAAGGAAGAAGTAAAACTGTCTCTGAAGATGGCATTATCTTCATATATAGAAAAACCTAAAGACTCGACGAAAAAAACCCTGTTAAAATTAATAAATGATTTCAGCAAAATGGCAGGATACAAAAATCACCTAGAAAACCTAGTCATGTTTCCATACACTAACAATGAATTATCTGAAAAAGAAATAAAGAAAACATTCCCATTTACAATAGTATCAAAAACTAAAATATTTAGGGATAAATACAACTAAGGAGATGAAATATCTATAGCCTGAAACTGTAAGATATTGATGAAAGAAATTGAAGACACATAAATGGAGAGCTGTCTCATATTCATACATAGGAATAAATATTGTTAAAATGTCCATATTATCCCAAATCATCTACAGAGTCAGTGTAATTCCTATCAAGATTCCAATGGCATGTTTCACAGGAATAGAAAAAAATCCTAAAACTCATGTGAAACCAGAAAATACCAAAAATAACCAAAAAATCTTAAGAAAAATTAAAGGGGGAGGTATCACATCTCTTAATTCCAAATTGTATTAATACAAGAGTATACTAATCAAAACAGTGTGGTACTGGCATTAAAACAGACATATAGACTAATGGAAAAGAACTGAGAGCCCAGAAAAAAAATGCACGCATATATGGTCAATTTATACTTGAAAAAAGAATGGTATATATACAATGGAATATTGTTCAGCCACAAAAAGAAGGAGTTACTGACATTTGCAACAATGTGGATGGACCTGGAAGTCATTGTGTTACGTGAAATAAGTCAGACAGAGAGGAAAAAAATTCTGTATGATCTCACATATGTGTGTTATCTAAAAAAAACTGAAATCCTAGGAACAGAGAATAGACTGATGGTTGTTACCAGTAGTGGAGAGATGGGGGAAATGGTGAACGGACACAAACTTCCAGTTATAAAATAAGTAACTCACAGAGATATAATGTACAATGTCATGACTATATTTAACAATACTATATTGTGTATTTGAAAGTTGCTAAGAGGGTAAATCTTAAAAATTTTCAGCACACCACAAAAAGGTAACTAAGAAAAGTGATGGATGTGTTGACTAACCCTATTTGGAAATCATACATGTATACATATGTGTGTGTGTGTGTGTGTGTGTGTGTTTAAAATCATCACATTGTACACCTTAAATTTACACAATGTTACTTGTCAATTATATCTCAAAGTGGGAGGGAAAAAAAATCTTCAAGGACTTGTGTGACACATGGAAAAAGTATCTTTCTTCCTTGAATGTTAGGTAGGCTGATTATCAGTCCCTGGTTTGGCCCTCTCTCAAGCCACAGTTACACACCTTCAATTACCCAACAAACACCTATGAGGATCAGAATGTATGTGTGTGTGTGTGTGTACATATAGAGGACTGAGTTCACAGAGTACTCAAAAATGAACTCAGCAGTACTCACCGGAGGGCCCGTTAGACCTGGTCTACCCAAGGGCCCTGAAGCCCCTGGTAAGCCTGTCTCTCCTTTTTCTCCATCCTCTCCAGGAAGACCCCTTCCTCCTGGGTTCCCCTGTAACCCAGTAAAAATTTTTAACAAAGGGAAAGCAGTAAAATGAGTATATCATACAATAAGCAGATTTTTATTTGTAACGTAAAAGTAATCATGTAATTATGTAATATTTTAAAGATTTCCCAAGAAATATCTACTTAGACATAATGAGAAAAGTATAATTTACCTTTAATCCATCTTTTCCTTGGAGACCTTCTTCTCCAGGAGCTCCTGGTTCACCCTATTTTTTAGCAAAAACAGTAAGATTTATTATTTTGCTAAATTGCTCACCTTAACTTGCTTTTTGCTCCTGGTATCTATAGAAAGTAACAGGTTTGTGTACATTTATTCCTACTTCTGCTTATTTAAAAGAAATATTTGGCAGTATAATAAGCTTGATATAATTTGCTTGGAATAGCTCTGAAGATGATTTAAAGAATCAGTATTGTAAATTCAAAAATAAGATAGGCCCAGAATTTTAACTTTTAGATAATTAAGAGAAATATGTATTCATTTGGTAGCTCTGAAAATTTATATAGCTAGACCTGTGTTTCCTGAGTTTGAGGACTAAAAATACTATATCTCTTAAAGTTGTAGTACCTTGCTATACTGAATTAAATGGATTAATACGACTTAATTCAGTTAAAAACAGACTTTTAGGTTCTGTATTTACTCGCTTACAAGGGAGAGGCAACAGTTAAGGCCCTGGTACATCAAAAAGCTGTCTTCCAGATATAGAATTTAACAGAAAAGTATAGCCATAGTCTATGAAGATATTAAAGTAATATTGGCTCTCTTGTCACCTAAAATATTTGAAAGTGAGTTAATTAGTGCATCTTCACAGATGCTCCATTGCTCCCTCCATTGACACTTTCATTACCCCAACCTCACACTGCCAACCCCCCTGCAAATAAAGGGAAAATGAAAAAGAAACAGGATGTAAAACACGTCCCCCTACTTTGCCTTTTAGTATGCAAATGTCTCTTGAGATTATCTTGGGCACGGTTATTTTGGGAAAAAGCTTACCACAGCTCAAATTACAGGCTGTCTACATTAGAATAACTTCTGTAAGCTCTCTAATTATACTTACTTATAATTATTTCCTTGAATCTTGTTAACTTTCTGTGACTTTAGATTTTTGTTGTTGTTTTTTCAAACATAAATTAGGTTGTAATCATTTGTTTGCCTTGTTAGGTCAGGAAATATCCTGAGAGTTGATTACTGTTATTTGTGAATTTCTTCCTAGTGTGAATATGAGTGACAATCACAGCTGCTCCGCATATGTGTAAAGCATCCTACAGAGTACACTCTATGCTGAGAAAAGGATGCATGAGTTTAGGACTCCGAATACTACTAAGTGACAATGTGAACAGGGTCTGGCATGCAGCTTTTAAAACTAAGAAATAAAGACAAACGTTTTCTATTATGTGCCAGAAAGGTTTATTATGCATTTTTGAAGATTTATGCCACGTTTCGAGTCTCTGAACCACTCAGGCCAGTGCATTAAAATGGTTCCCAGTAGACATTTACCCGTAACCCTGGTTCTCCAGCAACTCCAACATTGCCTGCAGGTCCAACATTTCCCTAAAGAAACAAAGAGAAAGATTAAAACTCTTTTCTACTAAAACAGTATATCTAATAATTATGGAAGGTGTATCATGAGGATAGGGCTTTCAAAACACTTCCCATTTTTTTCTTTTCCCCAGATTAATTTTTGGTAATATATTGCCCCATTAGCTTTATCATTTTTATTTCCTCTCTTTCTCTTACACAAACACACACAGAGTCAGTATATATATATATATATAGATAGATAGATAGATAGATAGATAGATATTTTTTTTTTAACTCATTTGAAAACACTGCCCATTTTTATCTGCTATCCTCATTTGCTTCCAAGATGATGGGTATTTGCGAAAATGTGGCAAACAGGGGATTCAGTGCTAAAAGTTTAGAGACCCTTTCACTATTTAGGAAGGTTACCTTTGCACCTGGTTCGCCTTGCAGACCAGATTCTCCCTCAATACCTGAAGGTCCCTAGAAGAGAATGGTTTGACACATCATTTTTTTTTTAAAGATTTTATTTATTTATTTGACAGAGAGAGAGAGAGATCACAAGTAGGCAGAGAGGCAGGCAGAGAGAGAGGGGGAGGCAGGCTCCCCGCTGAGCAGAGAGCCTGATGTGGGGCTCGATCCCAGGACCCTGAGATCATGACCCGAGCTGGAGGCAGAGGCTTTAACCCACTGAGCCACCCAGGCGCCCCTTGACACATCATTTGTATATATTCCTTCACCGATTGCAAAGGCAATAACATACCTCATAAGAAGATCATAGTAAGTTTTAGCCCAAGGGTGAGATATATGTCCAGGAAAATATTTTTGCTTTCACTTTATAAACTTGATGGCATAAGACCAGATAGTTTTGGGACATTTTAACAGTTCAAATGCCAAAATAACATCCCCTAAAGTCAGGACTTTTAAGATCAATTTCTTCTACTCTTCCTGTCATCCTTCAATCCTTGGTCAAAGAAGAGGAAACTTCCCATTTCCTCTTCTAATTTCCAACCCTCATATTCTTACTATTCTCAGTGTTTTTTCACTTTTCACTCTTCCCATACATTTCTGTTGAGTCCTCTGGAGCACACTTCCTTTAAAAATTTCAGTTTTCCTTATTCGTTTTATGAAAAGTATCACAGAAAGATGATATGAATTTATTCACATTATAAAAGATGCATATAGCAGCTTTTCCACTTTCCTTTTGTGGGTGGGTCCAGTTGGGGGAGAATGTGGTTCTTTTTATCTTGAAAACTTACAACTTCTTGCAACCTCTGGCTCTCTCTAGGCCAGGGGCTCCTACAGCTGCTATTGTATTGTTTTTTTATTTGTTTGTTTCAGGGATATTTATCTTGTTTTTGAGCACACTAAGGGTATCCTTTCCCTCTTTCCTTCCTCATTCCTCGTGCTTCTCTTCTCTCTCTTTCACTGCGTACATGTACTTATGTATGTATGTATATGTATAACTATAAAAACACACATGTATTCTGTAATTCCCATGTTTTTGGAATAGAGGGGTAGCTTAAAGATGAACTCACAACACACTCTTGACAAAAAGCTTCCTGTTTCCCTTCTTTCAGTGATTCCTTAGTAGTTCTGATTCGTGAGTGATAATCTTCCTTATAACTATTAGAGCTTAAAATATCTTTTATGTCATAGTATTTTAGATAAGAGGAAGTTCAGTTTTCCATTTTGACTCAGCTTCTGCAATATATATTCACTTTGCTTTTTTTCTAAAGTAAAAGCTATACATACACAATAGTACAGACGGGAATTATAATGAAAAGCCCCAGTCCCATTCCTCAGAGGCAACTACTTTATTTTTTTTATTTTTTATTTTTTTAAGGATTTAATTTATTTATTCGAGAGAGAGAGACCACAAGCAAGGGGGAGGGACAGAGGGAGAAGCAGACTCCCCACTGAGCAGGGAGCCTGTCTTGGGGCTCTATCCCAGGACCCTGGGATCATGATCTGAACAGAAGGCAGATGCTTAACCAACTGAACCACCCAGGTGCCCCAGAGACACCTAACTACTTTATAAAACAATTTGTGTTTTCCTAGTGGTTACTTCTATAACTCAAAAATTATACCTCTACTTCTCAATGTATCACCTTGCTAAAAGTTAATTTCCTTATTCTCCCTCCATTTTACTATCATTTCACAATTTTTTAATAGTTACATTATTTAAATTCTTCTGTGGGTTAGTTTTGTGACTTCTTTACTGTTATAAGAGACAGTATAAGACAGTACAGTACTTAAGGGGAAAAATTATGAAGTGAGACTGCCTGGGTTTCTGCTCTGTCTCAGAAATGATAGAATTTAATATCCTACTTTAAGATTAATATTCTATCTTGAGAGAGAATCCCAGCTCTCTTAAAATTTTCTTCCATATTAAAATTGCTTTCAATGTCACAGATCTCCTCTGGTTCCTAATTTCTCCCAAACTGTCAGCTCCTCCTGGCTTCTTTTATTGCTTTCTTAAACTAACTCTAATAGTTGATCTTCTGAACTCTGTGCTATTTCTTTTCTTATACCAATCTTGGATTAGCACGGTAAATCATCTCCATTTCTATTTTCAGTTGAATACTGCTAGAAAAAAATTACACACTTGTGCAAAGTGGCCTCATTACCAGTTGAGAGGCATAGTGGCTAAGACAATGGGTTGTGGAGAGAGAATGCCTGAATTGAAATGTAGACTGTACCACTATTATTAGCTATTACTCTTGAGCAAGTAAGTTACTTAACCATTTCATGCCTATGTTTCCTCATCTGTAAAATGAAAATAATAGTTGCATATATCTCGGAGTGTTGCGAGAATCCATTAATACAGCAAAGCACATAAATAGTGCTAGGCACATAGAAAGTGCTTCATAATTGTGGGATATTGTCAGCATTATTATCAATATAACGCAAATTCATGGCCTCCTACTAAAAGCTTGACTTTTAGTAAGGTATATCTGCTCTTCACTTGCATATAGTCGTTTCCCTCTCCCATTATCTTCAACCACTATGCTAAACCAGCAAATTTTCCTCGACTGACCTACTCAATCCCTACTCCTTATCACAACAGAATTTTTGTCTCCTACTCTGTTAAAAAAAAAACAAAAACTTCTAGTTATTAGGTATGACTTTTCTCAGCTTTCTTTAGTCTCAGAGGATGTGGCATAAAATAGGTTATCAGCATCAGCTTTTGAGTCAGATGTGGATTCAAAGCCAGTCTCTCCTACTTCTTAACCATTTACCTTGGGCAGATTAACAGATGATGACCCCCATCTCCCTAATACTCCTCTTTGGTCCCATGAAAGGTATTGCCATCCGTCCTGTTGCACACACTAGAAACCTGGGAATAATTTTCGACTTATCTTTCCCCTTTATAACACATATTCTATAAATATGAAGGTTCTGTAGAATTTATATAAAAAACATTTCTCAAATCCATCCACTTCTCTCCCTTTCTATCCCTACTACTTTAATTCAGAAGTCCATCATTTCTTGCCTGGTTGAACACAATGGTCCTTTAGTAGGTATTCATGGCTTCACTCCTGTCCTCTCAAATATATCCTCTATGTAGCTGTTAGAACTATCTTATTATCCAAAAATATAAATCTGACTTTTTCACTGCCCTGCTTATATCTTACATGACTTAATACAGCCCATAAAATTAAAAAAATTAAGCTTCTTAACAGAGTACACAAAGCTTTTCATGATCTAACGATTTTTCCATAATTTCATCTATTACCACACCTTGCTTTGACTTTCGAAGAATCCATATTGCCTCATGTTTGTATGTTCTTGCTTATACTATTCCTTTTTCTGGAATTTCCTTATCCTTATTGACTCTTTTCATATGGCTAACTCCTACTCATTCCATAAAACTCATCTCATCACCACCCCACATTCCCCACAAGTCTGCTTTTTCCCTGTATCCAGGTGAAGTTAAATGCTCATTGCCATGTTCCTATACTGACCTGTGAATATCTCCATCACTGGGTCTAATACATTGCAATGTAATAATCTTTTATATGACTATCTTCTGGAATAGATTATAAACTCTTAAAGGAGTCAGGGATCATATATCAGCCATCCTTGTATTACCAGTGGCTACAACGTGCACAGCAAGAAAGCATGACATAATCATGGAATTAAAAATAGGTCAACAAACCTGGAGCACATGGGGGAGGAAAAGAGCTTTATTGGTATGTGGCTGAACAGGTCTGCGTAAGTCAGATAATGTAGGACATTATTTATCATGTTAAAAAATTGGCATTTTACTAAAGGTCATGAGAGCCACAGAAAAATTCCAAGGAGAGGAATGATATGATAAAGAGAAACTGGCAACAATTAGCTAAGGAATGATGGAAGTTGCTGGAGACCTGCAATAAGAGCAGACTAGAGCCCTGGCAATAGGGATGAAAAAGAAAAGATAAAACTGAGACACTGTGGGGGCTCATTCAGAGGGAAATGATGGCTGACTGGAGAAAATAGGAAGAGGAGTCTAGAAAGACTCAGTTTTGGGTTGTTGGGTATAAGGAGTATCTTTCAATGAGATGGGAATAAAAGGAGAAAGAACAGCGGGAAAGTGACGGGTTTGGTTTAGATATTTTGAATTTAAGATGTATGTGGGCTATGTAGGTGCATACGTAAAATACAACAGGGAATCAGTACTTACAGCTGAAGAGACAGGCATGAGTTAGAGCCATCAAGATGAGAGCTCTAAGAATAATACTGATAATTAGAGTCATTGTGATAATATGCCTGCTAGGCTGAGAAAGGACAGCTTCACATCAAGACTGAGAAAGACTAGAGAAGGTGAAGAGCAGAATCAAAAGAGAGCAGTTTCACCAAAGTCAAAAGAGGAAAGAATTTATATCTAATTTATTTACAGTTAAAGTTAACAAACAACAGAAACGAAGGAATTGGATTTCATAACTATAATGAGTATAGTTTATTATTCCAAAATATGTCCTAAATAGGGGTCATTTTTTAAAAAGATTTATTTATTTATTTATTTATTTATTTATTTATTTATTTGAGAGAGTGCGTGAGTGGAGGGAGGTGGAGAGAGATAATCCTCAAGCCGACTTCTTGCTGAGCACAAAGCCTGATGCAGGGCTGGATCCCAGGACCCTGAGATCATGACCTGAGTGGAAATCAAGAGTTGGACACTTAACAAACTGAGCTACCCAGGCAGCCCTGGGGTCACTTCTTAACAGTCTTCTGTAAAGGAGATATGACATTTTCGAGTGAAGGGTTATCAAGTTAACTCTGAGTGAAGGGTAAGTTTTATTCACTTTTTGTTGTCATTTAAATGGGCTGTTAAGAGAACTTTATGTGTATATAACCTCCTTGACATAGGCTGTAGCAACTATGCAAATATGTCTACTGTGGCAAGGGAAACAAAAGCAAAAATAAACTAATGGGACTTCATCAGAATAAAAAGCTTCTGCACAGCAAAGGGAACAATCAACAAAACTAAAAGGCAACCTAAGGAATGGGTGAAGATATTTGCAAATGACATATCTGATAAAGGGTTAGTACCCAAAATATATAAAGAACTTACAAAACCCAACACCCCAAAACCAAACAATCCAGTTAAAAACTGGGCAGAAGACATGAATAGACATTTTTCTAAATAAGACAGACAAATGGCCCATAGACACATGAAAAGATGCTCAACGTCACTTATCAGGGAAATACAAATCAAAACTACAATGACATATCACCTCACACCAGTCAGAATGGCAAATTAATAACACAAGAAACGACAGATGCTGGCGAGGATGTGGAGAACGGGGAACCCTTCTACACTGTTGGTGGGAATGCAAACTGATACAGTCACTCTGGAAAACAGCATGGAGTTTCCTCAAAAAGTTAAAAATAGAACTACCCTACCATCTAGCAATTGCACTGCTAGTTATTTACCCAAAGAATAAAGAAAAACTAATCCAAAGGGATACATGCACTCCAATGTTTATAGCAGCATTTTCAACAATAGCCAAATTATGAAAAGAGCCCAAACGTCCATCAAGTGGTGAATGGGAAAGAAGATGTGGTGTATATATACAATGGAATATTACTCAGCCATCCAAAAGAATGAATTCTTGCCATCTCCAACGATGTGGATGGAGCTAAAGAGTATTATGCTAAGTGAAGTAAGTCAGAGAAAAACACCATACGATTTCACTTATATGTGCAACTTAAGAAACAAAACAAATGTTCACAAGAGAAAAAAAGAGAGAGGAAAACCAAAAAACAGAGTTTTAACTATAGAAAACAAACTGATGGTTACCAGAGGGGAGGTAGGTCGGGGAATGGGTTAACTAGGTGGTGGGGATTCAGGAGTGCATTTATTGTAATGAGCCCTGGGTGTTGTATGTAAGTGTTGAATTACTAAATTGTACACCTGAGACTAATCTTATACTGTATGTCAACTAACTGGAATTTAAATAAAAACTTAAAAAAAGAGAACTTTATGTGTATAAAATTATATTCATAAAACAGTCATCCCTACTTTTAGTGGAATTTTAGGCTTTATTTTCTGAATATGAAACATAACACTACAGAATTATTCTTTAAATATATATCTAATGTATCAACTTTACCTTGAGTAGTCTTACAAAAAGTATGGGGTATTGATGAAATAACAAAAAAGAGCCACAGAAGAGAAATTACCTCAGCACCCATTTCTCCAGGAGGTCCAGCATCACCTTGCAATCCTCGTGGTCCCTACATTAAAATAAAATTTAAGATCTGAGAATCAAAGTTTAATCTGTATTTCCGTTAACATACGCATCTAAATATGAAATTTTTAATATATAATATGTAATAGAACACATAATACATTTATCAACTTTTTGTATAAACAAAATTATAACTTCATAGTCGATTTATCTGTTTTGTGTGTGTGTGTGTGTATGTGTGAAGAGAAGGCTACGTTTGGATTCAAAAGAAAAGGAAAGAAAGGACAGTACCTTTCATACTTTCATTCCCTAATTCACTCATCCATTCAATAAACATTTACTAAGCACCTAATAAGTATGAAATATCATACTAAGGGCTTTCAAAAGTTATCTTATTTGATGGATATGACAATTATATTTCTACTGAATATTTGTGGCAAACATGTGACAAACAAAATAGCATTTTTAAAGAAGCAAATACATGGTCTCCAACGAAATAAAAATGTTAGAGTTGCTCAATGTCATATTTTAGCATGGTAGTGAATCCAGTTCAATAATTTCTCTGTTTCACATGAACAGATATAACAACGTCTACCCATATTAGATAATCACTAAGGTGCAATAAAAATGCATGTTTGGACCTTTATTGGAATCCTGGTCACTGTAATACTGAATAGTATAACTTTAAGTAAACAAACATCAAATATTTAGTTTATTGCATAAACATTAAATTGCTAAACCAAAAGGATCTTCTTAGTGTGTAGAAGCCATTTAACTGGCTAGAATTATTCTTTTACCATTAACATCTGCCTACTATGTAGTTTTTCATTTAATTTTTTTATATATTGTTAAAGATAAACTTTCCCCCCTAAATATGATCACTGTAGAATACCTGGAAACTCATAAAGTAAAAATGACCCAAAATAGCCACTTAAACCACTTAACATTTGTGGTAGTTCCTTAAATCTTTGAGCATAAAAGAAAAATGGGATGGGAGAAATTTAAAATTTGTGTTTAGTTAAATCTGTTAGTCTTCGAAGACTTTTTCCATCACATTTAAGGTTAAAACATCTATTTCCATGTAATTATTCTATATTATTTCTTTTAAAATCTACCAGTCCTAATCCTCCTTTTATGGCAGGTTAAAAATATTAAGCTATTTTGCCTGCTCATTTTTATAAGTTATCCTTATGATAATTAAATCCCCACCTGATTTATAGGGGTAATGGGATTTTTGAATGGGACTGTGTTAACTCTAACAAATATGTTAATTTTAAAAATAGTCTTCTAGTTAGACAATAATTTGACTTTTTACCTAAGTCTGTTTCTATGTCTCTTCATGAATTTTTGAAGTTTTCTTTATATATGTCCCATCTACTTCCCATTAAGTTTATCCTTAATTATTATGTTTTGTTTCTATCTAGAGTGGGATATTTTTCTATTATATTTTATTACTTGCATATTATATGCATATCAGAAAACTTATTTTTAAAAATGTCTATTTTAAGTCTTACCATTATATTACAGTATCTCAGAAATTGAAAAATACAGAATTAGCTCTTTGGGTTTTATAAGTTTTGGGGTTTTATTTAAATTTTCTCTAAATAATAATGGTTTTCTTTTCTTGTATGTTCTTATATATTTTTGTGTCATGTACCACTACACTAGGTAAAACTTTTCGAATAATGTTAGATAATAACAACTACTACTATATATATATAATATATGTGTATTATATATAACTAATATAACTATATAATAATATAGTGACAGCTGACAATGTTATATTATGGTTCCTATGCTTCTAGTGTTTCCATATTTCCTAGTAGGTTAGGTGCAGATATAAGATAAGCTACTTTACCTTATTACAGAACTATGTTTGACATTACTAGAATATTTTGTTTCAATTAATAAACTTTATTTCTCAGAGAAGTTTTAGATTTACAGAAAAATTGAACAGAATGTACAGAGTTCCCATATACTACCCTTGCCCATTTTCCCATTATTAACATCTTGTATTAGTGTGGTACATTTATTACAACTGATTAATTGATATTGTTACTACTTAAAGTCCATAGTTTACATTAGGGTTTACTCGATGTGAACACAGACATAGAACTGTAAAGTTGTATGAGTTTTGAGAAATGCATAATATCATGTATCCATCATTATAATACCATATAAAATAGTTTCATTGCTCCCAAATTCCCATTTTCCACCTCTTCAACCCTGGTCCTCTACCCCAACACCTGGCAACCACTGTTCTTTTTTACTGTCTCTATAGTTTTGCCTTTTCCAGAATGTCCTGTAGTTGGAATCATATGGTATTTAGACTTTTCAGACTGACTTCTTTCACTCATCAGGATGCACTTAAAGGTTCCTCTTTTTGTGGCTTAATAGCTCTTTTTATTGATGGATAATATTTCATTGTATGGATGAACCACAGTTTGTTTATGCATTTACCTTCTGAGGCCATATCAGTTGCTTCTACTTTGAGGAACTACGAATAAAGCTGCTATAAACATTCATGTGCAGGTTCTTGTGTAGGCATTAAGTCTTCCACTCATTTTGGTAAATACCAAGGAGCATGATCACTGGATCATAATGGTAAGAAAATGTTTAGCTTTGTAAAAAACTGCCAAATGGGTTACAAAGTTGCTGTGCCATTTTCATTCTGTATTACTACCAACAATGAATGAGAACTCCCGTTTTTCTACATCTTTGCTAACATTTGGTATTGTCAGTGTTTTGGATTTTAGGCATTCATACAGGTATGTAATGGTATGTTATTGTTTTAATTTGCAATTCTAATGACATATGATGTTAAGCATATTTTCTTATGCTACTTTGCCATCTGTAGGTCTTTTGTTTATTGTTCGTTCAGATCTGTTGCCCATTTTTTAAATGGATTGTTTGTTTTCTTATTGTTAACTTTTAAGAATTCTTTCTATATTTTGCATACAAGTCCTTTATTAGATATGCGTTTTGCAAATGTTTTCTCCCAGGCTGTCACATGTCTTTCAATCTCTTAACATGTCTTTCACAGAGCAGAAGTCTTTAATTTTAATGAAATCCAACCTATCAATTTTTCCATTCATGAATCATGCTTTTGATATTGCATCTAAAAAAATCATTGCCAAATCCAAGGTCAGTGATAAAGAAGTTTCAGTTATACATTTTAATTTAGGTCTATAATCCATTTTGAGTTGATTTTTTTGAAAGGTATAAGGTCTTTGTCTAGATCCTTGTTTGGTTTTGCTTTTGTTTTTACGTGAATACCTAGTTGTTTCAGCACAATTTGTTGAAAAGTACTGCTTTGGCAACTTTGTCAAAGATCAGTTGACTGTATTTGTGGACTTCTATTTCTGGGCTCAGCATTCTGTTCAAATTATCTATTTGTCTATTCCTACTACAGTGTCTTGAATACTGTAGTGTTATATTAAGTTCTTTAAATTGGATAGAGTCAGTCCTCTGACTTTGTTCTTCTTCAATATTATGTTGGCTCTTCTGGGTCTTTTGCCTTTCCATAAGAACTGTAGAATTTCTTTATCAATATCCACAAAGCAACTTGCTAGTATTTTCACTGGAATTGCACTGGATCTATAGTTGTGACATCTTAACAACATTTATTCTTCCTATCCATGAACATGAAATATCTCTCCATTTATTTAGATCTTCTTTTATTTCTTTAATCGGTTTTGTACTTTTCCTCACATATATTCTGTGTACATTTTGTTAGATTCATACCTATTTCTTTTTTTATTTTTGATGCTATTGTAAATGCTGGTGTGTTTTAAATTTCAAATTCCAATTGCTTATTGCTGGTATATAGGAAAGCAACTGACTTTTGTTTATTAATCTTGTATCCTGATATCCTGCAATCTTGTTATAATTGCTTATCAGTTCCAGGAGCGGGTTTTTACTGGTCAGTTGTTTGGGGCTTTCCACAGTTGGGTTCATACCTACTATCTTTATTACTGTTTTCTATTTGTTACTCATTTTCTCTGTTTTTTTCTTTCTTTGTCTTCTGCTCTTTTTTAACTGAATTTTAATTGATTCCATTTTCTCTTATTTTATCATATCATTTATACTTCTTTTAGAAGATTTTTAGTGGTTTCTCTAGAGTTTGCAATGTATATTTATAATTAATCCAAATTATACCACTATATTTATCCATAAGGTATGAGGTTAAATACACTGTTGTGGTTATTATTTTGTACAAACTACCTATTCTATAATTAAGAAAAAAAAGATTTGATTTTACTTTTATATATTCCTTCTAAAGTTCTTTCTTCCTTTCTTCTATCCTAGATTCTCATCTATATCACTTTCTTTCTCTCTGAAGTATTTCATTTAACATTTCTTACAAGGCTGGTCTACTAGTGATAAATTCTGTCAGTTTTTGCTTGTTTGAGAAAGTCTATTTCTACTTCACTTTTAAATTCTCAGTCTGAAATTTTCAAAATCTCTGCTATATCTGAGTCTGTTCCTGATGCTTGCTTTGTCTCTTCAGACTGTTTTTCCCCTTTTAACATGCCCTGTAATTTTTTTGTTGAAAGTCAAACACGGTGTATAAGGTAAAAGGACCTGAGGTAAATAGGCCTTCAGTATAAGGTCTTACATTACCTGTTTGGGAATTAGGCCGTATTTACTGCTTGCTGCACTATGGTGTCAGAAGCTAAATTTCCTCCTAGTGTCATTGTTTTTGTCTTGTCTGATGTCTTTAGGCTGTCCCAGAAATGCCTTAAAATAGGGTTGGGGTCTGCAGTTCTTTTAACTGTAATCCCCAGTTATTATACAGGAGCCCTATTCATCTGATGGTAAGTTTTAAGAGGGGGAGAATCACTCTATAGTTTTATGATTAGGTCTCAGTCTTTTAGTGAGCCTTAGTGGGGGTATTTTCTTTCCCCCATGTTCAAGACTAGAAGCATCTAGGGTTGGGGAATTGCACTTCTCTCAAGTTCAGCAGGCTTCAGCAAAAACCCAAATCAGTTAGGCTCAGATAAACCGATTTCCCTTGAGGGCAAGCTTTGTTAAGGAGAGCAGAGCTTTCTCAGTGTATTTCAAAATGGTTACTTTCCCCATTCCACTGCTAGAAGAAGAAACAGATATGTCTCTGAACTTTATACAGAGAACCTAGCAGGTCCCCTGGTGGTAAAACTCAGGGACATGTGGGGCCTTGCCTCAGACGGGGTTCCCTCTTAGTTTTTTAAATATTTACGATAGTCTAAATTGTGTCTTAAGCAATTTGTCAATTTTATATTGACAAATATAATTATATACAAATATATGTGTTCCTATCATCCAGCTATAGCCTTCTGCTTGTTGTAAGCTGTGGTTCTCTATATCTTCCTGTCTGTCTCTCCAGTTTTCAGGCAACAATTGGTTCTTTGACCTCAGTGATCTAAAAAGAGTTGCTGATTTTCAGTTTGCTCAGCTTTTTCCTTGTTGTAAGAAGGGGGATGACAGCTTCCAAGCTCCTTACAATTCAGACCAGAAACCATTCTACTACAATTTTTAACAAATCAAAAATAGTTGAATTTTATTGAGTATGTGTTTTAGTATTTTCCCACTATATCTGTGATATGTTATATTATGGATTTCTTAATATTAAATAATTTTTGCCTTTCTGTAATTCTTCTTTCACTTCATTTTTCTTTCATTTAATTCACTTAATTCTTTATGTATTTGAATTTTGTTTTTCTGGTATTCGGCTGAAATTTATCTTTAGTTTTTTCTGTTGGTGCTATTTTTGTCTGATTTTAGTACTGTCAAAATTCTAATGAGACACTGATCTTTTGTCTTTTGCTTCTAGAACTATTGCCATTTTTTATATCTTCATAAGTAATTCAATATCAGGTTTTATCACATGCTTTTAATTAATCTGAGAATCCTGCTGATTATCTTTTAAGGTAAGTGGAAGTGACTGCTGGTACTCAACTAAGGAAGTGTACCTAGAAAATAATAGTTTTCAAATTGGAGGGCACAGTGTAAAGCAAATTTATCAAGAATTGGTTTTTTAGAAACTACAGCATTCCCCTCATATTCCTTTTTAAAGGCAGTTTTCAATGTTTAAAGATATCAAAATATTTATTTGGGTCAGCCAGAAACTTAGGAATCACTTTATGGACAATCTATCTCCTGTTGATTTCATATCTCCTTTTGAATCTTTTATATCTATCCACTTCTTTTTTCCACTAATCAGAAACATTCTACCATCTCTTAATTGGATTACAACAGAAAGCAGTGCTTGTCCACTCTTAGTCCTTTCCAATTTGTTTGAATGATCTCTACAAAACAATAATATGATCATAAAACTAGTCCTATCTCTTTAATGACATCCCTTTGTTCTTATGATAAAAATACAAGTCCTTGAGAATAGGACCCACAAAACTACATGTTTTGTCCCCTGCTTCCTTTTCCAACCTCATCTTACACTTACTTCCCACCTGACTCTCTGTGCCATTGCCATGCTAGCCTTTTAGATCTTCAAATAAATATGTAGAGCTTCCTTTCAGCTCATGACTTCTCTCTGAAATAACCTCTCCTCATCTTTGCCTAAGTAACTACTATTCATCCTTCATATCCTAGCTCAAATGCTTCTTCTCTGGAAGCCTTTCCTAAGGATAGATTTTCTGTTATACATTCTTTTAGAATTGAATTCCTATACTTCACAGCATTTAGCTTGGTTTCTAATTTTCCATTTATCTCTGTGATAATTTAATTAGTATATATTTCTATCATTAGACTGAAACTTCCATACTTACCAGTGCATTCCAAGTGCAGGTACTTAATAAATATTTGTTGATTGAATGAATGAATGGCCAACTAGCCAAATCCCAGTATTTGCACTGCAATGAGCAAACTAATTTTGACAATTGTCTGGGAAAAAGAGACAACTCTAATAGATGCTGACTATAGAAAAGATGTAGTCCTCTCTATTTTATTATTCTCAGTATAAAATATGTTTCAACATCTCTTCTGGGTGCTTCATTTTACCAATTTACTTCTTTTCTTTTTTCTAATTTAACCAGGCAGCTCAAATATATGAAACAAAGCCTATCATATCCATTATAAATTGATTTATATTTTATTTACCAGTCCCACTGACCCCAGTGACTTGAATGTTAATTTTTAGGTGCTGTCAAACTATTTAGTTGTTTATGCCTACAGTTACAAATCTTTTCTTATATAAAGCCTGATATTGTCTCTGCTGTTGCTCTTTTGACATATTTTACTTAAATGTGTTCCTTACTAAGATTAAGTTAGTTTCCATTGCATTTTACTTCATCTAATATTACTGACTAAGCGATTATGCTTTTTGCATATGACCTTTTGTCAATTCAGTTTAACAACCTGAATGCTAAGTAGATCTAAGATGCTACACATTATACCATGCAGGATTACAAAGATGAGAGAAATGGTTTCTAACTTCAAAGAGCTAGAAACTTTTTCAGAGAAATATTTAAGTAAATAGTCCTAAATAAAGTTGCATTATTTTTGGTGAAATAAATATTAGGATTGGGATGGCAAGAGGTATAAAACAGAGAGAACCAAGAGGAGTTCAGTTTGATAAAATCAGTACCATATCTAAAATTCTCCATTTGGAAAGAATTAGATATATAGTCAAATCTTTACTTATTGCTTGGAGAGTTTATACCATAAGTTAAATATGTAAAGGAGGAAATGAATACAATTTGGTAAGAATACCTCTTTGTTACATTTTCCACTTGCTACTAGCTAAATGAATTATGCAAAAGCTACCTGTAAACCTTGGGGTCAACTAATAGATAAGATCAACCCACTAGAGTTTGAAAGACTATATTGTATTATAAATCTTACAAGCATGTTATAGCATATTACATCTGATACCATTAACCAGAAGAATGACTTCATAGGCAATAAAGAATAAGTTGTGAGAAAGTAGGTGTGACAAAAGTCTTTCCTTTTCACAATCATTTTCCATGGAAATTTTATAACTGAATCACATTTATAAAATCATGATGTAAGTTTTTGCATTATTGATATACCAGAATTTCTATCATGTTTGTATATTTAGATCCATCAGATATAGAGTTTGGCTCCTTTGCAAGGTATTTTATTACAGAGTTGGCCTCAAAAATATGATTTTGTGTGCCTGTGGCTGTATAATATAGTCATTATAAGAACAGCAAGCCATTCACAAAGAAAATTTCTGCAAGCCAATAAAACAGAGCTATCTTTGTTGAAAATAGAAATAGGTGAAATCTTAACAGTTCCAGAAAAACAGGACCAAATCTGACTATATGAGGCCAGGAAGGTACTAAAAAACTATGTTCCCAGCAAAATGTTTTCTATATAATTAGGTGTCCATGATAAATGCTGCTTTCAAAAATGTGCCAGCCACAGCACAAGAGGGCAGTAACAGAAAGGTAAATGTATATTATGAGAAAAACACAATTAGAAACGTATAAAGATAAACTTACTGGTTCTCCTTCAAGTCCTCTGTCTCCTGTACTCCCAGGGGGTCCTTGTAAACCCTGAATAAACAAAGGCAAAATTCGAAGAAAAAGTGATGCTTGAAAATATTTTACTTTCCTTAATTCAGCTTTCCTTTACAATCCTCCCACCTAATTTTTCTGTCTACTTCTCTCTTTTCTTTTTATGGTAAAATATACATAACATAAAATATACCATTTTAACAGTGTTTAAATGTGTAGTTTTGTGGCCTTAAGTACCTTTGCATTATTGCACCACTATCATCACTATCTATTTTCAGAACTTTTCATCTTCCCACACTGAAATTCTATACCCATTGAATAATACCCTTTCCCCCACCCTGGTTCCCCTGGCAACCACCATTCTGCATTCTGCCTCTAATTTGACTACTCTAGGTGCCCTAAAAAGTACAGTTAAACTACATTTGTTCTTTTGTGTCTGGCTTATTTCTCATGGCATAATGTCTTCAAGTTTCACCAATATTGGAGAGGAGGAAGATGTCAGTAGAGTAGGAGGATCCCAGACTCCCCTTGACCCAAAATACAACCAGGTAACTACCAAATCATCCTAAATATCCCAGAAATTGACCTGAATACTGACAGAACAAACTCCACAACTAAAGGGAGAGAAGAAGCCACACTGAAGGTAGGAGTTCTTGTAACCAGTGGGGCTCAAAGCCTAGTTTCAAAGTCCAACAGGCTTGGTTGGGATAGAGCCCAAAGGGCACAGTGCTGCTTTTGGACAAAAGGCAGGGAAACAACCTGGGAGTATACAGCATGGAAACAGCAATCTGATGAGTGTTGGGGCACACAGTGGGGAGATTATACACTCGTCATAGAGCAGATTCCTAGAGGCAGTGCTCAAGGAGACACCTCTATGGGAACAAAGAAGCTGGCCAGCACCATTTCCCTTCCCTGCTCCCAGCATAAATACAGAGTCACCTGGTGGGAAGCAGTGCAACACTGATACTGACTGCCTAACGATGTGTTTACACCAAACCCCCCCAACACTGCACTCTGGTGGAACTTTCTCAGTCATGCTTGCCTTGGTCCCAGCACGACAGGGCCTTCCCCAAGACCAGCACACATCCCTGTTCATACCACATCTCCCAACCAGAGAGTTTGGCAGAGTCTCAATTCTGGTCTCATTTCACAAGCAAACCAGAGCATACCTAGTTAAAACTCACCATATTCAGGAGAAGAACCAAACACTGCCCCACATCAGACAAGAGGGGCCTCTGCAGATGGCTGGCCTGAAGGATAGAGCAGCCAGAACACAATAGCAGAGGACATGCAGCACACCCTGGAGAAACTCCCTGAAGTGCCAGGCCCTGGGCACTACATGACTTCTTTTTCATAAGACCATTACTTTCGGAAACAGGAGCTATAACTGCCTTTTGTAACACAGAGAAGAAGGCAGAGATTTAGACAAAATGAGAAGACATAGGAATTTATTCCAGATGAAAGAACAAGATAAAGTCATGGCCAGAGAGCTAAGCAAAACATATATAAGTAACATGCCTGATGGAGAATTTAAAGCAATGATCATAAGGATGCTCACTGGACTTGAGAAAAGAATGGAAGACATCAGTGAGACCCTTTTCACAGAGATAAAAGAGTTAAAAAAAAAGAATGAGTCAGAGGTGAGGAGTGCAATAAATGAGATTAGAAACATGCATGATACAATGAATATCAGTTTGGAAGAAGCAGAGGAACAAGTTAATGACCTAGAAGACAAAATAATGGAAAGCAATGAAGCTGAACAAAAGAGAGAAAAAATTATGCAAAACAAGAATAGAGTTATGGAACTCAGTGACTCCATCAAATTAATAACATTTGTATTATAGGAGTCCCAGAAGAAGAAGAGAGAAAAAGAGGGCAGAAAATTTATTTGGAGAAATAATAGCTGAAAACTTCCCTAATCTGGGGAAGGAAACAGATATTCAGATCTAGGAGGCACAGAGAACTCCCATCAAAATCAACAAAAGTAGGCCCACACCAACATATTGTAATTAAATTTGCAAAATTTAGTAATAAATAAAAAATCTTAAAAGCAGCAAGACAGAAGAAGTCTAATTTAACTTACAAGGGAAAATCCATAAGGCCAGCAGGAGATTTCTCAACAGAAATTTGGCAAGCCAGAAGAGAGTGGCATGATGTATTCAAAGTGTTGAATGGGAAAAATCTGAAGCCAAGAATACTCTATCTAGCAAGGCTATCATTCAGCATAAAAGGAGAGATAAAGAATATCCTAGACAAACAAAAATGAAAAGAATTCATGACCACTAACCCAGCTCTGCAAGAAATATTTAAGGGGATTCTGAGTGGAAGGGAAAAACCAAAAGTGACAATATAAAGGCAGGAAACACAAAATCAGTAAAAATGAATATTTCTGTAAAAAATAAGTCAAGGAACTCACAAAAAAGGAAATAAAATATAATAACATATACCTAAAATGTGGGGGGTATAAAAGAAAAGAAGGGGTTCAAACTTAAATTACCATCAACTTAATATAGATTTCTAAATGCAGAAGAGGTTATTTACAAACCTAATGGTATTCATATATCAAAAAGCACTAAGACTCATGCAAAGAACAAAAATAAAGAAATCCAAATATATCATTATCAATATATCAGTAACTGATGACAGAGAGAAAAGCAAGAGAGGATCGGAGAAAATCTCCAGAAACAATCACAAGACAAGTAATAAAATGGCAATAATTATGTATTTATCAATAAATATCTTGAATGTAAATGGACTAAACAATCAAAGACAGAGTGTCAGAATGGATTAAAAAAACAAGACCTATCTATATGCTGCCTACAGAGACTCATTTTAGACCTGAAGACATCTGCAGATTGAAAGTGAGGGAATGAAGAAATATTTATGTAAATGGATGTCAAAAGAAAGCCAAAGTAACAATACTTGGACACTACATGGACAAACTAGATTTTAAAGCAAAGACTGTAACAAGAAACAAGGAAGGACACTATATAATCATAAAGGGGATAATCCAACAAGAAGCTATAACAATTGTAAATATTTATGCACCTAAAGTGGGAGCACCTAAATACGTAAAACAATAACAAAGATAAAGAAACTAATCAATAATAATACAATAACAGTAAGAGACTTTAACATCCCATTTACATCAATAGACAGATGATCTAAACAGAAAATCAACCAGGAAACAATGGCTTTGAATGATACAGTAGACCAGATGGATTTAACAGATATATTCAGAACATTCCATTCTAAAACAGCAGAATACACATTCTTTTCAAGTGCACATGGAACATTCTCCAGAATAGATCACATATTAGGTCACAAAACAGGTCTCTACAAATACAAGAAAGATTGAAGTCATACCATGCACCTTTTCTGACCACAACACTATGAGACTAGAAGTCAACTACAAGAAAAAATCTGGAAAGATCAAATACATGGAGGTTAAAAAACATGCTACCAAACAATGAATGGGTCAACCAGGGAATTAAAGAAGAAATGAAAAAATACATGGAAACAAATAAAAATGAAAACAGAATAGTCCAAAACCTTTGGGATGCAGTAAAAGCAGTCTTAAGAGGGAAGTATTTAGCAATACAGGCCTACCTCAGGAAAGAAGAAACATCTCAAATAAACACCCTAACCTCACACCTAAAGGAGTTAGAAAAAGAGCTCCAAACAAAGCCTAAAGCCAGCAGAAAGAAAGCGATAATAAAGATCAGGATAGAAACAAATGATATAGAAACTAAAAAGACAATAGAACAGATCGATGAAACTAGGAGCTGGTTCTTTGAAAAAAAATCAATAAAACTGATAAACCCCTAGCCAGTTTTATCAAGAAGAGAAAGGGCCCAAATAAATAAAATCACAAATGAGAAAGGAGAAATAACAACCAACACCACAGAAATACAAATAATTTATAAGAGAATATTATGTAAACAATATGCCAAAAAATTGGACAATCTAAAAAAATGGATAAATTCATAGAAACAAATAAGCTATCAAAACTGAAACAGGAAGATACAGAAAACTTGAACAGATCAATAACCAGCAAAGAAATTGAATCGGTAATCAAAAAAATTCCCCAAAGGTTTCACTTACTTGTGGAGCATAAGGAATAACATGGAGGACATCAGGAGAAGGAAAGGAAAAGTGAATTGGGGTAAATCGCAGGGGGAAACGAAGCATGAGAGACTGTGGACTCTGAGAAACAAACTGAGGGCTTTGGAGAAGAGGGGGTGGGGGGATGGGTGACCCTGGTGGTGGGTATTAAGGAGGGCATGTATTGCATGGAGCACTGGGTATGGTACATAAACAATGAATCTTGGAACACTGAAAAAAATAAAAATAAATTAAGGTGTTAAAAAAAAAATCCCCCCAAAACTAAAGTCCAGGGCCAGATGGCTTCACAGATGAATTTCACCAAACACTTAAAGAAGAGTTAATACCTATTCTTCTCAAACTACTCCAAAAAATAGATAAGGAATGAAAATCTCCAAATTTATTCTATGAGGCCAGCATTACCCTGATACCAAAACCAGATAAAGACACTATAAAAAAGGAATTATAGGCCAATATTTCTGATGAACATAGATGCAAAAATCCTCAACATAATACTAGCAAATCAAATCCGACAATACATTTTAAAAATCATTCACTACCATCAAGTGGGATTTATTCCTGGGTTGCAAGGATGGTTCAATATTCATAAATCAATCAACGTGATATATCACTTTAATAAAAGAAAGGATAAAAACCAGATGATCAATGCAAAAGATGCAGAAAAAGCATTTGACAAATACAACATCCATTCATGATAAAAACCATAACAAAGTAGGTTTACAGGGAACATACCTCAACACAATAAAGGCCATATATGAAAAATCCACAGCTAATATCCTAATGGGGAGAAACTGAGAGCTTTTCTTCTATGGTCAGGAACAAGACAGGGATGTCCTTTGTCATCACTTCTATTCAACACAGTACTGGAATCCTAGTCATAGCAGTCAGACACCACAAAGAAATAAAAGGCATCTAAATTGGCAAGGAATAAGTAAAATTTTCACTATTTGCAGATGACATACTATATATAGAAAACACAAAAGATTTTCACCAAAAAACTGCCAGAACTAACAAATGAGTTCAGTAAAGTCATAGGACACAAAAATCAACGTACAGTAATCTGTTGTATTTCTATACCCCAATAATGAAGGAGCAGAAAGAGAAATTAAGAAATCAATTCTATTTATAATTATAACAAAAACATAAGATACCTAGGAATAAACCTAACCAAAGAGGTGAAGGACCTGTACTCTGTAAACTATAAAACATTAATGAAAGAAATTGAAGATGACACAAAGCAATGGAAAGACATTCCATCTCCTGGATTGGAAGAACAAATACTGCTAAAATATCAATACTATACAAAAGCAAGCTACGCATTTAATGCAATCACATCAAAACACCAACAGCATATTTCACAGAGCTAGAACAAATAATCCTAAAATTTGTATGGCACACAAAAGACCCCAGATAGCCAAAGCAATCTTGAAAAAGAAAAGCAAAGCTGGAGGCATCACAATTCTGGACCCTCAAATTATATTACAAAGCTGTAGTAGTCAAAGCAGTATGGTACTGGCACAAAAATAAACACACAGATCAATAGAACAGAATAGAAAACCCAGAAATGAACCAATTATATCATCAATTAATCTGCAACAAAGCAGGAAAGAATGTCCAATGGGAAAAAGATAATCTCTTCAACAAATGGAATTAGGAAAACTAGACAGCAACAAAAAGAATGAAATGACCACTTTCTTACCCCATATACAAAAATAAATTGATCAAAGACTGAAATGTGAGACAGAGAACCATAAAAATCCCATTAGAGAACACAGGCAGTAACTTCTTTGACATGGACTGTAGTTACATCTTTCTAGATATGTCTCCTGAGGCAAAGGAAACAAAAGCAAAAATAAACTATTGGGACTTCTTCAAAATAAGAAGATTCTGCACAGCAAAGGAAACATTCAACAAAGCTAAGAGGCAACCTAAGGAATAGGAGAAGATAACCGCAAATGACATACCTGATAAAGGGTTAGTATCCAAAATATATAAAAAACTTATAAAACTCAACACCCCAAATAATTCAGTTAAAAAATGGGCAGAAAACATGAATAGATATTTTTTCAAAGAAGACATACAGATGGTCAACAAATACATGAAAAGATGCTCAACATCACTTATCATCATGGAAATGCAAATCAAAACGACAATGAGGTATCACTTCACTCTAGTGACAGTCAGAATGGCTAAAATTGACAACATAGGAAATAAGGTGTTGGTGAGGATGTGGAGAAAGGGGAACTCTCTTGCAGTGCTGGTGGGAGTGCAAACTGGTGCAGCCACTGTGCAAAGTGTATGTGCTATGGTGAGTGCTGTGAATTGTGTAAGACTGATGAATCACAGACCTGTACCCTGGAAACAAATAATATATTACATGTTAATTAAAAAAACAGTATGGAGGTCCCTCGAAAAGTTAAAAATAGAACTATCCTTTGATCCAGCAATCACACTACTAGGTATTTACCCAAAGATTACAAAAATATTAATTCAAAGGGATACATACCCCCCAGTGTTTATAACAGCATTATCTATAATAGCCAAGATATAGAGTCAGGCCAAGTTTTGATCCATTGATGAATGGATAAAGAATATGTGGCACTCACACACACACACACACACCTATACATATTTGTGTGTGTGTGTGTGTGTATATATATAATGGAATATTACTCAGCCATCAAAAAGAATGAAATCTTGCCATTTGCAATGACATGGATGGAGCTAGTGAGTATTATGCTAAGTGAAATAAGTCAGTCAGAGAAAGACAAATACCATATGAGTTCACTCATATGTGGAATCTTAGAAACAAAACAAGCAAGCAAAGTAGGGGAAAAAAAGAAGAGAGAGGGGCAAATCAAGAAAGAGATTCTAAACTATAGAGAACAAATTGAGGGTTACCAGAATGGAGGTGGGCAGGGTATGGATTAAATAGGTGATGGGGATTAAGGAGTACACTTGTGATGGGTTACCTGGTAATGTACGGAAGTGTTGAATCACTAAATTTTACACATGAAACTATTATTATACTTATGTTAATCAGAATTTAAATAAAAATTTTAAAAAATCTTTCTTCATTTTTAAAGTTCAATAATATTCTGTTATATGTATATACTATATTTTGTATATCCTTTGATCCATCAGTGGGCACTTGGGTTTTCTACCTTTTGGCTATTGACTGTGCCTATAAATACTATAAAAGTGTTAGTTTCTAAGTCCCTGCTTTCAATTCTTTGGGTTATAAATCTAAAATGGAATTGATAAATTACATAGTAATACTATGTTGAACTGTTTGAGGAACCACCAAACTGTTTTCCATAGCAACCTCACCATTTTACATTCCCACCAGCAATGTACAAGAGCTCCAATTTTTCAACATCTTTGCCAACACTAGTTACTTTCTGTGCGTATGTGTGTTTTGTTTTGTTTTTCTTTAATAATAGCTGTCCTAATGGTTAAGAAGTGGTATCTCACTGTGGTTCTGATTTGTATTTCTCTAATGTCTAGTGATATTGAGCATCTTTCCATGTGCTTATTTGCCATTCATATATTGTCTTTGGAGAAATGTCTATTCAAGTCCTTTTGCTCATTTTTTTTCATCAAGTTGTCTTTGTCATTATTGTTGAGTTGTAGGAGTTCCTTATAGCTATCTTTATTCCCATATTTAATTCCTGCTCATACACAGACAATGATCCAGAATTATTTTAAGTTTAGAATTTTTATACCTTTAATATTGATTTAAAAAATGGTTTCTTTCTCCAAAAATAATAATCTTGTGATGTGTTAGTAAGTACAACTTACATCCTTAAAACCTGGTAAGGCACAGGAGTCTCGAAACTAAGTTGACCAGAAATGACTAAATTAAACTCTCTAACATCCTTTATTTTCCCCCATTTTTACACCATGCCATCCATGGTACCATTAAATTGACATAGAAGTGGGGGTACATTCTAAGATGGTATATAAAACTAAATCAAATTCCAGGTTCTCTTTGATTCTCCCATTTAAAGATTTACTGAGAATGTACCATGTGCCAGACACTGATGACTATTAATAATATAGAAAATACTGCCCTTCTCTATTTGCTATTTGCCTGTTCTACCTGACCTTGAGAAGGTTGGCAAATATACAGTGGATCACAATCACCATCTCATATTAAAACTAAAAGCTAAGAAAAATATGATATTAAATTGGAAGTAAAGATATTAAATATTCCTAGCAACATAAAACTTTCTAAGTTATAGCCATTAGTGCTATATTTTTCTGGTTAAGGAAAGGAAGATATGTAAAATCACAGACTCACATCTGACTAAGGCCTTGTTTCAGTCATGAAAATTATATGCCATCCATTCACTCCAGGCTCCAATATTAAGAGACAGGATCAATATAGGGTTCCCTCTGTGCCTGATATACCAACTGAAACATACAGCAAAAATTCAGAACCGTGAATGTCTACCTGATTTGTTTTGTAAAGCCAGCTTGTACACAATGTCAAGTTCGATATATACTTTTAATGATGTTAATGGTGCATAAAAGCCACTTGGCAAATTTTTAAATGATCTAAATGGATCTATTTATTTTTATTAGAGACAAAGAAGCAAAGCACAAGCTGGTACAAAATAAAAATCCCCTTTAAGGCTTTTCAGATAGTACTAAAAATATATTCTTTGTAGCAGAACTTCTTGCTCTATGACTTCAACCCAGCAATTATGATAATGATGACTGGGGGAATAATGATTATTGTGGTTACTATGTATTGAGAACCTATGCCAAGCACATAATGAACATCATTTGATATAACTATAAAAGCTATCTCATTTTATTTTTATTTTTTAAATATTTATTTATTTATTTATTTGAGACTGTGTGCGTGGGCGTGGGGGGGGTGGACAGAGGGTGAGGGAAAGAGAAATCCAAGCAGACTCTGTGCTGAGCATGGAGTCCAACACAGGGCTTGATCTCATGACCCTAAGATCAGACCTGAGCCAAAACCAATGGTTGGATGCTTAACCGACTGCACCACCCATGCTCCCCAAAAGGTATCTCATTTTAAAGATAGCAAAAGTGAGGCTCAGAGAGGTTAAATAATTTGTATAGAGTCAAAACAGCTAGTAAGTGGGAGAACCAGTATTTGACTTCCAATGTCTGAGTCCAGTGCCATGCTCATCCACTATACGGTACTGCATTCTACTGAATTCAACAAGAAATCGAACATTCAATGCCTCTCCCATTTACAGTAAATATATGGATAATCTTCAAAGCCTTTTTATGGGAATAAGCAAGGGAGCATGTAAATGTTTTTTCATTGTAGGATTATGAAAACTGTGTGCCTCGTTATCTGAAAAGGAAGAAAGAATAGAGTTAATACGGTATGCTTCTTATATTGTAAAGATGATGAAATAAATGTTTCTTAAGTATTCTGAGCTACTCCAGGGAAAACTATTTAAAGATTCAGAACAGTTAAGAGTTTCCACTTCCAATATTAGCCAAGTAACTCCTATCAAAATCATCTATACAGGGATAACTATAAACCCGGGACAAAATATTTTTTTAAAGTCTGAAAACCATGAAGAAAGACCAAAAATAGGTAAAAATTAGAATGGAGAAGTTTACATGTAGAAGAAAGGAATGGCACTAAGTGAGTGATTTTTTATTTTAAATGTGGCTTTCAGCCAGAAAGTAAGCTATGTAGGATGATTAAGAAAAAAGGAGGATAGAAACATTCAGTCTTACTGGCATGGAGAACTAGAGGGTAGAATGTGGACTGATCACAGCTATTGGGAAGTGATGGAAGAGAAAGCAAGAGAGGAGGAAGATTAAATTCTGAATGTAAACTCTGCTTAAATCTCTTGCTGACATATGCATTGATATGGTAGACACCAATCATCCTAGCAAGGCCTAAAAGAACTGGACACAGATTTCAGCAGTCATTTACCACAGAGGAGAGAGAATTTGGAGTTTGAAAGCAGCGAAGTTAATAATTGCCAAATCAAAAAACAAGGTCAGAGGAGAAGCAGGCTCCCTGCTCAGCAGGGAGCCCAATGCAGGGACTAGATCCTGGGACTCCAGGATCATGACCTGAGCTGAAGGCAGTTGCTTAACCAACTGAGCTACTCAGCCATCCAAGAAACAGGCTCTTAACTATAGAGAACAAACTGATGGTTACCAGAGTGGAGGTGGGTAGGGGGTTGGGTTAAATAGGTGATGGTGATTAAGGAGTGCACTTGTGATGAGCACAGAGTGATATATGGAAGCTTTAAGTTACTATATTGTATACCTGAAACTAATAGAACACTGTAGATTAACTAACTGGAATTAAAAACTTAAGGATTCATGTAAAAGGAAAAAATGAAAGTGAAATAAAGACATTTTCACAAATACTAAGAGACTTCATGACTAGCAAAATTTGACTATGAGGAATCTAAAGGAAGTTCTATAGGCTTCAGGGAAATGATACCATTTGGAAATGCAGATCTACAGAAAAGAATGGAGAATATCAGAAAAAGTAAATGCATGGATAATAAAAAAAAAAAACAAAAACCCACTACTTTTCCCCTAAGTACCCTAAAACACGTATTTCACTTATAGTAAAACAAAAATATTTTATTTATATTAAAGCAAAATTTCAACTTTGCAAAATGGGTTTACAACACACATAGATATAATACACAAAAACAATTATAGCATAAAAACAACAGGATGTTGGTGGTGAATGGGTCTATATGGTTGTAAGTTTCTTACAATTATGTTAAGTATTACTATATTAACTCTAAATAGACTTTGGAAAGTTAGGATGTATACTGTAATCCCCAAATCAGCAGCTGGCAAACTATAGCCTGGGGGTCAAATCTGGACCAGCACTTGTTTTTACAGAAAATGTTTACTGAGTCGTCACCTAGAATAACCACTTGAAAATAATAGTTCAAAGAAGTATAGCTAAAAAGCCATTATCTAAATTAAAACGTAGTGCTCAATGCCAAAAGAAGGCACTGAACAACAACAGTACCACCACGAGGGAAGAACAATCATAAAATGGTTGACAAAGTACAACCAAATTGATAATTACACTAAATGGAAATGGTGCACACATTAATATATATATATATTTTTTATTTTTTTTTACATTAATATATATTTAATTGGAATCCAAGAAGGAAAGGAGAGAGAAGACAGAATAGGAAAAAAAATTGAAATAAAAAAAGTTGAATAATTTCCAAACACTAATTAAAAGGTAGAGATTTTCAGAATGAATAAAAAAAGAAAGACCCAATTATAAGACACTCATTTTAAATACCAAAACGCAGATGGGTTGAAGGTAAATGAATGGAAAAGATAGGCCAAACTGCGAGCATAAGTAGGCTGGAGAAACTTATTAATCAAATAAAGCCAATTTCAAAAACAAACAGTATTATCAGGAATAAAAAGTATTACCGGAGATATGGAGGAATATTCGTAAAAATAAAAGGGGTCAGTTCATCAGGAAGACATAATAATCATAAATGTGAACTCTAAAAATAGCGTTTCAAAATATATAAAGTAAAATTTGACAAACTTAAAGAGAGAAAAAGAGAAAAACAAAATCATAGTTGGAGATTTAACACCCCCTAACTCATCAACTGAAAGAATATCTAGATTTTTAAAAAATCAGTAATAGTTATAGTTTTTATAAGATTTAGATATCTAAAAACAGTTACCCAGGTTTTATCACCTTAATAACACCATGGATCATGGCCTTTCCTCTTAAGTCAGATCTACATGTGGATGGAAGGCAAGTATAGGAAACAGAGTTGGCCCATTGAAAAATGTAATTTTCCTGGTTATCTCGACAAGCTATGTGTTACCATTTTTTATTTCATACCTGGCTTTAGAATTATGACAATTTAGAGATGTCTCTTTATTTTATAGACAAGGAAAATACCATCCAGAGAGCTAACCAATTTACTCAAACTATACAGCTATTAGGAGCACGTACTGGAGCAAAGGTCAATCTGACCTTCAATATATCTTTCTATTATACAGCACTGCCTGCTTTTTGACAGTTGCATAAATGACTAGAGACATTGTGGAGGATCAAACAAATCTTCAGGGCCGTCTCGATTTCTTGGATTGATTGAGCCTAGCTTCTGTAAGATTTTAAAAGTCTATTTCAGTTCAATCAAGGAGAAAGGGACAATGTAGGTACAGAGCCATGTAAACCTCGAAAACTACTATCAACTCATGATTTAATGTACAACCCATGTCATCCACTAAAGTAAATTTACTCAATTTCTTGCCTTAAGCCATGGTTACAAAATGGTTCTAATGTCTTATTTGACTGAGGAATTCAAACATCACATTTCACATTTATCTAGGCATATCTAATAGGCTGCAAATGAAAGCAAAATTCTAAGGAATGTCAACAATACATAAAATGAGTAAGTAATTTTATTTCTCTAGGCCTCCTTTCTCTACAATAAAAAGAATGAACGTGAATGTGATGAGCTTCAAATTTCTCTACTCATTGCCACGTATTTTAAGCTTTGTATATAGTATAGCAAAATGGAAAGAATCTACAGAAACACATTTGCATTGATATAACAGAAACCCAGATGATGAATATTAATACTCAAAGAATTTTTTGGGGGGATGACTCCAATCGATAACATTGTCACAGACAAATTCTTTCCCTGGATATAGTAATTTTTCTCCTTTAGGTCTCTGGTATTTTAGATTTGACCACTGTCAAATATAATGCCGTTATGGGAAACAACAGGCAGGGGGCAGCAGATTTCAAAGAGGAACAAGTAAATGCAGAAACCTTAAGAGACAACTACAATAGCAGAAAAAAACATTTTTCTCTTATCCTTTTCTGACTCTTCAGTTGCCGTCTATTTAAATTATTATCTAATTTTATAACTTTAAATTGCATATAGATATGTATATGATAAAGCAAGATGTCATCGCAATTTATAATTATAATTATAGATTATAGTTATAGAAAATAGAAATAGAAATAGAAATTTTCTATAGATAATTATATAATTATAGAATCAAATCTGATTCTAAATAGAACAGAAATATACGAGATGCATGAAAGCTCATACAATTAAGCTTATGTACTCAAAATTTTATATATATATGTACTAACATATGTGTGTGTATACATATGCATATGTGTATCTTTTGTTTTTGTTTTTAATATTTCTTCCTTTCATTAGTGAATGAAGACACTGTGATCTTTTTTAGTAGACAAACTCCTGCTTGTTTCTGCACTATGCCCATAAAATGAACTAGTTGCCACTCACGGAAAAAACTGTATACTTCTGAAAAGATGTGTTGATGGTAGGAAAATATCTAGCATTGCATAATATTAAAAACTCTTAGAGAATGGCATGGCATGGCAAAGCACGGTGACACACACAGAGCCACATTCCAAGGGTCCAAAGAACACTCAAACAGAATTAAAATGAAAGTAGGCAAGAAATTCCTTGTTATGTTAGCTTTATTCATATCCATTATATTTTTATAATATCACACCATTTAATTTTAAAATGGATCTTATAGAAAAACGAATCATACCGGGGTGAAGTGTAACCGTTATCACCACCGGCTTGTGAACAGGTAGCACTAAGGCCTAGAATGAGTAAGTGACTTGCACAAATAACCCATCCACCTAATGACTGAAGGAGGAAAAGGACTGGTATTCTTTCATTCTAATGTACTGATAACAACAATAATTGTGCCAGAGAATAAAACGGATAAAATTTATTCATAGCTTAATTATTCTTTTTTACTTACTGGTTTCCCTTGAACTCCTCTCTCTCCAGGGGTTCCAGTCTTACCCTACATAAGGAAGAAAATGTATGGGTCACGTAGCTCCCTCACCAAATATTAAAAACACACCAAGAAAAACAGGGAAGATTTTACCTATTTATCTTTAATGTGAAATGTTTTACTACTTACAATAAGACCATAGGGCCCTCTTTTTCCTTGATCTCCTTTTTCACCCTAACAAAGTATCAGTACCAGAGGAGTTAGTATGAATGTGAATTATGGGCTTACACGTGCTAGCATACACTCACATATAAGAAAATAGGACATCAAGTATGTAATTCAATATTCAAAAGGAAATATTTGTCTGTGTATAGTAAAAACTTTATGTATGTTTCATACTTTTACTAAGAGAAAATTTAGAACCATACTTTTGTAAGAAAATACAACAGTTTTAAATCAGGTAGAACACATATGGGCTCAAAAAAACTTAACTGCATATGAAATGAAAAAAAAATCAGTGTTTACCTTGGCACCTTGTATACCTTGTTCCCCCAAGAGACCATCTGGTCCTCTTGGTCCCTAGGAATGGAAAAAAGTTCTATTGTTAATTTGAAATGTTATTATTTTATTTTTTTTACTGTTCTGCATCCTTACAAATGAACACACTGTGTTCTTCTTGACAAATTCCTTCTGCTTGTTTCTATACCAGAACCACAGAAAGGATACAGCCAGGTATATGGATGAACCTATTTGTATGGGATAATCAAGCTTGTGTTTTCAAGATTTATTGCCAAATAATTAATCATGGTGGCCATAAAAACAGCTGATTCAGTTGTTACGGTGATTATAATATAGGTTTGTTATTAGAATATTTTGTTCACCTTATTTGCACAGGGGCCATTCACAATTTATTCTAAGAACAACTCTACAGTAACTTAAAAGTGGCTGGCTTGTTTGTCCAATGGTCTTCTCAAGTTTTATATTTTTGGAATGGCACTCTTCTCTTTATTAGAGAATGAGTGCTGACTGCATTGTACCCTCCATGCACCTGCTTGAAAACACTTACTGGAAGGTGGCCAGGGCACAGAAAAGGGACAGAAAATACTGCTGGGAATCTTCATGTAAATGTAAAACTTCTCAGCTTAGTTGCTATCAATATTTAGTCATCAGTTATGAAGAACTGCCAGTTGCAAAAGTCACTCTCTAATAAAATGATGGTATATGTCTCCATGCCTAAAGAATAACTATCCTCGGAAGGTCTTAAAGCCCCTTTCAAAGGACTAAACTCAATTCTACAACACTGACAAAACGACAATGCCTACTGTGGAAAAGTTACTGCATTAAGTGTTACGGGGATACACAATTGTAAGAAAGTTTCTCCTTCTTGAAGCTTAAAGAATGGTAAGGTAAATTATACAAATGATCATGCTATAGGTTGAGATAAGGCATTTTAAGGGCTAAAAGGATTCAAAGGAGGGAGAGAACTTTCACATGTCTGTATAAGGAATAAAGATATCATTTTGACAGTTGGAGATCATGCTCTAAAAGGAGCTCTGGACAGAGGGATAGGATGAGAAAAGGGTACAGAGGCAGGAGAGAAGATACCCAAGAAAGAAAAAAGTTTGTTTAGCTGGTTTATTGACTACAAGTAGTATTTGTTAGTATTTCTAACTAAGGATTTTCTATACTAAGAAATAATTGTGAAAGACTGGGACTTAAAAGGTGAAAGGCTGGAGTTTATATTTAAATCAATAGGTAATGAGAAGGAACTGAAGACTTTTTTTAAGATTTTATTTATTCATGTGTTTGAGAGAGAGAGAGAGGTGTGTGCGCCCCCCCCCACACACACACAAGTGGGGAGAGGGACAGAGGGAAAGGGAGAAGCAGACTTCCTGCTGAGCATGGAGCCTGACTCAGGGATCTGGGCCTCTGGGATCACGACCTGAGCCGAAGGCAGATGCTTAACCAACTGAGCCACCCAGGTGCCCCAAGAGGCACCGAAGATTTCTATACAGTACAGTGATACAAATTTCCCAGTGCAACAGGCTCCTTCTCTTTTATCCCATCTGACGTCAGCTTGGTTTAGCTTTATATTCTTAAAAAGCTGCTTACTGTAGCAGGATTCTTTTCCTGGGTACTCTTAGGGTACTGCATCCCCTGATCCTCTTAGGCACATTCAGGGTATTAGAGAGAAGGTTCACACTCCATGAGATCTATAGCTCTACTGGTCATACTAAAGTTAAAGCCATAGCTCTAGCCCTTCAATCTCAGTCTGTATTGAAGGTACTCTACGACCTGGCCCTAACTTCTTTGTCTGCCCTATTTCCCCATAAAAGACTATAAAACTGAGTTTCAGTCTTATTGTGTAGAACGTTGAATGTCAAGTTGGGGATATGGATTCAATTTAGTAGATAAGAGATTTTTGAAGTGTGTTATTCATTTAACAAACATTTCTGAGTGCCTATTATAAGCCAGGCATTGCTTCAGGCACAGAAGATATAGTAGGGAGAAGAGACACATCCCTGAATTCATAAGCAATCAAATAAATATATAAACCTAAACTATAAAATGACAGTGAGTAGTCAAATGTAACAAAGTAAAATAAAGGAGCTTAAGGGACTAGAGAGAATTCAAGATGGGGAGCCCTATTTTAGACAGGATGGTCTGAGAAGCCTCTCTAAAATGGCATATAGGCAAGATCATTCTGACAGAAGAAAAAGAATCTACAAAGGTCTTGAGGTGGGCACATGCTTGGACTGATTAACAGTTAAGTAACCGAAGAAGAAAACAGGAACAATTATTAAAGCATGACTTTGAAGTTTTAAGTGTAAAGATCCCTTAGGACCTTGTTCGAAACATCATCTTCACCTTAAAAATTCAGCAGCCTATATTGATTCTCTTTCTCTGTCACCTTCTAAGCCCATTCTCCTCTTTCTACCCTGTAAGAAAACACTTTACAAAATTTTTTGGAGTTATAACAGAAGGTGGCTGAAGGAGTGTGAAAAGGAATGAGTGTTGTCCGGTGACAGACAGCAGCTACACCTGTGATGAGCATAGCATAACCTACAAAGTTGTTAAATCACTATGTAATACACCTGAAACTAATGTAACATTGTGTGTCAACTATATCTCAATTAAAAAAAAAAAAAGGAATCGGTGGTCAACATTCTTAAACACCCCAGAAAACAAGTGAGATCCAGACTCAAAATGTGTCCACTGGGAATTAGGCACCTAACCCTTTTGCAACCTGAAATCTCTATCTTTCTTGGATATTTTATTATAATAACTAGTAGAGTGATGACAGCATTAATAGCAAACAAACTGGAGGTGTAGGATTGCTTGGGTAGAGAGGGAGAATGAAGCGAATACAATGAATGTGATTCTAGACAATCAACCATAATGAGGCTAGAGAGTGCAAAGTCATTCTGTCTAGGTTTATTTTTTTTTAATTTTTAAATTTCTTTTAGATTTTTTAGATGACAGAGAGAGAGAAAGTGCACAAACAGGGAAAGCTGTAGGCAGAGGGAGAGAGAGAAGCAGGGTCCCCACTGAACACAGAGCCTGATGCAGGGCTCGATCCCAGGACCCTGGGATCATGACCTGAGCTGAAGGCAGACACTTAACCAACTGAGCCACCCAGGTGCCCACATTCTGTGTAGGTTTAAAAGGTACCATCGATATGGATAAACCTTCGAAAGTCCTCCCAGACACAGAGTTGTAAATATAGAGTTAAAAAAAAAAAGATTGCTTGGTCTAAAGATGACAAGTCTCTTTTCTTACACGAAATCAGATTAAGTGGCTCCCTGGAAATATACCTAGAAAAGACTGCATCTAGGTCAGGAGGAAGATCTCATAATCAACTGCCAGTTTCTGCTTCTGAACATATATCACCTAATGTCAAGGCTGATCTAGTGCAAACTCTGCTTTTTAATATGAAGAAATGGAAGTTTGCAGATATGAGTTACCTGATTCATATGATGTCTAAATGTACAAAGACTTTAAATAGTTGTGCTTTATTAAGTTTATAATATTTTTTCAAATGTTAAAAAGAAGAAAAGGTTAATCCTGTTAACAAGTGAATTTAGATCGAAATAGAGGATCTGAAGTTTAGAAGAGGTTTATAAAATGAATATGAAACATTTACAATTAAAGTGCTAATGGGCATTATAACTGAAAGGCGCGCCCTCCAAAATTAAGGAATACACATAGCAATGACAATCACTCATTTTATAATGTTTTTTTGTCAAAATGCTTTTACTTTAAAATATACCTTCGGATTATTTCATTTACTAAACCAGCACTACACAGAGAAGAAAGAAAGAAATTTCTGCTCCTAAGGTGATGACAAAGATAACCACATTTAGTTTAAAAAAAAAAAGTCTAAGTATAGCAATTGCATTAATTAAGGGCGATAAAACCTAAGGTTGCTGGTTAAGAGGTTAAGGCTGAAAGAACTCTAGGGAAGCTTAATGCTATGTTTCATTTAAGGCTAAATTAATTAACTAAAAGCTTAGCTTTCTCAGCATCTGTATGTTTCACTCTGATACTGGTTGTAAAAGTCACCCCTGTGTTAGTTTATATGCCTTCTTTGACTCCTGAGACAAAATAAGCTTTAGGACAAGCTCTAAGAGAGATCAACAGCATTATAATAGGCATCTAATTGAGCATAAAGTTATTTTTTTAATACCTGCTTTAAAATACCTGATTATTGGGGCACCTGGGTGGCTCAGTCAGTTAAGTGTCCTATTTCTTGATTTCGGCTCAGGTCATATTCTCAGGGTTGTGAGATCCAGATCTGCATTGGCCTCCATACTGGGCGTGCAGCCTGCTTCAGATTCTCTCTTTCCCTCTCCTTCTGCCCCTTCCCCCAACTCATGCACATGCGAACTCGATGAATAAAATAAAATAAAATAAATAAAATATCCAATTATCTATAAAGCTCTTGGAGAATGTATGCTAGCTAAATAAAAAATCTGATCTTTCCCTCATCATCTGTAAGAGAAGTTAAATTTCGCTACAATAAGAGGCTATTAGTGGGTTCTAAAAACTGGAATAAAGTCTGATACCTCAGCTATATAAATTAAGCATGTTTCATAAGATAACAAGTACTTGAATTGTAGGTAATAATCTTAAATAATTAACAAAATTCCTGAATAATTATATAATCCTAGAAGTATTACATGATAGGAGACAAAACCACTACTGTATATAAATGCTACAGTTAAAAAAATTACCATTAACACACTGATATAAACTGCACACTAGTTTATGTAGGAAGCTTTTATGAAAATTACAAGTCCAACTCTATAATGCTTGTAATCAATTTTAAAGAGCTGAAGTATCTATGAATGAAAGAAACAACCCTTATTCACAGAACAAATTTCCTTCTAACTTGGATTCAGTATGTTTATATTTTCTTTTAACCACATCCATCTTTGTTTGACCCCTCGATTAATTTTAAATTACTCAGATGCCTAACTAATTATGTCTAGCAGTTGGTTCTGGCTCTTAATTGATACAGCTGGGACAAAATGTTCCCTTAAACAAAAACTAATATTATCTGTGATTTTGTGGGAAAAAAATAATTTCGTTCTACTCTTCTTATAAACTTTTTCAGGAGAAGAAACCACACAAAAAGCTCTTCTTTAATACTTGGTGTGCTCCAGGTAGTACTTGCACTGAATCTAAATGCAATGGCTGTCTTCCCAATATGGTATGCCTTTCCTTGAGGAAGCCACAATTCAGATTTTTTATGGTCATATCCAGTCTGCATCTTTCATAGAAAATCTTAAAACATTACATATTTCTAATACAGTTATTTCAATCTTTTTTCCTCATTTAAATATTAAGTAGCATAGAATAAAAAATTAGTTCTATGCCTCTATACCCTCCCTTCCCGAGAAAGGGTACAAAATCTGAAGTTGCCTAATGATCGAAGGCCCAATCCATGGGCATGAAAAGAGAGATTAACTTTGCTCAGTGTGTCATCTCTCCTGTCAGGGCAGCTGGAGACAGGACACAGAAACACATATTGGAGAGAAACCAAAGGATCACTTACCTAGCCCCAGTGAGTTAAATGTGCACATGAGGGACAACAACTAAAGTTGTGTGGCTTCCTAGTGACCCAAAAAGGCTAAGCCACCAACCTATTGGTACTGCGGTAGAGAGTCTGCTAGCCTATATTGCCTATATGGTGGATATGATCGTATATATTATATTAACTAGCTTTGGCGTATTAAATTGTGTTACTACACTTAAATGACTGTTCTTCAGCCAAACTTGGCAGGTGAAAAAAAAAGCTTAGAGCATGTAGGATAAATAATAATACTTTAAATTCATGCCAAATCTCCCACCTAAGGATCTCAAACCATAAGAATGATACTTTCAGCCAATCCTGCTTTTTCAGCCATGTAAGAAGCAGGATTATACAACCTTCACAAAGCAGGTTAGACAAATTTTCAATATATTAATTTGTTTAAGCTGTTTCCTGAAATGGCAGACTTTGTTGCTTGCCTGAGCTTCTTTTATTCTCTGGAAAAGTACCAATATTGTACCGTATTTCAAAAGCCACTGGGCTGTAACTAATTAAATAGTAAAACCCATGTGGTCCAGATCTGAAACGTAGTTACACTTGAATCCTCCACGGTATGAGGAGAATGCTTGACAAATATAAGAAAGTAAATGTTAGATAGTTGAATGACTGATGGATGGGCAGGCAGACCCCTAAGAGCATGTCCTATTATTGATGTTTTTCACATGGCCATGTGATAACAATGTAAGCCACAGGCAAAACAGTAATAAGCACTAGTTCCATAATAATAATTTTCTGCGTGATCTCCGGGTTAATGTGTGTAGGGCCCATCTTCCTCTCCGGTGTACTGTGACACAGTTGTGTGCCATGAAGGGGTTACAGATGTGCTGGGAAGAACAATCCCTTCAGCCTTTGGGGTGGCAGGGAAGAGATGGAGCACAGGAACTTCCAGCCAGATACCTTCTCATTTATCTCAGTGGGTTAGACACATATTCTTTTTTTTTTTTTTTTTTTGATTGACAAACACTGGGAAAGATGGACCTAGCATTAGTAGTGGAGAACAGATTGATAAGAAGAAGACAGTAGAAATAGGAAGACATTATGTGACATCCAGAATGAAATTTTCTAATAATAAATTCTTAAATATTCTGGCCTTCAGTTCTTTCTGTATTCTCAATGTTCAGAAATTGCCTGAAATATTCTCCTGCGAAGGAAGTGTTTTCGTACTAAACAAAGCCTTTATTTTTAAATAAGATTTCCTTGTTTAGAAAGTACTGAATGAACTTTAGGTAATTGTGAGAAGCCATTTTGGGAGAGAATCAATAAAATGTATTTGGAGGATAAGAGGAAAATAAACCATTGAAGAGGTAAGAGTTGAGGACAAAGTGGCAAATCAGAAAAGGATAATGATCTATTGACTGATGAATGGATAAAGAAGAGGTGGTATATTTATACAATAGATTATTACTTAGCCATAAAGAAAGAATGAAACCTTGCCATTTGCAACAATGTGGATGGAACTAGAGTATATTACGCTAAGCAAAATTAGTCAGAGAAAGACAAATACCATATGATTTCACTTATATGCGGAATTTAAGAAACAAAACAGATGAACTTGGAGAAGGGGAGGAAAAATAAAAGAAGATAAAAACAGAGAGGGAGACAAACCATAAGAGACTCTTAACTATAGAGAACAAACAGGTTGCTGGAGGGGAGGTTGGCTGGAGGGATGGGGTAACTGGGGGATGGGCATTGAGAAGGGCACTTGATGGAATGAACACTGGATGTTATACATAACTGATGAATCACTAAATTCTACTGCTGAAACTATACTACACTTTGTTAGTGTTATGTTAGCGGACTTGAATTTAAAGAACATCTTGGAAGAAAAAAAAAAAGGGGAAAAGAAAAGGGTAACAGTTACCCAGGGATCATGGGGAGTTTAGAAAACCACAGAGCATATGAACTTTCCATATGACTTAGGAGAAAACACAAGTGGTTCAGGAGGAGTTCTTGCTTAGGTACATGGCTTCCATAAGACCTCAATTACTTAATTAACAAAAGGCAAAACATAGCAAAAAGTATTTGCTTTTTTTCAACTGTCATAAACTGGTTGAACTTTCTCACTTTGACTAATACAAAGTTGAATAAACACATTGGACCTGACCAAGTACTGAATGCTGGCAGGGTATAGGCCACTAAATGACAGTTTGGGTAAAGATCATCTACTGTCTTTTTATTTTATTATTTTAAATATCATTTGGCTAAAATAGAAGTGGCCATCAGGATTATTTATAGATTGTAAATCTATAACCCAGGGAGGAAGAGAGTTTTTCAGAAAAGAAATAATAATAAAGATAAATTTGCTCTCTTTCATCAATCTTCACTTAAAACACAGGACGTGAAACTAAACTTATTATTTCAAACTGGGCATTCTTAACACTTTTCTCCCACTTGTCAACCGGAAAATGAAGTTTTTGTTTTTTTCTTAACTTTTGTTAGTTGGACACCATGTTTTTAGAATTTTTTAAATATTTTCTTCACTTGCTCTAAAAATCAAAGTAAAGCCAAGGGAGAAAGGAGAATTCTTACAACCCACATATTCAGATTTATCAAGGAAATAAAAAACAAAAAAAACCTCCTTAGTATTCTGTGTCAAATAAGCACAGGATTGGGAGATAGACACACTAAGATTTGAATCCTGGTTTGGTCATTTCTCTCTGTATGCCTATAGGCCATATACTTAAACTCTCTGAGTTCTGTTTTCCTCAGCTATAATATCTGAGACGATATATCTTCTTTGGGTAGTTCTAAGTAAGATAATAGATGTAAAGTTGCCTGACATGTGATTGACATGCAATAAATTGTGGTTCTTATTTCTTCAAAGGAAAAAAAAGGATTTAATGTTTAAAAAACTCAAAGATTGAAAGGTTTCTAATTTAATTCTTACACATAATCACCAATGATGATTATATCACTTATTTACAATTAATAGTCATCCTGTGTTTGTCTTCATTCTATTTCCTATTGCTCTTATTTTGTTATGATGTTACTGTTCCTTGCTATGTAAGTCTCTTGTGAGTAGAAAAATAGTTTATTTAAACATCTTCACACTTGGGGCGCCTGGGTGGCTCAGTGCGTAAAAGCCTCTGCCTTCAGCTCAGGTCATGATCTCAGGGTCCTGGGATCGAGCCCCGCATCGGGCTCTCTGCTCAGCAGGGAGCCTGCTTCCCCCTCTCTCTGCCTACTTGTGATCTCTCTCTCTGTCACATAAATAAATAAATAAAAATTTTTAAAAAATTAAAAAATAAAAAAAAAATAAACATCTTCACACTTAAAATTCTCCCAAAGAACGGAACTGGAAATTGAGAATGTGAAAGAAGAGTTCTATACAAATTAGTAAAATTTGTAAAACTAAAATGGAAAAGTATGGTTTTATGAATACAAATGATAATGAGTCACACTTCAATTAATGTAGGTAGTTAGTTCATCTAATATAACGAAAACAAGGAAAAAGCCAACAATATCTAAGCACAATGTAGAAGACATAGAGCTATTTTTGCCAAACACATCGCTATTTATGAAGACATTTTTTTTTAGGTTAATGTATTAGATTACTTCTTGTATTAGATAACTTACTCTTTGTCCTTTAGGACCTTGACTCCCAGGTGGTCCTCTTGCCCCGACATGACCCTACTCATTGAAAATTTAAAAATCAGTTATAGAATTTACAGGAATGTTAGCAAAATAAGAATTAAAACCTTTCTTATGACATGTAATTCTCCTTGGGAATTCTTAAAATAAAATTGATTAATCTCCTTTAAAATATGCTTTATTTATGAAATAAATGCCATACTTTCCTCCCCCATTATTCTGCTATTCTTCCCTCCCCCAGTATCCCAACTAGTTTTCAGGAGGAACCCATGGAGTGACAGTGGAAACAGACAACCATTTAGCCAGTCTGACTAGTTTAATCGGCTTGGTCCATCAAAAAAGCAATGGCTATTGCTGCAAGAGTTCTTTCTCATTATTCTAGACATTAATGATAATTCCATCACATAAGATGGAATTTCCTGTTACAATGAAAAATGTCACAAAATACACCAAATATGTCACAAATAGATGTAACAAAGATTAAGTTGTCTACTTATTACTAAGTCAATTACAATGAATTTTTTATACTTGATAGTCTTTCATAAAGACTTAATTAGAAAACAAAATTTATTTATTTATGACATTAGGTAGATAAAAACTGAACTTTTATAGGATCGTAGATTTATTTATTTTCTTATGTGAATAAAAAGATTGGCAACTGTACCAATGTACATCAGTCTTCCTAATTTTAGAAGTCTATAACATGGCTATCAAAGTACTGGAAAGCCAAGCCTATCTTCAAAACAGGAGCTTCACAGAACAACATAAACCATTTCTGATAATAGTTCTGTTTAGGGATTACTAAAGCTTATCTTTTTCATATTTAAGTTGATAATAATGGCCAAATTTTGATAAGCAAACTTTATTTCTTTAGAGGCAAGATTTTATTATCTTCCTCTATATAATAAATGGAGTATTTTCAAAACTCAAGTTTTGGTCAATAAAGATATATTTTTTTCTGACTTTTATCTGGTTGTTTGAGAATATTTGCAAATTTCTAAGAAAAATATGTTTTAACTTATTTATGATTTGTTTATCCAAGCTCACATGTATGCTTGATTACTGACTGTTTTCTTATATGTGGTTATTCAAAAGAAAGTTTAAATTTTTTTTTTGTTTTAGGCTCCAGAATTGTACTGATTATTAAAAGTAAATGATAATATAGCAAGTAGCGGTGAGGAAGTTTAAGATACTGTGAAATATTCTAGAGTGTTTTACATTGACTGAGGAGAGAAGCAGCCTCCATCAGTTTATACATTGCTTATTTTGCATAAGAACAAAAAGTATAGGATAACCAAAATGATATATTTAAATTTAAATAGACATTCTAGAAGAGAATATAAAGTCTTTACTTACAGGTAATCCCAGTGGACCAATGGGTCCTGGATCCCCAGGAGGACCTGTATATCCCTATAATTTGAGTAAAAATATGAAAGACATAGTTGCTATCGTATCTGATTATTTCCATTGAAGATAAACCAGTAAATTATAAATAGTAATGAAAGTGATAATGTAAATAAGATCTCTCTTTCCTATTCAGATATAAAAGGCCATGGGGAATGTACTATAGTTAGAAATAAGATATGGTTGTACGGAAGCTGTATATCCTTTTATTAGTAACTCTGCCTAGAAAAGAAATTTGCTAACTAGAATCACATATTAAGACCTATTGAGAAGAGAATATTCATCTTATCTTTCTGTAGGTTTTGTTATGCTATGAATAGATGCATGTTATATAGATTATGAAGCCATTTCATTGTCAGAGGCCAGAGAATTCTATAATTAAGGAATGTGAATGCGTACAAATACTCTAGAGCCTGTTAAATTTTAGAAGGAACATACCCTTTATGGGATTAATACTAATTCAGAGAATGTCTTAGTAGATAATAATTCCTGAAATTGACTAACCTAATGGGTATCTTAAATTTCTTAGTTTACAGCAACTGGACATAGCTAAAAAAATTTTTTTATAGAGTTTTTCTGATAAAACAGAAGTTAAAACTAAAGAATAACTTAGGTAAAATAAATTTGTAGACAGTATTATATGCCATCAGATCTATTACGATATATTTTCCAAAAGCGAGATTCTTTCGTTGATTTTTTTTGTTCTAGTTCCTATCATGATTAGAAACTATTTAATAAACTAAAAAAATACAATCTATATATAATATTCATCAGCTATTACTACCTTAAAGATGCAAGAAAGTAAGATGAATTCTGGATTCTGATTTTTCACACATGAAAGAATTACATCAGGACCACAAACTCATGGAACAGTGGCAGTGATGATATGTGCCATAGAAACTATAAGCTATAAAGGAAAAGCAGAATCCTAATCAAATTTCTTTTTTATCTATTTCAGTTAATTTAAGGTGGTTTAATTCTTCTCTTAAAACTATAGACTCATTTGACCAAGTCATCTGATTTTCATGCTCTGCAGTGCCAATCAGCATTTGAAAGGTAAATTGTTCAAAGGAAAGGAAAATTCTAACTGAAATAGACCATAAAATAGACATTTTTCACTTACTTAAATTCCATTCAAGGTAATTCCACCTCTGGAATTATGATTTTTTTGGAAACATATATTTCAAATCAATGACTCTTACCATAACACCTTTTTCCCCCTGGGGACCTAGTGGACCTGGACTTCCACGTTCTCCCTTTTAAAACAAAGAAAAAAGAAAAACATTGAGACATGTTAATTAGTCATGACTGAGATAAGCCTTGACAGGAAAACTGAATCAGAAATCATACCTTACATGCACATCTCATCCTAATTGCCATTACTTTCTAATTTACAAATTTCGTATTTTTACCTTAAAGTTGCTATACTTCTAATACAATAAAAATCCTCAAAATATGTTTCAAGGGATAAAATATTAAAAATATTTTTATAAGTAGAAATGCTTATCATTTTGAGGCATATAAAATAGGAGGATAGTGTAAGTATCAAAACATATTTTAAGAATTAACTAATTCCTGGGATGCCTGGGCAGCTCAGTGGGTTAAATAAAGCCTCTGCCTTCGGCTCAGGTCACGATCTCAGGGTCCTGGGATCGAGCCCCGCATCGGGCTCTCTGCTCGGCAGAGAGCCTGCTTCCCCCTCTCTCTCTGCCTGCCTCTCTGCCTACTTGTGATCTCTCTCTCTCTGTCAAGTAAAATAAAGTAAAAGAATTAACTAATTCCTATAACTATTGAACAAAATTTTATTTCTGTAGTCTACCACAATTAAGTATAATTATGATAATCAAATATGCCATAGCACATTAAATGAATTAAACTGATTCCCATTAAAATTCCTAGGATTAGTGTAGAACATTTGACTTTGCACAGAAAAAACTAAGTCAGAATAAAAACAATTACAAATCTAATTTTTTTAACTGAGCTCATTTTATATTTGCTATATTGTTAATAAAAAAAATCAGTAAGTACATATTAAGTACTTTCGATGTACTGAGAGTTGAAGAGCTATAACAGAAATTTGACTTAGAATCTACTCTCCAGTATTTGGAGACATGACATTAACAAAGGTCAATCAATTAGAGGACAATTATATTGTAAATTGTGTGGTGCTTATTCTAAGTCCAGGAAGGAAAGAAATCAGGAAGGATCAGAGGAATCTGGGAAGACTTTATGGAGGAGATAAATTTGAGTCCTACAGTCTGGCTTTGAATAAACAGAGGGAAAAGGGGAGGATATGCAAGCTAAAAAAAACAGTAAGAACAGGAATAGGAACAAGTTGTAATATATGAGACAGGGGAGAGAGAAAAGTTTATATTGGAGAATATTAGAAAATTTGTTGGATGAGCTGATTAAGCCAAAATTATGTAGTACTTTGACAGCAAAGTAGAGGGGTTAATTGGGTCAACAGTAGGGAGCTAATGACAGTTTTTCAAAATGTTTCAGATGACCCATCAAAATTAGTCCTCTGCTTGTAGTACGTAGGATGGATTAGAGGATAGAAATACGACATGGGGTAAATTTAACATAAACTGATAACTGTATGTCTGGGGGTGGGGTAGGCTTTAGATTAAACTATATAAAAAAAACCTCTAAGTCCTGCTAAAAGATTAGGCATAGAGAATGGAGGAAAAAGGAAAGCAAATATGGATTTCACTCTATTTATTCCAGAAGACTGGAAGAATTGAGATAGGTATATAAGGCACACTAATAGACATGAGATTATTGAGAAGAGACCAGTTTAAATGTGGGGGGAAAAATGATAAATTTTAGACATGTTGACTTTGATTTGAACTAACAATTTCAGATGGCAATAACTGGAATATTATCTAATTTACTCCTAGTCCTGGCTGTACTTACTCACAGAGTAGCCTTATGTAGTAATTGCACAATTACTACAATAAATGCTTACAATTTATATCTAGCACATCAAATTTTAGTCAAAGACCCAAAGTTTTGGTTTATTACCTACTAGTCCATTATAAGATTCCATAAAAAAATTTTTAAATGCCCTTGGTGGTTTCAAGTGAAGAATTACTTTTTATTTTTTAAAAAGACTTTCCTAAATTTGAAACTCAACACGGAAAATCACTCCCAAGGTAATGATTTCTAGGTAATTTTTAAGCAAATTATAATTTCCATTACAATAGCCAGGAATACTCACAAATAATTGCTTACTGGATTCCAAGTGAAAAGCAAGAGATTGTGACTGAGACTTGGATCAGGTAAAGTGATAACTTAATCCCTTTCAATACTTCCTTTAGGGGGCTTGCTCTGATAAAGTTGATTTAAATATGATCTAATCATAAATCTAGACCATCAGTTTCAATCTTTTCTCTTCAGACCACATTATTACAACCTAAAGAGTAGTCTGCCCTTTAAAAATTAGAAACATATATCCCATTAGCTATATCTCAATATATTTAAGATATTCAAGATAGATGATGTATTTTAAGTTATGAGTGATTTCTAATTAACATAAAATACCATATGAATGTCTCTCCTTTGAGTTTAGCCTGGAATTCTTATCATTAAAAAAAAAAAAATGAAAGGCATTACCTTTTCACCAATGCTTCCAGTAATCCCAACTTCTCCAGGTAAACCAACAGGTCCCTTTGAGGAAAAAATATAACAGAAAATACACATTTTTACTGCATTGCTTTTACAGCATCTTGGTTTTAAATCACCTTAATCCATGTTTCTTTTTAACTCATCCTAAATTTTATCTTAAAGTTCTTCCTCCTATAGATGTCCAGCATATGACTTCACATCAAAAAGTAATCTATTCATTCGATCAACAAATATATATGAATGTCTAATATGTGGCAGGCCCTGAGCTGGGAGGCACTTAGTTTCATATTCAAACGCTGTCCCTATCCTTGTGGAATTTATAATCCAGTGGATGTTATAAAGAACTGTAGTTTTCATAGCTTCTTGATGTGGAAACATCAGCTTAAGAAGTCATTTCTATGACTTTGAAAATTCCTAATACTAGCACACATCCATTCATTAATTCATTGTCACTTAAGAAATATTTAGTGCCTGCTCTATGCTGGTACTACATTGCTTTGCTGAGATTTTGTTAGCAAGTAAGGCAGACCCAGGCCTTGCTCTCAAAAGACAAAAGGTCTTATACAGAGACTAAAAACAACTAAATTAAAAAGTAATAATTACAAATCATCACATTGGGTTGTAAAGGAAACAACTGTGATAATGAGGTAGAGACTGAAAGAGAAGACCTACAGAAAGATGGTCAGGGTAAACCTCAGGTCTGACATCTAATCTGAAAGCTGAAAAATAAGAAGAGGCCAGTTGGCCAAGAGAAGAGAGGAGAAACAACGTTCTAGACAGAGTAAACAGCTTGAGTAAAGGATGAATTTAGTGTGCTGAAAGAAATGAAAGAAGGCAATCAGTAACACTGCTTCAAAGTGAACAAGGCTCAGTGTTCATCTACGTTGTCTTTATAGATTCTACTTCAAGCAATATAGCAAACAAAAGAACATAGATCAAGCTTTATAACAACAACATAATCTTTCTCCTGTCTTCTATTATGAAGCCCTTTTCTACTACTGTTTAAAGATGTATGAAGCATTTTCTTTTTCAATAGCTATACTTTACTTAAATAGATTATTGTATGAGAATATGAGTTAGCACATAGAAGACACCTAAATCATGAAAAAAATGATTTGCTATGTTGAAGCTAACTGAAGTTAATGCATGAGGCATGGTTATATCCACATATCAATCTCTCTCACTCTACCTACCTATCACTCTACCTACCTACCTCTCTACCTACCTACCTACCTACCTATCTATCTACTGATCATGGATACACTGAGGTATGTTAAGCACTTCCTGTGTGTCTAATTTAATCCTCACAAGAGGCATATTTGTTAGTATTATCCTGCTGCCCTTACAGACAAGGCAGGTGAGTTAAATAGCTTGCTGAGGTGGATGTGTTTAAGTAGTGTGGATGAGTTTAAGTGTCTATTGAGCACTTGAAATGTAGCTGGTCAAAACTGACACGTGCAGTAAATGTAAAAGACATCAGATTTTGAAGACTTACTACAAAAAGAATGAAAAAATTAAATCGTTTTTTAAATTGGTTACATTTTAAAATGATAATATTTTGAAAATATTGGTTTCAACAAAGTGTAACTAAAATCAATTTCATCTACGTCTTTCTACCTTTGTAAATATGGCTGCTGAAAAATGTTAAATGATATTTGTGACTGGCCTTATATCTGTATTGGACAGCAGAGATCTATATTCTCAAAAACTATGCTAATGTTAATGGTTATATCCATTAGAAGTGACCTAATATATTTCTATGATTATTGATTTTAAGAGCATTAGCACTTTCACTGAGACAATTAATGATCAATGATCAGTTAATCAAATCTGAGAACAATGAAATATAAATATTTGTGAGACAGTAAACAAAATAGCAGAAACTGAACACAGACTAATATTGATCCAGGGGAAAAACCCTTTTCCTAACACATACAATCTAGGTGAATGAATGGAGTAGGCCCATTTGACTTATCCTAATATTGACTATGTGTACCAGAACAATGTCACCTACAGAACTATTTTGCTTAGACCATAGCACTTGCTTACTAATTAACAGAAACGGAATTAGGTACTAAGATTTAAAAATCCAGAGATTTTATATATAAAGATTAATAAAATTCCTAGTTTTAGGTGATGTAGCAAGCATAGACAAGCATTTTCAAAGGCAAATCTGGACGGCTCTAAGCAATAGTTGCTACTTAGATGCATTCTTTCATTCACCACAGTCCACACCAATTGCTCCTGTCTCTTATACCTGACCCATTTCACTACTATATACTACCTGCTTCCAATAGGGCACTTGAGTTTGTCAGTCCTGATGTAAATACGAGGTGCAGTCTATCAAAAGGGCATGCTTGGAAGAAATAGATTCTCACTAGAAAATAGGCAGTTTCACAGGCTTATATCTTTGTCCACAGGGAATCTTTAATGAAACTTAAATTAGGAGAGCATAAATAATGTATTAAGACTCTGGTTCCTCTCAACAGTTTTCTTTAGTTTCTTATATCTGTTTTCAAGCTATATACTTATGGAGAAAATTCTAAATTAGTGTCGTTGGAATGAAGATTTTCCCAAAGGTGAAATGTATAAAATTTCATTCATAATTATTTCATTAGTTATTATCTAACAGGTATAAGACACTATACTAGTCAATTTAGAAATAACTAGTAGCTAAAATACAAAGTAGATTGCAAAAATATTACACGAAGATAAAGTACTATAGAATATCAGATAAAGTAACAGTCAGCAACTGTGACCCCAAAGGCTGGCTACCTCTTTTCACTGAGACACAGCAATGCCCACTTGTTTACTTATTCTCTATGGCTGCTTTTGCCCTACAAAGGCGAGCTGAGTAGGTGTGAGAGAGTCCGTAGGGCCCACAGAGCCCAAACCATTTCTCTTGGGTATTTAAGGGAACTACAAAGCAGTCATTGAAGCTGTAGCCTTCATTTATAAGAATTATCAGAAATTTATACTTTTTTGACCAAGAATTTTCATTTAAAAAGTTTCAAAACACTATTCTACATCTAACACACATTAGGAAAATGACAAAGCCTAGAGCCAAATCACGCTGTGTGTTAAGAGCTAGACAACTCTACAATAATTGAAAACACTTCACTTTTTATAAAATAGGATATATAATATTCTATTTATAGATTTTGTTAGCTGAAGCAGAAATTCAGAAGGCCAAAAAGCCTCACGTATAATAAATCACTTGTTAGAACTGAAAAGAAGTACTATTTTTTTTCTAAAAGTCAGTAAAACTCTAAAATACACTAGTTCTATTTTTTTAAAGTAACCACATCCTTCTTATCCACTAAAGGCTAATATAAAATTAGAATATTTCCTAGTTGAAACTAAAATGTTTAAAAAAATTTTTACATAAAGTTCATAGACTTGACAATTCTGCCTTAACTGTGGTTTAGACCTTGTCTATATTGTTTCTAATTTTCTTTTCTTCAGTACAGAAGCAACTGCAGGTACAAGATAAATAAAACAAAACAACTCAGACCCCAAATCTCTAAGCTCACTTGAAAATGGAATATTATAAGGCTAATTCTCTAGGATGTAGCTCAGTTTTATCTTAGAAACATATTAACTTCAATGTTTGCATTTATTAGTGTTATTGTGTTTATTCACTTTAAAAAAATTTTTTAGAAGTTATCTTACTACAATAAAAGTTGTATTTGGTTGTACTATATGAAATTGCTGATATTTGACTTTTTTTTACCTTAAACATTGGTAATTTTACATGATTCAATCTAGTATAAAACTTCGAGGGTAGGAGAAACAGAAGATTAGCCATAATGAGAAAATGACAACTTTAAGCACTACATCAGAAAATGTACTTCCATATCTATTATTTAGTTCTTCACCTTAAGATCTCATACATTCACATGTTTGTTGAAGATAGTGAAAATATAGACTGTTGTCAGTCTAGACAGATATGGGGAAGATGTAGAAAAGTGGAAATAAAGTGCATGTAATCTATCTGGGTAAGAAAGAGGAATGTGTTTTTAGATAAGATCAGGAATGAAAGGAATACGAGATATATATTGGACATTCTGGTAGGAATATTCACAACACAATTGAGTACATAGGCCTAGAGCTAAGGAAAGATAACTGTGAACTATCAACAAAAAGATAGTAAAGAGTAGACGCATCTCCAAAGAGAGTATGTAGACTGAGAAAAGGAAAGACCAAGAACAATAACATTTAGCAAGCAGGATGAAAAAAAAGAAAACTTACGAAATTGACTATATAAAGAAAGTGTACTGCCAAAAGGAAGACATTGTCGGGGAGCCTGGGTGGCTCAGTCAGTTAAGCATCTGACTCTTGATGTCAGCTCAGGTCATGATCTCAGGGTCGTGAGATCTAGCTCTGTGTTGGCCTTGCACTCAGTGCATTGTCTGGTTGTCCCTCTCCTTCTGTTCCTCCCCATGCTTGAACGCGCTCTCTTTCTAATAAATAAATAAATTCTTAAAAAAAACAAAAGGAGGATATTGTCTATTTATTTTTGTCCATAATGTTTCTTTAGACCTTTTCATTTAGGGGTAATTTTATGACTTAACAAACATGAATGGGCCTTTTCTGTTTATTTTGAAATATATCATTGTTTCTAAAAGGCTAACCTTTGTATCACTTCACCCCTATTTTCAAATAAAATCTATAAACTAAGAATATATTTGACAGTGTGATGTGGACTAAGCAACTTCAACTCATTGTGCCTCATCCTTTATCATTCGGGAAGATGTAACCTCAAGTTCATTAGTCTGCATGTTCTATAAAGCAAGGATAATGTCTTATCTGATACTATATCCCTTATACCTGGCATACTTCCTGGAATACAGAACATAATTACAAATACATGTTGAATGAATGAGTCAACAAATTAGATGGAGCAGTAGTGGTGGAAACAGATGAGCTGCCCACATCACCAGCAGAGATGCTTCAGCAAAGAGGCCTACATCCAAAGACTAACTGAAGTGAGAGTATAAAGGCAAAAATATAGTCTATTTTTGCCTAATATGGGATTGCTCTGTTGGGCCATATATGCCCCAGATCTCCCTAAACGACTGTTTTGGCTCTCATTTCCTCCAGTGGAAGGACAGAGAAACTGAGCAAAAGCCCAGGATTTAATAGAGTGATCAAACTCCACGGGAGGTTAATGTCTAACGAAGACAACTCTGTTAGAACAAGGCCAGGGCCTTCGTTGGGGAAAAAAATGGGACCCTGACACTTGTCATGAGGACACTTGGATAGAGGTCCCTGAAGATTTTAAACCACCAGACTCTATGAGCTTACAAATGTGGTCTACCTCTCATTAATGCTAACACTTTCCCCTGTAAGAAAACATGTGCCCCAGTTAGGATTTTTCCATGCATCCTTTTTTGGCCATTATGTCAAGAACTAGGGTTAAGTCACAGCATAACCCATCTGGGAGCTTGACATGTGTCATATAGGAGGAAGAGACTATACGCCAAAGGAATGAAAGATCTAGCCAATATATACTGGTAGGAATTGGGACAGTATGTGGGAACCTGATTTTAGAGGTACTTAAATCAAGGGAGACATAACATAATCTAAAAAACATAAATATAATATAAATTAGATATGAGAGTTTATTAATTTGGGAGCACATATCAAATATATAGGATTTAAAATCCTGGCAAGGACCTCAAGAGATTGTGCAAACTCCTTCAGTGGTTTTAAGCTATGAGATAAGCAGCTCTGCGACTTGGGCCATATGATCGGGCAGACCCTATAGTTTTTAGAAACATCAGAGGTGGGAAAGGAAGATATGTAGAGCTTACAGCAAGCCTTGATAGGAAGGATACATAAGACTCCTTGGATTTTGTAGCAAGGCCATGCCATTTTCAGAAGAGAATTATATGTGTTTTGAAAATCAAATTCTAGTGTGCTACTAGGCTCCAAATGGAGCACCTAACCATGGACACCAAATGACCATGCATCTGGATCAATCTATCATAAGCTCAGTTGTGTCAGACATAAGGTGAGCAGTTCCAGTGCAATCTGGCATGGAACATGAGCAGGACAGAGGTATAAGCAAACTGAATGAACAAATAGTCTAGGTCCCCAACCAGGACCTGTTTTTTCAGCAGACACCTTTGGCTGTCTGTGAGATCTCTTAAGACCAGCTGCTTGAGAAGAGAAGTCCAAACTTGGTTTATGGGTTGGTAGGCTCAGTGCTATGGACTATTTGTGTCCTCTCAAAATTCGTATGTTAAAAATCCAATGCAATGGTCTTTGGAGGTATGGCTTTGGGGAGGTAATAAGGTGATGAGAATGGAGATAAGGTGATTAATTCCATGATGGGATTAATGTCCTTAAAAGTAGAGGAAGAGAGCTAGCCCTTTCTCTGTCTACCATGTGTGGATACAGTGAAAAGGCAGCCATCGGCAAATCAGGAAGTGGGCCCTTATCAACCACTGGGTCTGTTCAACAACACATTTGTTGTTTAAGCCACCCAGACTGTGGTGTTTTACTATAGCAGCCTGAACTAAGACACTTACTACGCAGTTGCAAACTGAAAATGGATGGAAGCTGTACTATAAGTTCACTCAGGAGTGTCTTAAAAGGCAGTGGAAAGGGTACATTTCTAATAAGCAGAATTTCTGACAGTGCACCAGATTGCCTACTTTCTGGGAAGGAGAAGAGGCTTCAAGTTAGAGTATGTACAGACTAGCGGGTATCTGTGAGTGACCCAGCTGGTTGGTTAGTCACCTGAAAGGGAGAAGACTGTAAGACTGGGAACAAGGTTTGAAAATGAGGCACATAGCATTGATAGGTACATTAGACGCAAAGTGCAAAGATTTTGTATCAAACGTTAATGCCTAACAGAGAGGGTCAAACCTGGGAGAGTGCCTGGAAGGATACAGAATGACTCAGAAAGGTGACATCAGCAAGTCTTGGTCATTAGTCATCTCAGTGTTGGAAGATGGGCATATGAATGAAATGGGCATGGTGGGAGAGATGGAAGGTGTGTAAGGGTCTGACATCATGGGTTCCTATTTAACAAGGCTGAATTAATTACTGCTGCTACTGAATATTCATGCTGCAAACAGAGAACAACACTGTGCCCATGAAATGATGCCATTCTTTGAGGAGAACAACCAGCCCCTTGGGGGCAAATTCACACTAGAAAGGCCAAAGATTTATTCTAACAGAAATAACATACTCTGGGAATGGGTTTTTTTCTTATTCTCAGGCCTCAATTAGCAGCAGTATCTGACAACTTATGAAGTATCTAATCTATCTTACAAGATTCCAAAAACATTGTGTCAGACCATGGTACCCATTTTACAGCAAAAAAGTTGTGAAAGTGGGCTTATGTTCATGGGATTTAGTAGTTATATCATAAGACAACAAGAAGCTTCCAACCTGCTGGAGCATTGGAACAGCCTGCTAAAGGTGCAGTTAAAGTGCCAGCTAGGAGGGGATACTTTTTTTTTTAAGATTTTATTTATTCATTTGAAAGAGAGAAAGCACAGCAGGAGGAGTAGCAGAGGGAGAAGGAGAAGCAGGCTCCCTGCTGAGCAGGGATCCCAACGCAAGGCTGGAATCCAGGACCCTGAGATCATGACCTGAGCCGAAGGCAGTTGCTTAACCGACTGAGCCACCCAGGCACCACCCAGAGGTGATACTTTTTAAGGATAAAACACCACTCTATAGGATAAAAAAGTATACACACCAAATCAAATACAGTTGTATGGTATTGGATCTCCATCAGGAAATAGTCATCGGTCTTGGAACCAAGGGGAGGAAACAATTAATCCTACTTACTACCACTCCCAACATCTCTGTGGAAGACCCTATACTTTCCATCCCCACAAAATGTAAGCTCTGCCAGAAGAGAGGTCTTGATCCCCAAAGAGGATATATTTTCATTAGGTGACACAGTAAGAGTTCCATTCATTGATCTATAACTTATGGATGCCCTTTGAGTACTTCAAGTTCTCTGGACACCAGAAAGCAAGGAAGAGTCACCATTGTGGCATAGTTCATTCACTCTGATCATCAGAGGGAGATTGATACCATTTGTGGTCCTAAAGCTAGCTGAAGGGTTAGGGGCTATAATTTGTACTACGAATTCCTTTTCTAAGTTTTCCCTCAGGAAGAGAATCTACCAGAAACCTAGAGGAGCAATTCCCTGAGAGGATACGAAGTCAACCCAAGTAACGCAGGGAGTAAACAGTTGTGAACATCAAGATGGGCCACCAAGATTCATCACCAAGGAAGAATATGTTGCCGAAGCTGTCGTCAGCTTCATGTCTTCACCTTCAGAGGACCTTCCTGACCAATGCACACCCCAGGGTGACCCGTATACTATGAGTGCTTGAGTTGGAGTATAAAAGCCCACCCATTCAGCCCAGTATGATGAGTTTATAAAGGATTCAGAGCTTCCGGTAGGGATGGTTAAGATTTAAGTAGGGCCTGTATCAATTTGACTTCTCTATCTATTCAACCCTGATTCCTCTTCCTCTTTCTTCAAGTGTGACTTTTTAATAAATATCCTGCAGCAAAATGCTATTTCAAGCAGCCTGCTTCTGGAATATCCCACTTGTGCTCACAGTTTCTCCCTAAATGGGAGCCTCAATCTACAGAGGGCCATGGAATTATGACAAACTGTGAGTGAGTCCATACACAGGTACTGAGAGTACACTAAATACAGAAAAGCAGGATTACCATTTTTTGGTCTGTAAAAATGATCTTCATTTGTGAAAAGACTGGATAACACTAAGAGTAGTCTGAATGAGTAAAAGCAGATTCCCTTTTTATATATTCTCTTTGACAAGATATAACTGTCATACTTAGTATAGCTACTAAGGTACACATTGTCAACCTACTTTTAATGCTTGGGTAATGACTGTTATCATTATTAGGATAAACTGAATGCTTTATCTTTTTTACTAAAAGGGAGGAAATTGTTCCTTACATATATGGTTTCTGGGGATTGGCGTGCAGGTCCAAAGTATAAGAAAATAGCATTTGGAATGTATCCCAAATGCAACCCAAAGGAGACTCTCTGAGATAGCATATGGAGTGAGATTTTGTCCCTTTCCCTTTGTACTAAGTGATAAATCTTTTCTCGATAGATCAAGGATGGAACTTTTCAAGCTCACCAAAGACTAAGGACACTTTGGCAGCAAAAAACTCATAGCTTATTATAATTTGTTTTCCAGAATGTTTGACTTAATTTACAAAAAATTCTTTAACCCTACTTCTCTTTCAAGTAAGGTACACTTATATTACATACAGACACTAACACTATACAAATATCTGGTGCCTAAGAATTTAAATAAACCAAATGAGGAAACCATGTAATAGTGATTATGATAAATCATACCTGTTACTAAATGCAGGAAATAATTCTCTTAATTTTTTTTCTGGAATAATGTACATGTAAATAAAAACTGTGATTACTCATCTGTGTTATCTACTGTCTCTGAAACCAAGAATGTGCCTAATTAGCCTGATTGAAGTTTTTGAAAATTGAAGATAAGCTATCCATAAACACTGGTGACTGTGATGTACTAAAGAAAAGCCAATTATTTAGAAAGCCTGCATTCATTAACACTTTAAAAAGTATAGATGTGCCCTAAAATAAACTCATTCATTCATTTATTTAGTCAACAAACATTTGAGAATATAATACATGGCAAATATTAATAAATAATACAGAAAATTTATACAGTCAGTTAAATTTAAAATACAGACAAGCATTTCATTATTTTAGAGGTTCCTGATTAGACAATAGTTTATTGTGGCAACAGTTCCTCCACTTCAGACTGCTGGCATTTGGATAGACAGGTTTTCTAAAATATACAACTCAACGGTCTGCTCAGCATCCAAATAAGGATTTCAGTTTCTGACATTTCCCTAACAACTACTTGACTCTTACTTCCTTGGATCATACATGCAGTCATGAAATAAAAGTTGAGAATGAAGTTTTGCCTTGGGAAGGTCTGGCAATAATTAAAAGAATATGACTGGAACGTCTACTCAACAGATGCTTTTACTCACACTCATGTTATGAGAAGCTTGAGGATAGAAAGGCAAGTGGTGCTATCCTCCCTGCACTAAATTGCCTGGCATATGTTGTCCACATTATTCTGCTCTTCTGAATGAGTCTCATGACAATAAATCAAAGGTGATAAAGTGAGTATGAACACAGGGCTACCCCTGATCTTGGCTGAACTTCTTAAATTATTGATTAAAAAAAATAAGCCGGATGAGAAATAAGAGGAATTCTCCTGCTATGACACTTGTGTTGCAAAACATTTGAACTGTAAGCTCTTCCTAAACTTCTAATAAACTAGCAGAATCATTCACGGAAAAGGATATGTGCTTATAATCACAGCATATTTTTTTCCACATATAAAGCATTAAATTAGTTCTGCATTCTTTCATGCAGATCTCATATGTCTTGAGTTTAGGGTGTGTGTGTGTGTGTGTGTGTGTGTGTGTGTGTGTGTGTGTGTGTGTGTGTGTGTGTGTGTGTATTCTATCTGAAAACAAAACTAGTCAAAAAATCTGTTGTCTGAGGATTCCTGTCAAACCCCTCTTCCACCAAAATCTCTGTACTTAAGAATGAGGAAAATAACAGTGTGGTGTTGGTAGATTACTAAACAGTTGAGTTTAGATCTTCATTCATGAAGCAAGTCATGGAAGCATTTTGGGTCTCGCCCTTCTAATTCTAAAAAACAAAGAGGATGGACTAGATAATTTTTCTCGGGGCGCCTGGGTGGCTCAGTGGGTTAAAGCCTCTGCCTTCAGCTCAGGTCATGATCTCGGGGTCCTGAGATCGAGCCCCGCATTGGGCTCTCTGCTCAGCGGGGAGCCTGCTTCCTCCTCTCTCTCTGCCTGCCTCTCTGCCTACTTGTGATCTCTTTCTCTGTCAAATAAATAAATAAATAAAAATCTTTAAAAAAAAATTTTTTTTTCTCATACATTCCGGTATTGAAATTTTATAATCTCTCTCATAGTTTCCAGTACTAAGATTCTATAATTTAACCACTGGAAGATGAAAAGCACCCAGGTATTTAAAGATGCTTAAAATCTTTTGAACAGGTGGCAAAGAGATGTAATTTTCTTTAATTGGAAGATTTTTATTTCAGAGTGAGGAAGGTGCACCTGCCATTCGGGATCTTCAATACCACAATGGAAATGATTTACTGACAAACATCTACAGGAGGCAGACTTTGTGATCTCTTTTAGATCTTTCTTTATCATCTTCTTTAAACTCATTGTTTATTACTTTAAAAAAAAGCTTCTAACTTGTATAAATTCTTTGAGAATGGCCTGTGTTCTGCTCGTCTTGATGTTCATCTCAGCTAATTTCATTGCCTAGCACCTTACTTAGCACAGAGCAGATGCTCATTAAATATCTATAGAATTAATGCATAGCATAAATTGGATGCTGGATTTTTTTTTTAAATTCCAGTATAGTTAACATATAGTGTTACATTAGTTTCAGGTATATAATAGAGTGATTCAACAATTCTATACATTACTCAGTGCTCATCACAAGTGTACTCTTAATCCCCTTCACTTACTTCACCATACCCTCACCCATTTCCCCTCTGATAAACATCAGTTTGCTCTCTATAGTTAAAAGTCTGTTTTTTACTTTCTCTTTTTTTCTTTGTTTTGTTTCTTAAATTCCACATATGACTAAAATCTTACGGTATTTGTCTTTCTCTGACCTATTTCACTTAGCATTATATACCTTCTGGATTCATCCATGTTATTGCAAATGACAAGATTTCATTCTTTTTATGGCTGAATAATATTCCATTATATATATATCACCTCTTTATCTACTCATCTATCCACGGACATGTGAGCTTGCTTCCGTAATTTGGTTATTGTAGATAATGCTTCAGTAAATGGAGGGTGCATATATCCTTTTGAATTAGTGTTTTTGTATTCTTTGGATAAATACCTAGTAGTGCAATTACTGGATAGTATGGTAATTCTATTTCTAATTCTGGAGGAACATTCATACTGTTTTCCACAGTGGCTGCACTAGATTGCATTTCCACCAAAAATGCATGAGGTTCCTTTTTCTCCCATCCTTGCCAACACCTGTTGTTTCTTGTGTTTTTTTATTTTAGCCATTCTGACAGGTGTGAGGTGATATCTCATTATAGTTTCGATTTGCATTTCCCTGATGATGAGTGATATTGAGCATCTTTTCATGTGTCTGTTGGCCATGTATGTCTTCTTTGGAGAAATGTCTGTTTATGTCTTCTGCCCATTTTTAAATTGGATTGGTTTTTTTGGGGTGTTGAGTTGTATAAGTTCTTTATATATTTTTGATGCTAACACTTTATCAGATATGTCATTTGGAATCTTCTCCTAATCAGTAGGTTGACTTTTAGTTTTGTTGATTTTTTCCTTTGCTCTGCAGACGCTTTTTTTTTTTTTAAGATTTTATTTATTTATTTGACAGAGAGAGAGATCACAAGTAGGCAGAGAGGCAGGCAGAGAGAGAGGGGGAAGCAGGCTCCCTACTGAGCAGAGAGCCCGATGCGGGGCTGGATCCCAGGACCCTGAGATCATGACCTGAGCCGAAGGCAGAGGCTTTAACCGACTGAGCCACCACGTGCCCCTCTGCAGAAGATTTTTATTTTGATGTAGCCTCAATAGTTTGTTTCTGCTTTTGTTTCCCTTGCCTCAGAGATATATCTCTGGTATGGCTAATATCAGAGAAATTACCGCTTATATTCTCTTTTAGAATTTTAATGGTTTCAGGTTTCACATTTAAGTCTTTAATCCATTTTGAGTTTATTTTTGTGTATGGTATAAGAAAGTGGTCCAGTCCCATCATTTTGTAAGTAGCTGTCCAGTCTTCTCAACACCATTTGTTGAAGAGACTGTCTTTTACCTGTCACATATTCTTGCCTCCTTTGTCAAAGATTATCAACCATATAATCATGGGTTTATTTCTGGGTTTTCTATTCTCTGCCTTTGATCTATGTGTCTGCTTTTGTGCCAGTATCATACTGTTTTGATTACTACAACTTTGTAGTATATCTTGAAATCTGGGATGGTGACACCTCCAATTTTGTGTTTCTTTTCAAGATTGCTTTGACTATTCGGGGTCTTTTGTGGTTCTTGAAAAATTTTAGGATTATCTGTTCTAGTTCTGTGAAAAATGCTGGTAGTATTTTGATAGGGATTGCATTAAATCTGTAGATTGCTTTGGATAGTATAGACATTTTAACAATATTTGTTCTTCTAATCCACCAGCATGGGATATCTTTCCATCTGTTAGTGTTGTCTTCAGTTACTTTTATCAAAGTGTTATAGTTTTCAGAGTACAGGTTTTTCACCTCATTGGTTAAAAATTTAACTTAGGTAACCCTAGGGATTTTATTATTTTTGGTGCAATTATAAATGGGATTGTTTTCTTAATTTCTCTTTCTGCTACATCATTAGTGTACAGAAGTGTAACAGAGTTCTATACATTGATTTTGTTTCATTCACTATTACTGAATTCATTTGTCAGTTCTATTAGTTTTTTGGTGGAATCTTTAGAGTTTTCTATATATAGTGTCACATCATCTGCAAATAGTGAAAGTTTTACTTCTTTCTTGCTGATTTGGATGCCTTTTATTTCTTTTGTTATCTGATTGCTGTGGCTACAACTTCTAGTACTATGTTGAATAAAAGTGGTGAGAGTGGACATCTTTGTCTTGTTCCTGTCCTTAGGAAAAAGCTCTCAGTTTTTCCTCATTGAGTATGAGGTTCGCTGTGAGTTTTTCATATATGGCCTTTATTATGTTGAAGTATATTTCCTCTAAACCTAGTTTGTTGAAGGTTTCTATCATGAATGGATGTTGAACTTTGTCAAATGCTTCTTCTGCATCTACTGAAATGATCATATGGTTTTTATCCTTTCTCTTGTTAAAGGTGATGTGTCACACTGATTGATTTGCGAATATTGAACCACGCTTGCATCCTGGGAATAAATCCCACTTGACTTTGGTAATTTTTTTATGTATTGTTGGATTCAATTTGCTAACATTTTGTTGAGGATTTTTACATCTATGTTCATCAGAGATACTGGCCTTATTTCTCTTTTTTGTAGTGTCTTTAATTTGGTTTTAGTATCAGGGTAATGGCCTTACAGAATGAATTTTGAAGCTTTCCTTCCTTTTCTATTATTTTGGAATAATTTGAGGAGAATGAGTATTAACTCTTCTTTAAATATTTGCTAAAATTCACCTATGAAGCCACCTGGTCCTGGACTTTGTTTGTTGGGAGTGTTTTGATTACTGATTCAATTTCATTGCTGGTAACCTATCTGTTCAAATCTACTATTTCCTCTTGCTTCAGTCTTGGCAGGTTATGTGTGTCTTATCCATTTTTCTAGGTTGTCCAATTTGTTGGCTTATAATTTTACATAATATTCTCTTATAATCCTTTATGACCATTACTTTAAATTTTCTATCAGGTATATTACTTATCTCCATTTTGTTTAGCTCTTTTGCTGTGATTTTGTCTTTTTCTTTCATTTGGGACATATTCTTCTCTCTTCTCAAATCCTCTAACTCTCTGTGTCTGTTTCTCTGTGTTAGGAAGATCAGCTACATCTCCTGCTCTTGAAAGTAGTGGCCTTATGAAGAAGAGGTCTTGTAATGCCCTATAGTGCAATGTTCCTTGTTCACCAGAACTTGGCACTTCAAAGGTATCTCTTATGTGTGTTGCATGTGCCCTACTGTTTGACTGAATTGTTGTCTTCAGTCTAGTTATCTGCAATGGTTCTCTTTGCCTGTTGTGGGCAGGGTTTGTTCCCTGTGTTGTTAGTGCACCAGTCTGGGGCCTCCTTGGGCTTACATTGAGTCAGGCCATGTGTGTGTCAGAGATGCAGCAGCACTGAACTGCGAGGTACTTTCCCAGTGTTGTCCCCTGAAACGCTTTCTTTGTGGTTGAGCCCTGCAGTCAGATCAAATGTCTACTTTCAGCCCACTGTTGGGGCTGCAGTTGAACTGTTAAGTGTGGTTATCTTCCCCTCTCCTTTGGGCAGGAGTCACTTTGGAGTGGTGTTAGACCCTACTGGGGCTGCTTGCATATTGCCATGCTTGTGGTATCCCTTTGGAGGGGCTCTAGCCAGGGACATATTGGATGGGCAAATCAACAGAAGAGTACAGGGGCAGGGCTTGCAGTGCTAGCAAGATCCATGGTGGTCCACTGTGGGAGGAGACATGCAGTTACCTGGGAAAACTCCTGCTAGACTGGCTGGGTTGGAAGGGGCGTTTCAGCAGAAGCACATGGAGGTAGAGCACCGGTGTTAACAAGCTAGTTGGAGAGTGTTTCCCTGTGCTGATTCCTGCAGGTGTCCTTATATCTGGGCTAGGAGGCATGGGAGGGAAATAGTGCCTATCAGTTTTTTGTTCTTGGAAAGTCTTCCAAAGGCCCTTGCTCTTTAGCACAAGCTCTGAGATCAGTAAATAAATCTCCCTCCTATATACCCCAGGCATTTTTTCAAACTGCTGATTCTGTGCTATATCTCCATGTGCTGTTTCTTGTGCTCCCCAAAGAGGAGACTGCTGATTTCTAAAGTTCCAGGTGTAAAGTCTGACCAGTTGTTATGCTCCTCTGGTTTTCAAAGCCAAATGTTATAGGGATTTGTCTTCCCTTTGCAGGTCCTCCACATCTGGGGTACCTGGTGTAGGGATCTGTTCCTCTCCCCTCTCTGTACCTGCTGCCCTCCCTCCTGCAGACAGTCCCACGGGTCTGTTTGGCTACCAACTGCCTCTCTATCCTTCCTACCCTATTCAATGTGGCCTCTTCTTTACATTTGACTGTGGAGAGTCTGCTCTGCCTATCTTTGGGTCATTTTCTGGGTTATTTGTACTCATGTAGGTATTATCTAGTTATATCCATGGGGTGGAGTGAGATTAGGATCCTCTCATTCCACCATCTTCCTCAGAAATTTCAGATGCTGGATTCTTAATTAAAACACTGAAACTGTGGAAGTTCCCATTGTTTACTTATATATAAAAAATGTGATGATATTTACTTTCCTATTTAAATTATTAAAAAATAAGGAAGGAAAAGTGGAGATCAGAGAGGAAGAAGGATATCCTCAAGAGACTGTCTTTCTTCTTTCCTTATGAAATAACAAATATTTTTTAATTTGTCTGTGAACTGGTTGGACAATGGTTCTTTGCAAGACCATTTGATTGACACATATGATATTCTCAGGGCTTAAGTGTAGGAGAGCATTTTTAAGATACGTTGCAAAACAAACAAACAAAAAACAAACCTGAAAAGCTCTCCTGAAAAGTGAAGATATCATTTGCTACAGTGAAATTATACTGGGTCACATTTGTCATGTCTTTCTTATATCATTTATTCCTGCTAGTTCTGAGTATCTATCCTATTTCATTTTGACCTCATTAAGTGATTGCCTTATTCTTGGCTCATTCTGTATATGGTATGATGTTGCTCACCAACTCTCTAGTATTAATTCTTACAGACCTTGGTTTTGGTTTTGTTACATTGTGGAATATGCTGGGTAAATTAGTAATCTCATTAGTACTCTACAAGTAGAAAACTCCCTTTCGACAGAGAACAGATCCTTGAATATTTACTATGCTAATTATAAACATAATAGCATTGTGCTGAAAATATTGAAGCTTAATGATGCCCTCATTGCCTGTTTGAGAAGGTCAAACAATTTCACAAAATTCACATATGAGTTCTTAGGTTCCTCATACTACAGACTTTCTCCAAAAAGGCTAGAAAGGTGGCCATGTATACCACCATGCTGGTCAAATCATCTTCCCCATTACTCAACTCAGGGCATCAAAAATAATGAGATACTTAGGGATAAACTGAACCAAGAATGTAAAAGATCTGTATCTTGAAAACTAAAGACATCAATGAAAGAAACTGATGAAGACACAAATAAAATATCCTGTGTTCATGGATTGGAAGATTTAATATTGTTAAAATGTCCATACTATCTAAAGCAATCTATAGATTCAATGCAATCTCTATCAAGATTCCAATGGCATATTTTACAGAAATAGAAAAAATAATCCTAAAATTTGTTTAGAACCACAGAAGACCCCAAACAGCCAAAGAAATCTTGAGAAAGAACAAAGGTGGAACTAGCATACTTCCTAGATTTCAAACTATATTACAAAGCTGTAATAATAGAATGGTATTGGAATAAAGAGTCACACAGATCAATGGACCAGAATAGAGAGCCTAGAAATAAACCCATGCATATACAGTCTATTAATTTATGACACAGAAGCCAAATATACTCAATAGGGAAAGGACAGTCTCTTCAATAACTGGTGTTTAGAAAACTGGATAGCCACAGGCAAAGAAAGAAACTTAACCCTTATCTTATATCATATACAAAATTCAACTCAAAATGGATTAAAGACTTAAATATAAGACAAGAAACCATAAAACTCCTAGAAGAAAATACATAGAGAGGATAGCTCCTTGACATTGGTCCTGGAAATATTTTTTCACAGCAAAAGCAAAGGCAACAAAAGCAAAAATAAACAAATGAGACCGCACCAAACTAAAAAGCTTCTTCATAGCAAAGGTAAGCATCAACAAAATGAAAAACATAATGTGAGAAAATATTTTCTAACCACATATCTGATAAGAGGTTAATATCCAGAATATACAAGGAACTCCTACGAATCAATAGCAATAAATAAATAAATAATCCAATTTTAAAATGGGCAAAGGGGTGCCTGGGTGGCTTAGTTGGTTAAGAATCCAACTCTTGGGGCGCCTGGGTGGCTCAGTACGTTAAAGCCTCTGCCTTCGGCTCAGGTCACGATTTCAGGGTCCTGGGATGGAGCCCCGCATCGGGCTCTCTGCTCGGCAGGGAGCCTGCTTCCCCCTTTCTCTCTGCCTGCCTCTCTACCTACTTGTGATCTCTCTCTCTGTGTCAAATAAATAAATAAAATCTTTAAAAAAAAAAAAGAATCCAACTCTTGATTTTGGCTCAGGTCATGATCTCAGGGTCGTGGGACTGAGCCCCGTGTTGGGCTTTGTGCTCAGTGTGGAGTCTGCTAGTCCCTCTTCCTCAGCTCCTCTCCACCCCCCATCTCTAAAATAAATAAAATCTTTAAAAATATAAAAAATAAATTTAAAAAGTAATAAAATGGGCAAAGAATTTGAATAGATATTTTCCCAAAGAAGATATACAAATAGTCTTCTGGTACATAAAGGTGCTCAGCAGCACTAGCCATCAGGGAAATGCAAATCTCAACTACAATGAGATACCACCTCCCACCTGTTAGAATGGCTACTATCAAAAAGACAAAAGATAATAAATGTTAGCAAGGATGTAAAGAAAGGGGAACCCTTTTATGCCACTGGTGGGAACAGAAACTTGTACAGTGCTATGGAAAACAGTACAGAGGTTCTTCAAGAAATTGAAAATAGAACTACCGTATGACCTAGCAATTCTACTTCTCGGTATATATCCAAAGGAAATGAATTATTATTTTGAAAAGATATCTGCACTCCCATGTTCAGAAAAGCATTATTTACAATGGGCAGTATAGAGAAACAAACTAAATGTCAGTGTATGAATGGATAAAGAAAATGTGATATATAGCACAGTTGTAAGATGAATAAGGCCTGAGGACCTAATGTATATATCACTGTGACTACAGTTGGTAACAATGTATTGTAAAGTTGAAATTTTCTAAGAAAGTAGAACTTAAATGTTTTCACATACACATAGAAGGTAAATATGTAAGGTGATGGATGTGTTAAGTAACTCTATGGGGGATTTCTTTCACAATGTATATGAATATTAAACCATCCCATTTTATACTTTAAATATCTTACAATGTTATTTGTTGATTACACTTCAATAAAGCTGAAAAAATGAACTGATACAATAGAAAATTTTATTACTGGAGATTTTAAATGATCTTTGATAATACAAAGAATTAGAAGACCTCATGAAAAAGAAAAAGAAAATGCTGAGAGGAGGGGTTTGAATGGGTTTGAGAGGAGGGTTGATCAGTATGGATCTGAATCCAATGAGTCTAAGGTACAATTTTTAACTTTAAAGGAAACTACAGATCAGCTTTTGGGTTTATCTTCACCTATTATTTATTTCTTAAATATAAGTTATACTTCACATTTAGGCTTTGCTCCACAAACCCTGGTCTTTAAAGAACTTAATCTAAAACTGGAAAGCCATGTAAATAAGAACAATAAATGATGATAGAAGTATGTATAAGGTATAGAGGATAAAGCAATCAAGGTTTGAGGAGATGAAGCTTGAGCTGACTTGTGGAAGAACAATAGGTATTTGTGAACCAGCAAAGACAAGAAGGACATTACAAGTAAGTAAGAAGAGCCAGGTGAGCTGTGACCACTTGTGCCTTACCTCCCTCAAGCTACTCTGAACTGCTTATAATATAGTTTTGCAAACACCGCAGATATTCATGTCTCCATATATTTTATTCTCATGCTGCCATTCCCATTGAAATGTCCTTCCTTATTCTGATTGTCTCACAAGAATGTCATACTTTCAGACTTTGCTCAAGCACACGAAAGTCCTCTTAAGATGCAGCCAGTAGCAAATAAATTAGAAAAATTACCTTTCATTCTTAATTTATTTCAGTTCCATGATATAAAACATATAATATTGTCAAATGTATTAGGCATGTGTTCATTGCTGTGGGAAGCAGTTTTCTGTATAGATAATTCAAATAAAAAAGTAACTGTGATATAAAGCAAAATAAGCTAAGGACCATGATAATGTAGATAAAGTACTGAAAGGCTTAACAAACAAAGGTACTGAATCTAATTTTGGGCGGGGATACCAGAAAAGATTTCATGATAGAGCAGATGATTTGAGAGGGGTGTTGAGAGTTGTTAGGCAGGCAACGGGAGTGGGAAAATGAAGGCCTTTAGAGGTGACAGAAACAATCTGAACAAAGGCATAAATAAGTGGGTTCCTTTTAAGGAACACTGAATGCCCAGTTTGGTCTAGTAAAATGGGAAGTGTGAGAAATATCAACTATAAGGATAGGTGAAGGATATATTGTAGGAGGTCTTGAAAAATTCTTATAATCTATATTCTTAAGGCTTCTACAGACTCATTTCCTCTCTTAAAATCTACTATATCCCCCTAGCATTTTTGGAGGAGCTTGTACCATCTAGGTCTTTCCAGATTTCATGGACTAAATTGATTTTATTGCTAATAATATTATCAACACACCAAAGAAACATAGATTTTGACAGAGAATTTTTCCAAAACTCATTAATTAGAAAAAAAAAACCCTCAAAAAACTGAGCATATAAGACTTAAATCTCAGCAGCTGTGAGCTTTCCATCTGGAACTGAAGATATAAAAAGGTTATATAGTTACAAAAAATTTTCTAGAAGACACAAAGTTGGCTGTATTTATGGTTAAAATAAAATCATGATTTTTGCTTAATTATTTTTCCTATGGTCAAAAGGTGAGTATTAAACATGTATTTGTTTGAACAAAAATGCTGATGTTCCCCCTCAGGCTGTTTTGTAGAATTGATGAAAAAAAGAGATGTTTCATAAACAGAAGATAGAATGCAAATGCAAAATGTCTCAATCTAATGGGAAATACAAGTCTAATGACATTCCTTAGAACTCTTCTGAATGTAATGAAAGAAAAATTCACTAAAACTTAATAGATGGAAATCCTTTGACTCAGAACAGAACTTCAAAAATACATGTATAATGTTCAAAAAAATGTTTCCAATGAACTTGTGTACATAAAAAGCAGATTTATTTGTTCTTGGAAAATACTTCCTGATAAGATTCTTTTTCTTTTTTTTTAAGCTCTTATTTTATTTATTTGACAGAGAGAGAGATCACAAGTAGGCAGAGAGGCCGGCAGAGAGAGAAGGGGAAGCAGTCTCCCTGCTGAGCAGAGAGCCTGATGCGGGGCTCGAACCCAGGACCCTGAGATCATGACCTGAGCCAAAGGCAGAGGCTTTAACCCACTGAGCCACCCAGGTGCCCCTCCTGACAAGATTCTTAAGTGTTTGTTGAGGAAAAAAGAAAAAGATGAATTACAGTAGAGTACTTTGGATGTACATGTGGTCTACATATAAATGCAAATTAATTCATTATGTTAATGCTTAGTACACAAAATCCGTGCATGGTAGCAACACAACACGTCTGCTAGTTTAATCTGCTTTTTTATTTGAAGAAATCACGTTCACATTTAGTGCTTTTTTATTAATAATAAAAGAGTAATGAAGCAGAAACGCATATGCCAGATTCATTTAATAAAGACTGCTGTATCCCAAATAAAGTGTAACTTTCTGTGAAAGGAAAGGCAAACTAGAGCCTGTAGGCCAAATCCTGCCTGCTATTTCTTTTTTTTCACTATTTTTAAAAATATTTATTTATTTACTTGAGAGAGAGAGCACTCATGGGGGTGGGGGTGGGGGTGGAGAGGCAGAGGGAGGGGGAGAAGCAGACTCCCTGCTGAGCAAGGAGCCCAACTCAGTCTGATCCCAGAGTCCTGAGCCAAAGGCAAATGCTTAACTGACTGAGCCAGTAGGTGCCCCTTCTCCACTATTTTTGTAAATAAAATTGTACTGGGAACACAGCCAGAGTCATTCATTTCCATATTGTCTAGGAGAGTTTTTGTATTACAACAGCAGAGAGAGTTGAGTAGTTGTGACAGAGATGATATGGCCTAAAAGTCTAAAATATATAGTATCTGGCCTTTTACAGAAAAGTTTGTATGTAAAAGTTGGTTATGTAGACCTTATGCACTTTTTTTTTAAAGATCAAAACCATAAAATTTTTTCACTAGCCTTACTCTCAGATTCAAAACTGCAATTTGCTTTTTGTTTAAGAGCAGCAGTGCCTATAGGTAGCCCAGAGCAACACCTTTACCCTGGTCCCTACCTTTACTTCCATCAGTTCAGTCCATTCTTTGACACGAACAAGAAATGTATTCTTTATCTTATAAATTCTGAACATAAAAACATCATTAGAAGTCTATTTTTATTGATGTGTAATATCTAAGTAAAATAAAATAGTATACTAATAAATGAAAATAGTGTATTTTTTTAAAAAATTTTATTTATTTGACACAGAGAGAGAGAGAACACAAGCAAGGGGAAGGGAGTAGCAGACCCCCTGCTGAGCAGAGAGCCCAATGCCTGGTTTGATCCCAGGACCCCAGGATCATGACCTGAGCCCAAGGCAGATGCTTAACCAACTGAACCACCTAGATGCCCCCAAATAGTGTAGTTTTTATACAAACATAGCTTCAAGGGAGTGTCTTTAGCACTCCCTTCCAATCAAAGTGCCACCCCACATCCCTTCTATATAGAAATTTAGAGCTGCCATTTCCTCAAAACAGTAAATGTTTTTAGCCAAATAAAGTTGGGGTTCGTTATCAACATATATATCCTTATGATAGGCATGAAAACAATTTTTACTTTTTTTTTTTTTTAAAGACTACCTTCTAGGGTGCCTGGGTCACTCTGTTTGGCTCAGATCATGATCCCAGGGTCCTGGGATCAGGCTCTCTGTTCAGTGGGGGGTCTGCTTCTCCCTCTCCCCCTGCCTTCCACTTCCCAGCTTGTGCTCTCTATTTCTCTGTCAAATAAATAAATAAAATCTTTAAAAAATTATTATTTTTATCAATTCTAAAATAGGTAAAGTGATCAAGTTTATGTTTCCTTAGTCAGATGCAAACAGCCCCTCAGGCAGTAGCACACTAAAGGCTTACATGCGAAAAAGACTAATGTAATTGTTTATGTTTGGAAGCACAAGCTTCCATTTTCATCTCTCTTCTATTTGATTACCTTGAAACAGTGTATTGCTATTTCAATTGGGCAAGCTGGAAACTTCATTAGACTAAGAAGGGTTCTCTTGTTTATTACTCTTTAATATGATATATATGATAAATACCTCGTTCCCTATGTTACTCCATAAATGTTGGATCTTTTCCCAGAATATTTTACTTTTTACCTGTCACTGAATGTATATTTACTAATAAAAGAAAAAAATATATATACTTAATATAACAAATATAAACCTTTATATTTCTAAGATATGCTGGGCTTTCAATAACTTCTGTGTTTTTAGCTTATAGGACAGTATCCTGTGTATCATTCATTTCCCCCACAGATAGAAATTTTGACTTTTACTTTTATTTCATTATCATGTGAATTTTTTTTCATTTTTGTTAGTTCCCCTTAATAACCACTTATATGTGCTTTAATCTTGGTCTACCTCTTAAGACATTTGCTTTTGCGACGCTAACAATTTTCTATTATCTTCATTTTCCCATATACTTCAACTTTCATAGCTGTAGAAAAAAGTTCTGTAGGACCACATTTAATAGAGTATTTGTTATTTTCCTACTAATTATTTTCCTACTAATTTATTTTGCTTTTTACAAAGAGATGTTATAAATGTCAAAAAAAATGGCTTATTTTTATAGCCCAAAGGATTCAGAAGTCCTTCCATCTTTATAAACAGTTCAAATTTTCCCAGAAATTTGCTGATTCCAATCTCTTAGAAAAATCTCCTGTGTTTGTGATTAAAAAACTATGGATCTCAGGGGGACAGGGGGCTTAGTCAGTTAAGTGTCAAACTCCTGATTTCATCTCAGATCATGATCTCAGGGCTGTGAGAGCAAGTCCCAGGTTAGGTTCTGCACTCAGTATGAAGTCTGTTTGGGATTCTCTCCCTCTTCCTCTGTCTCAGTCCCCTCCTCTCCCCACCCTACTCTACATTCTCTCTAAAATAAATAAATAAATCTTTAAAAAAAAAAACACTATTGGCATCTCATTTATGAAATAATGACTCACCTTGGAGTTACTTTCACCTGGTTTTCGGAGAATGCTAGGTTTCAAACTGTCTTTAATTCACTTCTCTTCAATTTGCCTAGAATTGTAAAGTCATATATCTTCTCTGTTTGTATCTACTGGTATGTCCACACACTTTGTGTGTATTCCCTTTTGATTTCACTGATTTATATTTTCTAATTTTCTTTTTTTTCTTTCTAATTTTCTACAGCTTAATGGACTTAATACTATAGTGAAATCAATTTGCTGTGGCTTCTTATTTCAGTAAGTGTTGCTATTTACACATTTCAAAGATGATAAATGTCAAATATATGATCCTAAAACATAATAATTTTGGTACATGTATGTTTTTGAGACACTTCCTCAAAGGATAATGTGGTATTTGGGACCCCATAATCTCTAACTTTATATAGTAACAACAGGACAATATGTATTCATTGGAAAGACAATTGGAAATCTTTCTCTCATTAAGAGGAAGCAGGGTGCTAAATTTCTTAACTTCTCTGAAACATGTTTTCTTTTGTATAAAAGAGAAGTGATTTTTATTTCCCAGAGCCTGTGTGAGGATTAAATGATACAACATATAGAAAGTATCTGACATATCACAGATTTTCAATAAATAGTAGCTATTTTTATTATATTCAGGTAAACATCCTTTTCATGATTGTATGTATGGTAGATACAAATTTCATGTAACTTTCCATTCTGAGAAAAATTACCTCTCCCTGCCATGCAGGAGATACACAACAGTTTTGTAGCTGTCCTACAGATATGGTATGTGCAGCTTGGAAACAAGAAGGGGTAGAGGACATTTTTAAGATAAAAGCACTGAGACTACAGAGGCCCTATAAGGGCAGTTTGATAGAGTTTTACTTTCTTCTGGGACTTTTCCTCAAAATATGTCACTTTTTATGATTTAGGTAAGTCCATCTAAAGTAGCATTCTCCTTTTAATGAAAGAAATGGAAGTTATTAAATAAAATCAACTTGTTTGAAGTTTGATAATAATTTCATGGTAATGACACCAGAGAACAACAAAACTCATCACTGTATTAAATGAGGTTTTTCTATGAGCACTTCTTAAATATTTTCTTCCAGATCTTTCCAAATCTTTCTTGATTCCATTACAAATATATTAAATTATGTTTCAATAATTCTCAAAAATTAATAACATTTAACAATATTTTAAAATTCAGTTGTCAGCTTGGCCTAAGAGATTATCCAGTAACACTTTATTTTGCTCATCTCCAAATCTAACTATTGATTCCCAAGTTTCCATTTAAAAGACAGGACAACTAGAGTAGGCTTGGAAGATGGCAGAGTAAGAAGATCCTAAGCTCACCTCTTCCATGGATACAGTTAGGTAACACTCATATTAGTGTAAATAATCTGGAAAACGACCCAAAGACTGGCAGATCAAACTCCACAACTAAAGGTAAAGAAGAGGCCACATCAGAGAGGGTAAAAAGGGCAATGGTGTCCCCAGTAGTGGTGAACAAACTGGCAGTCCATGGAGTGGGGGAGGGAGCTGAAGGCATGGGGGGGGTGTGGGGGTTGGTGAACAGACTATCATACAAGGGAGCCTGCATGGGGAAGATGAATCCCCATAACCTTTGGCTTTGAAAGTGAGAGGGGCCAAATTTCATGAGTTCTTAGAACCAGCAGATTTTAAAACCTGGAATTTTAAAAATCAGTGGGCTCAGCTCTGGGAGAGCCCAGAGGGCAAGAGGAAACTAAATCCCATCCTTAAAGAGATCACAGGACAAACAGTCCCCACAGATACAGCACTGAAGCAGCAGTTTGAAAAATGCCTGGGATATGTAAGTGGGAGAGTAGTTTACTCATTTTGGAGAGTGTCTAAGAAGGACAAGGGTCATAGAAAGACCCATCCAGGAACAAAGGAGCTGGCAGGCACCGTCTCTATACCCCGCCCCCCGCATAAACACACTGCCACCTGTGGGAATAGCACAGTGCCAGAAATTACTACCTAATTGCTTAGACCAAGCCCCACCCCTTCAGCGGGTAGGGCTTCAGCAGATCTGTCCTTTTCAGTCACCCTTGCCTAAGTACCCCTGCAGAAGTTCTCTTCCCCTAGAAGACCAGCACAAACCTTGCCAACATCATGTCTCTGGACCATGCACTTTGTGGATCTACCCAGGCCAGCCCCAGTCCCAGCAACTGCAGTCGCAGGTTCCATTTTGCAAGCAGACTGGCAGGCACCATGCTGAAACTGTGTGCCCCACACCAGCCTAGTTGGTCCCAGCAGTGGCAGCATGTCCCTGCCAATACACTCACAAGCCTATCCAAAGTAGTGCTACAAGCCTGGTAGCATGCAAATAGCTCCCGCAGGGGCCAGTACCACTTCAAAGTGACTACTGCCCTGAGGTGAAGGAAAGATAACCACACATTAGACCAGATGGATTTAACAGATGTAGTCAGAACAGTCCATCCTAAAACAACAGAATACACATTCTTTTCTAGATCGCACAGAGAACATTCTCCAAAATAGATCATATATTAGGCCATAAAACAAGTGTCAACAAATTCAAAAAGATTGAAGTCATACCATGCATCTTTTCTGACCCCAATGCTATGAAACTAGAACTTTTTTCCAGAAAAAGTCTGGAAAGAGCACAAATACATGGAGCTTAAATAACATGCTCAATGAATGAGACAACCAAAAAACTGAAAAAATAAATTACATGGAGAAAATGAAAATGAAAACACAATGGTCCAAATTCTTTGAGATACCCTAAAAGCAGTTCTAAGAGGGAAGTTTATATAGGCCTACCTCAGGGAGCAAAAAACATCTCAAATAAGCGACCTAACCTTACACCTAAAGAGCTAGAAAAAGAAGAACAAACAAAGCCCTAAACCAGTAGAAGGTAGGAAATAAAGCTCAGAGCAGAAATAAATGATACAGAAACTAAAAAAACAATAGAACAGATCAATGAAAACAGGAGCTGGTTCTTTGAAAAGATAAAGAAAATTGATAAAACTTTAATCAGACTCACACACAGACAAAGAGAGAGAGAAAGAGAGGAGTCAAATAAAATCAGAATGAAAGAAGAGAAATAATAAGGAACATCACAGAAATATGAAGGATTATAACAATCCAACTATGAAAAATTATATGCCAACAAATTGGACAATCTGGAAGAGATGGAAAAATTCATAGAAACATATAACCTACCAAAACTGAAGCAGAAATAGCAAATTTGAACAGACTGATTATCAGCAATGAAATTGAATTAGTACTCAAAACACTTCCAACAAACAAAAGTCCAGGACCAGATGGCTTTACAGATGAATTCCATTAAACATTTAAACAAAGCTAATACCTGTTCTCAAATTTTTCTAAAGAACAGAAGAAGAAGAAAAACTTCAAATTCATTCTATGAGACCAGCATTACCATGATACCAAAATCAGATAAAGACTCTACCAAAAAAGAGAACTATAGGCCAATAACTCTGATGAACATAGATGCAAAAATCCTCAACAAAATCTTAGGCAAACTGAACCCAACAATACATTAAAAAAAATCATTCACCACTATCACGTGGGATTTATTCCCAGACTGCAAGGGTGGTTCAATATTCACAAATCAATCAATGTGATACATCACATCAACAAGAGAAAGGAGAAGAAGCATATGATCATTTCAGTAGATGCAGAAAAAACATTTGACAAAGTATAAGATCCATTCATGATAAAAACCCTCAACAAAGTAGGTTTAGAGGGAACATACCTTAACATAATAAAGGCCTTATATGAAAAACCCACGGCTAACATCAAACTCAATGAGGAAAAACTGAGAGCTTTTTTTTTCCTAAGGTCAGGAACAAGACAAGGATGTCCACTCTCACCATTGTTATTCAACATAGTATTGGAAGTCCCAGCCGTAGCAATCAGACAAAAAAAGGAATAAAAGATATCCAATTGGTAAGGAAGAAGTAAAACTTTCACTATCTGGAAATGACATTATACCATATATATAGAAAACCTGAAAGACTCCACCAGAAAACTTAGTAGAACTGATAAATGAATTTGGTAAGGTTGTAGGATACAAAATCAATATACAGAAATATACTGCATTTCTATACGCTAATAATGAAGCAGCAGAAGGAAAAATTAAGAAAGCAATCTCATTTACAATTGTATCAAAAATAATAAAATAGCTAGGAATAAACTTAACCAAAGAGGTGAAAGATCTGTACTCTAAGAACTATGAAACACTGATGAAAAAATTGAAGACAACACAAACAAATGGAAAGATGTTTCATGTTCATGGATTGGAAGAACAAATATTGTTAAAATGTCTATACTAAGCAAAAGCAATCACTTAAGGCAATCCCTATCAAAACACCAACGGTATTTTTCACAGAACTAAACTAAACAATCCTAAAATTTGTATGGATCCACAGAAGACTCCAAAGAGCCAAAGCAGTCTTGAGAAAGAAAAACAGAACCGGAGAGATCACAATTCTGGACTTCAAGTTATATTACAAATCTGTAGTAATCAAAACAGCATGGTACTAGCATAATAACAGACACGAAGATCAATAGGACAGACTAAAAAACCCAGAAATAAATCTATAATTATGTAGTCAATTAATCTTTAACAAAGGAGGCAAGAACATGCAATGTGAAAAAGACAGTCTCTTCAACAAATGGTGTTGAGAAAACTGGACAGGTACTTGCAAAAGAATGAAACTGAACAACTTTCTTACACCATACACAAAAACAAACTCAAAATGGATTGAAGACCTAAATGTGAGGTCTGAAACCATAAAAATCTTAGAGGAGAACACAGGCAGTAATTTCTCTGATATCAGCAGTAGAGACTTTTTTTCTAGAAATGCCTCCTGAGGCAAGGGTAACAAAAGCAAAAATAAACTACATCATATAAAAAGCTTCTGCACAGCAAAGGAGACAATCAACAAATCTAAACAACAACCTACTGAATGGAAGAAGATATTTGCAAATGACACACCCAATAAAGGGTTAGTATCCAAAAATACACAATTATACAACTCAACACGAAAAACCCAAATAATCAAATTTAAAAATGGGTAGAAGTCATGAACAGACGTTTTTTCCAAAGAAGACATCTAGATGGCCAAAAGACACATGAAAAGATACTCAACAGCACTCATCATCAGAGAAATGCAAATCAAAATTAGAATGAGATATTACCTCACACCTGTCAGAATGGTTAAAATCCAAAACACAAGAAACAACAAGTGTTGGTGAGGATGTGGAGAGAAAGGAACCTTCATGCACCGTTGGTGAGATTGCAAACTAGTATAGCTACTGTGGAAGACAGTATGTAGGTTCCTCAAAAAATTAAAAATAGAACTACCCTACAATCCAATAATCACACTACTAGGTATTTATCCAAAGAATACAAAAACACTAACTTGAAAGGATATATGCCCCCTATGTTTACTGCCCCATTAATTACAATAGGCAAATTATGGAAGCCGCCCATGTGTCTACCGATAGATGAATGTATATATACAATGGACTATTACTCAGCCATAAAAAAGAATGAAATCTTACCATTTGCAACAACATGGATGGAGTTAGACAGTATTATGCTAAGTGAAATAAGTCAGTCAGAGAAAGGCTAATACCATATGACTTCATTCATATGTGCAACTTAAGAAAAAAAAAAATGAACAAAGTAGGAAAAAAAGAGAGACAAACCAGAGAGTGACTCAACAATAGAGAATAATCAGAAGGCTACCAGAGGGGAGGTCAGTGTGAGATGGGTGAAATAAGTGAAGGGGATTAGGAGTACATTTATCTTGATGAGCACTGAGTAATACATGGAACTGCTGAATCACTATATTGTACACCTGCAGCTAACATAACACTGTTTGTTAACACAGGAACGAAAATAAAAAATGAATAAAATAAAGTAAAATAAAATATAAAATAAAAAGAGAGAACAAGCTAATAGGCCAACTGATAGAAAACAAATAAATAAAGACAGGGTAAGTGATTTTTGATGTAGCTAAAAGAAGCTTGTAACAGGAAATAGAAAATTCAGATATGAAACCCAGATCCACTGCTTACTAACTGTACGAGTCTGAACACTTCAATAAATTTCAATTTCCTCACTTCCAGAATGTCAATAAGCTTTATCTTACTAGGGTTGTTTCAAGATTAAATGAGATAATCTTCAATAAATAGATTTCCTTCCTTTCATTTCCTCCTCTGACTCCACACCTCTATTTGCTCTTGAAGGAACTGGTTATAAACCAACTTAGAATCAGCCATCAGAAGCTCTATGATTCTAAAGGTTTTGTAATGAGAAGTGGAATACCTGATTTTGAGGATTATCCATGGCCTTTCCTCTTCCTCTTCCTCTCTGCTCATCAGTCATTTACTATACACTAGCACACCAGAGGGCAGGCAGAAAAACAGAGAGGACACAGTAGATTGCTTATGAAATTTTGCTAAATTGATAAATTAAGGAATAAATGATGTAAAATTAAGTAGTTGAATTCTACTTTAAGAGGTAAATCAATATGGCCAGACTATAGGACACTCTTAATAATACCTTCAAGTGGACAGAGAAGTTGCAACTGAAACTTCATGTAGTCACTTGATGAAAAAATATTCGAAATTTTATATTCAAAATAACAAACCAGAAAAGAATCCTGAGGGGGTCTCTGCCAATCATTTTCCTAAGACATCCCAGGTTTTTTTGTGTGTGCTTTTGTTTTCGTTTTTGTTTTGTTTTGTTTGTTTGTTTTTCTACAGAAAAAGGCCTACGTGGTTTTGAGTACCTCAGCAATAAAGGAAATAGAAGTTATTATATCCTTCATGAAGAAGGTTGTGGAACTGTTGCCTCTAAAATATTTAGTCTAGTTCTGTTTGCTATAACAGCAGGAAGACATAATGAAACTGGAGGAGATCCAGAGAAAAGAAGCCAAATTGGCAGGTGAGAGAAAGACTAGAAACATTTAAATTCTTAGAAAAGCATCCTAGATTCTTAGAATTGGAATTATCCTTAGACATCATATATACCAATTCCTTATGTTTCCTGAACATTCCTGGCAATCATAAATAGTTTAGTTATCAAAAGCCTATTATACACTGGGGACTGACTAGAATCCTTCCCTTTTTTTGCAGCCTATGTTCAAATTATCACCTCAAATATATCTCATATGCATCCACTTCTCTTAGGTCCACTCTCACCACCCTGGCCCAAGCCATCTTTCTTTCTCATTTAGGCTACTACAATAGCATTCTAACTGGTTACCCTCTTCTATTCCGCTCCTCATAACCATGTTCCAACTTCCCAATCCGTTGCCACCAGCATGATTGTGAAACATAAATTAAATCCTGTCATTGGCTTACATAGAATACTTCAATGATTTTCCACCTACTTCAGGATCAAGTCCAAAGTAATAAACATGGCCCTGAAAGAATTGGCTCCTGCCTCCTTTACTAATAGCCCCTCACTCTGCTTTTCCCTTGGCTCACCAAGGTCTATCCACACTGGCTTTCTTTCAGTTCCTAAAACAGCCAAATGCTTTCCCGTATAAGAAAAACCACCATCACCACCACCATTACAGCTAACATTTCTCGAGTTTTTAACTACGTGATTGGCTCTGTGATAAGTGTTTAAGGGCATTACCAAGTTTAATCCTCACAAGAAACTCCATGAAATAGTTATTATTTTTATCCTTTTAATGTTGAGAAATATTTATTTAGAGAATATTCAGAGAAATATTCAGAGAGATTAAGTAATTTCTCTGAAGCAAGATAAGTCCAAAGGTAGAAAGTCTGCTATATTGCATATTCCAGGAATGTTCTTTTTGCCTACTCTTCCCCAGCTAGATCATACCATGCCTTATGGTTACAACTCGTATGTCATTTCCTCAAAACAGACCTCTCATTTTCTGATCTAAATTTGGCACCTCTGTCACAGTCCCTTAAACTTTTCCTCTATAGAATGTATCACAGCTTATAACAATGTATTTCTTTATGCAGTTATTTATTTAAAATCTGTCAAACCTCTAACAGACAATAAATTTTATGAAAGGAATGATCATATGAATATAAATATAAATATCTGCTGAATAAATGATTGAAGAAAGTTATCCAAACCTTCTAAGAATGAGGTGTTGAATCACTCCATGGGAGAGTCTGAGTGTTAGAAATTCTATTAAAATATTTTTGCCTACAAAGAAAGTTGTCCCCTTATAACGTCTATCCACTGATCCTAATTCCGGTCTCTTGATCAATACTAAAAAAAGTAGATTCTTTTCCCTTTTATACCTCTTTAAATACTTTCAGCCTAGAAAGTTAAAGACAAAGAGGACTGGCAATTAAGGTGGGATAACTCCAGATTTGTTCATAAAAAAAATAGTATGCTAGAGTGCAGAGGATGAGGGGCATCTTTTGGAATTAACAGCCTTTTCAGGGCACATCTATACAAATTAATTATTTGCCTACAGTAAATGAATGTAAGAAGTATATAGACATGGAATACAGATGGGACCACTGTGCTTGGCACGTTGTATCACAAACTGGGTTCTAATTTGTATAGATCTAGAAAGAAACAAAACTGGAGAAGGTCCAGTTAAAGGCAATTAAAAGATGTACAAACAGATTGGGAAAAGTAAAAACTAGCTATGCAAATACAACTAATCTTAGATATCCTCAAATTATAAGGCTGATGTCAGGAAGTGCGATCATATCTTCCTATACCTCTTATGAGTTTTAACAGAACTCTAGATTAGATGAGCTATATTTCTAAGATTTTGAAATTAATAAGATAAAATAATAAATAATACAATATAATAATAAAGTAATAATAAATAAAATATTCTTTAGGCATTTTATATATTTTAAATTAACTCAAAATAGTCACTGAAGTTTTTTTTTTTAAGTCTATCTCCCATCCTGAATGAGATAGATGGAAACTCAAAGATGAAAAGGCCCTCTTGTTTGATAATATATTTGATGCCTGAAATCTCTCTACAACTTGTAGTCCAAGTGTCTGTTAACTAACAGTAAACATCCTCAGCTATATTAAATGACTCGATGGTGGGGGAGCCCTTAAATCATCACATACACTTTAAATATTTTATAAATTTGTCAGTTATACCTCAATAAAGGTGGGGTATGATGCTTTGGATTTTGAGATTTAGATTTGGAGTTTGGATCTCTAGGTTTAAATCTCAATTCCAGAATTTATTAGCTATGTAACTTTGAACAGGTTACTTACTGTGCTTCAGTTTCCTCATTTCAAAAACTGGAATAACAAAATGTGTCTTTTAAAATTGTTTGAGAATTAAATGCAATGCCACAATATTAAACATCACTTTGTATTATGCCTGGCACATAACAAATGCTCAATAAATGTTAATTTCCCTCTAATAACAGAAATCCACTATCTGCCAACACAATCCATTTCCACTTTAGACACTGGGTTCTTATACTGTGTGGAACCAGTCCAATTCTACTAAGCAAATAATACTTAGAAGTTTAACATATGAGGTTATGTTAAGAAAAGATGCTCTTGGGGTGCCTGGGAGGCACAATCAGTTAAGTGTCCGACTCTTGGTTTCAGCTCTGGTCATGATCTCAGGGTTGTGAGATCAAGCTCCATACCTAGCTCTGGGTTCAGCACTAAGTCGGCTTCAGATTCTCTCTCCCTTTTCTTTTGTCCCTCCTGCTCATGCCTCGCTCACTCTCATTCAAATAAATAAATAAATAAATAAATAAATAAATAAATAAATAAATCTATCTTAAAAAAAAAGATTGATATTTTAACTTTGGCTATTAATGCTAGTTTATATGTATTTCTTAGCAATTTGTCACTCAGAAATGGCAGAATTTAATCTCTTTGAGTGACCTTAGAGAAATATGAGTTACAATTACATTTGAGAAGTTCTGAATAATCTAATTGATGTAAATGTTCCACTGGAATTACCTTTCTCAGTAAAAACAAGAACGAAAAAATTCTCCTTTAATTGGATTAATTGGTTAATTGGTATGGTCTTTTAAGACTAAACAGATTCTCTCCTTATTTTTATTAAGAATTAATGAAAAAAATAAGAGTATCCGCAATATATTGCTGTTTTATCACAAGACCAGGAAATACAATTGTTTGATTACTTAATATTGCAAACAATTTTTTATAAAAGTTTATTTTTATTTAAGTCATAAGATAGGTTAGAAGGAATGGAATTTGCTGATTTAACCTATTAAATGGTATCACTTGCTTTGTGATAATCCAGCACACTTTGTAAATAAATTCACTTGCCTTGCATCAATGTCGTTTACCACTTTATATATGCTATATGAGTTCATTTTTTAGAAAATATTTTAGCTGGCTTTCCCCAGCACAGAAAATAAAATTACTTCTAACATATCAGATTCAAGTACAACACAAAGCCTCCTACTTCCACAGAAATGTAAATTTAAACAAGTCAAACTTTTTTTGAGGAAAGAAATTAGAATATGTTTTCCAATACTTGACCTCTTAGCTTATTTATCTTTCAAATCTAAAGAAAAATATTTCAAGCTTACTATTTTACGGCTTGGTAAATTATAGCTTTTTAACAATGAAAAATCAAGATCAAATTTAGATTGAAATTATCAGAACTAAAATTAAAGACCAAACTAGAAACAAGAATACTCCTCGTATTACAAATATAATTTATACTAGACAAAAATATCAGTAACTCCATTTCCCTTCATTTCTCTCATACAGTAGATTTGTCACATTACATGTGACTTTAAATTTGTAGGAGCTAAGAATTTTTTATTCTGAATTTTATTAAGCACAGATGATGGTTAACATGACTCCTAAACATGCTTACAGATGATGGTAAAAATAAAAGAGCATAAAATAAGCTTACTGTTTCACCAATCTTTCCAATGTTTCCTTGATCTCCTACTTCTCCCTGTTAATAAATAATATAAAGCTGTAAAAATGATTATTTTTTCAAACAAGATCACTCATGACATTGCTTCCATTTTCATTTAATGTTAATTAGTCAAATTAAAAAAAAAAGCAAAAAAAACCTCAGTTATTCAAAACTCTCGTTATAGTATTTCTGTGGAACATAGTCTTTCTACTATTTCCTTAAGTTACAGAGTCCTATTTATGACTTTTAATCACTTTTAGAACACTTTTGCAAATAAAATTTTTAAAACGAAATATCTATTGAGGTGTACTCTGTAAAAGGAGAGTGGTAGGTGCTGTGGAAGGTATTAAGAAGAACAAAAATAAAATAAAGGCTTTGTCCACAGGAATGCTCTATCTGGAATGCTCTATCTCCTGAAACAGGAATGTTTCAGGAGAAAAGATCTCACAACGCTGAGCAGAGCAGAGCAGAATATCCGCCACAATTAAGAGGCAAGGGAGTTCAGAGGAGCACGCGTGCTGTGGGCTGGGAGCTAGAGATGGCTTCATCGGGGAGGTAATGTATGCACAAAACCTTAACCACAGTCTCTAGTCCATAACGCTCTGAAAACTCAAAGTTTTTCAAAACTTGTTTGGTAGCAAACTTGACCTAACCTGAATTTATTTGACAGCAATGCTTTATCTGTCCTGAGCGAGGCTATTTATAGTCTTGTTTATTTTAATTAATCTGAACACCCTTGTATTTCACCCCAGAAATATTAATGTTTCTAATTATGGTGGGCTGTCCCATAGCCTGCTGGTGGTGTTAAATAAAATGTAATATATTCACATTATCTTTTGAAAATCCAAACATCAATGATTTCAAGTAATGGATTATGAAACTATATTTGAATTGGGCTCTGAAGAATAGGTGATATTTCTGGTGATGAGAAAGGTCCATTTTTGGTGTTGAGGGATGGCATGAGTGAAGGCCAAACATAGATTAATGAAAGGTAGAAGATTAAATTCAGGGTACCATGTAGAGTTAATCTGGTAAGAATATATATTTTATTTATAGAAATAGGAAATTAAACCATCAATCGCTATTTAAAAATTAGTAATTATATTGCAGAGTAGAGTAGTAAAATGTTAAGCTGCACTGAACAATATTATAGACACTAATAACATATAGATAGCTACTGGGTATTTGAAATTGGCTGGTGTGAACTGAAATGTAATGTAAGTATAAAATCCCCACTAGATTTCAAAGACTTTGTAGCAAAAAAGAATATAAAATATCTCATTGATAATTTTAATATTGATCACATGTTGAAATGATAATATTTTCTTATTTGGGGTTAAATAAAATATATTACTAAAATTGATCTCATTTATTTCTTTTCATTTTTTTACTGTGGCTGACGTCTGTGATTCATATTATATACTCTATTGGCTAGTGCTGATTTTAAGCATTGATACCTAATATTCATATGAGTAATCAATTTGAAATGAACTTTCAAAGACTACACAAATTTTCGTTTCAATCCCTGTATGCACTTAGATATACAGTAAAGAATGAAGTATTGTAGTAGTCTGCAAATCCTAGTTTTTGACTGACAATTCACTAGATAGCTTTTTTAGAAAATTTGGGGCAGAATAATATATAGATTCTTAATTTTCTTGTATTTCCCCCTCCTTACCCAACACCTCTTTCAAATTCCAAGGGAGATGGACTGTTTGGAGGTTCATAGTGTTAGGGGAGGTTTGGGTTAACAGGCAGAAAGCAGAAGTTGCTTGCAGATTACCTGCATTCCTGCTTTAGTTTTCAGAGAGCTGAAGGTAGGAGGTGAGTTGGTCTTTGAGGGCAACAAGAGAGAGAGGAATATTTCCCCAGGCCTAGGAAGAGAACACAGATCCTAGGGTTCTGTAAAAGGTGGTGACCCTTAACCAACTCCCAAGTGCTGCCCCCAGGAATGCCAGGTTCCCCCAAGGGAATGCCAGGTCCTAGTGACTAGCTATATGACACACCAAGACTAAAATTTCAGGGACAAATACAAGGAGCTGAACATTAAAAACTTCTTCATCTCCTGGGTAACAAACCTAAATGCTGGGATGATTGTAGGAAGGAGGCAGGATGTCACTATGACTAAGATTCAGTTTCTGGCAAGTTTGACTGGATGGTAGCTCACAGGTGGGGTTTTTTTTAGAGCTATCTGGCAGTACTGCAATTAATCTCAGTCAAGCAGAATTAAGTTTTCTGTTTATAAATATTGTGTTTCCATTTCTGTGTATAACTTGAGAGTCAGGTACACATATTCCCCCAAGATAACTGCAGCTACAGAGAGATAGGCTGACACATTAGAAAATATTTTAGTTTGTTTTCCTTTGTTAATCAAAAAATATTGTTCATCTCTTTCTTAGATTCTAGTATCACAGAAATAGTTTAATATAAATGATGACTTCTAACTTTAAGAAATTTAGCTATAACGCTATAAAACTTTTTGATTTTTTCTAAAGTTTTAAATTTGTATAAATCACCAATTCTTATAAGCTAGTTTCCTTTAGACCTTAGTGTTGCAGCTATAAAACCAGTGCATTACCTTATATTTGTTGGTGTTTAAAAGTCACACAGAAGTTGGAAACAAGGCAAAAAAGTAGGTGCTGCATTCTTTCAATGACATAAAATGGTGAAGGCCACCTAGTGATTTTCTAGGGAATGTACTAAGAATCACTATATAATTGCTTAAAGGACCCAGACTTGGTGAAAAAAAAAAAAAATATATATGTATATACCTATATATATATATAACATCTACAAAACAAATATATTATATATACTTGTATATATATATATAGTGAAGTTATATTAACTTACAGAATTCTGTGCAGTGAAATGGACAGCCCCACAAATTGTGGTTTAATCTATATCTCACCACAAATTTAACAATTCTTTATTAAACTGCATATATAGATATATAAAAATAAAAATAAAGATATAGATATAGATATAGATGTAAACACAGTCACGTTATAGATATTTATAAACACAGTTATATAGATGTAGATATAAAGATATATATGTAGATATAGATATAAAGATATAGAACTTTTCAAATGCTATTTGAGCCAGTTTTAACATATCACCGCTTCCCTTATTAATAAGTTGAATAAAATCTTAGATGTTCATTTTATATTTTTATGAAAGTCATAATTTTATCTTTTTGAAAACTATACTTTAAAACTCCTAATGAGTCATCTACTTTACCTTTAAGCCTTCTGGTCCTGGTTCACCTGCAAAACCCTTTTGACCTGGTTTTCCCTAGAAGAGAATAGGAAAAAAAAGAGATACATTTAATCATTTTCATTTTTGGAAATTTCCAAACATTTATGAAATTCAGACCATTCTATGAGATGAAACACTTAAAAATCACTTGGTAAATGTATTTTAGCATACTCATTAATATGCATTCTACAGTCTTTAACTGGCTACTATGTGCCCTACACAGTTCTAGGGGTTGGGGATTGAGGAATGCACTAAATATACCTGCCTTCATAGAGCTTACATTCTAAGGAGGATGATACCATTTAATAAGATAAGTAAAAGATGTAGTATGTTAGGTAGTGGTAAATGTGAAGGACATAGAATTAAGCAAGGAAGGGAGATATAAACTGTTTCAGGAGATTTGTTCAAATTTTTGATAAGATTGCCAAGGAAGACCTCACTGAGAAGATGGCAGTTGAGTAAAGACTTAAAAGGGACGAGTTACATGGCTATCAGAAGATAGAGTATTTCAAGCAGAGGAAAAGAGCATGTGCAAAGGCCCTGAGGCAAGAATGTGACTGGTTTGTTGAAGAAACCATGAAGAGTCAATGAAGCTGGTGCAGAGTAAGAAAGGAGATTAGTAAGAAGATGAGGTCAAAGAAAGGAATGGGGAATGAGAAGCCTGGTCATGTACGACCTGGAGGGTTACAGGTGGGGCTTTGCTGTTTACTCTGAATGAAAGCAAGAAGACTTAGAAAAGCTTTGAGAATATTAATGTCATTATCTATGTTTTAGCAGGATCACTTTGGTGCAAGAATAGAAACAGGCAGTCCAAAGAGGACTGAAATAATCCAAGTGAAAGACGACAGTGGCATGGACCAGGGTGGTAACAGAGGAGGTTGTGAGTAAAATTGTGAGTATAATTTGAAAGTAGAGCTTACAGGATTTGCTGATAGGTCAAGTGTAGAATGTGAGAGAAAGAGAAGAATCAAGAATAAACTCGAGATTTTAATCTACTTGTAAGAGACTAAATGATATAAAGAAGACTCTAAGAAGAAAGGTTTGGAGGATAAATTGGGAGCTCAGTTGTGGACACTGCAGTTTGACAGTCTTGTTATATATTTAAAGTAGAGAGATCTTGGAGGGCCTGGGCGGCTCATTGGGTTAAAGCCTCTGCCTTCGGCTCAGGTCATGATCTCAGGGTCCTGGGATGGAGCCCTGCATTGGGCTCTGTGCTCAGCGGGGAGCCTGCTTCCTCCTCTCTCTCTCTCTGCCTGCCTCTCTGCCTACTTGTGATCTCTCTCTCTCTCTGCCAAATAAATAAATAAAATCTTAAAAAAAAATAAAGTAGAGAGATATTGTGGTAGTTTTACATGTCCAGAGATTTAGAAAATTAGATTTAGAAATTAGATTTAGAAAATTCTGATCTGAACATATGATTTGGGCAATCACCAGCATTCTGATAGTATTTAAAGCCATAAGACTAGACCAACTCCTCTAGGAGTGAGTGTAAATAAAAAAGAGACTAAGTCCACAAAACAAGCCCTGGGTTTTGTGGATTTACAAAATTTGAGAATTTGAAGAAATGAGGAAAATATGCAAATTTCCTGCCAGAGAATTAGGAAGAAGATCATGTAAGTGAAGAAAGTGCTTCCAGGAGGAGGGTGTGATCTTGTCAAATGACCACTGAATTCAGCAACATGGAAGTCACTGATAACCTTCATAAGATCATTTGTTTTGGAGTGGTGGGGACAAGAATGGTTGCAGCAGATAGGATGAGGAGAAAAACTGTAAAGAGCATGTATAGACAATACTTCTGAGAATTTTTTACTGAAAAATGAGGAGAAAAAGGTAACACCTGGAAGAAAACCTGATATCACTATATTTTGTTTTATGGTTTTTAAGCTGGAAGAAATAATAGTGTCTTTCTTTGCTGATAGGATTGATCCATTACAGAGAATGAAATTAAGATGCAGGTAAAAGTGGGAAATAGCTGGGTCAATGTTCTTCAGTAGACAAAAGGATAAGATATGTAGTAAAAAAGTAGAAGTTTGACCTTAGCTGGAAAAATGCCCTGTTTCATCCACAATAACAGGAGGAAGGCCAAGTAAATGGTATAGATAGAGAGGTAGATAAGCAATAGTAGAAACTTGTAGAAGTTCTCTGAATACTTCAATCTTCTTAGGGAACTAGGAGGCAAAGTAACGGGCTAAGAATGAAAATTAGAGAGAAATGAATGGAGTTGAGAAGAGAGAAAGTATAAAATAATAATTAAAAAATTAAAAGTAAATGAGTAAGTTAAAAAAATGCCTGGGGGGTTAAGCATCTGCCTTCAGCCCAGGTCATGATCTCAGGGTCCTAGGATCGAGCCTCCCATCAGGCTCCCTTTTCAGCAAGGAGTCTGCTTCTCCCTCTGCCCCTCCCAACCTTGTGTACACACTCTCTCAAATAAATAAATAAATAAATAAATAAATAAATAAATAAATAAAATCTTTTTTAAAAAGTAAATGAGGATGGGTATAGAATTCAGAATGCAATCAAAGGGGTAATTTAGTGTTTTAAGAATGATGAGGAAGGATGTGAGGTCTCTGACAAAAACAGGAATAATGGAAAGGCAATAGGATCAATGGATTAAAATTCCTACTGGGACTACTGGATTGGTTACAAGAGAGAATGCACTAGAAAGAAAGGAGATTATGGTTGGGGAGTAAGAAGTTTGAAACTGAAAATAAAGAGAAGCTGTTATTCTTGGTAATGACAAGGTAAAGGTTATGACTACAGCAAGTAGTACCTAAAGAGTAGAGAATAAGATCACTGAAGGAGAGGAAGTCAAAATCCCAGATATTGGGTAGATCAATCCGTAGTATGTGGTTTCTAGTATCAAACAACTGATATGTGATTATACAAAATTACATTAAGGAGATCACTATGCCTCAAAATGTATGTGACAAATTCAAATCTAAGAGTAAAAAAAGTGTGTGGGGAGGCGATTGCTAAATAGAATACTAATTTATAATATCTATCACATATTATAGATTTGGATTTTATTATTACCATCCATTAACAAATACTCCTATTTTTCTTTCTTAAAACAAAACAAAACAAAACAAAACAATCCTCCAGCTTTCATTGTATTTTGACTGCATATAAAAACTTTAGGAACTTAAAAATTATATTTAGCACTTCTATCAAAAAAATTATTCTAATTTTTACCTCTGCCTTGCTTGGAATTGTCTAGTGGTTTTCTACCAAGCACAAAGTATAGCAAAGAACCAAAAATCATCCTATTACTGTTTGTTTTTTTTTTTAAGATTTTATTTATTTGACAGAGAGAGAGAGATCACAAGTAGGCAGAGAGGCAGAAAGAGAGGGGGAGGAAGGCTCCCCGATGAGCAGAGAGCCCGAGGTGGAGCTCGATCCCAGGACCCTGAGATCATGACCTGAGCCGAAGGCAGAGGCTTTAACCCACTGAGCCACCCAGGCGCCCCCATCCTATCATTGTTAAATATCAATTGCTCTCTAATTAGAGATAGGAGAAGAAATGTAATTAAGAGTCTAAATTATTAGATTTGTCTATGATATTTATAGAATTTTAAAATAATACTTTATTCACATTGTTTTGGAAAAAGCCTTAGTGAGAATATTTCTTTCATCTCGAATAATGTAATACTCACTCAAGCTTTATAGTATATTAAGAAATAGTCATACATCATATCTACATTATGAAAGGACTCTCACTGGAATCTGTATCAGCACATTTAAACTCTCTTTGAAGTCAAGAAATTCAGGGCATCAGTGTTGGAGTCATCACTTCTGGTCCTGTTTAAGTTCTGCCATAGTAGGTTTATCTTGAGCATGTTACGCTTCAGCATGTAATAGTAAGGCCTTATTTTAATATTTTAAAAATGTGGACAATATCTTGCAGGGTTGTTTTCAGAATTAGAGATGATTCATGTGACATACTTAGAGCAATACTAGGCTTACATTGATCTTCAACCAATAGTAGCAACGATAGTAATACATATTAAGGCTGAGTTGATAAGAGGCAAACACGGTTTTGCTATTTTCTAGAAAAGTAAATTTTAAATGAGAGCAATTATACTGGGCTCAAATAACAATAGTCTTTCTGTTATATAACTCACCTCACAAAAAATGAAATAAAAATTCTTCTTGTTCTTTCAGTGGGATAGTGTAGTATATGTACCAGTGAAGTAAAAGTGTGAAAAAAAGATTTATTGTCTCCTTAAACATAAAAATGTTTTAAGAACCTGCAGGTTATGATGTTCTCCAGAAAAAAGAATGAGATGTATTTCATGTGAGTCTAATGATCTCTCTTAAAATGAATGTGATACACACACCTTAATTATTTCATAATAATGTAATCTTTGGTCATGCATGCCCAAATTCTTAACGAACTCATTTTCAGAACTTGAAAACAGGTAATTCTTACATTATCACACAATATTATCTGAAGAAAAAGTTGACCGAAAATACTTATTTAGTTTCCATAATTTTACTGGCAGACTTACAAAACAGAAATTCCCAGAATATCACTAAAATGGCTAAGATATTTTGCTTTCTATTACATTTTGAGAAACTTTATAATTAGCACAAATTATTAAGACCATTAAACTACTGAAGGAACAAACAAATATGCAGTTAGGCATACCATTTAAAATATTGCTGGAAAATTCCAGTTATAAGCCTACATTATTTAGAGGAATTGTATGGTTATAGCATTTTTTGTCCTTTATTATAACTTAAAATTTTGGTGCTAATGTTATATGACATTCACATAACAGTTATTTTAAGAGAAGTACTTTTTGAAAAGTATTTATATGATACCTACTCTTGGCCCCAGTTCTCCAAAGGGTCCAATTGGTCCTTCTTCTCCCTTAAAAAAAAAAAAAAAATCTGAACATATCATGGACTGAAATAAGTATTTAAAAAGGTAAACCCTTATCTATTTATTCTGAATTTATTCTGAATCTGAAATCTGAAACTCACTGAGATGTGATGAAAATAATGCCGTGACTTTCTTATATTTTATTTTTTTAAAGATTTTTTTTATTTGAGAGAGAGAAAAAAGAGAGAGACCACGCAAGAGTGAGGGTATGGGGGGAGTGGCAGAGGGAGAAGCAGACTCCATGATGGAGTGGGGACTTGGAAGTGGGACTGGATCCCAGGACCCTGATATCATAACTTGAGCCCAAGTCAGATGCTTAACCTACCTACCCACCCAGGTGCCCCAACTTTCTTGTATTTTACTGTGCCAACCCAAAACATTTTAATATTCTGAGTGACAACTCCACGTCTACCCTAAAGGGGACATGCAATATTTAACTGTTTTTAAATTGGTAGATGATAAAAGTTATATACAGAAAGTTGAGAATGAATAAGAGTGAAAGTGATTAGGATATCTATCACAAAATCAGGATATTTGCAAGGGGGTTAATATCTAAAATATATGAGGAACTTCTACAACTCAACACCAAAAGCCCAAATAATCCAATTAAAAATGAGGACCTGAATAGACATTTTTCCAAAGACGACATACAGATGACCAACAGACATATGAGAAGATGCTCAGCATCCCTAATCATCAGGAAAATGCACATCAAAACCACAACAAAGATCAGGAATCACTGAAATCATAAATTAAGGATTACCTTTACTTTCTTGGCCTCAGTAACTCTCCCATACAGAGAGGAACTCAAATTAAGTTCTTAATAGATAGAAATCAATATACATTGGTATATTAAAAAGGTATTGGTACAGGACATGTTTGCTCTTGGCATATTTTAATACTTCATTCATTCAATAAATATGGCTTTAAGTCTTAGTTCTGTTTTCAGCCTTAGAGATACAAAGGTATATTTGATCCTACCAAATGGAGTTAATATCTAGAGCTTCTTCTCGACTAACTTACAGGTCCAATATTCTTGAGGTGAAACCAGTTATAATGTCATAAAAATACAAAATCTTGTGCATTCTTTTAAGAATCAAAAATGTATAAGTGGATAGAGAATAGAGAAACATCAAAAAAAGAATTTTTATGTATTATTCTCTAAGAAAATTAAAAAGTAATAAAACATTTTTTATTACATTTATTGACATATTTTCCAGAACATACTGACTTTTCACCTTTAAGTAAAAAGTTGATGTTACCATATCTGAATAGCATCCATAGACCTAATATTTAGCATCCTGTATTCTATTTTATTTATTTGATCAACATTTTGCTCAATTCACAACTCAATTAAAAGAAAATTTACTAGATCACAAATATAAACCAGATACAAATAGTAAATATATATTCTATACATATGAATGAGAGTCTAGCTCATATTCTTCAGATATTTCATGGAGATCACTGACATAAATTACTTAATGAATTCACAACACTGAAAATGATTCCAAATCCCATTCTATAACTGTCAATATAAAATGGTAACCTGAAATCCTCTATGGCAAAAATTGTCCACACTAAAGAAATGTTTTTCTTTAAACAAAAATTAAAAAGGGAAAATCTGAACTAAGACAATTGTTGACTGGATATTTATTTCTTCCATACCTGAAGTCCTTTAAGACCAGGAGGTCCAGGAGGCCCCCTATTTCCAAGAAGTCCCTATAAAAGTAACAAGCACAAATAATAAAAACTTTAGCTCAATTAATATTTTTCAATCAGCATTAATCTGGAGATGGCAATACAATTTGGTACCATTCCATTATTAAGTTATCAAAATGAGGTGAGAGGGTAGGTGAGCAGAAAACTACATGGCATCCAAAAAATTGAGAAAGATAGGATAAACATTTTTTTTAAGTATGTTGGTGTTCAAATAATCTGCTCAGTATGTTACTCTTCAAGTAGACACTCAGAAAAAGTACTTCTAAATTTAAAGCAATGAGTACAATTGTTAATTTGATAATAGTACAATAAATACATAATAGATTATCCACAAAGTCTAAAAACAAATGGAAGCGACGTGCACTATTTTAGTATCTGTTAAGAGACTAGCAGAATCCAGAACACATTATTCTCACTACATGTTCCTCAGCTTATTTCCCTTCTTAATACAAGCTGGTAAAAAGAGGGCAATTTGTAGAAGAAAGTAATAATCTGAATGTGATTAGGAATTTCACGATTAAAAAAACTTTTGTTAATCAAAATCAAAATCAATATTGTTAAAAATCAAATGCTCTCTGAATAAAAATTCATTAATGTCCCTTAAAAAAATCTTTCTATTTCAGAAAACACCCTACAGTATCTATTTAACATGGTGACATTTTTCTTATTCAGTTCTGTTCCCCTAACTATAAAATAGGTTTGCAAAGTTTTAAGTAAATCTCTTTTAAAAACTACCTTTTGCATTATTGCTTTTAGTGATTCTATAACCATTAAAAGATTTTATCTAATTTTTAGGTGTAGTAAATAACCATGCCAAATAGTGACTCTATCCAGGTAGGTTTAATCTTTAGTTCCGAAATACAGCAGAGTGATAAACTGCACAAGAATTTTGTCTTCATATTATACCTTGTTCTATCATTGCTATGTTCTAATATAATCAAAAAATGAAAAACCATTGGTCAGTTTAACAGTCTATAATATATTATCACAAGCTTATGTATATAGCACCATTTAAGAAACTATATGACTTAAGGCAATAACATTTTTGTGCACCTATCTTATTTTTTTATTGGAAGAGATGGATTAGATTATTGGAATGCAAGTCCAATAAACATTCACAAAAGACTCCTAATTACTTTTTCTGGCTTTATCGTATTTTATTTTTCCTTCCATTTCCCTTATGTTCGTCTGTTTACTTTTTATTTTTTATTCTTTTACTTTTTAGGTTTCATTTATTTATTTATGTTAATCACCATACAGTACAACATTAGTTTTTGATGTAGTGTTCCAAGAGTCATTGTTTGCATTTAACACCCAGTGCTCCATGCAATACGTGACCTCCTTAATACCCATCACTGGGGTAACCCATCCCCCTTCCCTCTAAAACCCTCAGTTTGTTTCTCGGAGTCCATAGTCTCTCATGTTCTGTCTCCCCCTCTGTTTTTCCCCCCCTTCATTTTCCCCTTCCTTCTCCTAATGTCCTCCATGCTATTCCTTATGTTCCACAAATAAGTGAAACCATATGATAATTGACTTTCTCTGCTTGACTTATTTCACTTAGCATAATCTCCTCCAGTTCCATCCATGTTAAGGGAAAAGTTGGGTATTCATCCTTTCTGATGGCTGAGTAATATTCCATTGTATATATGGACCATATCTTCTTTATCCATCCATCTGTTGACAAGCATCTCAGCTCTTTCCACAGTTTGGCTATTGTAGACATCGCTGCAATGAACATTGGGGTGCATGTGGCCCTTCTTTTCACTACATTTGTATCTTTGGGGTGGTAGTGCCATGGGTCATAGGGTAGTTCTATTTTTAACTTTTTGAGGAACCTCCAAATTTTCCAAAGTGGCTGTACCAACTTGCATTTCCACCAACAGTTTAAGATGGTTCCCCTTTCTCCACAACCTCTCCAACATTTGTTGTTTCTTGCCTTGTCATTTGCCATTCTAACTGGTGTAAGGTGGTATCTCAATGTGGTTTTGATTTGAATTTCCCTGATGGCTAACAATGATGAACATTTTTCCATGTGTCTGTTCATCATTTGTAGGTCTTCTTTGGAGAAGTATCTGTTCATGTCCTCTGCCCTTTCTTCGACTTATTTTTGGGGTGTTGAGTTTGAGAAGTTCTTTATAGCATATAGTTCTATATAGCATCCTAATATTACTTAGACTTGGACTTTCTCCTCACTCAGCCCACATGATTGAGGGGAGGTGAGTCCAGCCCTGACTAAATTTGAGGGTTGACATGTGACATGTACCTAAGTCAGTTAGCTACACCCTAGAAACAGTGATTGGTCCAGTAATGAGCCAGAAACTCAACTCGTCTAACTAAAGGAAATTTTAGACTACAGTGGAACAGCTGGGAGTGGCATTAAGGATGGTGTAAGCCTAAAGAGTGGGAAATCATGAAGTGGAAAGAGCCCGAGAATGAAATCCATAAATTAACAAATGAAAAGAGCAGGAGTAATTGGATTCTAATGATACTGTTTGTGGTCCTAGATTTAGTCGTTTGAATTCCTAAACTTTTCTCTTATTTATATACTCACATTTAAATTGTGTTTTCATTACTTACAACCTTTTGAAAGAATTCTGACTGGTAAAATGATTTCTAACTCTTTAGTATCCAAAATACTCTTCTAGATCTCTAAGTGATATGTTTTAAATATTTAGACTGACTTAAGGTATGGAATCAGAATGCTGTGATATTTCCATTCTATCACAGGACAGCTAATGCTTAATTATTTAATTCGTTGTTCATTCATTTTTTTCATCCAACATTTATTAATTTTCCACTCTGCATTAGGTCCAATAAACAGCACAACATTAAGCCCTGAGTTTACAAAGACAAAACACAGTTCCTATTCTTAATGAATTCATAATTTCTTAAGGATGATGACACTTTAAAATAAAAATTAGTAAATAAGAGTTGTGATAGAAGTAGAAGCAGAGGGGTGCCTGGGTGGCTCAGTGGGTTAAAGCCTCTGCCTTCGGCTCAGGTCCTGATCCCAGGTCCTGGGATCAAGCCCTACATCAAGCTCTCTGCTCAGCAGGGAGCCTGCTTTCCCCTCTCTCTGCCTGCTTCCCCCTCTCCCTCTGCCTGCCTCTCTGCCTACTTGTGATCTCTCTCTGTCAAATAAATAAATAAAATCTTAAAAAAAAAAAAAGGAAGTAGAAGCAGAAGCAAAGTATAATGGGAACTTACATGAAAGAACAAAATCTTTTCTGGGAGGGTCAGAAATTTTTTAATGTTTGCGAATAATTTTGTGCTGAGTTATGAAAGGCTAATAAAAATTTACAGCATAAAATAAGCAGATACCACAAAATTATTAACAACTTCTGGGGTTCAAAAGTTATTGATGAATATACAATTTTAGATTATTATATATGTGTAAGAAACTGGTTCAGCTCCACATCCAGGGTGTAACTAGCAGGGGGCTGAGTGATCAAAGAAAACTGAGTTCCCCTATCCTCTCATTGCAGCTATTTACTCTGCACAAATGGTACCACTGACAAAGAAACAAAAATGACTCTCAGGAAACAAATAAACCCTTTCTCCTTTCTCTTCCAAGACCAATTTACAAATTTAAAAGTTATAAAAACTGAGTTTAAAAAAACAAACTAGTTATATGCTCTTTATAAGAAACACACATAAAACAAAAATGCAGGGAGATTTAAAGTCCAAAAAAGTAGAAAAAGATATTCAAGAGATTCGCCAGCCCCAAAATAGCCAAAATAATCACATTAATATAAGATATAACAGAATTTAAGGTAAAACAGATTATTAGAGTTAAGAGGGTCATTAAATAATGTGTTCATCAAGAAGAGATTAAAAACTCTCAATTTTTATGCAACTAATAAATTCCAAATACATGAAGTAAAAACTAATAGATAAAGATAAATTGAGAAATCTAAAATTAGAGAGGGACATTTTAACACATCTCTCAGAAATTAGTAGATCTAGCTGATAAAAACCAGTAGAAATACAGAAGACTGAAACAGCAAAATTACTTGATCTAATGGCCATATGTAGAACAGTGAATCCCCAGGTTGGAGTTTACAAAATCTTTACAAGCATATGTGGAAGATTTGTGAAAACTAACCTCAAGAAAGAAAGAAGGCCATAAGTCTCTATCAACAGTTGTATTGATTAAACAAATATATCTACATAGTGCGTTACTATATAGCAGCAAAAATAAATAAGCTGTAATTACATACATCAACCTAGAGTACAGGGAAAAGATAAGACTGAGTGGTACGAACATATCACTGAAGAATTTATGCAGTATAATTCCATCTATATGAACTTCCAAAACAAGCAAAACAACAAATATTGTGAGAGTGTATACACAGATAGTAAAAGTATGGCAAAAACAAGAGAGTGGTTATCTATAAATGCAAGATAGGAAGAGACAGATGTGATTAGTGAGGGATACTCAAGAAGCTTATAATGGTCTATTTCTTAATGTTAATACAGTTTTGTTTTATTTTCATTGTTTAAACTGTATGCATGTTTCATATTTGTCATGTTAAATATACAAATTCTTTTTTAAATTTGAAATATGTAGAATCTAAAGTCGAGTCTGGACTTGAATTCCAGCTCTGAAGATTCCTAGGGCTATAGCCTGAGTTTCCTTATCTGCAGAATCATGTTACCATCATCATCATAAGGTTATTGCAAGAAAGAAAAGGGTACCTTGAATATAACAGGGACTCAATAAATATTAGTTTCCTTCTCCTTATGCTGTTTGCAATAGTCTTTGAACTGATATTGCACTTATCTACCCTGTAAATTCATCACATTCATATTTATAATTTGCTATTGTTATTCTTCCAAAAATATGTTTCATCATCTCGCTCCTCTCAAAATCTTCCATAGAGTAAAAGAGTAGAGTTTTTGTATATAACTAGAGTTGTTGTTATCAGCTTAAAATAGATTGCTATAACTAAAAGAGGCTTTATGTAAGCCCCATTGTAACCACAAAGAAAGTATCTATAAAAGATACACAAAAGAAAATAAGAAAGGAATCAATGCATGTCGTAATAAAAATTCAACGAAACAACTGAAGACAGGAAGAGAGAAGAGGAACAAAGAAGTTATAAGACATAAAACAATTGCAATTAACAAAATGGCAATAGTAAGTCTTTCCTTATTTGTAATTACTTTAAACGTAAATGGATTAAAGTCTGCAATCAAAAGACAGAGTGGCTGAATAGATTTAAAAAGATACAACTATATGATAGCTACAAGAGACACACTTTGGATTTAATGACATATGTCAGATGAAAGTGAAACATGGAAGAAGATATCCCATGCAAATGATAACCAAAAGAAAGCAGGTGTGGCTATACTTATATCAAACAAAACAGACTAAGGCAAAAACCATCATAAGAGACAAAGAAAGACATTAGCTAATGACAAAAGGGTCAACTTGTCAGAAAGACATAACAACTATAAATAAATAAGCACCCAATATAAGATACCCAAATACATGAAGCAATTATTGACAGAACTGAAGGAAGAAAGACAGAGAAACACAATAAATGCAAGAGATTCCAATGCCTTATTTTCAATAACTGATAGAACAACCAGACAGAAGATCAACAAAGAAGTCTTGAACAAAACTGAAAATCAAATGGACCTAATAAACATATAAAGAAATTCCATTCAAAGCAGCAGAATACACTTTCTTTTCAAGCACGTATGGAACATTTGCCAGTACAGATCACATAGATCACATTTTGGGCCACAAAACAAGTCTTAACACATGTAATAAAATTGAAATTATACCAACTATCCTTTCTAACCTTAATGGAATGAAACTAGAAATCAATAGCAGAGGAAAACTGAAAAAGTCACAAATAGGAGGAAATTAAACAACATACTCCTGATGAACCAATGGGTCAAAGAAGAAATCAAAAGGGAAATTAGAAAATATCTTGGGACAAATGAGAATGAGAACACAATATACCTCAATTTATGGGAGGCATAAAAATAGTACTAAGAGGGAATTTTAAAATGGTAAACACCTACATTAAAAAAAAAGAAAGATCTCAAATAAGCCACCTAACTCTATACCTCAGGAAACTAGAAAAAGAACAAACTAAGCCCAGAGTTAAGAAGTAGAAGGAAATAATAAAAATTAGAGCAGAAATAAGAGAATAGAGGATAGGAAAACAATAGAAAAAAAGAACAAAACTAAGGATCTTTTTTAAAAACAAGTCAACAAAATTGACAAACCTTTAACTAGACTAACAAAAAGACAAGACCTAAATAAAATAAAAAATGAAAGAGGTTCTTCAGTTACTAATATGAACAATTGCATACCAACATTTTAGTTAAGCTAGAAGACACAGATAAAATTCCTAGAAACATATATCCTACCAAAACTGAATCATGAAGAAATACAAAATCCAACAGATCTCTAACTAATAAGTAGATTGAATCAATAATAAAAAATCGCCCAACCAGGTAAAGCAGAGTCCAATGACTTCGCTGGGGAATTCTACCACACATTTTAAAAAAAGAATAAATTTAAATCCTTTTCAAACTCTCAAAAAGCTGAAGAGAAGGGAACACATTCAAACTCATTTTATGAGGCCAGCATTACTCTGATACTAAAGTCAGACAAAGACACTACAAGAAAAGAAAATTACATGCCAAATTCTCTGATGAATATTGGTGTAAAAATTCTCAAAAAAATACTAACAAAATGAATCTGACAGCATATTAAAGAGTCATACACCATAACCAAATGGGATTCATCTCTGGGATATAAGAATTGTTTATATATGAAAGTCAATCAATGTGATACACCACATTAACAGAACAAAAGATAAAAATAACATATTCATGTCAATAGACGTAGAAAAAGCTTTTGACAAAATTTAATACCCTTTCATGGTAAAACACTTGACAAACTAAAAATAGGAGGTAATTACCTCAACCTAATAAAGGTCATATATGAAAAGTCCACACTTCATATTATACTCAAGAGTGGAAAACCGAAAACTTTCCTCTAAGATTAGGAGCAAGGCAAGAATGCTCATTCCCACCACTTCTATCCAACATAGTATTAGAAGTCCTAGATAGGGCAATTAATCAATAAAGGAAAAAAATGCATCCAAGAAGTAAAGGAAAAAGTAACATTTCTGTTCACAGATGACACCATCTTGTATGTAGAAGATCCTAAAAATGTTACCAACATATTGTTAGAACTAATAAATGAATTCAACAAAGTTGTAGAATAAAAATTCAACATATAAAAATCAGCTGTATTTGTGTACACTGACAACAAACAATTTGAAAAGGAAATTAAGATAAAAATCCCATTTACAATAGCATCATAAACAATAAAATACTTAGGAATAAACTTAACCAAGGAAGTGAAAGACTTATACACTGAAAATTATAAAACATTGCTGATAGAAATTCAAGATGACACAATTAGTGTAAAGATATATCATGCTCATGGACTGGAAGACTTAATACTGTTAAAACATTCATACTACCAAAAGCAATCTACAGACTCAATGCAATCCCTGGCAAGAACTAAATGGCAAATATAGGAAAAATAATTCTATTATTGATATGGCTCCACAAAGGACCCTGAATAGCCAAAAGAATCTTGAGGAAGAAGAATGCTGGAGGTCTCACATCTCTTGACTTCAAAATATATTAAAATGGTATAATAAAACAGTGTGGTACCAGCATAAAGACAGATATATAGGCTAATGAAACAGAACAGAGTACTCAGAAATAAAACCACACATATATGATCAAACGGTCTTTAACAAGAATGCTAAGACCATACAAGTCTCTTCCACAAGTGGTGACAGGAAAGCTGGATATGCAAAATTGGACCCTTCTCTTACACCATACACGTGAATCAACTCAAAATGGGTTAAAGACTTAAATAAAAGACCTGAAACCATAGGCAGAAAGCTCTATTACATTGGTCTTGGAATGATTTTTTGGATTTCACACAAAAGCAAAGGCAACAAAAGCAAAAATAGACTGGTAAATACTTCTGCACCGAAAAAAAAACAACAACGTAGTGAAAAGGCAGTGTACAGAATGGGAGAAAATATGTGTAAACCATAAATCTGGTATTTAATATCTAAAATATATAAGGAACTCCTACAACCCAGCAGCAAAAACCAAATAACCCAATTAAAATAATGGCCAAAGGACTTTAAGAGAAATTTCTCCAAATAAAACATACAAATGATCAAGTATATGTAAAAATGTTCAACATCACTAATCATGAGGAAAAAGCAGATCAAAGCCAAAAAGAGATATCACCTCATACCTGTTAGAATGACTATTATAAACAAACAAACAGAAAATAAATGTTGAGAGGATGTAGAGAAATTGGAACTCTTACACACTATTGATGAGAATGTAAAACAGTGCAGCCACTATGGAAAACTCTGTCGAGATCCTCCAAAAATTAAAAACAGGACTACCATATTATCCAGCCATCCTACTTCTGGGGCTTTATCCAAAAGAACTGAAAGCAGGAGCTCAAAGAGATAACTGCATTCCCATGTTCAATGCAGCATTATGCAATAGTCTATAGGTGGAAACAACCGAAACACACATTGATGGATGAATGGATAAAGAAAATGTGGCTATTTAGACCATTGGGCAATGACTGTTATTTAGCCTTAAAAAAGAAGGAAATTCTAACATACGCTACATCATGGATGAACCTTGAAGATGTTATACTAAGGAAAATAAACCAGTCACAGGAGGACAAATAATGTATAATTCTACGTATATGAAGTGTCTAAAATAGTCACCATCATAGAGGCAGAAAGTAGGATGATGGTTGCCAGAGGCTGGGGAAGGTGGAAATACAGGCTTGCTGTTCAGACTTTCAGACATGCAAGATAAAAATGGTCTAGAGAGTTGTTGTACAACAACATGCATATAGTTAATATTATTGTACTATACACTTAAAAATTTGTTAAGAGAGTAGATTTTATGTTATGTGGTTTTATCACAACAAAACAAAATCTTCTATGGGCTTATTGGCTTATTAGTATTTAAACTTCTCAGCTTTATATTTAAGATATGTCACAATTTGACTCATAACTTTTTTTTAAGACAAGTGGGTTTGCTTTTGCCCTCCATCCCTGTGTTCATTTTTTTACCTGTTATATAAAGACTTTCATTCCTTGATTCTACCCGGCCAAATCCAACCCATCCAACTCAAAATCCTAATTTTTCTTTAAAGTTTATCAGAAAAATGGTCGTATTAGTCATTCTTTCCCCTTCCTTTGAGCTCCTTATTGTTCACTTATGTGCTGCCTAGTTATGCTTTTTTAACTTTACACATGTGGAAATCTCATGCTTTCAGAAAATTACAAGTTCCTAGCAGAAAGAAGACCATGTTTTAATCTTGTTTTCAAGTAATTGCTTAACACAGTACATTGTTCATTGTACAAACTCATATTTCTTAGCTGGTTAAAGGAAGTCCGAAGAATAAAATGATAAATAATAGCAGAAACCTTGATTCAGCATATTAAATGAGAGTCTTCAGGGTAGGGTCAAGGTGATCTTAGAAAGCTACTGAGAGTTATACATTTTCCTCTTACCATGTTAGCTCCCCTCTATACAGATGATCACATGACATATTTTAATAATTCAGTGTGAAGGTTATTTTCATATATTGTGTAACATAACTTCACAAATAGGCTTTCTCTAAAAACTTATCAGAGATGTTATACAATAGAAAATAACAGCCTGTTTTACCATCCCTAATTCAATAGCCAAATTAACAACACATATACAACAACAAATAAATCATTCCCCTGTTTACTGGAGAACAGAGAATATTTATTGGATACTCACTTCCTGCAGTAAGCAGCAAAGGATGTGGTTTGTCTAATGTTGTGGGATGGTTGAAAGCAGATGGCCAAATTGGGTAGCTCTTAAAAAAGGCTCGCTAAACTATGTTTTGTATCTATATACATATTTATACACACACATATTCTCGCAATCAGTAGAATCATAATCAACACAAGTTTCCAATCTTAGTTTGAGGTTTTTTAGTCAAATGGCAGAAAATGAAGAGAAAATAGAAGGCTTCTTTAGAGCTGCGCCAAATCGCTCTGGAGAGAACCTAATTTGTTTACAAATAGGGTAACCATGTATTTCACATAGAGTGCATATAATTGTCTTGATGACCACCTTGAATAGCCTCGATGGAGCTTTAGTAATTTATACTGTCCTTACTTTCCGAACAAGATATGTATATTAAAATAAAGGAAGTTTTAAGATGCTTCCATGATACAGTGTACACTACTAAAGAAACTCATCATACTAATGGGGTCAGTATGTTTGACTCTCTTTTTCCTTCTGTTTCTAGAAATAACTTCAATAAAAATAGGAAACACCAAGAAGAAAAACATAATCAGACCCCTCTTAAACTACAAGACAAAATCACGTCTCTCTTCCTTTAAAATATTCTGGTTCTTTTCATCTTTTCTGAAATATTATTTAAAATTCAGTGATATATAAACAATCAATTAGTCTAATGACATTGTTGTTGATGGGACTTCAAGTTCATGTTTACTGAATACATTTAGATAAAGAATCCACAAAGTGATTATTACTCATTGGAAATTCAACCATTGGTATTCATTAAAATGTCTGGTTTTCAGGGTTTTTGTCCCACTCTTAAACGAAGTAATTCTAAGACTAAGATAAGGAATGAGAAGGAAGTTTTAAAGATCACTGTTGTAAAAAAATAAATAAATAAAATAAAAAATAAAGATCACTGTTGTAACATTATTCAAGAGGTCAGTTGGATTTCTTCAGTTCTCTGACATTTTTCTTGACAAAACTTGAAGTGAAACAAAATTTCCAAACTGAAAAGAATTTAGAAAGATACCTGGTTCTTCACCTAGTATGATACGCATTCTTGAAAACATTAAGTTTAATTATTACTTCTGCTTAAAGTAATTCTCAATTTCCTAGAGTGGAATCTGTTTCCTTAATTAACTAGACTCTCACAGTACTTCACCAACTCTTTTGTATAGCATTTCTTACAATATTTTGTGATTTTTTTTTTTGTGATATCTTTTACTAAACTGTTACCTCATCCAGGGGAGGAACCATAGTTTAGAAATCTTTAAAATCTCACAGTTACTACTTGGCTTGTAAAAGATACACAATATGTGTTAAATGAAATACTAAATGAATGGGTGAATGGTGTTTATATATGCATCAAGTTCAAGTATGTGGCAGGTGAAGGGCTAAACATTACAGAAGTTATCAACTCCATTCTTTATACCACCATTCTCTCTCAACATCCCCTCATGCTACTATTTCTACTTTTAAGCTTGGTTTACTGCTATTTATTGATTATTTCCACCTTGATGTCAAACAAGTACTTCAAACTAAATATACCCAGAATGAAACTTCTTATATTCCCCATCCTTCAAACCTGCTCCTCCCAAGTTCCCTATTTAAGTCAATGACATCAGTAACCCAAGTTGCAGTCTCAGCTTCCGTTGTCTTCAGCTTCCCTTCCCCCATCACCTTCATTTAATAAGTTACCAAGCTGTACTGTTTCTATTTCTAAAATAGCTTTTAAATACAGTTATTCAATCATCTATTCAGTCAACATCTACTGCATTCCTATTCCATGCTACAGATATTATTATGGTTATTGTGATGTTTATAAAATCAATTAGTCTCTTCTCTCAAAAGCTCGTAGTCTAATAGAGGGATAAGCAAATCAGCAGGTATAATATATGAAGGTAGCTGCTTGATAGATTTTTTTTCAGGAATATAGAGAAAGAATATATTGATCAGATTTGTAAGAAACAGTGAAAGCTTCCTGGACAATGTAGTATGTGATGTGTAAGTGTTAGCTAGGTGAAGCAGGGTTCGGGAAGGTAGAGAGATAACCAGACAAAAAGGACAGCACACTGGAAGCTTTGAGATTTGAACAAGTATGGTATGGTTTGGTAATCAAAACAGTTTAGCTGGAGTAGTGCTTTGGAAGAGTGATGGGAGATATGACTATAGATAATAGAGTTAAAGAGAGGGGGTAGGTCATAAAGAGCTTGTGTAAAAAGCCTTAACCTGGAAGCTGTGGAGATCACTCAAGGATATAAGCATAAGGGTGGCATGATAAGATCTGTACTTTACAAACATTATTCCATCAGCAGCTTGGAAGCAGATTTGAAGAAATACTAGACTGGAGGCTGGAAGAACAAATGAAGGATTATTACTAATGCTGGTGAAAAATAAAAATGGCCTAAATTACAACACTGGCAGTGAGAATGGTTTTAAGGGCAAAGGGGAAATTTTGATTCAAGGGAGAGATCAGTATAAAGGTGATAATTGAAAAGAGGATAAAGGACCTCTGAGACAACATCAAGCTTACTAATATTCACAGTAGGAGAAGAGAAAGAGAAAGGGATAGAAAACTTATTTGAAGAAATAATGACTGAAAACTTCCCTAACATAGGGAAGGAAACAGACATTTAAGTCCAGGAAGCAATAAGAGTCCTCAACAAAACAAACCCAAAGAGATCTAAACCAAACATATTTTCATTAAAAATATTGTAATTAAAATGGCAAAAGTTAAAGATAGAATCTTAAAGGCAGTAAGAGAGGACACCTGGGTGGCTCAGTTGGTTAAGCATTCAACTCTTGACTTCAGCTCAGGTCATGATCTCAGAGTCGTGAGATCAAGTCCTGTATTTCTCTCTCTCCCCCTCTCTCTGCCCCTGCTACCCCCAGTTCACACATACTCCCTCTATCTATCTATCTAAATAAATAAATAAATAAAGGCAGCAAGATAAAAAAATAAATAATCACAAACAAGGGAAACACTATAAGACTGTCAGCTAATTTTTCAGCAGAAACTCTGGAGGTCTGAAGGGAGTAGCAAGATACATTGCAAGTGCTGAAAGGGGAAAATTTACAATCAAGAATACTCTACCCAGCAAGGTTATCATTCAGAATTGGAGGACAGACGAAGAGTTTCCCAGACAAGGAATCAAAAGAAGTTCATCGGCACTAAACCGGCCTTATAGGAAATGTTAAAGATTCTTGAAAAGGAAAGTCCATAATTAGAAATAAGAAAATACATGAAAGAAAAAAAAAAATCCCACTGGTAAAGGCAAATATATATGGTAAAGGAGTAAATCAGCTACTTAAAAAGTCAGTATGAACATTTAAAGACAAAAATAGTAAAATCAACTATAAATACAGTAAGTAGTTAAGAGGTACACAAAATAAAAAGATGTAAAATATGATGTCAAAAAACAAAACTGGCAGAGGGAAGAGATGTAATGCTATTAGAATGTATTTGAACTTAAGCAATGATCAGCTTAAAATAGACTGCTATATATAAGGTCAATGCATACAAACTTCACAGTAATCAAAAACCAAAATCCTACAATATGTATAACAAAAAATCGAGAGAACAGAATCCAAACATAACACTAAAGTAAAACATCAAAACACAAGAGAAGAGACCAAAAGAAGTAACAAACAGAGAAGAACTAAAAAAAAGACAAGAAAACAATGAACTAAATGGCAATAAGTACATACCTATCAATAATTACTTAAAATGTAAATGGACTAAACACTCCAATCAAAAGCTATAGGGTGACTGAAGAGATAAGAAAAACAAGACTCATCTATATGCTGCCAACAAGAGACTCACCTCAGGTCCACAGACATATATAGACTGAAAGTGAAAGAATGAAAAGAGATATTCCACACAAATGCAAATGAAAAAAAAGCTGGAGTAGTAATACCTATAGAAGACAAAATGGATTTTAAAATGAAGACTGTAAGAAAAATAAAAGAATGGCATTACATAGTGATAAAGGGGTAAATCCAAGAAGAGGACATAACATTCATAAATATTTATGCACCCAACATAGGAACACCTAAATCTCGAAAGCAAATATTAACAGACAAAAATGGAAAAATTAACAGTAAAGTAATAATAGCAGGAGACTTTAATATCCCACTTACATCAATGGATAGATCATCCAGATAGAAAATTAATAAACACTGGCCTTAAACGACACATTAGACCAGATGGACTTACTAGATATACATATGGAATATTTCATCTGAAAACTGTGAAATACACATTCTTTTCAAGTGCATGTGGACTATTCTCTATAACAGGTCACTTATAAGGCTACAAAATAAGTTTCAATAAATTCAAGAAGACTAAAATTATATCAAACCTCTTTTCTGACCACAACATGAAAACTAGAAATTGATTACAAGAAGAAAACTAGAAAAAACACAAACACATAGAGACTGAACAACACACTACTAGACAATCAATGGGTCAACAAAGAAATCAAAGAGGAAATTAAAAAATACCTTGAGACAAATGAAAATAGAAACAGGACTTTCCAAAAATCTATGGGACACAGCAAAAGTAATTCTGAGAGGGAAATCCACAGCAATACAAGCCTACCTCAAGAAACAGGAAAAAACTCAAATAAACGATCTATCTTTACACCTAATGGAACTAGAAAATAAACAGAGAAAGCCCAAAGTTAAGAGAAGGAAAGAAATAATAAAGATCAGAGTGGAAATAAATTAAATAGAGACTAAAAAAGCAATTAAAATCAATGAAACTAAAAGCTGGTTCTTTGAAAAGGTTTAAAAATATTGACAAATCTCTAGCAACACTCATCAAGAAAAAGGAGAGCCCAGTTAAAGTAAGAAAGAAAGAGGAGAAAACATAGGCAGTACACTTTTTGACATCAGTCTTAGCAATATGTTTTTGGCAAGGCAACAAAAGCTAAAATAAACAAATGGAATTATAGCAAACTAAAATGCTTTTGCACAGTAAAGAAAACCATTAACAACAAAAAAGGCAACCTACTGAATGAAAGAAAATACTTGCAAAACACATATTTGATAAAGGGCTGATATCCAAAATACATAAAGAACTTACACAATTTTTTAGAGATTTATTTATTTGAGAGAGAGAGAGCATAAGCAGGGGGGAGGGACAGTCAGAGAGGGAGAAGCAGATTCTCACTGAGCAGGGAGTCCATCGCAGGGCTCCATCCCAGGACCCTAAGATCATGACCTGAGCTGAAGGCAGATGCTTAACTGACTGAGCCACCCAGGTGCCCCTACACAATTTAACATAAAAAGCAAATAAACAACCTGATTAAAAAATGGGCAGAGAACTTGAATAGATAATTTCCCAAAGAAGACATACAGGTGTCGACAGGCATATGAAAAAATGTGCACTAATTACCAGGAAAATGCAAGTCAAAATCATAAGATGTCACTTCACACCTCTCAAATTGGCTATTATCAAAAAGACAAAAAATAAGTGTCGGTAATGACTGGAGAAACAGGAACTCTTGTACATTGTTGACAGGAATGTAAATTGGTGCAGTCACTATGGAAAATAGTATGGAAGTTACTCAAAAATTAAAATAGAGCTATCATGTGATCCAATAATTCCACTTCTGGGTATTTATCTAAACAAAATGAAAACACCAATTCAGAGATATATGCATCCCTATGTTCATTGCAGCATTATCTGCAATAGCCAAATATGGAAGCAACCTAATTGTCCACTGATAGATCAGTGGATAAAAAAGATGAGATTGAGATATACAACAAAATATTACTCTACCATAAAAAAGGATGAAATCTTGCCATTTGTGACAACACAGATGGACCTAGAGAGTATTATACTAAGTGAAATAAGTCAGACAAAGACAAAGATCATATTATTTCATTTATCATAGAATCTAGATAACAAAAATGAACAAATGAAACAAAACAGAAACAGACTCATAGATGCGGGAAACAAACTGTTGATTACCACAGAGGACTGGGATCAGGACAGGGAGGCAAAATAGGTGAAGGACTTAAAAGAGTTACAAACTTCTAGTTAGAAAACAGCAAGTTATGGAGAGAAAATATACAGAATAGAGAATAAAGTCAATATTTCAATAACTTTATATGGTGACAGATAGTAACTACACTTATTGTAGCAATCATTTCATAATATATTAAGTTGTCAAATCATTATGGTGTACACAGGAAACTAACAGGGTATAAAATGTCATAATTATTCTTCTATAAATAAAATTAAAAAAGAAATTTTGCTAATTTCTAGTAATATATATATGACAACAGTAAAGGAAGCTAAAAATGCTTAGGGTTCTTCAGTTATTTTGTGCTATGTATAAATTCCGGTACAACGTAGCCTCTCTTGTATTTTAATCAGAGGATATTTTATGGACCCTAAAGGGTTTTAGTGGCCAGAAAACTCTCATCCATATATTGTAGGTTATGGCTTTTTAGGATTTTTCATCTCTTCCAAGATCTCCTTTTTCAGTGATTTATGATTTTTGAAAATATCATCCCCCTAATCTATGTCCATACCAAACAAGGAAAATCATTTTCAATGATCTGAACCCAAGAAGTTGGATAATTTATTCTAACAACAGGTGCCGAAAGAACAACTAAACACGCAAGCGACTTCCTGACTGTCTTAAAATAAGCTCTACAATTTATCAAATGCACCTGAGACAGCTCAAAAATATCCAGACATGTTCTGATATTCCTAAAGTCTTTTTTTTCTTTAACCATTCATTGAAATGTGAGATTAGAAAACTCTAATACTTTTTTCTTTCCTTTCCTTTCTTTCTTCTTCTTTTTTTTTTTTTTTTTTTTTTTTTTTTACCTTTGATCCTTCAGGGCCATTTTGTCCAGGAATCCCAATATCTCCTGGAAAACCCTAGGGAACATAAAAATATAGAGAACTTAATAACTATTACTATAAATCTATTAAGCATATGAAAATTTCCTTTGCCATTCTCTCATTCCCAGTTAAAGTACTTTATACTGCTCAAAAACTCAGTATTAAAGGTGAATTAATTATTAGGCAGTTGTTTAACAGTGGAATACAAAACTGACAAAGTGTACTAAAACAGAATTTACTTCACCATTTATTCACAATTTTCAGACCCAAAGAAAATTCTTTAATCCAGTCTAAGAGAACCAAAGTCTTATTCCAAAACCATCCACAACATGGAAAAAAGGCAAAAAGGTTCATAATAGGCCCTTTCAATGACCTATGGGACACATGGCCACCCAAGGATTAGGGGAATGTAATTTGTTAGATTTACTATTTACTAACCAAATGTTAATTTGTAGATTTTTGTTAGGTAAAAATGCAAATAACTTCTATCTGGTAAAAAAAAATAACCATAAAAGTTATGGGCTAATATACAGGATATTAATCAGTTTTGTATCTAATTTAATTATCTTATTTTAACATCCCCATATTTAATAGTCAACACTTAGCTCTACAAATGCTCCTCAAACTCATCTTAACATCCTGCCGATTTCATCATTAATGAATGAGATAAAAAAAATTTTTCGCCCATATTACTTTATATTCGCCTGAGAATCACAATTTTACCTTTTTGGAAATTATATTTTAGCAGTCTTAAATAGTTGGCTCAAGGAATAGAAAGGAGCTGTAGTGTTAAATAAAACTTGTGCTGGGGAACTTCTTTCAAGACACATCTCCAAAGGCAAAGGAAACAAAAGCGAAAATGAACTTTTGGGACTTCATCAAGATAAAAAGCTTCTGCACAGCAAAGGAAACAGTCAACAAAACAAACAGGCAACTCACAGAGTGGGAGAAGATATTCGCAAATGACACTACCAAGAGCTGATATCCAAGATCTAGAATGAACTCCTCAAACTCAACACCCAAAAAACAGATAATCATGTCAAAAAATGGGCAGAAGACATGAACAGACACTTCTCTAAAGAAGACATACAAATGGCTAGCAGACACATGAAAAAATGTTCATCATCATTAGCCATCAGAGAAATTCAAATCAAAACCACAATGAGATACCACCTTAACACCAGTTAGAATGGCCAAAATTAACAGGACAGGAAACAACAAGTGTTGGAGAAGATGCGGAGAAAGGGGAACCCTCTTACACTGTTGGTGGGAATACAAGTTGGTACAGCCACTTTGGAAAACAATGTGGAGATTCCTCAAAAAATTTTAAAATAGAGCTACCCTATGACCTTGCAATTGCACTACTGGGTATTTACCCCAAAGATATAGATGTAGTGAAAAGAAGGGCCATGTGTACCCCAATGTTCATAGCAGCAATGGCCACAATCGCCAAACTGTGGAAAGAGCCAAGATGCCCTTCAACAGACGAATGGATAAAGAAGATTTGGTCCATATATACAATGGGATATTATGCAGCCATCAGGAAGGATGACTATCCAATTTTCATATCGAAATGGACGGGACTGGAGATTATGCTGAGTGAAATAAGTCAAGCAGAGAAAATCAATTATCATATGGTTTCACTTACTTGTGGAGCATAAGGAATAACATGGAGGACATTAGGAGAAAGAAAGGAAAAGTGAATTGAGGTAAATTGGAAGGGGAGATGAAGCATGAGAGCCTGTAGACTCTGAGAAACAAACTGAGGGTTTTGGAGGGGAGGGGGTGGGAGGATGGGTGAGCCCGGTGGTGGATATTAAGGAAGGCACATATTGCATGGAGCACTGAGTGTGGTGCATAAACAATGAATCTTGGAACACTGAGAAAAAAATGAAAACAAAAACAAACAAACAAAAAAACATGTGCTGGGGAAAGGTCTAGAATGTTGCTCTAAAAAGGTTAGATCTGGGTGCCTGGGTGGGCTCAGTGGGTTAGGCCTCTGCCTTCGGCTCAGGTCATGATCTCAGGGTCCTGGGATCGAGCCCCGCATCGGGCTCTCTGCTCAGCAGGGAGCCTGCTTCCCCCTCTCTCTCTGCCTGCCTCTCTGCCTAGTTGTGATCTCTCTCTCTCTCTGTCAAATAAATCAATAAAAAATCTTAAAAAAAATAAAAAGGTTAGATCAATGTTCTTGCTGAAATAATAAATTAGAACGTGATTCATCATGAACAGTTACATAATGAGAATAAGCTATTAAATGCAGTTTTATTTCTATTGATTTTTATCACAGATAAAGCTATTTCAGTATTTCCTGCTGACTTGGGCAAAGGAACAGAAGGTAAGACGAGTAGAATAATCAGCATCTTTTTTTAATATTTATTTGAGAGAGAGAGAGAGAGAGAGAGAAGGAGCGGGAAGAGGGGCATAGGGAGAAACAGACGCCCTGCTGAGCAGGAGCCCAATGTGGGGCTCCATCCCAGAACCCTGAGATCATGACCTGAACCAAAGTCAGACACTTAACCTACTAAGCCACCCAGGTGCCCCAAATCTTAAAAAGTAAACGTCGCAAGTAAATATGAATGTGAACTAGAAAAAGTAGTCCAGTGAAGTAAATATGATCGTAATAAAAATGTCCATAAGTTACATGGAACTGCAAGGTTGATTCTGGAATAGTCATCCTGGAAAGAAAAACAAATCAAAATAAAGTGATACCAACTCATCCAGTCCAGATTAGGAGAGAAATGCCTTGATTCTGATTTAAAACTTGTATTCTATGGAGAAAAATATTACTTAGGGACATTTCTGGCAAGAGAAAAAACAGTGATAACAGAAAAACTGGCCACAGCATCAGATTTAAGTTTGGCAACAGAATATGTTTAATACAGACTTGTTGATTGCTTTTCTAATTAAAGAAAAAGTCAGGTTCACCTATGCCTTCCCTGCCTAAATAATTTTCCCTCATCTTTCTTTACCTGGAAGACTTATGTTTTAAATAGAAAATTGAATAATATTTTTTCCAAGTTTTTATTTAAATTCCAGCTAGTTAACACACAGTGCAATATTAGTTTTAGGTGTAGAATTTAGTGATTCATCACTGACATACAAGACCCAGTGCTCATCACATCCTTAATACCCATCATCTGTTTAACCCCTTCCCCTGCCCACCTCCCCTCCAGTAACCATCAGTTTGTTCTCTACAGTCAAATTATGGAAGGAGCCCAAATATCCATTGACTAATGAATGGATAAAGAGAATGTGGTATATATATATATGTAACAGAATATTGCTCAGCCATAAAAGAAATGAAATCTTGCCATTTGCGATGACATGGATGGAGCTAGAGAGTATTGTGCTAAGTGAAATAAGTCAGCCAGAGAAAGAAATACCATATCATTTCACTCGTATGTGGAATTTAAGAAACAAAATAAATGAACATGGGGGGAGGGGGGGAAGACAAACCAAGAAAATTGAGTGATATTTTGCTTCTTTGATCCCCAAACCATGAGTTAGGTCTCTTCTAAGAACTCTCACATCATCCTAGAGTCCTACAAGGTCACTTAATTTTGTGTTTTGGTTTATATTATTTTCCTCATCAGATTGTAAACTCCTTGAAGGCAGTTTTATGTCTTATGAACTATAATATTTCCAGCAACTAGTATAACACCTGGCACATAGTAAGTGCTAAAAAAGTTATTTTGTTGTCATTGTTGAGAGACTGACTTGTTTCTTTCAGGAAAAAAAAAAAAAATCCAAAAAGTCTGGTAGCTACTTTTGGTCCCTGGGTACTGGTTTACAACCACTGGTTTAGAGCATCCCCATAGATAAATTCATAGTTCCTATCCATCCTCTAGATGAGCCTGAAACACCTCGTCATTCCAGAAAGCAAAAAGACTACAAAAAATGTTAACCCTAGAGTTATGTTAAAAGAACCAAGGGGGCTTGAAGAGGATCCTACTGAGCAGATATGGGATAATATGAATTTCAATAAACATAAGAATTGCAATGGATTGGAACATATCAAATATGTTTAAATTCATGAGTTATTAGAATTTTGATAGAGTTTGCACTGAATCCATAGACAGACAGATTTGAGTAATACGGACATTTTAAGAATATTAATTCTTCCAAAAAAAATATTAATTCTTCCAATCCATGAACATGGAATATCTTTCCATTTTATGTGTGTCTTCTTCAATTTCTTTCATCTATGTCTTACGGTTTTCAGTGTAGATGTCATTCACCTCCTTGGTAAATTTTTTCCTAGAGATTTTATTCTTTTTGATGCAATTGTAAGTGGGATTGTTTTCTTAATTTTCTCTTTCAGATAGTTCATTATTAGTGTACAGAAACACAAATAATTTTTGTAGGTTGATTTTACATGCCTTTTTAATAGAAATAGTCTAATCACCAATTTTTATCAAGAAGCAGAAAACTGAAGTGGCTTTAAAAATAGTAAATGAAAATGCGTCCTCTATTTTCAGACGTCTCATATTGGTTTACAGCACTGATAAGAGTGACTCAGCATTCTCTCCAGTAATACCAATGTTTTATTATTCTCTAATCACTAAAGGCTGGAGAAACTCAAATTTTTAAGGCAAAACCTAGGAACCAAAGTACTAGCAGACTCCATTAGTTTCCTGGGAAATCACAAGGGTAAAATATGGTCATTCTTATTTTGGCAGTAGTTAGAAGTCTGGAAACTAGCATGTCCTATTAGAGCAAGTACATGATGCTCTATGGCATACATCGAGCACTTTAGTATTTCTTTGATAAGAGTTACAAAGTCTGTTTTCTACTGAAAAAATAGTCCTTCCAGTTAAAAAATGGTTAAAAATGGTAAATTGGTTTTTGGCAGCTTCCAAGATGGAGGAGTAGGAAACCTTAATTTCATCTGGTCCCGGGAATTCAGCTAGATAGCTATCAAACCATTCTGAACCCTGTGAACTCAACCGGAGATCTAAGAAAACAGCTGCAACTCTACGAACAGAAAAGCGAGCACTTTCTGCAAGGTAAGAGGTGCAAAGAAGTGAATCTGAGGCGCTATATGGGAAGATAGACCACGGGGGGAAGGAAGCCTCTGTCAGCTGGCTACTGGCAAGTGATAGAGCAGCTGAGCCCAAAATCAGAACTTCTAGAAGTCTGCTCTTGGGAGGGACATTGGTCTGGTGGCTAAGTTGGGGGCAGAACCCTCGCTAGGACAGTGTGGTCTCAGGACCCTTGGGGTCACAGGAGACTGGGCATCCCTGAGTGCAGCAAAGATCCCAAGGAAGCTGGCAGCAAAGAGTGAGCCAAGGGGTGGGCTCTCAGCTAGGGATTGTGATAAACAGTGATCCACAGCACAGTCAGGTTGCCACTGCTCTTCGAGCAGGAACCCAAGAAGCAGCAAATCCAGGGAGACTCCCTTTCCTCCCTGGGGAGGTGTGGCATGGGAGCCCACCACAGGAATCTGGTGGGTTTGGAGTATCCAAACGGGGCCGTTTGCCTGAGATAGAAATGCTTGGTCCCAGGCTGGGTGAGCACAGAGTGCGGGAAGAGACCAGGGAGACGGGAGTGATTGACTACTTTTCTCTGGGTGCTCTCTAAGGAGTGGGACCCCAAGCTCTGGGCTCCTGGGCTGCAGATTGGGAGGCTGCCATTTTCATTCCATCCTCTGAAGCTTCACAGAAAGCCTTCAGGGAACAAAAGCCACATAGAGCAAACCAGAGCCGAATTACTTAGCCTGGCTCCTGGCATGTATCAATGAAACAGAACAGAGAACCCAGAAATAAAATGTTGTTATAGACAGTAGCATCATTTAGGCCATTCAACTCTTGAAAATTTTCTATTTTTCATTGATTTTTATATCGATCATGCTTTAAATATATAAGAACACAACATAGTTGGCTTAAACTTCTCTTCTTAAGTAGTTTATAAGTCTGAACAAAGTAGAAATGAATGTATCTCTTATAAAAACAGTCCTATAAAACAGGATAAAATTAATAAATCATTCAAGCTGGGGCAACACATAAGTAATGAACTCCTAAGGGGCAAAGTTATTCAAAGCCTAGTCTAGTGCTTGGATACAGTACATTTAATAAAGATTTGACGGCTTCAATTGATGAGCAAATTAAAAATAAACTATTTGCATAATTATATTTTCCGTTTTGTAGTTTCAAAGTTATTCTTTGTTAAAAAAACAAACAAAACACTGCCCCAAAAAACCCAAGTAGCATAGCTTCTATAGATAGGATTGTAACATACGCAAACAAGAAAGAATGCAGTCCGAGGGAGAGAGGTTCTATAAGGGGAGAATTCCATTTGAGACATGGATCCAAAAAACAATTATAAGATTTTGTTCTTTAGCATTTGTGGAAGTACATGCTGTGTCAGTAATACAGTGAGTCCAAGTTAGAAAGCAATAAAAAAAAAAAAGGATGAAAATGACCTTTTCAGAGTGAGAAGAATCTATGTAAAAGTTAATGCCAAAAAAAAAAAAAAAAATTTGACAAGGCAGAAGTAATAAATTCACTTTCCCAGGAAACTATAGAAACGAAACTTAAGCACAGGGCAGCATACAACTGCAAATTAAGGAACTGTTCTGTCTTCTGGGAAAACCACAAACAGAAAATATGAGCCTCTGGAAAAATAAAGGCAAAATAAGGAATTCATCTATGTATCTGGCTTTCTTTCACTCTCTTTTGCTGTTTTAGAACTAAAAACCATCAAAAGCAGATTTTTTTTCATTATGATATTATTGAAAATCTTTGCAATCTTTGCTAATGATTACTGCTATTCATGTATTTTCCCTTTTGCAATTCTATATTTTTGAGTAGTAAATTTAGCACAGCTGAATTTCATTAATATGTAGCATCCTAAAAATTCAGCAGAGAAAATCCAGAGACAATAAAGACAATGAAAATTCCTTATAACAACATACATTCTCTAAGCGACTTGTTTAGTAGGACTTTTTTAAAATAATATTATCAGTATGCTTGAAGTCATTCTACAAAATCAGTTGCAAAGTCCATTTTTATTTTACTGAAATTTCACCACACAAAGCTATACCGAACTTTTAATTTTAAGATAAACTATTTTGACCATTATTTGACCCTTAGATCTGGATAACCTATAGTGACAAAAAGCAGATCAGTGTTAGACTGGCGAACGGAAGAACATGAGAGAGAGAAAGGAAGAATTACAAAGGTGAACAAAGAAATTTTGAGATTTTTAAAAAGATTTTATTTATTTATTTATTTATTTGCGAGCAAGAGAGCATTCACGAGCAGTGGGGGGGGGAAAGGGGAGCGAGAGGGAGAGAATCTCAAGCAGACTCTGTGCTGAGCATCAAGCCAACACAGAGCTCAATCTCAGGACCCTGAGATCATGACCTGAGCCAAAACCAAGAGTTGGACGCTTAACCAACTGAATCACCCAGGTGCCCCAGAAATTCTTGGATTTGATGGATGTGTTCACTATCTTGATTTTGGTGATGGTTTCATGAATTATACCTATGTTAGAAATTATCAAATTGTACAATTTAAATATATATAGTTTGTTATATGTCAATTACACCACAATAAAAGTATAAAACAAAAGGTAATTGGTATTGGGTGTTTTAGATAATCACTTCTCTTTGGTAGACAACAGTTTGCAACCATTTGAAGACCCTTAGAAAACTTGTCCCCAGATAAAAATCAGCGAAGCTAAGATTTCAAATTGTTTTGGAGGTAATAACAGGACTATGATTTGATACTTATCTTTGGATAAGTATCATTTTAGGTACTCCATGTCTATATATTTGACACATTTAAAATTCTCATGTGTCTTTTATTAAAGAATATCAATTTATTCATAGAACATGTTACTATGTATCATGCATCATTCTTGGTATTGAACATAGGCTAGAGAACAAAAACATGTCCTCATATCATACAATGTATATCCTGGAGACTATCTCAGATTCTCCGTTTTTAGTGTGTGTAAATTTATGGCAAGGAATGGGAAGTCAGAGGATTTAAAAAGTTGATTTATATTTTTATGAGGGACTGGCATATATCAATTGCCTACTTTTGTTTTAAATGCACAGCTATGGGCATGGGCCACTCTACCTTGTTTCCTATTCTCTTTTTTCTCCAAATGGAATGAATATTGTGGCTATTTTGTTTTCTTTCTAAAATCATACTGATTATCTAAATTTCAGATCTATATATAGGCCTCACTGAAAAGAACGCACTTTACTCTGAGAACCTGGCCTTGGAGCTACAAGCAATAAGTGATCAATACATTGGGTTATCTTTCTTTGGAGAAGGGAGAGTATATTTTCAGCTGTGTGGGTGGCTGTACTATGTTACCAGAGGCTTTTTAAAAACTATGTAAGTGTGTGGGGGGCTGCCTTGGTGGCTCAGTTGGTTAAGCATCCAACTCTTGGTTTTGGCTCAGGTCAAGATCTCAGGGATATGAGACTGAGCCCTGCGTTGGGCTCCATGCTGAGTGTGGAGCCTGCTTGTCATTCTCTCTCCTGTCTCCCCCTCTACTTTTTAATATAAAAACAGAAACAAACTGTATAAGTGGGAGAATGGCATATGTAGATACTGGGCAACAAAATGTAAAATGTAAAAAGCATCTTCTTTTTTGTCTGCTCACCATCTCTGAAAAACTACTCTTCGATTTGCTGTCTATGTGCTTCTGGTCTCAATCCCAATTTCCAGGGGTGAGTAAATAACCCAAATCTTGCCAATTACAGTATTCCAACCTCATGATTACTGTGATTGATTTAAAGATAATCATGTAATCCAAGCCAGATTGGCTGAAATCCACCTTAGAATTTTTGCTAGAGCTATAAGGAAAGAATGCTTTCTTTTTGCTAAGATTGCTAACTCTGAGGGCAATATAAGCCTAGAATTGCCAAGGGACACCGTTTGCACAATGTGTTCCTGTGAATGAAGCCAACAGACACATAAGTAAGGCTAAGAAATGGAGAGTGTCTTGATTATATTCATCAAACTCCTATATTCAGTCAAAACTCTAGGCACATGCCCTGCTGGACTTCCTGATTATATTAGCCAATCCTGAGTTTTGCTTAAAACCATTTGAGGTAGGTTTTGGCATTTTTAATGGAAACAGACTTGACTAAAACACTGACTTATATGCAGTTTTTTAAACACATCTAGCTTCCTCATGTATCTGTGGTGGAATACCCTTGCCCTCTGTTTCCATTTGATAGGCCACTACTATTTCTTCGAGTCTTTGCTCAAGCAACCATACTTCCTGGAAGTCTTCTTTAACTCCCTGCTCCAGGGAGTCATCATACAATTTGTTGCCAACTCAAATAACATAACGTAATCTCTGAGGCCTTTCATGGTTCCCCTTAGCCAGAATCGTAGCTTGTTCCTTTATATTCATACAGGACTCTGTTAATATGGCTATTTAGTACTAATGACTCTATATTGTACTTAAGGGTTTGTTTCTTTTTTTCCAATAAAATGTGAGCTCATAGAGGAAAATGAAGGTATCTTACTCATCTTTATACCTCTAACATTTAACTTAACATGCTGCTGGTATACAATTCTCCATAGTCTCTTGCATTTCTGCACATTATACAAATGGGTTACTAACTATCCATTGTTCCAGTCTATCTTTTCAGGGATTTCCACATAGCAAAGATGGCCATAGTGTCTCCCTTTGTAGCAAAACGCAGGAATGCTTACTGTCCATATAATAATCTCTTTCTGGAACACAGTATTTTTTTTTATAACTGACCATTATAAAAGATTCAGTTTCTCTAAGTTCAAAGTTCCTCTTATGTAATAACAACCACTGCACATACAAATGTCATCTAGCTCTCTTCACATCCCCCTATGAGAAGTAAGCCTCCATGAATCAGAGCAAAAATGCTGATACTCTGGAAACTGTTAAGAATAATAAACTGTCCTTTGTCTCTGTCCGAGGAGTCTTGCATCTTCTGATAGAAATCTATGAAACTATCAGGCTAACTTGCAGGCTTGGGATCCTTCACAGTCTCTGACAGTTCTGGTGAACAGAATGGGATACTGATGGAGACACAACTTTCTGGAAGAGGAAGTATGAAGGCCTTACCACATGATTAATGATATTTGAGGAAAGTCCATGGGAATAGGCAGTAAACTTGTTAACCAAATTGTATGGTCAACCAGGCAATAAACGGTCCTCTTCTTTATTGTCTGCTAAAAGGAGGAATTGGAGGAGATGGCTATAGGCCAAGTACCAGGAACAGAAAGTATCTTCAAAGACAGTTGTCAGTTGTTGTTAACTTTCTTCTGGGTGGGAAGATTTCTTCATTAATCTAGTGAGCAACCTCAGGTCTACCTCAATGTAACAACAGTACTAAGGTTCCTCCTGGGTAGGCAGAAGATTCTATCCACTTTTAAACAACAGTTATGGAAATTCCCACCTACACTATGAAAGGACAGAAATTTGTGACCACTATGGGTGGAAACCAAGCAAATCAATAAAACTTTGGCTGGTTCATTTGGGAGATCAGGGGGCAGGTTTCATATTTTTCCCAATACAAGAACTGTAATATTAGGCTTCACTATCTAGCTACTGAACACTGTCTTGGTATCATTTGGAGTCAAAGGCCTTGGCAGTTTGGCACCAATATGGTTTTGTAACTTTATCTACCACTCTATATCAACACAAAGAATCTGCATCAGGTAGTCAGTTTCATTCACTGTTCTATAAATGCACTATGCATATTACCTAGATGTCTAGGTTCTGCTCATGTGATTTGCTCTGCCTGGAATGCCCTCCCCTTTTCCTGTCATTTATTCATCAACAATCTAATTCAAGATCCATCTTTTCCATGAACCCTTCCCTAATCCTCCCATCTCATGTTAATCTCTCTCTACTAACAGTGAACTATAATAACTACTTATTTCTTACATGATGCCTTTTCCATTATCTAACAGTATATGTATGTATCCTCTTTTTCCAAAACAGACTGTAAATTGCCCCAAATTATAGACAATATATGTTTTTGTATATATCCTATAGTGTCACTAGGCATAGCTCTTACATAGTAGAAACTCAAGAAATGATTTGTTATTGACAGATTTGATCATATTTTCCTTCAGCATCAGTTTTTGAGTAATAACTAAAAACATCAGATTACTCAACCAATCCCAAGTGATACTTCTTTGTTAAGAAGTAACTGGTTTAAGTAAAGGGTATCCATCTGGACTAAGATCTACTCAACTGGCTGCAGGCTGCATTATTCAAGTTAAGTCCACTGAGGTGCTAAAATAGACATTTAGAAGTATGCCTTTGCTTGATATGAGCAGACTCTCCAAATGAACTTTGGTATTTGTCTCTAGTGAAGACTACCCTAGTGGAAAAAGAGGACCCACTGCTTGGCCACTTTAGGTATCTCTCTGATTAGTAGTCTCAGCTCATTTTGTAGTAAACAACTGGCCTCACTTACTGAAAACATCCTCCAATATTCAACTATTTGGCAATCTCACTAGTCCGCTGAGGTTAATAGCTGAATCAACAAACATTCTAACTATCTTGCTACCAAATTTGAAGGTGGCTTGCTGCCAGAACTGGGAGGAAACATGGGTTTAGTGCTCAAAACTGATACTACTATGTTTAAAGAAATAGGGGAGATTCCTGTACAGCATTTTCCATACGTTTTTGTTAAAAGCAGACAAAGAACTAGCATGGAAAAAATTTAATCTTATGTTTTAAAGCACGTGATGTTTTATCTTGGGACATCTCTAATATTTACAATTCTGGAAAGAGCTAAATGCACAGCTATGTTTACTTCTCTGGTACAGCAATTTAACTTGCCTACAATAAGTAAAAAATTATGAAGCAAGGGAAAAAAAAAACTTTGAAGTGGTTTGAAGTGACATTTGTTCAGATGACCTTTAATGATGAACAGTCTCTTCAATGCCAATGGCAAATAACTTAGCATTTACAACAAAAACTTCAGAGTGCTTTGCTTTCACTGACTTATGAAGATCTGAGATTCTGAACTAGAACGTACTAGAAAGCATTATTGGCCAGTCTTGTCCTGTCTCGTTGGTAGTACAGATGACAACTTAGATGGTGTGATTAATTCAAGGAGCATCAAAGTTTAAATCACCCATGAATTTTTCCCTGCTCAATAATGACACCCTAACTTCTATAATTCAAGACTCATTGCATTAGTTCCAGGTTTCTGTTTAGTGTTAAAACGAAAATATCCCTGAAAGGGGATTCTACTGAAGTTAGCTGTTCTGCTAACCATTTACTGTCTGGAGTAAGATATATTTATCAGATGTTTAGAAACAAGCTTTGATGAGAAGGATAAATTATGGAAAAGAAAAGAGACACTGGTTGTTTGAGATAGACAAGAACTCATGCTCCAAAGGGAAAGAACAGAGGAAGATCGGCGGCCATAGCAATTAAGTTATTTGGCTATTTTATAATTTTCTCTGGAGACTAAACTGATTCTAGACTTTCAAAGAATTAACTGATTTTTAATTATTGTATCAAACCTAATTAATTTTGATATCTGAAAAAAAGAAAAATAGAGACAGTAGAAGCTTTGATGTAGTCAGAATTGAATATTGATTTCTTGAATATAAGTTCCTTGAAGTCAAGACCAAATCTAATTTACCTCAGCATTTTTAAATTTTTTTTTTTTAGTGATGAATATATAATGGTTATCTCAAAAAAGATTTGTTGAAAGACATAATTAGAACTGGATTCTCTAAAGAAGAGCCTAAATGGAAGACATATTTCTATAGTTAGGTAGACCTCTGGGTTCTAAGGATCAGACAATCACTCACATCTACGTGACTACCAATCATATCATGTAGAGAGTATGTCAGAGATCCCTGCCAGTTTTAAAAAATCTAAAACATGTATGTGTGACGGTTTCTATTAGAACATTGTTTAATCCACCAGACTACCACCTACAGAAGTCAGTTGGATTGTGGAGATTGACTGTAGACAACCACAGCCCCAGTTGCAGCTGCTGTGTCAGACACAGAAGATCACCAAGTCCTTCTACATTTGGTATGTAATCACTGATTTGGCAAACACACTCTTCCTTTATAACTAAAAGAAAATTTAAAACTAGTCTGCATTCATGTGGGGCCCTTCAAATTTGGAAGTATCAGTAGTTCATCTTCACAGAAACAGATACATATTTTATAAAAGTTTACCTTTCCTTCCTTTAAAGTTCCAACTAGCACCACTATCTAGAAAATTATAGAATGCTTGATCCACAGGCATGGAACCCCATAGAGGAGAGCATTTGAACAAGATACCCTCTCTACATCAAAGGTATAAGAGTGGGCCCCTAATATGATTCATTGGCCTTCACCCATTCTGTACCATTTAGAGGTAGCCAGCCTTACGATACAGTGGAACTGCCTTCTAAAGTTATAATTGAAGTGCCAACTTAAAGGAAACAATATGAAGGGAGTACAACCCTTTGGGATATAGTGTATTTTTTTAAGTCAGAGACCTGTATATGGCACTTTTGTCTCTAATAGGAAGGACACATGATTCTTGAAACCAAAGAATAGAAGTGGATGTGGTCCTATTTACCATCACTCCCAATGATGCACTATATATTGCACTTTTTTTCCCCACAACCTTGGACTCTTCAGGGTTAGATATCCTGTTACCCGAAGGGTCTCTCTCTTGACAGGAGACCCAGCAAACATCCCAATAAACTAAACTAAACCTAGTGCTGTCAACAGGGCACTTTGGACTTTTTGTGATGAGGTCTGAGCAAACAAAAAGGGAAGTCACCATATTGACATGGTTAATTGACCCTGAAAAACAAAAACAGGCAAGACTTCTTTACACAAAAAGGGCAGGAAGGGATACACATAGAACCCAGGTGATACACTGGATACCTCTTAGAACTCCTCTCAAGAGTTCATATTCTCAGTAATGAAAGTTAAGGTCATACCACTAGGTAAGCCACCAAGACCCATTGAGGTGACAGCTGAAGGTGAAAGGAATTTAAAATAGGTAGTGAAGGAGGGAATGATGAGTAACCCCAAGAGCAATTAGATCAGCAGCAGCCATAGTACATGCCATTTACACAGATCAATTATACCAGAGAAGTAAGTGAAGATATAGGAAAACCTAAACAATATAATAAAGAAGAGCCAGTCACTATATACTATATATTAAACTCCACATTTAATAATAAAAATACTTAATAATAAAAATATACCTCCTTGTCAAGTATATATTGAAATGTATAATGAAATGTCAAGTGTATATTGAATCACAAAAAAATGATCACAACAAAAAAGAAAAGATTGATAAGGTCCAAAAAATAGAACATCCTCTGATAACAATGCAATAAAAGTAAGAATTATTACAAAACCGTAACAACAGGCTCTCCCACCTGGAAATCCTAAAGCTACTTTTTAAATAACTCTTGGGTGAAAAAAGAAATAACTGAAATTACACAATATCTAAAAGACAATGGCAATAAAAATACTCCATACCAGAATCTTTGAGATACATTTAAAGTAGTAGGCAGAGGGAAAGTGATAGTTCTTAATAGTTTTAGGAATGAAAATAAAATAATGAAAATAAATAAAATTAAATTCCTAACTTAAAAAGAAACACAAAAGAATCTCCAAGAAATAATAAAGATAAAAGGAGAAACTATGTAAAGAAAAGAAAAACAGAAAACAATAAATAAAAATTTCAAAAATTTGAGAAAAAAATAACTGGACAAACGGATCAAGCCTAACCGAAACAAAGAAACAAAAAAAAAGGATAACCACATACATAAATATTAAAAAAAAATTCATGGCACATGGGAAATAACCATTAAAACAAAAATTTAAAAATCATGAGACTATTTTGTGGATTTATATGGAAGGAAATTTGAAAACCTAGATGAAACAGATAATTTCCTAAGGACAATTTAACAAAGCTAACCCCATTACAGATAGCTTAAAAAGGTTAATTTTTTCAGAAGCTGTAAAAAAAAATTCATCAAGAAACTACCCCATAAAAAAGCATCAATTCCAGATGGTTTCACAGAGGAATTCCATCAAAGCCTCATAGATAAGATAGGCCCCATGTTTCATAAATTACTCCATAGCACTAAAAATTAAGAAGACTTCCTAATTATTTTCATGAAAGAAGTATAACACTAAAACCTAAACTTGACAAAGAAGTACATCAAGACCACTTATAAATATTGATGCAACAGAACAAATAAATATTAGTACGTATTGGTAAATACTGGTACAGCCATTATAGAAAACAGTGTGAAGTTTCCTAAAAAAAATTAAAAATAGAACTACCATATGACCAAGCAATTCCACTTTTGGGTATTTATCTAAAGAAATAGAACACACTAACTTAAAAAGATATATGCACCCCTATGTTCACTGCAGTATTAATTTACAATAGGCAAGATAAGGAAACAAAATCCAAAAGTGGATTATCTCAAAATAATCCATTTGATGGGTGAATGGATAAAGAAGTGATATGAAGGAGAAAAGATGGTGGCAGAGGAGGAGGACCCTAGGTTCGCCTAGTTCTGCTAATACAACTAGTAACTATCAAATCCTCCTAAATACCCCAGAAATTGATCGGAAGCCTGGCAGAACAAACTCTACAACTAAAGGTAGAGAAGAGGCCACATCAAAGAAGATAGTAGAAAGTGCAGAGATGTGGTTTGGGAAAGAAAGGATTATGGCTGATGTGCTGGGAAGGGAGCTGCAGTTGTAGAGGAGGGTGAGAGATAGACTAGAACACAGGGGAGTACAGGGGGAAAATGAATCCCCATAGCAATAGCTTGGAAAGGGAGAGGGGCTGAATTTTGTGAGTTCTTGCAACCAGCAGGGCTTAAAGCCTCAAGTTTTAAAGGTCAGTGGGTATGGCTGAGATAGACCCCAGAATGTATTGCCCTGATCTGGGAGAGAAGGCAGGCAACCTGTCGACATACAGCATGGAAACAGCAATCTGAAGAATGTCTGAGTCACAGTAGGGAGGTTATTCGCTCATCTCGGAGTATGTCCTAAAGAGGCAGCATTCATGGAAAGACCCCTCTGGGAACATATCAACAGGCTAGGGCCATGTCCCTGCCCTGCACCTCAGTATAAGCACAGGGCACCCTGCAGAAACCAGCATAGCCCAATAGTCCCTACCTAATTTGCTTACACCAAACCCTGTCACTCTGTGCTCCAGTGGAACTGGCCCTCCCAATCATGCTTGCCTCAGTCCCAATGGGCCTCTCCCCTTTAAGATCAGCCCAAATTCCTGCTCACATTGCATCTCCCAATGTGAAGGTTTGCAGAACATCAGTTCCAGTGACAGTGGCAACAGGTCTCATTTCATAAACCTATCAGAGCATACCTGAATGTGCCACATTCAGGCCAGGGACCAATCACTGCTCACAACAGACAAAGAGAACCTCTGCAGATGACTGGTCTGATGGATAAAAGAGCCAGGACAAAGCAGCAAAGCACACATACTCAGGAGACACTCTCAAAATTGCCAGACCCTGGGGAATAAGGGAGGCTACAAGGGAGGGCAGTATAGGACCTCCTTTTCATAAGGCCATTACCCTCAAAAACAGCAGACATAGTTGACTTGCCTAACACACAGAAACAGGCACAGAAACTTAGAAAAAATGAGAAGACAGATAAATTTTTCCCAAATGAAAAAACAGGACAAGGCCACAGCCAGAGATTTAAGTGAAACAGACATAAGTAACATGCCTGATAGAGAATTTAAACTAATGATCATAAGGATATTCCCTGGACTTGAGAAAAGAGTGAAAGACATTTGTGAGACCCCTAACACAGAGATAAGGAATGAAATGAGAAACATACCTGATGGAATTAACAGGCTGGAAGAAGCAGAGGAACAAATGAGTGACCTAAAAGAGTAATGGAAAGTAATCAAGCTGAATAAAAGAGAGAAAAAGGAATTATGCAAAAGGAGAATAGAGTTAGGGAATTCAATGACTCCCTCAAATGTGATAACATTGATATTACAGGAGTTTCAGAAGGAGAGAGAGACAAGAGAGCAGAAAATTTATTTGAAGAAATAATAGCTGAAAACTTCCCTTATCTGGGGAAGGAAATATCCAGATCCAGGAAGCACAGAGAACCCCCATCAAAATCAACAGAACGGATCCACACCAAGACACTGTAATCAAACTGACAAAATACAGTGATAAAGAAAAAAATTTAAAAGCACCAAGACAAAAGAAGACAGTAACATACAAGGGAAATCCCATTAAGGCTAGAAGGGTTTTTTCCCTACCATTGAAACAATGTGATATTTGTGCAGGAATAGACAATCATTCAAGTGGAATAGAAAACAAAATCCAGACATAGACCAAAGAAACATGAAAATTTAGTATTTGTAGAGGTGGCATTTAAAAATGACTAAAGTAAAGACCAATTGCTTAACAAATAGTTCTGGGACAACTGATAACCCATTTAGAAAAAGAAAAAATTAAATACATATATCACAACATTCAAAATAAAAAAAAAAATTCTAAGTAATCTGCTCAAGTTACTGAGGCTGCTATCATTCAGAAGTACTAATCCCAAAAGTATGTTATTTTTCAGATATCAACTTAAACCTTTTATCACCCAGTAATTAACAAATGGTATCACAGAAATATAAAACTAGGTGTCATCATTTTGGCTCCTAACCGAGTTACTTTTACTGAATTATACTTTGGCATTATGACATCAGTCTGAAAGATGAAAATCACACAATACCATGAACAGCCACCCTTCTTTTGAACATTAATGTGTTTTTTACACAAGAGAGAACAGAGTCATATAACTGATCACGTTTTACTGTTTTTGGCCAGTAGGAAGTTCAGACTAAAATTTACAATACAATTCCAAAAATAAAAAATAAAAAAAACGTACAGGGCTTTGTGGCTATATTTTGCGAAAAGACAGTTTTTCTTTCTTTTTTTTTTTTATTAACGCATAATGTATTATTTGCCCCAGGATACATGTCTGTGAATCATCAGGCTTACACATTTCATAGCACATACACTCCCCAATGTCCATAATCCAGCCACCCTATCTCTATCCGCCCCTGCCCCCCAGCCACCCTCAGTTTGTTTTGTGAGTTTAGGAGTTTCTTATGGTTTGTCTCCTTCCTGATCCCATCTTGTTTCATTTCCCTCCCCCATCCCCCATGACCTCCCGCCCTGCCTCTCAAATTCTTCATATCAGAGAGATCACGTGATAATTGGAAAAGACAGCTTTTCAATCTCAGCTGAGTTTATTTTTATTTTTTAAGGTTATTTATTTATTTATTTATCTGTCAGGCAGGGGGAGAAGCAGGCTCCCCGCTGAGCAAGGAGCCTGATGCAGAACTCAATCCCAGGACCCCGGGACCATGACCTGAGCCGAAGGTAGACACTTAACCAACCAAGTCACCCAGGCGTCCCCTCAGCTGAGTTCTTAATACCACTCAGAAATCATTTTATAAGTCTCCATTCACTCCCCCACTTACTCTTCACAGATCTCCTCAAGCATCCTCTTTCCGCATGCCCACAATCCTCTAACTCTTGGGTTTGTCTCCTACTTATAGAGAAAACAAAATCTACTCTGTTTCACCTCTTTTAACTTCTTTCACCCTTTGAAACAAATCCCTACACTTGTGCCATGCACAACTCATTTATTCTTGATCTTTCTTGCTTTTTAGAGAAATGTGAATTTCCCCCCAGGTGTTGCTTTAGGTCCAACACCTAAAGTTTTTATAGTGATTTATTCTCATCCAGTTCTCAATATTTTCTAATTTCCACTGTGATTTTTTTTCTTTTCTGTATGTTTTTACATTACCAAAGTTTATTTTACAGCTCTTATATTGTTAATTTAAAACTTAATTGCACCATAGTTAGAAAATGTATCCTTCTGGGGTGAGTGTCCAGGTGTGATATTTTTGAACCTTGTTTCATATACTCTCCCTATGATTTCATCTGTTACAACTGTTTCATCTAATACCTCTATGTGGATGATTACAAATGTTTATCTCTAGTCCTAGTCTCTTCTGTGTTTCAGGTCTATACTTTTCTATACACTTATTAGACTAATTTCTTATATGTCCAACAGACACTGCAGACCTAAGAAATTCAAAACCAAAGCATTATCTCTACCCACCCCTCTGAATATCTTCTTCCTTCTCCCTTTTTATTCTTTCTTTTTAGAATGGCGATCCCACATTCTACCCAACTCTTCAAGCAAGAAACATTAAAATTGTCTCTTATTCCCATCTTACACAAACTAAATCAACTGGAGTGGTTCAAGTGTTGTGAATTATATATCCTAATTATTTCTTGAGGACGTCCTTTCTTCTCAATTGTAACAGGACTTCATCATTTATAGCCTAGCCTTGCATTATCCTCCTATATAGTGTTTAATTAGTAGTTTTGTCACCTCTCTCTCTCTCCTTCTCTTTTACCGTTTCGCTTTTGCTACCACACATGTGTTGAAAACACAAGTCTGATCATTCCCTTGCTTAAAAATCTTTGATCACTGCCTAAATAAAGTCTAAATTCAACACAATATATAAAATCCCTTATCTGAGAAAATTTATCTACTGTGCAAATAGAAACTTTTCAGGCATGATATAATACTAAACATACTATTGTAAATTCTTGGACCTGCTACTCTATCAAAAGTCTAATGTTAAGAAGGATTTGGATACAAGTGTTGCCTCATATATAACTGCCTACACGTTATACTTTTATGATTAAAAAAAATTTAACGATCTTTAGATTAGACCCCTTTCCAAAACAACCTTGTACCAGTTACACGAATACAGGTTACATCTTTGGCTCAATGAAAACATTTAATGCAGGTGAGCAGAAGGAATGGGCACAGCCTGACCAGGTTGGAGGTCAGGACCTTGTATTAGCAGTGCAGAAATCAAACACAATGAGATAATGTTTTGAATGATGATTGCGAATCATAAAAGCTCAGAGGCAACAGAGAAGAAAGAAATATTTTTGGAAGACCAAGTAATATTTAAAAGCATGGCCCATGCATCCTTTAACCTGCCTTTAGGAAAAAGAAGAAAATGATCCCAATCATAGAGATAATTAGGAGGTGACACAGTCCTCCCTAGCACATATCCTATCTGTAACTACAGTTACAATAGAACAACCCATGTTCATAATAATAATCTTTAAAGAAAATAAATTGGGTTCTGTATCCTCAGTAAGAGAAGACAGGTAAATAGAATTCATTCCAGGAAGGTTTTCATGAAAAAATTATTAAAAGCATACAGGCTCACAGAAGATATAAACTTATATTAATGTGTTAATTACTACTTTAGCTATCTGTTAATAATTGCTACAATTACTCAAAACAATATCCTTCTTCCCAGAATGTTGACTTCAATATATTGCTGTATTTTATCTCCTACTATGTCCTTAATAAAACTAGGTACAATGTAGTTTTTTAGATTTTTGAACTGCCAATATCCAATGTGTTTTTAAATGACACAATAAGAAAGAATAACTATTTGCTGAAAAAATCAGCCAATCCTGAAAGAGAGATGCAGAGTAAGAAGATTTTATGGTTTACAAAGAGAAGGAGAAAGCATAAGTACAGTGCTATTTCTAGAAATTCCGCCTGCTGCTTTAACACTGTTTATTGTTCTGATTTATTTATTCCGAAACAAAATTCATCTTCTCAGCTTTACTGCTCTATCTATGATTCTGAATTAGATGTATATGTGTATTTTTATGCGTATGTACATATATTTTTTGGCTTATATTTCTGAACTAGAGTGAGCTTCAGAAGCTTTATCTCCATGTGGTACATATCTTTGACTCATAAAATGATTTTTTAAAAACTCAAATCTTTCAGGTTAGAAGCTTGTGTTCTTCGTGAACTTGCAGGAAAAAAGACACTCTACATCAGGTATTCAGCCATAGTCAATTTTTAAAGAATAAAGAAGCAAATTTGATATATGTACTATAGACTTAATTGTATTTATTCTAGAATATGAGATCCAAATGATATATGCATACAGCAAACATTGGAAGCATTTTGTATTAAAAATTCAGTGGAGTTTATCCTGAAATTTGATTTCATGCCCCAAGTACGTGTTATTAATGGTTGTGCTGAACAAATAAGTCAGCTGTGATCTAATCAGGACTATAATGTGGCTAATACTTTTCTGTTCCCTTGGGATCACTGTTGCATACCTTTTGATATAGGAGAAAAAAATTTAGTCCAAACTATTTACAAAGATGTGAACTTCAACGAGAATCTTTCTTAAGCCTGTTATGTAAAAACATGTTTTACAATCAAATTTAATTTTTACAACTTTTGTTTCAAATTTATTATTTTCCAACCAACATTTTACCTCTGGTCCTGGAGGGCCACATGGTCCTCGGGGTCCCGGGTCACCAATCTGGCCCTAAAATGGGAGTGGGGATCAAAATAGAAGTATGAATCTGATATATACAATTTAAAACGGAAACAGACATAGGGCAAGCAAACAATGTTTTATGCCACACAAAATTATAATAACCTTTCAGCAAACAACACTCAATATATTATGTCAAACAAAGTTGTAACTACCATTCAGAAAGACTTAATATGTAACCATCACCACCGTGGAAAACTTATAAATAAAAAGTGTATGGATGTAATATATATTTACTCCTAAGTGTTGGAGATACAAACAAATCGAGTTAAGTGCTCAAATCAAGAAAAACATAGCGTGTGTATGTGTAGGTTACCCAGAGATAAGGAAATAAAGTTTGACTTAACAAGGTGGGGACTCTAGATGAGGAACTGGTTTCATAAACGACGAGTCTGGGACTGTCCCTAAAAATTCCTCTCTCCTCTGATACTACAAGGGGCATGATTCAGTGATTAAGAATCATCTGGATTTAAGTCTCTGCTGCTTAATCTCTCTTAGGCTCAGTTTTCTCAACAATAAAATAGGAATAATAATGATAACAGGTACTTACATTGTTACAGGGTAATTGTGAGGATTATAGAAGACAATATATTTAAGGTGCTTGGTTTAGCACAGTGCCTGGCAATGACTGTTAACCAATTTTATAACCATTAACCTTTCCCTTCACATCCTATGTCCTCTCCTGGGTATCTATAATTCCTGGATTGTTTTGATCATTATTATATTAAAATGTTAAGGATTTGTTGTCAATATTTCTGAAGCCATTTTCTGACATCTGGATTAATCATGTGAAATCAGGGCTGGAGAGGAAGTTCAGAGGAGAGAAAGGTGGTTATAAAGCCTGAAACTAGACATGAAAGGAGGCAGTAGTTTAATACCCTTGTTTTCATAAGAAAAGCTACTGAATTCATTATTTGTCATATTAAATTTCTATGTGAGTTTCAAATTTGACCTAATAGGTCTCAGATTACATAAAATTACAAGAAATAATATGTGCTTATCCACCTTTCAAGAAGTAGAGCATAGTCTTCCATAAGCACTAAAGCCATTCTCATACAGTGGTTAAGTATCCAGATATCTGGATACAAAACAGTATACAATAGAACTACTGCAATCAAATCTAGAGAAAAGCAATGATGTATTACATAAAACTTGACTTAATTTCTCCTAAATAAAGTCATAATTCATCATAATCAGTAACTAGAGGAGTCTTAAATTCTTAAAATGGCAAGTACCTCTCAGAGAGAGAAAAATGGGCTCTCACTGGAGACCTCTAGTGGCAAAAAACAAATGAGAGGCTAAATTTACAAGCTTTGAGGAAAAAATAGCATACTCTAGGTCTTTGTTTTCAGAAAAGTTAATTGACAACCAGATATTTAAAAACACAAATTTTGGAAAAATTTCATTCTTCAGAATAAATCTTCATTTTTAAAAACGTCAACCGGAAGTTTCCTTGAATGTCAAGTCTCCTTTAAAAAAACTGAGTTTTCAAGTAAGTTTTAGACAATGGAGTAAGGATTGAGTAAACCTCTATAACTGACAACAATTTCTAGTTAAAAATATGGAAAGGCATAATAATTGTCTTAATTTTCTTTGTTTTAAGGAAAGAATATTTCTTAACAACTTCTGGTTGGTAATTGTCTCTGGTTTTTAGATGGTTGCAGAGCAAAAGATTCCCTAATTCCAAAATGTAGAAAGCCTTCCAAATCAGGACATTCTTTCTTTTATCATATAAGTATATCTCTTGTTACAACTTAGATTCATTTGGAAAAAAAAAAAAAAAAAACCTAATGCTAGCATCTTAGAAAACAGAAAGCCAAAAGTAGGAGATATAAAATAAGAAAGACATCCTTATGACTTTGACATTCTTTTTCATGATAGTAAAGAAGTGATTTAGATAGACACTAACTTGTATAATTTCTTTTTAATATAACAGATTCAGTGCAAGCAATTTTTCATTAAACAGGTGTTTTCTTCCAAAACTAGGGAAGGTTTCCAGGTCAAACCTCTACAGTTTTTTTTTTTTATTAATAAGATACAAACAAGTGATAAATAAAGTGAGAGATTACAGACTCTCACAAATATTAATTCACATGTCTCTAGCCTATCTTCAGTCCGATGTATATATTTTTCAAAGATTTGAAAAACAAACAAAAGATGGTCAACTATCTCCTACCAACGTAATCCCTGCTAACAATAAAAATGTGGTTTTTATTAGAAAAATAAAGAAAGGTACAAGATGAGCAAGTAAAAGTCTCACTCTTATCATCTTAATGCTCCCTGCATCGCAGCCCTAAAAAAACATATTAGAGTTGGTTCTGGTGATTTATTTCAGGGAAAAAAATAATATTAAGGGTTTTAAGACAATGTGTTAAAGGTGAAACAGGCTCTCCACCTTTTTTTTAGCTTAGACTAGAGAAATACTGGTAAACATTGTTACTGAGAGAGAAAACTGAAGAGTGACAGATTTGCAAGGAACCTTAAATATGATATAGTCTGACTCTCAGTTTGAACAAGTAACTGGATATCACAGTGGTTAAATTCTCAAAGTCATAGCAAGTCAGTGTCAGGGCTCAGAGTAAAATCTAAGTCTCTGTTAATCAGAGCAGTATATCCCCCCTGCCTCACAATAAACATGTTATCAATACAAAGTGTATCAAAAAGTAAGAGAGACATTAAAAAGGTTTACTTTGTATAAGCATGATATCTGATTTTAGTTTTCTCCAGTAATTAATTGTAAAGCATTACAGAATAATAGTGATACGATTTATTACTTAGCATTGGCCTTAGAAAATGTGTTGTACCTGCTCCTTTTATTATTATTGGAAGTCAGAAAACCTTCACATTATGAACAATTGAGGATGTAAGAAGTCTTACTTTGCCAACCACTGCTGATATTGTAAGTTCCTGTTGTGTGATTAGAATCATCCTTGAAAGACAGAAGCTTTTTGTTAGCTTCATGACCTATTTTTATGCCCCTTATTTATACACTTTGGAATTTCTGAGATTCGACTCCAGAGCCCAAGTCTGGGTACATGACTGACCAGGTTTACTCCGAGTCCAGGGCAAAAAACTATTAAGAGCGAAGCTCACCACCAGCATGTCACTTGAGAAAAAGATACTGAAAACTTTTCTTTGGAATAAATACTTTCTGAGAGATGTATATGAAATCCTGTCACTGTTCGAAGTCATACCGAATGAGGTATATAAAGTAGCATAACTTAATGCTGCTTCCTCTGACAAAAAATAATCAAGCCTGAGATGGGAGGAGGGAGTTAGAGGAAACATGATGATTTGCTTAGGGAACAACACTCTTTCTAAAATGTATATTTTAATGTTATATTAATAAATTATAATTTCCATCTAATTTTTTCTATCTACAATCACCTGCACCTTCATAGAGTTGTAATCAATATTAAAAATCCCAGAACAAACTTAAAATATTAAATCCTAAAACAGTATGGCACAGTGGCTGAGTGTGTGAGCTCTGACATATGATTACCTAGGATTTTCCAGATGGCCAACAACTAACTACGGAAACTTGGACAAGGTATTTAACTCTGTGTTTCAGTTTCTCTAATCTGTAAAATAAGAACAATAATAGTACCAACTTCATATGATTTTTGTAAAGATTAAATTAGAGGTATAGACTTAAAATAGTGACTGGTACTTTGTAAACACTCAGTAAATCTTAGCTTCAATAATTATCATGACTTTTAATATAGAGAGACATACTGTTAACTCATGTTTTAACCATCATTTAAATGATTTTAATTACTCAGTAATTTTAGTTTGAGTTAGGTTTCATGTTAACTACAATATAAGGTTTTTTTTTTCAACTAATTGATGCTGAATGGTTAAAAAAGACAAAGAATTAGTATATTTGTGCCCACAGAGTGTGCCATGCTAGCTTTTCTGCACAATATTTCTGTAACAAAATATATTAGAATGAAAGATATTTGGAAAAATTAAAATATCTTTAAGGTGCTTTGTATTTTCTATCTTAAATATCTATTGTTTACTTCAGATACTATGCATAACAGATCAAACAAGATGTTTAGGGCTCACAGAAATTTGGTTTTGGCCTGGGATGAGGTGGAGGGTAGGAAGGATGAGGTCCAATACTCTATGGAATGTGAGCTAAAAACTTGAAGGATTAGCTGCACCCTAAAACTGAAGAGAAAAAGATGCCAGGCTGGTAGGCTTAGCTCCTACTTCTTATATTCTACTAACAAGTGTCAAGACTCATGCCATGATGTACACTTTGTTAATGGGAAAGAACAAAGGAAAAGTTCAAACCTACTAAAGGTCCTGGCTTTCCTCTCATCCCTGGTGGTCCTGGAACACCAACAGCACCCTACAGGAAGAGAGTAATAGAAGATGAAAGCTATTATACTACAGAAGGCAGCTATGCCTCTGTATACAAACTTCTTAAAAAATTTATGGAGTGAATCTAAAAACTTGGAGAAAACCATTTCAAATAAAACATGTAAAACCGTATTCATACCATATCCTAAAAAGCTACTTGATTAAAATAATCATTACTCCTTTCTTTTCAAAGAATTTATACTTTTTCACTGAATTTTTTGTATTTATATAAACTTAATGGTAAAAAAAAGTTACCTTGTCTCCAGGATACCCTAGTTCTCCTGGCTCTCCTGTAATGCCTTGTTCACCCTAGAGGGAACAATTTCATACAAAGACACTTAAGCAACACAAACATGGCAATGTTATAAGAAAGTAAATATTAATTATAGAAGAATAATTTCTCTATTTTTCCTACTTCTGATAAAAATTGTATAACTGACAGTACAGATTAGATCCCATATATAAAAACAAGATATTTCTTAAGTATTGACTAAAAAGAAAAAAAAATGTGATAAGAAATTATCTCTATGATAATGTAAATACTTAAATCACCTTATCACCTTTGATTCCAGGTAGGCCCTTATTCCCGGAAAGACCCTAAAAAAAAAAGTGATATTTTGTGACATCATAGAGAAATTAAAGGAAAATATCCATTATGCAAATAGAGACATACCATTGGGCCAGGATTTCCAGAAGGTCCAAATGGTCCAACAGGGCCAATACTGCCCTGAAAAGCAATTAGACAGAAAAGCATCATTAAGCACCCACTAGGATTAGAAAGAGAATATGGTAAAATTAATTAGCTAATCCAGAACAGTTCATCTCAGCTCCCACATGCGCCTTGTTCTTCCACAACTTCTTTTCCTCTCCACATTTATAAACCATACTAATGTCTGAAACTTTAGCGAGGTCATCCTACTCCCTAAAGCCTATTCAACCCGTGTAGTCCACAAGGATCCCCCCTTCCTTTAGTTCGTATAATGCTTAACTGTCCATGGCATTCATCTTGAAATATTTCTCTAACTAGATAATATCTTGAAGATAAGGGAAATATTTTAGTGCCACATTTCCAGGACGTATTCAATAAATACTTCATTTGATCATCTTATATTTTTACTTCACCCATTTATTCAGGAATTATTTATTGGGCACTTACTATGTTCCAGGCATTCCAGTGATTTTATTTCGTGATTTGAAATTTGCAGAATGATAAAATTTACCATAATTTCAGGGATAAACTGAGTACTGAACAAAAGACTCTACTCTTCTGGGCTTCTGTCATTCATTCATCATTTAACATTTGTTGAACATAACATGTACACAGACACTGTAGTTGTGTGGAGGAAATAAAGACGAAAAAGACACAGTCACCAACATCAAGGTTCTCAGTTTTATGCTCCGATGCAAGAGTCCTCAAAAATGTAACAAACTATCATCTCCTGCAAGCAAAGATTTAAAAAAAAAACTCCTCAAATATATCATCTTAGAAGACAAAGGACAAGAGCCACGATAAGGGCATTTCAAAGTAAAATTTGAAACAAATGGCTTGGGGATCACTTACAATTTTTCTATCACTGACACCTTCATTTTCCTTCTTTCTCTTGCTACCTCTCTGTGCCTAGCTTCTTTACCATCCTTCATCTTCAACGAACAACTTGCCTTAAACCTCCCTTTTATGGTTTTCAAATGTTAAGGAACTTCTAAATGTGTATTTGTGGCAATGCTAGAAATGTTGCCCCTTTTACCAAATTTCTTAGGAAAGCATCCAGGCTCTCACTACCAGGTTTGCACCAACCCTTCCCGTCTTGTCTACTTTCATTTGTCCCTACTCCTCCTTTATTTCTACCTCGCCCAAATCCCACATTCTAGCCACAGTGGACGGTTTTCCATTTTCTGAACATGCTCTCTCTTTATTACATGCTCCAAGCCTTTGAAGATATAGTTACCAATACTGAAATGGCTTTCAGCTGCACTACTGAGTATACTGTACTATACTTTTCCCCCCGTGCTTCTAGTCTGCACATTCTGTGAAAGTAGAAGCATCTTTATTGATGTTTCACTTCCCAGACCCAACATAGTACTTGGCACATTATAGTTTTGAAATAAATTATGGAATGAATACTGAAGGACCTGTCAGAATAGCCAAAACCAAAAAGACAAGAAATAACAAGCATTGGTGGGGATGTGGAGAAAAAGGAACCCTTGTGCACATTGGTGGCAATGCAATTTCGTGGAGCCACTGTGGAAACCAATATGGACATTCTTCAAAAAATTAAAAGTAGAACTATCGTATGATCCAGTAATTCCACTACTGGCATTTACCCAAATAAAAGAAAAATTCTAATTCAAAAAGATATATGGACCCTGTGTTTATTGCAGTATTACTTACAACAGCCAAGATACGGAAGCAACTTGAATGTCCATCCACAGACAAATGGATGAAGAAGATGTGGTATACAAACACACACACACACACACACACACACACTGGAATACTACTCAGACATAAAAAAGACTGATATCTTGCCACTTGCAACAACATGGATGGACCCAGAGGTGAAAATGCTAAGTAAAATAAACAGAGAAAGACAAACCATATGATTTCACTCATATGTGCAATTTAAAAAACAAATGAACAAAGAAAACAAACAAACAAAAACCAGACAAATACAGAGAACTGGTGGTTGCTAAAGGGGAGGTTAGTAGTGGGATAGGTGAAATAGATAAACAGAATTAAAAGTACACTTACTGTGATGAGCACTGATTAATGTATAGAATTATTGAATGACTACACTGTACACTTGAAACTAATGTAACACCGTATGTTAATTATACTTTAGGGAAAAAAAAATTTTTTTTAAACAGTGATTTCAAGAGCTCTATCTCCCAACATAACAGAGCATTGCTAATAGACTGCATTCATATAACACAAATTTCAGAATGGAAATTATGACATCTTTACTTTTGTGTGAGTCTTAAAGCCTGTGAAATATAATGAGATAAATTATTTCCAACATGTTTAATCCTGAAATATATGAGAGAGGGAAAGAGTAATACTTTCTAACTTAATAAACAGATATGCAATATTCATATGTCACTGACAAATTCTGTCAGTAGGAAACAATTGTTCTTATAATTACAGTGGCTAGTTTATTCTAAGTTCATAGCTTTAAAAATAATGACACTTTCAAAAATACAATAAACATTTTTGTTTGGAAATTATGCAGCAATAATCTACATAAGTATGGGAAAAAATCTTATAAACAAATAAACATTTCTTTGTCATTCTGTTGGTTTTTTTCTAGAGGCAATAACATTAACTTTGTTTCAGTAAAGATATCACTATGCATAGACTAATATCCTCAGATGAATGTACTTTATATGCACAATCTACTGTTTTACTTTTGAGTGACTCTAAAAGAATTATCACAAAATACTGTTGAGAGATATCAAAGATATAAAAAATTATAGTAAAGATAAAAAAGATTTAGTAATATAGGGAATTAAAAAGTAAAATAGTATGGGTATAGAAAGCTCCGAGAAATAGCAAACATTTTGTGGTAGGTTACAAATGGTGTGGAAAATCCTAGTCCTGAAAAACGATAGCTTTCTCAAAGCAACCCGCAATAGGTGAGCAGTTTTCAGTTGCACAGGATAATGAGGAAGCCCTCAGCGCTCTCTGCTTACCATACTCCTCTTCCATGAGAAGACAGAGCAGATGGGAGAAATACTTCCATGCACGGCAGCTTAGCTGAGGTGGTCTGGGATACAGCACCAAAGGCTGAAGACCCTCCCACACATCCAGAAATAATAAAGAACTTTTGAGTCAAAGTGAGTCAAAGAAACAGAGATCTGAGGATAGGTTTCATATAAAATGAGCAGCTGCTAGCCAATTAGGGCTCATGAGTGAGTGCGCTGTAGAGAAGACTATGGGTTCCTCTTCAGGCTTTCCAACCACACCCACCCACACTCACAGGTGATAATCACTATCACTAATTAAGAAAGCAAATGACAATCAGCTGTAAGGAAAAAATCATTTAGAGGAAGCTGTATCATCTCTTGTCAGAAACTATATTTCCTTATAAGAGGACAAGCAGATGTGTGCTTGCAGATAAACTGGGCAAGGAGACAAAGTGTTTACTATGAAATGTAAAGGTTCTATATAAATCTTTCCCAGTTATCGTCGAATCCTCACATCCTTCCATTACACTCCCATCCCCCCACACTTCCTAGGCTACAGTCCCACTACTCCTCTTTCCATTGCCCAAACCACATTGTTTTTCACCTCTTCTGTGCATTTAGAGAGGCATTCTTCTGCCTCAAGAGTTCTTTTCCTGTCTACTCCACTCCATTCATGTATAATCTTCAAGATATGGTTAAAACGCATCTCTTTTGTGAAGCCTCCTCTCTCAAGGCAACATAAATTGCTCCTTTCTCAGTGGTTTTTAGTCCATGAGAGCAGTGATCACATCATATGAAATACTGATTTTTCTTTCTATGCCACTGGATTATAATGCTGCCCCAAACAGAAATCTTGTTTGTATTTTTAGGCCTTGCTCTAGTTCAGCATTTGATACATAGTAGGTGCTCACACTGTTTTGATTTAAAAATTTAGTAAATGTAAAATGGAGGTTGTAATACCTGTTCTATCTACCTGAGGAACAAATGAGATATGTGTGGAAAAGTACTGTGAAAAGTAGAAAGTACTATCTATATCAATGTAGAGATGAGGATTACAAAGATGACTGTCAGTATCATTTGCCATTTTCTTTTCTGTAGAATCTCTTCCCAGCAACCAAAGGGTAAATTGAGAAAGGACAAAAAACAAGAACAACAACAATGACAACAACAACAACAAAAACGGTTATTTTTACCAAGCACTATTAAATGCTGGAACTGTGCAAAGTCCTGGAGTTGAAAAATGAGTAAGAGTTAACTATTAGACAGAAAAGTGCAGGTAAAGTGTTTCAGGTAGACAAACAAGTGCAAGTGCAAAGCCCATTTGGTAAGAAGGCTGCATGGCATCTGAGAACAGTTTGCTAGTGCACAAAGTTGTCTCAAGATGCAGATGAGAACGAGAATTCTAGACATGCTAAGAATTTTGGTCTTAAACTTGAGCATAATAGCAGAAGTGGCTGAATTAACCAACTGATAGGTTAAATGAAGAATACATAAAGACTATAACTCCCTTCCCCAGCTTCCTTTCCTCCCCACGGGTAAGACCACAGACTACCACCTACGGTTTAAACCTATTCTAAGTTCTAAGGGGAAAAAAATGGTCCTTTGGATTCCACCTTCACATAGAGCTTCTCGTAAAGCCTAAAGAAATCTCATAAGATAAATGGCACACATTTTAAGGTAATATAAATTTTAAGGAGGTAGTATAGCACACAGGTAGAATTTTGGGCTCTGGTTTGATCACCTGCTTCAAATCTGGACCTAACACTCATAAAGTGAGTGGTCGGCATGTTCTGAAAATTAAATGACCTAGCACTGACTAGCACATGGAAAATACTAAATAAAAGTGAGCTGTTATTGGGATGTCTGGGTGGCTCAGTTGTTTAAGAATTGGACTCTTAGTCTGGGCTCATGTCATGATCTTAGGGTTGTGAGATCGAGCCCTACACTGAGCCTAGCATTGGGCTCTGTGCTCAGCAGGGAGTCTGCTTGAGCTTCTCTTCCTCTACCCCACCCCATGCTCTCTCTTTCTCTCCCTAAAAAATAAGTAAATCTTTTTTTTAAGTGAGTTGTTATTGTTAATTTTATTATTAGTATACTAATATTATCATGTAAAAGAAAAGTTTAAATGTGTTAGACTCACTCATGTGCTCTAACCCTAAACCTAACCCTAATTCTATACTCTTGCCAGCCCAGAATGGCAAGTTAAAGCTTGTTACACTGATTTTAACCACAGTTCCAATAATTGAACTCCTTTTAATACATTAAAAGAAAATGTATTCTTTTGGTCAAGTTGTCACCTTCTGCCTTGGAGCAGTTAACGTGGGGGGAAAACATTAAATTTAGACTCAAAAGACCTGTGTTCAAGTTCAAGCTAAAAATAATTGTGGCTGTAATTTATGGCGTAAGACTCTGGAGTCTTAATTACCTACTTCACGTGTTACAAGCAAGCTCTAAATTGATTTTTAAGGAAAATCTTACCTCTGCCCATGGTCACTTAACCTTTTTTTTTTTTTTTTTTTTTTTGACAGAGAGAGAGACAGCGAGAGAGGGAACACAAGCATGAGGAGTGGGAGAGGGAGAAGCAGGCTTCCCGCCGAGCAGGGAGCCCAATGCGGGGCTCGATCCCAGGACCCTGGGGTCATGACCTGAGCCAAAGGCAGACGCTTAATGACTAAGCCACCCAGGCGCCCCGACTTAACTATTTTTATATGGATATACATAGTTTACTTTTAAGATTCTAGTTTCATTAGGCTCCTTACATTTCGTAAAAGTATGAATCTTGCCTTTAGCTCCGCTGACTGTTAAAGCACATGGCTCTAAATTTATATAAAATATCTGCAACTTATAACCCTGTCATGAACCATAAGCTTGACTGAAATATATTTATGGAGATATGGCAGAAGTAGCAATCTATTTTCTTCAATGAACAATCTAAAATTTATCAGATAACTACATATCTGGAGTACATTATTTTGGTCTCCACAGAATTGCTTTTTCTAAATTGTACTTTGCCTACATCGGAAACTATAGTGAAACTCAGAGTTAAATTCACTGAATAAAAATGATTAAGTGGACAAATAATACAGTCACTTATATTTTTAGTATAATAAATTAGGTATTAAAATATTTAGCAGTGGGGTGCCTGGGTGGCTCAGTGAGCTGGGCATCTGCCTTTGACTCAGGTCATGATCTCGAGGTCCTGGGATCGAGCCCCATGTTGTTGGGCTCCCTGCTCAGAGGGGAGTCTGCTACTCCCTCTCCCTCTGCCACCCCCCCACTTGTGCACACTCTATTTCAAATAAATTTTTTAAAAATCTTAAAAAGAATGTTCAGCAGCATTAGTGAAGTGCAACTACTACCTATTGGTCAGGATGTTTCCCAGCCATTTATTCAATTTTATTCCAGAAATAAAATCTACAGTTACCATGTGCTATAATATGGTATGGTATGGTATTTAGACCTATCTGTATCTATCCAGGCCTGATGGTATGAAAGAAAATTCAAAGGAGAGAAGTGGCTTTTCTATGTCATACTTTTGAAGAAATAGAGTCTTAGGTATCTATTAATGAGACAGACATAAGTAAATCTGTAGAAATTTGTTATTTTAGGTTATCATAAAGTTTAATTTTTTGATTCATACTCCTGGTGTAATTTGTGTATCTGGTGGGAAAATACATTTGAGCAAGTCTGATATCCAACAATGACACTCATCTCATTTTTCTAAAGATTTTAAAATGCATCTAACAAATATAAACACAATATTTTATAAGAATGATAATACTTGATACTTACTCTAAGCCCAGGAAATCCCAGAGGACCAGTGCTACCTACAAGTCCCTATGTAAAAGAAATGTACAAGGGTGGTTAAATACAATTGCAAACTACTAAGGGCACTTTTTAAAGACATAGACAGACATTTCTAGAAAAAAAAAATACGTCAAATTTTACCCTCATGCATCCTCCTAAGAAGTATAAATCTCTGGTGGTAGTTTAAGTTCTCCAAAAATGCCCTTGACTCCATGCTTTTGGATGCCAGGACTACCACCTAGCCTAGGATATAGATTGTTCTGTGTCCTTTATGTATCTAATAAAGGAAGTAAATCCTGTGAGTAATCAGCATTATAGACATATGTATTATGTAAAATATGTAATTTTTTTATTATCTCAATTTATATTTTATAAATTGATTCAATTTATATCTCAATTTCTTATTATCTCAAAGAGAATTTTCAGATGGTCTAAAACACTACCCATTCTTGAAGTGTAATATTTAAATTCTCTAAACTTCAGTTTTCTTATTTATAAAATAGGAATAATAACATTTGGGGTGCCAGGGTGGCTCAGTGGGTTAAAATGTCCAACTTTTGATCTCAGCTCAGGTCTTGATCTTAGGGTCGGGAGTTCAAGCCCCATGATGGGCTCCACAGTGGGCATGGAGCCTACTTAAAAAATATAAAGGAATAATAACATTTGTTCTCACTATTGTAAAGATCACAATGAAAACTGTCATAATGTATAAAAGGTTTTGAAAAATTTCTCACAAATGCAAGAAATTACCAGTATCATTCACTACGAATATAATAAATGAGATTTTAAGTTATCAATATTAGTTTTTCCAGTTGATTTGTGGTCTTTGAACCTGTCATTATAGTCTTTATGGTAATTCCTAATCTACTCCATGGCAGTGTTAGACAGTAAGCAGCTCCCCCACCTTTTTAAGATGGCTTCAAAGTAGTTATGCAAGTACATAAATGGTATTAAAAAAAAAGTAAATAATGCTGACTTTATTACCCTTGAAATGAAAAGTTCCCCAGAATCAAAGGAAAGAAAACTATGGTAAACATTCTACTTAAAACATCATTTAGGTTTTTAACAATTTATTTGGAAATCAGTTCTACTCTTATCTGCCAAGACTTACAACAAATAAAACTTTGGCTAAATTTACTGAATAACTAATAAAGTCATAATTTAGAAAAATAAATAAAAAAGAAACAACTTCAAACACTTTAAGTATAAATGCTAGTAATTTACCTGTATCTAAATATAAGAACTATTCCTAATTTAGGCTATAAGGATTTAGTGATTAACTCTAATTCAAATTAAAACCTTTTTAAAAGAATGTGTGCATGGAATAGATTGGAAGGATTTGATTAATGCTTTTTGAGAGCTAAAAAAAAATGGTTTTTCTACCTAATGGCAAAAAAAAAAACAATCCATCATCATTCTTTGATAACATAATTAAACTAATTATAGAATAGTAGCTCCCTAAACTGAAAATAATAGCTGAGTAATCCCAAAGGAGAAGATTTCTCTAGAAATAAATACTCAAAAGCCAGCCTCATCAAAGACAGGCTTCAGTCAAAAAGAGCAATCACTGGGAGCACACTTTTTACCTGAGACTTATTAGTACCTTCATGTACATGAAAGGCTTCCCCCTTACCCCAAAAATATACAAGTCAGTATTATGATCATATATTTCTAAAATTTTACTTAAGCGAGTACACGTAACACGGTCACAATGATTCATTTTAATGATTATCTCCCAAGACAGAATTTACTCATAACATTTTTGTCTTTACAAATCAGAATGTGCACAGAGGTATCAAAACTGTCTGGCCAATAGTGCTTATTTGAATGTCACAAGGATGGCAAGTGCAGGAGCTGTGGCGTCTGAGTGATGTCAGATCGCAAGGCTGGACCATAACAATGTACTCACGGGACTGCCATCAGGGCCAGCAGGGCCTCTGTCTCCAAAGTCACCTGGAAAACCCTGGCCCAGGGAAAAAAGAAGAAATGCTGTTAAAAACCAACACAGATAAAGAATTCTTTTTTGTCCATTTGTCTGTTGAAGGGCATCTCTGCTCCTTCCACAGCTTGGCTATCATGGACATTGCTGCTATGAACATTGGGTGCATGTGCCCCTTCTTTTCACTACACCAGTATCTTTGGAGTAAATACCGAGGAGTGCAATCGCTGGGTTGTAGGATACCTCTATTTTTAACATCTTGAGGAACCTCCATACTGTTTTCCAGAGTAACTGTACCAGCTTGCATTCCCACCAACAGTGTAAGAGGGTTCCCCTTTCTCCACATCCTCTCCAACACTTGTTTCCTGTCTTGTTAATTTTAGCCATTCTAACTGGTGTTAAGGTGGTATCTCATTGTGGTTTTGATTTGTATTTCCCTGATGACTAGTGATGTGGTACATATATACAATGGAATATTATTCAGCTGTCAGGAAGGATGAATACCCACCATTTGCATCGACATGGATGGAACTGGAGGGGATTATGCTAAGTGAAATAAGTCAAGCAGAGAAAGACAATTATCATATGGTTTCACTCATATGTGGAACATAAGGAATAGCGTGGAGGACCACAAAGGAAGGTAGGGAAAACAGAATGGGAAGAAATTAGAGAGGGAGACAAACCATAAGAGACTCTGGACTCCGGGAAACACACTAAGGGTTAAAGAAGGGAGAGGGGTGGGGGGATGAGGTAACCAAGTGATGAGTATCGGGGAGGGCACGTGTTGTCATGAACACTGGGTGTTAAATGCAACTAATGAATTGTTGAACACTACATCAAAAACTAGTGATTACTATATGCTGGCTAACTGAACATAATAAAAAAAAAGAATTCATTTTTGTTGTGTTTTCTGATAAGAAATTTACTAATAGGAAACATTTATTTCCTAACCTCTAAACTGTAGTACAATAAAAACTTGTATTTGTTTTGTATAATACTTCATTGATTTTGTTCAGTACAATATTTCTATGTTTTATAAAAATTATTTCACATGCCACATAATATATACAGAAAGCAAAGTTGAAGAAAATATACACTTGTTCGTCACTACATAAAGAATCGCTGAATGAGAGAAAACATAACAAAGATTTCTGCCTGACCAATAATCCATTAGTTATCTCCACAATTTCATGCCATTCCTAGACCCACATCACAAAGAATGAGCCTGGGTGGCTCAGTCATTAAGCATCCACCTTTGGCTCAGGTCATGATCCCAGAGTCCTGGGATCGAGCCCCGCTTCGGGCTCCCTGCTTGGCGGGAAGCCTGCTTCTCTCTCTCCCACCCTCCCTGCTTGTGTTCCTTCTCTTACTATGTCTTTCTCTGTCAAATAAATAAATAAAATCTTAAAAAAAAAAACAAAAACAAAGAATGAAATGGCTAATATTATTTAAGCATGTACTCAGCACACTTACCATGTGCCAAGAGCTTTAAACAATTTATTATATACATACTACTTCCTTTTATCTTCACAACAAGTTGAATCAATGAATATTAATATCCCCACTTTGGGGCTGAGAAAACTGAAGCACGGAGAGCTTAAGTCACTTGCACTCAATAGTCATGAGTGGGACTGAGATTTGAATGGAGGAAGTCTGAATGCAGAATCAATGCTCTTTCTCCTCTTCTACACTGCATATTTTAGCTCATCATTTCAAGATATGATAAACATATAACAAATATCATTTAAGTACTACATTACTGGGGAAAGCCATAATGTACCTACATCCTGCAACCATAAAATGCAACGCCACTGAAAATCAAGTGCCTACTGAGGATTCTACATCGTTAAAACTATGAAGGATAAGTAAGTAACACACTTCCTTATTATATATTCTTTTGTAAAATAACTCAATTACTCAGTTACTTTATATACTAAAATTCTTCTCTAAAGATTTACCACTAGATTTATGAACTTCAAAGCTCAGTTTTTAAAAGCTACTTTGCATAATGGTTTATAAGATTTATTATTAACAACATTTTAATAATATTTCTTTTAAAAATTTTTGTAAGACTAACAAATAAAAGTACATTATTAGAGTCTTATAATCTATTTAGACAAACTAGTTATTAAACACATATTTAATAGACTGCCAAAAATCACCAGTTCACCAGTACAAACATGAATGGGCAAAATTTAAAAGATAGTTTAGCAATGGAAAAAAAAGCATGCTGTATCTGAGGCATTCTTAACTCATACTAGAAGCAGTTTTTCTTATTCTGTAATCAGAGGATAATGCGAAAACCATATGTGTAGTCAAACATATTGTAGCCATACCCCCTTCAGAGTCAGTTCAAGTTCAGGCAGGTGTTTTGCTTTCATTGTCCTTGGAAGTCTAATTCTGTTGTCAACAAGCTCACATATCTGCAATACATCATACTATTCGGTATGAGCTAATAAGGGTATTTAAAGTATTTATGATGTATAGGTATTGGAAAAAGTGGAGGAAAAATTCTGTAAGAAATCTGAAACATAAGAGATGACTGATTTTTTAATTAGATCATAAGTAGGTTTTTCGGAAAGCTCAGTGAAATAATAAAGATGGGGGTACATATTGCATGATTCCATTAATGTGAAATGTCCAGACCAGGCAAATCCAGAGACACAGAAAACAGATTAGTGGCTGCCTAGGGCTGGTGCTGCAAGGAGAATGGGGGCAGTGAGTGCTAATGGGCACAGGGTTTCTTTCTGGGTGAAGAAAATGTTCTAAAATTAGTGTGACAGCTACACAACTCTGTCAATATAATAATAACCACTGAACTGTACATTTTAAAAGGGTGAATTTTATGGTATGTGAATTAGATCTCAACAGTTTTTCTTTAAAAATGAAGACACAATCAGTCTGAATAAGGAGCAGAGAGGGACTACTGCAAACATCCTTGGGGACTCACTCAGGATTGCCTAGAAGATGTATTTGGAACTGAGTGGCCCCCTCCTCATCCAGTAGGAGGAGCTGCTCTCCAGTTCAGCTTTCCATAAAATTAGTGATTTTTCCCCCCTAGGAAGGGAGAGGGGAGAGAACTATGATCAATTCTTCACCTATGACAAAACCTGCACTAGCATAACAAATAATAAAATACTTATTAATTTCAACATCCTATTCTTCTGGTAGTTCAACATTGTAATAAATATTAGCTGTTCAACTTGACTTTGCCTCTGAAACAATTTAGTTAAACTGAGTAATGTCTATTTTTAAATTTTTTATGTATTATTTCTCCTCTCACTTTACTACCCATTAAACATTTCATTTCATTCTTAATTCTCTAGTCTAGACAGATCATTTGTTTTATTATTTTTTATCCTTCCTATATGTTGACCATTGTGTCATCAATTTCTGATATAATTCCTATTAAATCTAGACATACTGTCCTGTTTAATGAAATATAGCACAGTTCATGCTACAAAAAACATCATTATATTTGGCTATATACTGGACATATAATTTCTTTTAAAAAAATCATGCTAATGTTTTATGTTCTTGAATATGTCATGTGTTTTTTATTTATCAGTGGTTATTTAATTTCTAGTAATTACATGCATGATTTTTTTTAATGCCAGAGATGTTCTGTATTCCTTCAATTAGGAGCCTAAAGGTTTGCAGCCATAAATCTCCATTGTCAAAAACCGATCTTAAAAGATTGCTTGTGAAACGTGGAACAATAGTGACAAAACACTTTGCCTTTGAACTTAGTATACAAGATAGCTTCTACAGTTTCTTTCTCCACTTGAAAGAATTTGTTATAAAATAAAATACCAAAATTTCTCTCACATTTACGTAGTGGAAAATTATAACCATTAATTTAAATTAAATTGCACTTTCCTAGGAATACCTTTACACAGGCAAAGTATTTAATAACCATTTTCCAGGATTATCATCCATAGGGAAGCTTGAGTTTCTGCCTTTCTTGCCCCATTTGCCAACTGCATCAATGCAATAACTGTCTACTAATGGGCAAGCCAGAGTCGCACTGTTTCTTCTGTGTTGTGCATAACTCTTTCTTACATTTTAATTGTTTTGATGAGTCATAAAATTTTATCTTATGAAGAATATGACATTTCAGGGATTTTGTTCGATCTCTTCAAGTCATGAATAAGGTTCTTGTTCATTTCCACCACTGGACAGACTTTAAGGTGACCTCCTATGATTCTGACTTCCTGCTATTCTTGCTTTTGTGTGATACCTACCCTATGAGTGAAAGTGGGACTATGATTTGCTTTTCTAACAAACAGAATATAGCACAGGTGATGGGATGTCACTGATATGATTATGTTGTACTATATAAGATTCCATCTCCCATATGACGGAATTGTGAGTGATCTCTAGGAACTGTGGACAATCCATAGACCTAAGGTGGTCTGTAGCCAAGAGCCAGCAAAAAGCCCAGGGCGTTCAATTCCACAGCCTTGAAGCAATGATGTGTTCTCACAATCTGAATGAAGCTGGAAGTGAACTCTTCCCAAGCCAAGCCTCCAGATGATCATGCAGCCAGCTGACACTCACTTTGACTGCAGCCTTGAGACCCTGAGCAGAAGACTCAGTTAGGTAGTACCTGTACTCCCAACCCAGGAGAACTGTGAGAAAATAAGTGGGTGTTGTTGTAAGCCACTAAGTTTGTGGTATTTGTTATACAGTGATGGAAAACTAATAAAATTGGTAATTAAATCTTTAAGTAGAGATGGTGTAAAAAAGTCCTATTTGCAAATCTTACTAAGTGGTAATGTTTAATATAAAACTACTTGCATCGTTTCTAGATTTTGAAAATTTAAATAGATCACCTCTCTGAAGACTTTCTACAGGTTTTTATTTTCTATGGCAAATTATAATTACTATCAATATTAGTTAAATTAAAATTTTATATTTACTTAAAATTTTTAAAATTTAATCTAATATCTATATTTTAAAAGCCTCATCATTCTAGCATTTCATATTCATCTAATTGCTAATGCAAAATACATACTTCATGAATTTTGTGTTTATAGTTATGACATGCAAATCTAGGAGTAATATAAATTGCTTAATAATGCAAAATATTTCAGTCTGTAGGTGCAGCTATTGCAAAGACTGCACTAATTCTATTACTTCTGAAACCATAAATCATAACACAAAGAGAAGGAAGAAAAGTCTGCATTATAAGGAAACAGTACTTCTTTGTACAGGATTCTATTGCATTCATACTGAAAGGAGAATTAGATAAGTTAATTAATTCATCTTTGCTCTTACCTAAATGCTTCTACTTCCTGCCCAAATCCCCCCACAATCTTGAGCAGTTTCTGTCTCTAATTTTGGCAGTTGTACCACCTACAAAGCTTCATGGCATTCAGACATGAGATTATAGGTCACAGATACAGAGAAGAATTTCTCTGAGGCCTAAAGACATTAAATTGTGATAGCCAGCCTCAAAGATGGACCCCTACGATTCTCATGACCTAATATTAATGGCTTTGTGTAGTTCCCTCCCATTTTGAATCATGGCTGGCCTATGTGACCAACAAAATATCGAAGTACAGTGTAACTTTGGAGGTTAGGTCATAAAGGCACTACACCTCTACCTTGCTCTCATGGACAACTTCATTCTAGTGCAAGCCAACAACCATGTCCTAAAGACACTCTAGCTGCCACATAGAGAGGTCCCTATGAAGAAGAAATGAGGCCTTCCAGAAGCCAGCACCAAATTGGCTGGCCAGCAAATAAGCCCCCTTAAAAGCAGATCCTCCAACTCCAGTCAAGCCTTCAGATGATAGTAGTCTTGCCCAAAATCTTCACTGTAACCTCATGGGAAATGCTATGTTAGACCCACACAAATAAAGCATTCCCAAATTCCTAACTCACAAAAACTCTGAAAAATAAATGTATATTTATTGTCGTTTTAAGCCACTAACTTAGAATAACTTGTTATATAGCAATAGATAATACAGAGTAACAAGAGTGGTTATCTAGGATTACAGGTCATATTATACCAATGTATACTGCTGGATCCTGAGTGACATGGGCACTTGTGTTTTGTTTTGTTTTTAATACATTTACTTTATTTGTGATATACAAGGTCCTCAAAAGTATAGCGTCCAGATCAAGTTTCTCTTTTGCCTGGGTCTAACAATGGTACTGTTAATCAAACACAGTAGTTATCAAACACTAAGAACTATTCTAGACTTGGTATGCCTGAATATATGCATGCTATTAATATTTTAGAGCCCAGATACTAAACGTGGTAGTATATCTAAATATCTTGAAACATTGGGAAACTTATTGCTTAGGGAGTCTAGTAAAATGATGATTATCCTAGTTCTATAAAGAAATTACAAAAATACTGCATATAAAATAATTAGGAAAGTATGAGGACCCAAATAACCATAAAATACTAGTGACTACATTTATGAAATTCTAAAAAATAAAAGCAATGCAAAATTTTTCTGTTAAAGGCCACAGTTAACTATGAACATACTTTGCTCTTCTCAGAGAACAATGGTTTGGAAACAACATATTCAATCTAAAGTAGAGATAAATAAAAATTATCATAAAAGACATATATACTAAATAAGAGTTATCAACAGAAACAGGATTTCGACTTTTTCTAAGACTAAGCAATGAAAAGAGAAGATCAGACTAACTTGTCTAGGATTAGAAACACTAAAATAAAACCTGGTAGTTGCTTCTACAACTTTTACACATGAATACATATTATCACGAAATTGTGATATTTTTTAATCCTTCAAAAATAAAGTACAATTACTATAGGAAAAGGCTAGAATGTGAAGTACTCTGTGAACATTCATTCAGTCTCTTCCCCTTTCTTTTCCTCACAGGTAGGACAATTTGATCCATACTTCAAGGGTCAACTATTTTCCTGTTGATTGAAACTAATTTTAAACTTAGGAATTTAAGGAGTTCTAGCCTAATTATTAGAGACTTAGCATCAAGTCAGGCTTACTGTTTATCTAGTTACAATCTGGGCCTCAGTTCCCAGATTCAAATTCCTGCTTTGTTCTTAAAGATCGGTTACTATCTCATACTCCAGTTATGGGAATTGCAATCTGCCTTATTCTTGTGTCCACGAAACAGTTTCGGTATACGTGTTCTAGCCCTCAGTCATAAGGGCCCCAACCTTACTCTTGCCATTTTCCCACACAGGGAATACAGTCCCTGAACTCAAGCCAAGTCTTATGGCCATATTTGCACTCACATTTCTGACTTTGATAATCTACAGGCCTCTGAATTTTCTCTTACGTTATCTGCCCTGAAAATAACTGCCTGCTTGAATTTCCTCCTGTTAGTGTTGTATCTCTATGAAATCATGCTCTGCCAGGACTTTCCCCAACTTATCAGCTGTAGTTCATTGGGTGTCTCTCTTCTCTATTTATCCCAACCCGGAAAGCAGGTTTAATTCAAAGTCCTGGCCTCTTCCATGCATCTTGTCAAGATGTAGTTAATCGAAATATAGTCACTACAGACTACAACCAGTTAAGTAAAAATCAGAAAATATATTTTTTCTGAGACAGAATCACTTAAAAATTAATAACATTTTTTTTTCAGAATGCTCTAGTAACAGTGGTAATTCCTCCGCAATCAAATTAACTACAACCTTTCCTTCTAACAAAGAAAACATTGTCTCCAAATTCTTGATAAAATGTATGTATCTGAGACACTATTGTGTAATACGTATTTAAGACTGTCTTGGGCTAAGGATAGAAACTAATAACAGATGTCTAACAGAAGGATTTTATATTCTGAAATTCTAACACTGGAGTTAGAAGCCAAAATACAGTTTACTTTAAATAGACTCTTCTAACAGAAAGATGTATGAGAAAAAAGGAGGAGACACTCCTTTCTATACTTAGAAAAGTAAACATCTCTAAAGTCCAGGTGCCTTAAGGGTATTATTTTGTCTGCATTCTAAGGCTATGATATTTTTATTTGCATCGGAAGAAAATGGAGTATACTTTTTCTTTATCAAACTGTAATGTAATATGATTTATTTGTAATCTACTCCCATGAGGTCTGAAAAATTTCTTCAAAAAACTCTCTATTTTGACAATAGTTTTCTAGGTGTTACTGAGAGTAAATTCCAGCTCCAATTTCATGTTTATCTTTAATCCTGACAAGTCAGTTCTGGCATAAATATTTTAGATCTGTGGAGTCATATAATTTTGCATAACCTACTTAGTACAACAAAGAGACTACTGATTAAATCAATCCGGGAACCATCTAAAATGCACTTTTTTTTAAAGCAACTATAGAACTTCCTGACTGTGGCACTCCAGAATGAAGTTTGAAAACTTTGCATTAAAAAAAAGCTGCTTACAATTAGGTAATACATATAAAATCTGATGTTAACAAATATATATGAAACCTCTCCCTGCCTTCTTTCTCTTTTTAATAGCATTCCTCTTTTTTATTATAAATCCATGGATGACTTATGCTTTTAAAGAATCTAGCTCATCAGATATGTTACAAGAAGTTTTTCAAATACAGACAGTAAGGCATATAAAATAGATAGAATGGTAGTTCTCTGGTATTTAAAAGAGTCCTGGACAGTTAAAGATTGTCTACTACCTTGTTTTTATCTGAGATCTCTTTAGAAAGAACTTGAGATAAATTCAAGCTATATCCAGAGACAGCAAAAAGAATGGATGAATAGCACTTAGACCCCCATGGCTATCCTCTAATATTAACTGACAGTAAGGATTTTGTTCCAATTGTAATATGTACGGAGTGAAAGAGGGGAGGAAAGAAAGACGTAAGAACTATAATATCTCAATACCCAAAAGCATGAATACACAAATATTGACTAATATATAACTGATTACATGAGGTCTTTAAAAATAACTGTAATAATTATTAGTAAATACCTTATCCTACAATCGTGAAATCAAAAATAGCTTATAGTTCAGGGAAGAAAAAAACTTCTCAAATGTCAACAAAGTAAGACCAAAGAACAAATAAATTTGTTAATATGACTAATTTTATATATTCTGATCCTAAAATATACCAAGTTTCCAACAAAACCAATTTTCTTACTTTTACTGGTTGAAAAAATGAAAACACATTGCGTTATAAATATCAAATCAATCTGTAAACACTAAATACAATGTTTTATTTTGGGGAAAAGTTTTCTGGGAAGATTTAAAATGAAATAATTTTAACCCAAACATTAAATTTTAAAATAGTAGTATGAGGCTAAATACTAAATAACTCTTGAACAACCAAAATAATATGCTATTTTGAAATGTTTCCACTTTCAAAAGAGTTCATATAATATTTATACTATTTTGAAGATATCTCTTACTTATAAGTCTATCATTTTATTTAAAAAAAAATACAAAAATCACTAAGGAAGCTGGTTCACAACAACTTAATTCCATGCTTAGTGTTTATTCAGGAAAATAAGTGATTTGGCCAGCAGTAGGAGTGTATGATTGATAGCAACAATTTTCAGAGCCTAAGCTTAGTAATGTTATTAACTCACTGAACAATTTTAGACAGGATTTTTACTACTCCTCTATGTTTCTGCACTATATGTACATAGCACATGATGTCTATATATAAGGGAGAGAATATATATTAATATTTTGGTAAACTTCATATCAAACACAGCTTTAGTACACAGGTTAGAAACCAACTCAATAGTGCAAAGAAGCTTATCTTGATTAATATTTAGAAAGACCTGAACTTGGATTTTTGAGGTTTTCTATGTCTATTTTGACTGTCAAAATGTTTCATATCATACATAATACAGAAAGTGAAGTACTTTACTTTACCAGCTTCTGGCCTTTATTTCAGAGACTAAAAAAAAACCTGTGTAAAATATTACATAAAACTTAAGGAGTTATCTAAAAAGAATTACTAGTTTTCTACAAACTACATTATAAAAACTACTTCAAACTGAATCATAGTCTATGTTCTCAAGACTGCATATTTCTATCTGCCTAAAATTTGAGGAAATGAGCTAATTTAACACACAGAAAGAATAATCAGATTAACTAAAGGGAGCGATGATTATAATAAAGTACATCTGACGACATTCATACTAAAAATAGTAAATGAAATAACATGGGATCCACATAGCAGTACCCTAAGAAAGCATGAACCCATACTTCTAAATAAATTTGAAGTCAGCTGAAAATTGGAAGTAACTCTTTAACATATACATATCCAAAGTTTCTTAGATACAAGTACTTTTAGATCTCAGTTATTTCCATCGTTTCTGTTTTATTCTTTCAGATGTATAGGTTTCCGTCCTCTTCTTTATGGTAGACTGGCAGGCTTTAGTTTTGCCTCTTTATTTGAATATCTACTTCATACATAATAATAAATACTATACATAAATAAGTTGCCCAAAAAAATGGTCAAATTTATATTCCACACACCTAATATTTTCTACATCAGAGAGTGGATACCCCATCAAAAGATACTTTCCTTTTACTGTTATTAAACAGTAAGAAGTAATCATTCTTCTCATGGAATTTTAATCATCTAAATTGAAATACAAGTGTCCCATAATGCATAATATCCCATGCTAGTATGTTTGCCCTTACTTAATGTCAAAGCTATTTGAAGATGATTTTACTTATAATTAACAGAACATAGAGAAGCATTTATACAGAAGATACTATTCTAGAACAGTGTCTGAGGTCAGCCTTGGCATGTCGACTTGGCTGTAACTGTATCTGACTTTAAGTACTGCGATTTCCACATAAACATGGGCAAATCATTTTGTGGTAAAAACAAAAATACATATAGCATACATGACATACTACAGCACCAGACAGATTTTCTACTATAAACACTATTTAGGAAAAATGAGATACATATGTTTTTCAAATATAATTTTCCTAAGGATCTAAATCTGTGAGAAGGGCATATGTTCTTAAAGCAATAAAACTTTACAAATTTTGTAATGTAAAGAACAGTGTAGTTAACTAAGTAATCATTTATTCACTATTTTTTCACAGTTTTCTTGAACTCCTCTTTTGAATTCAATAGCATCTGTTGGATGATTTTATAATTCTCTGGGGAGTAAAAAACCAGAAGTTATCTATAAATTTCCATGGATAATTTGAGTTCACGATGGAGCAGGAAACTGGAAATTACCTATACACTTCTGAAATAAAGTTAATATCTATATAAAAGCAGCCATATTAATAAATAAAGTTGGTAGCTACGTAAGTGATATATCACAGGGGCTTTGGGAAAATATTCTATTTTTTCAACAATGCCTAAGAGTCCACCATTGCAGATAACTTATTTTGTCTTAAACTACACTTAAAATATAATTACTACTAGGTAAGGTAACAGTTGAAGCATTAGAAATAATTTATATAATACCACAAATAATTTTATTCATTCTTTTACTAACATCATACTTTGATAGGAGGAGGATTGGGGAAAAAAAAGACAAAGAATGGAGAAGATAATAAAGAAGATAAATTTCATCTACTGTCACTTTGAGACAGCCTACATCTGCATATTTAGATTAGATATTTATATATGATAATGAGAGGTATTTCTGTTGGGGTGTGTATATGAGGGCTTAAACAAAAGGAAGTGACATAACATTTTGCAGTATAAGAGAGTGTAATTAAATGAGATGGCATACAAAATATTTATCAGAGTGCTTAAGAATTAAAAATCCAGATGGTGATGGTGACAGTTTCTGTGGCTAGAAATGCTAGAAGATTAGCTTTTCTTTTAAAGATTTTATTTATTTATTTGACAGAGAGAGAGAGATCACAAGCAAGCAGAGAGGCAGGCAGAGAGAGGGGGGAAGCAGGCTCCCCCCACCCCCAGCAGGGAGCCCAGTGGGGGGCTTGATCCCAAGACCCTGAGATCATGACCTGAGCCGAAGACAGAGGCTTTAACCCACTGAGCCACCCAGGCGCCCCTAGAAAATTAGCTTTAAAGTTGAATATAAATGTACGAAAACAAAATGGTTGGCTTATTTTCAATTTCTTGACAGTTTGGTAAGCTTATCTTAATAAACTGAAATTTTTAAAGTGAAACTTTAAAATAATTTTATCTTATTTTGGCCAAATGTCATGAAAACATTAGTCGTGCTTTTTTAAGCTGTGTGAGTAACAGCAGAAATACTGAGGGAGTAAAGAAAAGAATCCTGGATTTATACTCAGAGGAGCTGAGATCAGTTCTTGATTTTACCACCATTACCTATGGGATTCTGAGCAAGTCTCTAAATATCACTGAACCTCATTCTCCCTCACCTATATAATGGTGACATTCATACCTATTCTAATCTATCTTCAAGAAATACTGCAAAGCACAAGAATAAAATGCTTTAAAAGGATATATGAATACTCTGGTGAGTTTTGTAACCTTTTACAATTATCGTCAAGGTTTTATTTACATATACCAAAATTTTAGAAAAACTGTTATGAAAAACTCAGTTTTCTCTCTCATAGACTAGAAAACAGTGTAGCACAAAAAGTGTTACCCTAATAAATACCTGTGGATAGTAGTAAAAACAATACAAGTGTCAAGGAGGTGGCTAGGTAGCTATACTAACTCAGCCAGGATAACATGAAGATGCTTCCCTGAACCAGTTTTCTCATTTGTTAAATGATGGGAGTATCAGATGATGTCAAAATTTCCTCCCATCTCTGAAATTATTATTTTATCTGGCAAAACTCAAATTCCTTCATTTTCTTAAACCTGAAAATACAAGAAGCTGTAGTGAATTAGTCTCTGAGCTAATATCTGAAGCAGGCATTTTTAAAACCTGTAAAATATGAGGGTGAATAGTGCTATCATTAGTGTTTTAAACTGTTCATGTATTTTCTGTGACATTTTCATTCCTTGTCATAGGGATAAAGGTCCTTTCCACTGGTCTATTAAATGGGTTAAGAGCATTAAATTTCGTTATTTTTTAATCTAAAATTTCCTTCACAATCTCAGGCATTATTTGATAGACTGTTAAGGTAGCAAAAATTAAATTCTGTTGAATGAGATAGATCGTGGACAACAAGAACAACTACATTTATATTTGTATAGGTGAGAAATATGCATGAAATTAGATTATATTTCTCTGAACTGAACCTCAAAAAACAAAGTTGAAATTACCTGTCTTCCTTTAAGACCCCTCTTTCCTCGGAGCCCAGGAACACCCTAGAATATATAAAAGTCAAAAATAAACATTTGTTGAATAAATGAATGAGTTAGATATTATAGACCTTTTTTTTCCCTCAAACATCAATTAATGAAGTATGAAGAGAAAAATGAATTGTTCTTTAAACTGGTATGACATTCAGAAAAGCTTCAATATATTAATTTAACTGAAGTGTCTCCTTTTCTTCTTCATAACAGCATCCTGATTTTATTCTGGAGTGCATCTTATCTGTACTTCCAAATGGGATCCTGACATTTCTCTGGTGATAGTTATTTGTCCAGAGGTAGGCACAAAACCAAAGGTGATACAAACAAATAAACAGGAAGGTCTTACTTTTCCAAAATCTAAAGGACACTCACCTCATCTCTCAGTCTCCCTATCTCTCTGGCTGGACATAAACGAAAGCACATTTAGCCCTCACACTGGCAATTCTGCAACTGCATGGGAAACCTGCTTTCGTGTCAAGCCAACATTAGGCAAGGCAAGGCAGAGAGATGGTATCACTGTGTTCAAGATCATATTGTGCCTAGATCCCACCTAACCTATAGATTTCTGGTAACACAGGAAGCAGTAGGGCATAATACTTAAACACTCAAGCTTTGGAGCTGAACGTCTGTGTTCAAACCCTGGCTCTGCTCTTATTACCTGTATATAGTCTTAGACAAGTCTTTCTCTCTGTATGCCTCATTCATCTATAGTGAGAATAATAATAATAATACCTATCTCACTGGGTTTTGTGAATATTAAAGGAGTTAATTCATATAAAATATTTGCATAGTGCCATGCCTATATATAACAATTCAGTAAACTGTTTGCTATTATCATTACCATCATAATTAAAAATTTCCTCATTTTTAAGCCAGTTTGAGTTGGGGTTTTCTGTTACTTACAGTCCAAAATATCTCACTAATATAATCACGTTGAGATATAGCCAACCTTTTTTCAAAAAATAAGGTGATTAATTTTTATAACTTTAGTAGCTCCACTAAACCTCAGCAGGAAACCTAAGGATAATACAGACAAATTATATAAGCACTTTGTCATATATATACACATATGTATATTACTGACGCCCAGGAAGGAATTTTTCTATTTTTTTTTAAGGAGTGATTAGCATTATACTCTTTGTTCTTCTCTACGCTGCTTCTCTCTTCTCTGTGCGTCTTCTCTCTTCTTTACGTGTACACATTTTATAACATAATAACCACACCCAGTTAGCTATATTATTTATAGTTTTAATCCAAATTTTGAAGTAGCCAAATAATATTAGGACATGTTACCCATGACAGCCAAAATATAAAATGGTCTTACATTTATGATTTGAGATAGATCTTAATATTTTCACATAGACTGGTCAAAACTAATAAGCATGATTATAGGCAGTGTATCTAATGATGGTCAGTGATGGGATCCTTAAATCCAAGATGATAACATTTTTAAGGACATATAATTTTGCTTTATTTATTACATCATTAACTAGAAATGAAGTCAGGGAAGTATTACATCATGAGCAGCAGAGTAATAACAATGTAAATTATATATATTCCTTTGGTCAATGAGAAGCAGTTCAATTCTTTGCTTGACAGATTGGAAACATGATCTATAAGTCTGCTATATCTCATGGCAATTAAGTAGCTTAGTTGTGGGATCACACTGAAGATATTTCTGCTAGTGAAAGAAATGACTTGAAAGGGAAAATCTTCACCTCATCTCATCAAAGAAGACTGGACATTTTGATTGTCACTATAGCACATTAAAACTCTGAATATTTCTTCTGTCAGGAAATTCACAAGTGATTACAAGAAAAATGTTATAAAATTCACTCACACTATGTATTTAAAAAATTCATCCAGCAAAGAATAATCTGGTTTACTTTCACTTGCAAAAACCAGTTTCCAGAAATGAAAATTCTGGCTTGAATAGCATACCTACAATAATAGTGTTGAATGCTAAATTCTGAATATGACTATTTTCAAACCTAATATTGTTTGATTCTATTTTTTCAATGAATACTGACAGTAAAATGAAGGAATACAAATAGAAACCAATGAATGGCATACAACACTGAAAATTAGACATGATGAAGTTGGAATGTCAAACTCTATACCTAGCCCGACTAACTGTTGTAAGATAACAACCATTTTGCAAAGATCCTGTCTTTATTCACAAGTACCTTTATTCACAGTAGATATCTGTCTCATCCCTACATTTATGAACAGCCACCTTCCGTTATTAAATTAAACAAAAAATATATCTTCTAAAAAAAAATCTTCTGAGGGTGAATTATTTATTGTATGTTAAACTACAAAATTTAAGACCTGTCAAGAGCTTATGCTTAAAGATTAATGAATTATAAAATATAATTTTGATAGTTATTTTAATATTTCAATTTGTGTTTTTTAAAAATCAAATTTAAAATAGCTAACTATATATATTTGTATCATCTTACTTCCTTAAAATAAAATTCAGTAAAATTCCAGAGAGTTTATACGTTTCTGGTAGGTTATCTTTCTCAAAGCTGGTCTGCTTCACTCTGTAAGACTACCTGCCTGATATGTGAGCTTGTAACCTCTGCTGTGCTATCATTAGCATACCACTTTAGAAATAATATTTGAAGGAAATGGACTTACTCTTTCTCCTTCAGGTCCCAGTTGTCCTACTTCTCCAGGAGAGCCAATAAAACCCTTAAAGTAAGCAAATAATCTTTATATTATTTCATTTGAATACTTACCCTGCAAGTAATTTCAAATAGAGATCATACATTTTTTCATAATAACATGAAACTCTAAGGCTTAACAGAATAAATAACTTACCCTTGCTTTATCACCTTCCTTCCAGAAATTACAGATCAATCTTTTCATTTAAAAAAAAGTAGGAAAAAAAATAAATAAATAAAAATAAAAATAAAAAAAAAAGTAGGGAACATAACTTAAGACCCAGTGACCAATGAAAATCAAGACCAAATTCTTTTCTTTGTTGAATTTTATAGTGGGAAGAAAATACATATTTAAATAAAATATAAGACAGAATGGAAGTATCAAAAGATACTTAGTATAGAGGAAGAAGAGATTCACTCCAAAGTGATAGGAGGTAAAGGCAATAAAAAGAGACTTCAAAAGAGACTGGCATTTGAGATAGGCATATAGAGTAGACAAAATTCTGTCAAGCAGAGGATGGAGAAAGGCAACTCCAGGGGTGCCTGGGTAGCTCAGTCATTAAGCATCTGCCTTCCGGTCAGGTCATGATCCCAGAGTCCTGGAATCGAGACACGCATTGCTCCGTGGGAAGCCTGCTTCCTCTCTCCCACTCCCCCTGCTTGTGTTCCCTCTCTCGCTGTGTCTCTCTGTCAAATAAGTAAATAAAATCTTAAAAAAAAAAAAGAAAAAAACTCCAAGTGGAACAATTATAGGAAATGGAAACAGAGAACTTCACAAAGTGTTTGTAAATGGTAACGGATAACATTATACCTGTAAATACTTTGGAGAAGAGCAAAAATCCATTGTATCTTAAAGAAGATTCCAACTGGTCTGACAACAGGGGGTAAATAACAATGCAACTGTACTTTATGTTAGGATAACATACGTTAGGATAAAGTTACATCTCCACGGCAAATAATAATATCTTCATCAATTTAAAAGATAAAGTGTACGATAGTCTGGAGACTAGATTAAGGAGACCTTTAAATTTCAAGATAAGAATTTTAGACTTTATGTTTTTAGACAACTGAAAGCTCTTGCCTTGAGGGGATTGTGGTAGTGCCCTGAGGATAGGTTGTCTCTCTAAAACATTAATCTAGTGACAGCAGATAGAATACATCTGAGACGAGAAACAATGAATGTAGGAAAACCTGTTAGAAGGCTCTTTCAATGGTCCAAATTTGAAGTAATATGAGCCTGGACCATTGATTCAAAAAACATTACTTAAGTGCCCACTATGTAGAATACCATTAAAAAAAAAAAAGAAAGAAATTTTGCCATTTGCAATGATATGGATGGAATTGTGTGGATGGAATTGATGTGGATAGAATGTGGATGGAATTATGGAATTCCATATGGAATTCCATATGGAATTATGCTAAGCAAAATAAGTCAGAGAAAGACAATTATGTGATTTCACTCATATATGGAATTTAAGAAAAAAAAAACAGAGGATCATAGGGGAAGGGAGGGAAAAATAAGACAGGATGAAATCAGACAGGGAGACAAACCATAAGAGACTCTTAGTCATAGGGAACGAACTGAGGGTTGCTGGAGGGGAGGTGGATGGGGAAATAGGGTAACTGGGTGATGGACATTAAGGAGGGCACGAGATGTAATGAGCACAGGGCATTATATGAGACTGATGAATCACTGAACTCAACCTCTGAAACTAATAATACACTAAATGTTAATTACTTGAATTTAAATTTAAAAAATAAAGAAAAATAAAAATAAAGAAAATCCATTCACATGTGTAAAAGAAAAACTGTGAGCAAATCCAGAGAAAGTTACGAAAATAGCATTGGTCCAGGATATCCCAATTCAAACTGTCAATGCAACACTGCCAAGAAGGTTCAATTGACTTATACATCATCACAATAAATGGGGTTTTTTTTGTTTGTTTTGTTTTTTAAGTAGGCGCCACACCCACTGTGGAACCCAAAATGGGGCTTGAACTCATGACCTTGAAATCAAGACAGAAAGTAGAATGGTTGCCTAAACTTGGGAGGAAGCAAGAATTAGGAGTTACTCTTTAAAGGGTATGGAGTTTCAGTCTGGGAAGACGGAAAGTTCTGGAAGTGAATGTTGGTGATGGCTACACAACAATGTGAATGTACTTCATGCCTTCTGCTATGGACTGAATTCATATGTTGAAGTGTAGTTCCCAATGTGACAGTATTCGGTATTCGAGGTGGGCCCTTTGGGAAGTAGTTAGGTCATGAGGGTAGAGGCCTCATGAATAGGATTAGAGGTGACTGCTATTTCAGCTATGTGAGGATACAGTAGGAAGGCAACTGTCTATAGCCCATGAAGTGGACCATCACCAGATACTGGATCTGCTGGTGCCTTGATCTTGAACTTCTCAGACTCCAGAACTGTGAGATACAAAAGTTTGACATTTAAACCACCCAGTCTATAGTATTTTTATCACAAGCCCAGACTAAGACCACTAAACTGTACTCTTAAAAGTGTATAAAATGGAAATTTTTACATTATGTAGATTTTTTTTTTTTTTTTTTTGACAGAGAGAGAGAGATCACAAGTAGGCAGAGAGGCAGGCAGAGAGAGAGGGGGAAGTAGGCTCCCCGCTGAGCAGAGAGCCTCATGCGGGGCTCGATCCCAGGACCCTGAGAAGATGACCTGAGCCGAAGGCAGAGGCTTTAACCCACTGAGCCACCCAGGCACCCCTGTTATGTAGATTTTACAATTTTTTTTAAGTAAATATCTCAGGAATCACTTCTGTTTTGCCTGGAATAAATGCCTTGAGAGACTTAATCTCTGACGATGAAAGCTAGTTGGGTGTTGCCTTGGTAAGAGCAGCACTTTTCTTTGACAAGGAAAAACACCTTTAAAATTCCCTACATTCCACACTTTGTATGAACAAGCAAAAATTTTTAAAAAGAGAAAATTAGTTTCCTTCTACTTAAATTTAGTAAGTAAAGCATTATAATTTGTTTGCTTAAAAGCCAAGCATGTGGAGGATGTGAAAAGTTTCCTGGAAAATGAAGCATCCAAAAACATTCCTGATATCCAAACATTTACGATTATGATGACAAGCTATATGTATTTTCAGAATCACCAGCTACAGTTAGCCCCAAGTTCAAAAAGACTTAACTTTTGTTTTAACATATACAACTGAATTTTTGCTTATAAATAAAAAGAATAGACACCCTAACTGGCACACACTTATCACTGCAATAATTAATCAACTGAGATCTCAGAAGAAAGTTAGACCTCTACTCAACATAGCCTGAATAGGGTGCAAACATTTTACAATTAAAGATTTTAATGAGTAATTACATAAGTGTTTCATAAAGATTTCCTAATAATTATTATGCTGATGCTAACAGAAAAAAAATGCCAGCAGCATCCACTACGAAGTCACATGGGGTTGTGGTCTTTTTCAAGACACTACCCCTACACTAGAGTTTAATGTGTAATGAAACAAGAACACTAAAAAAATAATAACATATATGCTTTTTAATTTTAGATTGAAGGTTGTATATCCACTTAGAGGCAATTTTGTGTCATCAGTAGGGCCACTATAAAGTCAGAAGAGGCCCTACACACTTCTACTTTTTGAGGCCCTACATACTTTTTGAGGCTACACACTTCTACTAAAAAGTCAGAAGGGCCCTACACAGAAGAGGCCCTACACACTTCTAATTATATGCACTGAGCATATAATTACACGAAGAAATGCCAAAAGAAGGTTCCAAAATATACATTTAACACAAAAGTAAAATCAGAGCGCCTAGGTGGCTCAGTCGGTTAAGCATCTACCTATGGCTCAGGTCATGATCCCAGGCTCCTGGGATCAAGCCCCACATCCAGCTCTGCACTCAGTGGAAAGTCTGCTTCTGCTTCTCCTTTTGCACTCCCCAACCCCACTCATGCTTGCGCTCTCTCTTTCTCTCTCAGATAAATAAAATTTAAAAAAAAAAACACATAAAAGTAATATAACACCAAAAAATGGAATCAAATAATCCTGCCAGTCAAAAGATCATTTACCAACATGATTTATAAAAATATTAATTTACAGTGTATAGGATATGGTATAGTCCAGTAACAGGACACAAATCAAATGAAAAACATCTTATAATCTTGTCGGTGTGTTTTCATGATTTTTGTCTTTTTAATCAAACGTGGATTTGAAGTTAATGTTAAAAGTCTACATTTGAGACCCTCTGTGAATGTGAAGCCTATAAAAATGGCCTTCCTGAATCCCCCCGTATTCCCAAAGGAAAATTAAAGAATTAAATCAATCAGAAAATAAATTATATTTGTTATTTTTTAAAATGGTTTCATGAAGCTGGCTGTCAAAATGTAAAAATACATCCTAAAAAGGGTTACAACCCAGACAACAGTTTCTATACAAGTGAGGAAAAAAGCAATAAAAGGATGTATAATAACAGTACAAAAGGATGTATAATATAGTGGTATAAAGAAGAACTTAGAAAAGTTCTGGGAATCACTGAAGCAAGATGAGAAAATACAGTAAGGGAAAACTGCATGGTACCAAATAACATGTCTTTGAGTTACGAGTTCATGCACAGAAAAGACTCCCAAATTCTAATAAAATGATAAAGTCTTCACAGAAAATGCATTCTATATGCTAAACACTATGGTTTAAGAATGTTAAGCTCCTGTAGTTGTTGTAACTACTTAAAGGTAAGTTTCACTATCATTATCTGATAAGATTTTTTTAAATGAAGGGAAAAAAAGCAGGCCTGTCTAACTCCAAAGCCCAGGTTCTTGACCATGATTCTCTACTTCCCAGATCCACGTCAATATGTGCTTTTGGTACAGTCTCTAATAAAAAAAATACATGACTTTTCTCCACTATACTCTCACTTAATAGAAGGGTAGAGACAGTATGGGATAGAGGAAAGAGTACATAGCTAAAGGTGAGAAGATTTTGGTTCTTTGGCCAGCTAGGACTTTGCTAACTTGTGTAAATTCCTTAGCTTGCTATTTTCTCATCTGTAAAATTACTTCACAGGATTGATAGCAAAATAAAAGAAGAAAATACATATGAAAGTATTACTTAGAAATTTTAAAAATTTAAAGCATCATTATAGCACATACTGTTTAAATACTTTATGCTTTATTTGAAAAAGGTATTTTATTTATCTGTATTTTTTAAAAGAGAGAGAAAGGGATGGAGCAGAGGGAGAGGACGATAGAGAACCTTAAGCAGGCTCTACACCCAGCACAGAGTTCGACATGAGGCTCCATCTCACCACCCTGAGATCATGACCTGAGATGAAATCAAGAGTCAGATACTTAACGGACTGAGCCTCCTAGGTGCCCCTCAAAAAAGGTATTTTAGATAATATAAGGCATAGACATAGATTCTGGAAAATAACTTGCTATTAAAAGTAGACAATTTTAAAAACAAAAATTCCAGTTTACTTTTTCTAATTTTTCCTAGACTAGCTTTGATTTTACTTTGTAGCATACTACATAATATATCACAGTAATTTTTTTTCACTCCCTTAATGATTAAAAGTGAATAAACTCTTTAGTGGTTTAAAGTGCAATGGTATATTCTTGATATAATAAGCTTATTTCCTTCTTTGCAGATATTTTTTTTTTACTCCAGATAATTTTATATCATATTATCTCAGCCTTAACATTAATATGATTTTTTTTGCCTCATGGTTTTTATCATGATTTCTTACGTCTACATACATTCATATACAAATTATACTACAAATGTTGATAGAGTCCATTCTAACATACCAGACATTATGCTAGGAGTCAGAAAGTAATAGAAAAGAATGAGGTAAAACCTACTCCTGTAAGACTGCTTTCTGTGGCTGTTAACAGGGAAAGTATCTATTAAACAAATGTATTTCTTTTCAGGCTAACCTGGCATTACATTCCAAGTTCCTATGGAAGTATGAAACTGATACCTATTTTATATACTTCATTTGACTTTTATGCAAGCATGCTTAAAAAATGATAAAAATGCTTACTTACTCGTACACCTTTAGGGCCTGGATTACCTTCTGGTCCAGCTAAACCCTAGTGTGAACAAAAGACATCATTATCATACTACAGTATTTTGAAAGCACTGATGATAAATAAAATAAAATGGGCGTATAAAGAGGTATCATTTTCACAAGTAAAAAATTCAAAACTAGGTATACTTAATGAAGACTATACATGTTCAAGGAATTTTAGAATTTCAGAATCAAAAGAGGTACTATATATAATCTAAACAAAAATGTATTCTAGGTATCTAAGCAAAGTAAATTAACACATTATAAGATACAAAAATAAATCTTAATTAAATTATTTCTCATTGGAAAATGATGTTCTTTTAAAACACTTTTAATTAACTTCTTTAAAATATATTCCCATAATTTAAAAAATCAATACATTTTTGATTTCAGATCAATGTCCATATGCTTGAGTATTTATATATGTTTCAGACAACAGAAACTATCACTTGGTGGTAAGATTCTAATATACAATACTCTCCATGTATTTTTAAAGGCCTAAAATATGGAATTTTGTTAACTATAGATAACTTTTTGGCATTTTCATTTCCTTCATCCTTGAGAATTAAAAAGATAACTGTAGTTTTCTAGTATGCTAAATGAATAATTAATTTCAAGAGTAAGTCTTCAATTCATGAAAACCTCAGAAAGTAAATTTGTTCTATTATTAGTCTATATGAAATAGATAAAGTTATAAATGAGAGGAAAATAAATGTGAAATGTTTAGAATGAATTTTCAAAACTGTATAGAAAGACTTGAATCCATTTCAGATAGAAGTTTTCGGTAGCGGTATACATAGCACTGCCAAACTGTGTCTCAAGTTTTTATAACTCTGCTATTAAAAAATAATGCTTGTTATACAGTCTTAACTTTTACCATTACTTCTTCATAGTGAGTGGCAGTATTGTAAAATCAGTAGCGGGATTGTTTTAAAATCTTGTCAGACCCTTGGGCATTTTAATTTTGAAGTTTCCACCGTATCATATCATACATGTTTAAAAATCCCACTCCCATTTTAACCAAAACTTTCTGCAGTAACATTTTTTAAGGATTTTTACAATTTAATTTTGAAATTATTTGCCATGAGTAATTCATTATTTCATAGAGATAAAACAATTACTATTTGAACATTAACTCTGAAAATCAGCACATACAATGCATTAATGAAAAGGAACATAAAAGGAGAAGTGTAAATATAGTTACCTCACCTGCCTGCCAGGGTAACCACGTGAACCAATATTACCAGTGAATCCTGGAATTCCCTGAAATAAAAAATTAAAATAAATAAAACAATACAACAAAACCAAAAGAAGCCCAAGGAAACAAATTTGGCACAATTATAATACCCAAATTTATAAAGAAATTTTTCCCCTAAGGGGCCTGCACATTGTTTCTCTGGCTGAATTCACCTATTTGAAATAAAAGTGAGCCAAAATTATTAAATAAAAAAATAAAACTGTCAGATTAGGGGCCCTAAATGAGACACTGACTATTCGTAATGGTAAATCTAGGACAGAAAAATCTAGCACTACATAAAGAAGACACTTATTCTAGAAAAAGAATTGGTACATTTCTTAATAAGCAATATCTTTTTATATTGAATTCCTTCTTATCTCAATCACCTTGCAACTCTCCTTAAATGTCTAAGCATGACCCCTAGAAGACTAAAAGGGGCAGTGAACCTCAGAACCAACCTCTTCTTCCTTCCTATAGTAAACTCATTCCTACAGCAAGTCTGATTAAGAAACGGATATTGAGTGGTAAATGCCTTTATCACGACATAGATCTATCTAAAAATTCAAACTAACTTTGGGTGGCAAACTCATTTTAAATTGACAACTTTGTATTTTTAATTTTAAACCATGGTTTGCTGAAGAACAGAGACTCAAAGGCATAAGAAAGGAAACTTGCTATACAACTGGGGGGTCAAGTAAGAAGTACTTCCACTTTGTTTTTACTTTCTTTCATTGATAAATTATTCATTCATTCATTCATTAGTGTATCCAGAGTTTAGGTCTATTAGATAATTCTTGAACCAAGCAAATGCCAGAAGAATGTAGGCTGAACTGTCTCTACTTAACCTTAGATGGTGACAGCAATGGTAAATTTCATGGATTACTTATTTATTATGTAAAATTCGTTTCCTTCTTATTGTTTGTGAGAGATAAAAGACACTAGCCTTTTTCCCTTTTGCTCTGAAACACAGAAGAGAGTTACCTTCAGTTTAAGTACAGAAACACTATTAAATTCCTAAAAATTTGGAAAATCTATAGAAAGAACAGACAAAGGAAAAGGCAATTGGAGGATCATAGATGAACATTTTGCCCTTCCATTTTATTAGACATGTAAGCTCCTAATATATCTTTATCTCCGCTTTTCTCAGAATCTCTCTCAATTCTGTTTTCTCATTTCTCTCCCTCCTCTCCCCCTTCCTCCAACAATTATCACTTACTGAGCCCTTTTTATGTGCCACTCACTATGCTAAGTGCATTACAACTTTACGTCTATGAGACAGATACTATTTTCTCTATTTTACATTTGAAGAAAGTAAGATACAGAGAAGTTATGAAACTTGCCCAAGATGCCACAGTAAGTAGTAGAGCCCAGATACGAACTCAGACAATCTGATGAAAGTTGTCATGTCATGCATACACACATACATACACATATATGTACACTATATACATATAGACATTCATATATATATATGTATGTATATATAGAAAGAGAGAGAATGGACAATTTAACAGAATGTAAATAAAACAGTGGCTTTCTGAGAAGTACAGAATAAAATTCTTTCTTTTTTTTTTTTTTAAAGATTTTATTTATTTATTTGTCAGAGAGAGAGAAAGAGTGCATGAGCACCATCAGGGAGAGCAGCAGGCAGAGGGAGAAGCAGGCTTCCCGCTGAGCTGGAAGCCCGATGTGGGACTCGATCCCAAGATCCTGGGATCATGACCCGAGCCGAAGGCAGCCGCTTAACCGACTGAGCCACCCAGGTGTCCCCAGAATAAAATTCTTAACTACATATGGAGAGATTTATCCTATGAATTTCAGAAACCATACTTCTATACTAAATATTACCTTATTAAAATGATATACAATATATAATATTATATTCCCATAACATTCATTTAGCACTTATCATATGCCAGGCACTATTTCAAGTATTTTATACGTATTATCTTATTTAATCTGCCTAAATCCTATAAGGTAGGTGTCATTATCCCTATTTTACAGATTAAAAAATGAGACATACAGTATCTGTCACCAGTGGAAAGTCACTCAGCTAGTACTTGGGAAGCCAGGATTTGAATCAGCATGTCTAATATCAGAGACCACCATCCAAGGCTGCTTCCCTAGTGTAGTTCTGAAGTGTACATAATTTCCAATAGTACTCTAGGGAAAGCCCTCTAATTATGAGATTTGCTCTAATCTATTTACAACAGCTTCCTTTATGCTTCATCCAATTCTAAAATACACGAGACTATATCCAGATATTCACAAAACCTTATATTTGCGTATGCCAATAGAAAGGAGTGAAACCAATTAAAAGGGCTATTTTCGTTCTGTAGGTCACTGTCTGGCTAAGGCCAACCACCATCCTTTTCATTCCTCTCCTAGCCAAATTAGATTAATTGAGCTCCATTAAAAACCAATCTGTTTTAAGACGTAAAGGAAATCTGATTTTGAATGGATTTTCATAGAGGGTGTTAAGGCAACATGTAAAGATCTAACACATTCCATCTGCAAAGAGAAATACACAAAAGAATTCCAGGGGATGGCTAAATTCTGCTATCCTGGAATGGCAGTAAACAAAGTAAATAATTAAGCCTTCAGCAGTCTTATATGGCATAAACGTGTCTTAGCCAGCCACACCCTAAAATCACTGTGACAACCACAGAAGCTCAAAAGAAACTCAAAGCAAACACTACAACTTAAAATTCACTATGCACTTAAAAATGGTTAAAAACAAAAAAGTTGGCCCACTTAAGTCTATAGATTGAATGGAGCAATTTAGACACAAAGATCTATCTCTAGACCCTGGAGAAATTAGGAATAGGAAACCTGCCACAATCCTACTTCTAACACCAAGCATTAAAAGTACACGCTCTGAGACAATCAGACTTCATTGAGAATCCCAGCACTGCTACCAAGTAGAATTAGTAAAGTAGAATAATAATATATCACTTTACTTGCCATTTCTAGTAATTAGTAATCTTGAGAAATTATGCCTCAGGACTGAACAGAATGTACTGTCCCACTTAACATGAACGAAAGAGAAAATTAGCTCTATTTCATTTATATCTTTCCCTCAGAGACATTCTATCCCGTTTCTTTCTGGAGCTCTCTTTAGGGCTTCTTGAGGCTCTTTGCTGAATCTCCAATAATGGTGTCCATCACCCTAGTTAGTTTCTTATCTCTTACGCTTTTCACTGATTTATACTGACCTAGTACACACTGTATTGAAAACAAGAGATATGGCGTTAGTTTTTTTCCTATGACATATGATATATTATTTTCTGGTGGGAGAGAGAAAGAATAACATGATTAAAAACTAAATACTTCCTAAACTATTCTGACTTTTAAATATCTGCATATGTGTATAATGGACAATAACATATGTGCTATTCTAATTTGGATTTTTAGTAAAATTTATTTACATTCCCTTACGCAAAGGTCAGGAAATTAACAGCTATGAGTAGGCTTTTGTAAATAGGTGAACCCCTGAAACTGTATAAAAAAATCAAATGTGTGGGGCACCTGGGTGGCTCAGTCAGTTAAGCATCTACCTTCGGCTCAGGTCATTATCCCAGGGTCCTGAGATCAAGCCCCACATCGCGTTCCCTGCTTAGTGGGGAGTCTGCTTCTCCCTCTCCCTCTGCCCCTCCCTCCCACTCATGTGTGCACATGCACTCTCTCTCTCAAATAAATAAATAAAATCTTAAAAAAAATCAAATGTGCAAAAGAAAAAAATGAAGACAAAAAAATAAAAATAAATGTGTGTGTGTGTGTTCATGTGTGCATGCACGTGTGTGAATATGTGTGTTTTCTGGGGAAAGAGTTCACAGCCCTTATAACATTCTTAAAGGGGCTTGTGAACCTCAAAAGTTTAAGAACTGCTGTTCTGGAACATGTTAGGCAGATAGTTAAAGTCAGTCAGGGATTTGGGAAAAAAACAAAAACAAACCTTTAACATGATCAATCGAAAAAGTCTGTCCTGCACTAAACAGAGTGAAAATCATTGAGGAGAAAATCTTAATAATTAGGGGAAAATGATCTCTCAATGGAGTTCACTAATGTGTGTCTTTTTTACTGGAGAAGATACAAGTTTTATAAATGAAGTACTTACTGGTTCACCTTGGAGTCCTGGGAGCCCTGGATAGCCTTTGAGTCCCTGCAAGGTTAAAGGTGAAGACATGCTATGAACCATAAGCTCATACAAGCCTAAAACTAAACAAAGGTTCTAAATGGTTTTTTATCCCAACTTTTGGTTTCCTCATCAATGCCTATTTATAATTTATTTATTTATTTTTTTAATATAAGTATTTGAACAAAAATATGGTAGCATAGTATCAAATCAAAATATTGAACAATATCAAAATATCAAAATATTGAACAAAAATGGTAGCATAGTATCAAATAGAGAATTAAAACAGCATCTTTTACATAAAGCTGGTATCCAGCAATGGATCTGTTAAATCTTACCAAAGCTTTTTAAAAGCTGATTTTAGTTTATTGTTTATTTTTAGAGAAGCGGGGAGGGTAGGAGGGAGAGGGAGAGAGAGAATCTTAAGCAGTCTCTATGCCCAGCACAGAGCCCAACACCAGGCTCTATCAAGTCATCTTTAGTTTATTAACGCTGAAGCAAAATGCCCTCAGACACAATCTATTTGTAATTACTGAAAAACTGGACCATAATCTGGCAGTTTCTCTAATCTAAATCATTGTCATCACACTCCATGAATGACCTAAGAAAAATCAAAGAGGTTGCTCACAGATCCTATGAAAAAAGGGGTTTTATAGAGCTAAAAAATTAGTATCAAAAAATTTTCCTCCATATAATAGAACTCAAATTAAATCTTTAATCTCCATTACTAATGCCCAAAGATATAATAAAGATAATATCCTTTTTCTTCTAGAAAGGTCTGTGAGCAAGATGAAGGAAGCTGAACAAAAGAACAGGAGGAAAGAAATAAAGGAACACTGGGGCCCCTGGGTGGCTCAGTTGGTTAAGCGACTGCCTTCGGCTCAGGTCATGATCCTGGAGTCCTGGGATCGAGTCCCGCATCAGGCTCCCTGCTCAGCAAGGGGTCTGCTTCTCCCTCTGACCTTCCACTTCTCATGCTTTCTCTCTCAAATAAATAAATAAAATCTTTAAAAAAAAAAAAAAGAAAGAAAGGAACACTTTGGAGTTTATTTGTATAGCTCTAATCAACAATCAGTAAATCAACCTACTGTTTACTAGGTTTAGACATATACAAAAAAAAAAAAGAAAAAGTTCCTTTTCTTAGGAACCTCATAGGATCTCTGGGTGCTGTGTGGCTCAGTCGGTTAAGCATCTGATTCTTGGTTTTGGCTCAGGTCATGATCTCTGGGTCTTGAGATGGAGCCATGCATAGGCCTCTGCATTCAGTTGGGAGACTGCTTTTCTCCCTCTTCCTTCTCCCTCAAGCAAGAGAGAGAGAGAGAGAGTGTGTGTGTGTGTGTGTGTGTGTGCGCGCGCTCTCTCTCTCTTTCTCTCTCTCAAATAAATAAATCTACAAAAAAGAGAGAGAGCACCTCATAGGATTTTAAGCAAATTCTAACTAAAAAACAAATAATTTTGAGCTAGCAAATATCAAAAACTTGAAATTAATGTACTGCAAACTGAAGATAAGTTTTTAGAATCTTAGGATATAGAATAATGGAGTTAAAGAGTCATTCAGGATTAATCACTGAGGGCTTTATCAATTTGTATTAATGAATTAAAGAAGGAAGTAACGCTTTGGCTAGACAATGAGGAAATTAGAAGAGGTGCCTATTTGAAAAATAAGAAAGTGATTTAAGCAGCTTCTGAGATATTAAGCTTAAAGCAATAATAAAATGCTGAAGTAAACAGATCTCTTGGGAACCAGAGAAAAGACAGGAAAAACTACGAAAACAAGGTTAGAGACAGATTTTTTTGTTATCTCTATATTATATGTAAGCGTATTAGTCACAATGAGGTAACAAAAGGAAAAAACAAGAGGGCAGAGGAAAAGGCCTGTCCTGTGGGAGCTTTCGTGTTTAGACTATTTGTGTTTAGACACACCTTTTGTGTTTAGACTATTAGAAAGAGAACAGAAAAGTGATCATGAGAAAGAAGGAGGGGAAAAAAGAAGGGGGAAAAGGAAAAAAGGAACTTCATTGAGCTACTATGTGCCAGATGTTGTGCCAGCCATTTCCAAATACCTCTGTTGATTTGATGGCAATCCTACAAAGTAGGTATTTCCCCCATTTTTACAGATAAGAAAACAGTTCTAAGAATTAAACAATTTGACCAAAATGATACAGGTGGCAAGGTGGAATCATGTTAGTTTGACAGATTTATCAAGAATTGAGTATTTTGTTCTTCTACTTATTCTAGATGATGTAGTTGTCAAATACAAACTCATTCTCATCGATATACACAAACGTTAATTATAGATCATCAAGACAAATCAATCAAAGGAAATTATATATCTCATAAACATGATGTTATCAAAATCACTCATTTACCAACAGCATCTAATAGACCCAATGTTTTAACTCAATTTTGCTCTGAGTTTATACTTTTTTTGAGATAGCTAAACATCAGCCTAATTACAAAACATGAGACTTACTGTTCTCAGTTGTCCAAGTGTTAGGTGAGATTCCACAAGTAAAAATATTATCAGAGCTAAGTTTCTACACTTTTTATAATAGAACATAAGAAATGTCTTCAGCATTAAGGCAGTGTGGTGGCTCCCTAGGGTGGGACAGCAGCTCTAGGAGCGTGGGAGCTAAGAAGCTCCCTAAAAGTGTCAGGAAGATGAGGAACAAGGAGCCAGGGTAAGAGGCACGCAGGTAGAGAAAGCTCTGTCATAAGCCTATTTCCTTTTCCTTTTTTTTTTAAGTATGTGTTTATTTATTTACTTATTTATGTTTATTTCTGTGAATACTTGAGTCTAACTACATGCTTCCTTTTCTTTGGCTACCAGCTGTTTTTCTGACCAGAGTTTCTTCCCTCCCGTAGCCCATGATGAAACAGAATGCAGTGGAGGTACAACTACTTTAATTTATTTTATCTGAAACATTTTATAATGGTCAACTAGACATGTTATACATGGTATCCTCTGTATGTACAATTTCCTTTGAAGGGGTTGTTCCATACCCAGAGACTCTAATAAGGGGGCAGCAACAGTCATGATCTTTTCTTCAGGATCTCATTCCTACTCCGTCTCAGCCACAGGACCCGACACTTGATCTAAAGGAGACCAATATGAAGTCTGGCCAGTAGCCAATGAAGTCACTTGGAGTAAAGAGCTTTGCCTAAATAGGAACAAGTCGGGTCAGTCAAATCCTTTTTTTAATTTGGTTAAACTATTTTTTAAGAAGAAAAGAAAGAAAATTTCAGGTACTTAGCAGTGGGTAGGGGGAGCTGAATTTCCTTTTATTGTTAGCATTCTGTGGTTACTTGGGTCTATAAGAAAGTCATTACTTTTTTTTCTTTAATTTAGCTTTCATTGAATGAAAAACAATGGCGTATTTATGAGTCAATTTGGGCTCAGAGGCATAGGAAGAATTTAAATAAGATTAATGTATATATCAGAGAAAAAACAGATTCAGGCATATGATATAAAATAAAGATAGAGGCTCTGAGATGTGTAGAATGGAAGAGAATGAGTCAGGTTGGAAACTTTTATAGTACAGTGAAAGATAATTATAAATCAGATCTTAGTGGTAGAGTAAGAGATGATATATAAGCTCCTTACAGCGTTTAAACTGAAATTCTTTATTCAATGTGGTATCCTGTGCCTAGAACAGTGCCTGGCTCACAGAAAGTGCCCATTAATTAATTAATGATGAGACTTGGGATGAATGAATGAACTGATGGAAAGACTTGAATGGATTTGAGTTACTTGAGTAGAAAAGAGATTTTAATTCTTTTTTTTTTTTAAGATTTATTTATTTATTTATTTGAGAGAGAGAAAGACAGAGAGGGTGTGGGAGTGGGCAGAGAATCTCAAGTAGACTGCCTGCTGAGCTTGGAGCCTGATGCAGAGCTCCATCTCATGACCTTGAGATCATGACCTAAGTCCAGATGAAGAGTTGGACATTCAACCAACTGAGACACCCAGGCACCCCAAAAATAGATTCTAAGTATCTAATATGACATCTCAATTCTCTTAATGTTAAAATGAAAGGTAAATAAGTAGGACAAAGAATGTCTTTGCTACTTTTTAATGTGATATTATTATATCTTTAATACACTGGAGTTATTACCACTATCACAGAAAGCCCTCCATTTATTTCCTATATCTGTGACTATACTCCTTATTTATTTTCTACTTAAACACTAGTCTGTAAAGTTTTTGAAAGCAAAGGGAATAAGTTCCTGGGAAAAATGCCTACATTTAAATTTTGGCATAGCTACAGTCTAGGGACCTAACATTTTATTTTTTAAAATTAGTTTATAGTATAGTCTTTTGAAAATATTATTTAAGTCACTGTTTTCTATACTCACATAGGAAGAATAACAAAAAAGTCCATTAAATAACAACATACAATTTTTATCGGATGAATACATTGAAAAAAACTGATGTGAACACATTCCTTAAGGTATGCCAATAAGAAAATTTACAAACTCTGTTTTAAAACAGATTAAATAGTAAATTCAGTAAATACAGTGGAATCAAAATCAGAAATATTAAGAGATAGGAAAGAAACAAATTTCAAGTTATTTATCTACCTGAACTTGGCCCAAGTAATTAAAATTTTGGATACATAAATAAAATGTTTACCCATAAGAAAAATAGTGGTACCATTTATATACAGGCCATCCTCACTTGGCATGGTACTATAGGACCATAAAACTGATCATCCAAACTGAAACCATGTAAAGCAATATTAATTATAAGAAAAACTATAAATGTTCTGTGACTTTTAAAAACTTTTGTCAAAATGTTAAAAAGTCTGCCAGTTACAATTGTGTAGGGAAATGAAAAAAATGTTAAATTAATATTTAGAGTACAGGGTAATTTAAAACATTAAAGACATTGAAAAAGTGTCATTTCTTTGAAAAAAATTATAAAGAGTAGTTTGAATAGTGCTGGCCTTCTTGTATAAATTACCGTACTGAGCAAGCATATTTTCTATGCTTTGGCAAATTGCCAAACTCCTTTCCAAGTCTGGATCAACTTTGAACATTTTGTCCTTTGTACTTTCAATGTCATGAAATAGTTCCAAAAGTTCTTCTACTATGAAGCTTTTTTGCTGGTGTTACCTCTGGGACATCTGTCATATTCATCACAACCCTTTCCTCATTTATGTAAAAAGTTAACCTTCCCTATGTTCCCCTGGCTGCATCATCTAGAGTCTCTCAAATAGCAGCCATGTTCCAGGATCAGCTATTTCGTCTATAATTCCATTTATGTTCAACTCTAAATTTTAAGTCCTCTGTTATCACTATTCCTTTATTTTGCTGTACTCTCATCTTTGATGGTCAGTTACATCTTGTGATTATCCATTTGTGTAAAACATCACGTAGGTTTATCACTGAGAGACAAGAAAGCAACACACTATACACTTTGCTGTCTGTGCATGAACTAACAGATGTGCAGCAAACAATCACCAACCGACTGAATGAAATGATGTGACCGGTGGTTGATCTTGATGCATATCTGTTATTTATGTAGTTTTTGTAGTTTATTTTGTTTGGAGGCTGAAGAGACAGTAGCAAAGTTTATACTTTATGCAACTAATCACAGTTAACAATTGTGGTAAGTGAAATTTGAAACACATTGCTAGGAGACTGGTGTTATTTAATTAAACGTGGTAACTGAAATCTGTGTACACGGGAACCATGTAACGTGAGGAGTGCCTGTATATATATATTCACTAGATGCAAGAGACTTATATTTACTCAGATAAGGATTTTTCCTACATATGAGGAAGCATCCCCTATGGTATAAGACAGCTTCTGTATTATTGCCCTACCATTCTATCTTGGGCCTCCTCCTACAGACTTCAGGTTTCAGAAAAGTAGAAGCATTCCTCTCTAGAACCCACAAAAATGCCAAAGAAACTGGAGAGTAGATGATTTGCCTCTGACACTCCCTTTCTTAAAACCCTCCAGTAGCTCTCTATTACCTGATAAATTAATAGATATGAGTGATATATGATACAAGTTCCTCTCTAAGTTGGCCCCTGAATACCCCTCAAGCCTTATCTCCTGACACCTCCTGCCTCACACTTCATAACCCAGACACGAGGAACTGCTTCTTGCCCATGAGCCTTTCTTTACACCGACACCTGTGTGTTAGACAGCATACACATGTCTACTAACTACAGTCTCATCAGGATAACCGCTGCTCATCCTCGAGATGCAGTTCAGATGTTGCCTCCTTCCCTGTTCCCTAAACACTCTCCCACCTCCTGCCCGTGGAAGTTTAGGTAACCCTCAACTATGTCCTATAATAACCTTTTCATATCTTCACTTTTGCCCTTGCCATGGCCTAATTCACTTTTGTAATTTACTTTTGTGCGCTCTTTTTAAGACAGTAAACTACTTGAAGACAGGAACTATACCCTATTTACATAACACTGGTTTCCCAAATTAATTGCAAAGCAAAAAGATATGACTAAAACAACTGTAGCATGTCCAGAGACATTTTATCTCCAGAAGGAAACTTCTCTTTTGTTTGAGGCAATTTCCCTGGATCTTTTGCTTCTGTCTAGTGTCAAGAAGCTGAGATAAAAAAAAAAAAGAAAAAAAAGAAGCTGAAGTAAAGGTGAGCTAACCTTGTATATAATCATGTGAAAGGCAACATCACTGAGAGATTAGTAAACAGGTTAACTAGTTCTACTCAGCCTACCTAAAACGGGTGAAGTCCTGAGAAGAGGAGCCAGGGAAAATAAGACAGGAGAGAAGGGGCACTGATTTGAAAAGCAGACACTAAGGAAGAAGATGACCACTAGGACTGGGTGAAAGGGCACAATCAATTAAACTTAGGAGCAGCAATTTCAGTCACTCATTAAGCATACATGCTAGACACTAGTCTGAGATACCATAGTGAATAAAATATAGTCCTTGCACATAAGGACTAAATCACTGAGTCACTCATATATTTTTATATATTTATATATTTATATTATATATTTATATATTTTAATCATTGCTACTTCACTATTGTCTGAAATCTCTATTAAATTTTATTTCTCTGCACTATAACAGCATTAGATTAGGTAATTCCAACTTTCCAATGTAACTTGTCAAACACTATAGGACTCATAGCAACAATGCCTTGAAGAATACAGACAAAGGCCTATAACCATGTTTTGGCCAAAATAACCAGAGGAAACTATGGCAAAATTGAAAAACAGTGATAAGATGACCATAAAAAAAGAAACCCTAAGAAATCAAAATGAGATGAAAATCAATAACTATGACAATGTAAGCACTTCTTGGGGGAAGGCAATACATTTCCTTAGTCCTAAGAATAAGAAGTTTAAATTTTTTAAAAAACAAATAAATAGAAAGAGGATCCCAGAAAAATGGAGAACTTGAGGGGACTCAAATTATAGGATGAATACCACACAAACCTCTCTATTCTACTGCCTCCCCTTCTTGGAATATACTTCCCTCATGTACACAACAGACTTGTGCCAACCTTGGCCCCAACTCCTCACAATACTGACCCACTAACCTCCTTTAATCAGCACTCGGTTTTTACTCTGGTCCCATCAACCCTAGTAACAGTCCTTCTCAACTAGTTCTCATGGAGAAAAAGAGTATGATATACTAATTCTCAAAATGGTACTCTATGACACATACAGCTTTCTCTGAGGACACAGCATTTTTTTTTTTAATTTCTGGAAACTGAAATACTTTTAGCCAAATGAATTTATCTTTAATGCTAAAATGTCAATCACAAAAGCCAGACAAAGGAAAATATCTTTGGACACAGGGAAGTTTTCAAAGTCCCACAAATTACACCACTCTGGCAACCACTGGCTTGCCTGTGGGCGAGCTCAGTACTGCACCGCCTGGCTCTCTGCGTCCCCTCCCATCAGTGGGAACGGGGGGAGGGGGGGGATTTCGGGAGAGATGGCCACAGTGGTGCCAGCATAGCCCCTATGCAGCATTTGAATTAGACTTTCAGTACTACACTTGGATTGGAAACAAACCCAAAATAAAGTGAAGTTTGCAGATTTTTACCAGGATAGTGGGCAAGTGAGAAAATAATCTATAGAGTTAACTCTATAGAAACAGTAGAACTCTTCTTATTTCCCTCTCCACGCACACATTTTATGCCAATCCTGATTTTTTATTGTTGTTCTCAGGGACATTCAGTATTTTAGCTCCTTAGTACTGTTCTTGCTTTAAATAGATTATGGAAAGCTGTATAGATTTTGAGTGACTAATAAATCCCAGTGCATTTCCCTTGATACTTTCACTGCTCTTTTCCTTTCCAATTTTTCAAAGATATTTACTGTGTACCTCATATGTAATGGAAATTTTTTTAAATAATTGAAATAATTCCATTAAAACAGAATAAGAATTCACACTGATTTGTAATTATTTTTTTTTGATTTGTAATTATTGCTAAAACCATAGTAGTTAGTATTTTTTATATTCAGAAAAATACTGCCATACATTATGCATAAAAATCTGTATTAAAATGTGTGCATTATATTTCACAATTGCCGTGAGTTACATGCCTGTATGCTAAGATGTGCTTAACTGCTCCCATCTGGCTTATCCTCTTGATCCTAGAAAAACTGCTCCAATTGAAATCACTGTTAATGCTCTTACAATTTTAAATAGCAGACTTCCAATATTAATATAGCAACTGATTGGCTATATTAAAAAACAGTTTAAAACTCCATCTGGAGTCCAAGCTCAGAATTATGACTCTTGTCCTCCATCCAACACAGCATGCACTCTGGATCCAACTTATCTGCTTTTGGCACAAATTTAGACACTTAGTGGGAAGTAAAAACATACTTTAGTTCCTAGGAAAATAAGAGGACATGAAGGTGGCTAAGTTGAGGCAATGTAACCAGTCAATCTGGGGAAACACGGTGCTTGTTGAGATGTTCATACTGGTTTAAAAAAAAAAAAGTTGAGAGGAGAGAGATAAAAAAGAGGAAAAGAAAGAAGCAAAATAAACTCTACTGAAGAGTGAAAAAAAATTGCTACTGATGTATTCACTTCGTTATTTCTCTCAATATGACTTCTTGTTTTCAGGATGTTTTCAACATCAACCTTCTGTTTATTTACCTCAACAGTTTTCATGAGCTCTCACTCTGCTCCACACAATATTTTTGCAGCCATTTTCAAGACTGCTTGAGTATGGCTTATATTAAAAGAATTTTAGTATTTCCAGAAAGTTCCAGCAAAAAGGAATAATGAAGTCATTATTATCTGTCATCCAAAACTATATCTGTTCCCTTGGCTCTCATGAAAAACAAAACTACTTCCTCTTTTATACATGCCCGAGACAGTGAGAAGTATTGAAATATACATCTAACAAATATTAACAAACTAATTAATTAATGGGGAAGTAGTATTTTAAGTTAATAAGAGAAGTCATAGGCCAAACAGACATGGATTTGAGTCCTAACTCAGCCAATTAATAATTGTGTGGCCTTGGGTAAGTGATTTATACTAAACATACTGTTTGTCTCAATGAGGTTTTTTTTTTAAAGATTTTATTTCTTTACTTATTAGAGAGAGAGCATGCGTGTGCACACATGAGTCAGGGGAAGGGCAGAGGGAAAGGGAAAGAGACTCAAGCAGACTCCACGCTGAGCATGGAGCCTGACCCAGGGCTCCATCTCATGACCCTGAGATCATGACCTGAGTTGAAACCAAAAGTCGGACCCTCAACCGACTGAGCCACCCAGGTGCCCCACAATGAGTTGTTTTTAAGATGAAAAGAAACAAGGCTCAGCAGAGCAACCGGAATATTGTACGTAATAAAATAGCTACTATTGATATTAGTATAATAAATATAATGGTACTTCAGAAAATAGTTTAACAGCTAAAAAGATGGAACAAACTTCATATTAATCAAAATCCAAGTACCTTGTTTATCTCTCATAATATGTAAAGAATAGTTAAAAGCACAGTGGATTCAGTAGCAGTAAGTTTCCTCTCTAGATCCTGTCATAATTTTGAGTGACCATGAGCAATTCTCTTAACCTCACTGGGCTTATCTTAGGTTTCTCGCTTACAAAGCGAGTAACTTGAGTTCTTGTCTTGACCTTCAGAATTCACCTAGCACTAACACTATGCATAGAAATGCAAGGATGAAAGAAGCAGGTTACAGCTAATATGACCCATTATTGCAGGTTCTTCTAGCATGGATCCTGTTTGCAGGGAAGTAACCTAGAGTGACCTAGGTAGTACAAAACATGAACCAAAATTAGTAAATTCCATAAAAACAGCTCATGATTTACCTGAACATCTTACCTAATAATTGGTCTTGCCCTTTCCCCCTTCTCTCCAAACTACAGTAATAGCCTATCAAGCTCATTCTGAATGTACTTCTAATGTATATTCATTTTAAAAAAGACATGCACATAGTGTGACAGAAATTTGTCCCAAGACTGCTATGTGAAGAAATAGTTTAGGTTTAGATTGACTCCTTATGTCCTTTTCCTAAGAATACTTATTTTTTTTTAGATCTATAAAGGGTTTATATTAATAGCCACATTCTAAAAATAGGAAAAATCCTCAGAAAAACTACAAAATCATTTCAAATGTTTCAACGTTCCAAACTACTATCAAATCATAGTAAACCATGAATGCTTCGTTTGTCAGAAAGTAATTTTGTTTCTAAATATTTTCAATTTAGGATGCCTGGGTGGCACCATCAGTTAAGCAGCTGCCTTCTGCTCAGGTCATGATCTTGGGGTCCTGGGATCAAGCCCCCACATTGGGCTCTCTGCTCAGGGGGGAGTCTGCTTCTCCCTCTCCCTCGGTGCTCTCTCTCTCACTCTCATTCTCACTCTCTCAATCTTACTCTATCTCAAGTAAATAAATAAAATCATAAATAAATAAATAAACATTTTCAACTTTATCTCTAGAGAAAATTGAGCTACAGCTGCTATTCGATCACTGGCTCCTATACGGTCAATTTTAACCAAAAAAAAAGGAAAAAGGCAGATTTTAAAACTTTAAAAAAATCATATAAGAGGAAAAGAAGTCTGTGAAAGATAATCTATAACCCAGTTTGTTTAAAATACAGCTTTATTTCACTTTACTAGACTTATACAGACCAAAAAGCATGTATTAATCTTAAGATTTTAAAATATTGATAAGCCGAGACATATAATATATGCACAGGTCTTTGGAAGTTAATATCTTCTGCTTTAAGTAAGCACAATTTCAAAGTTAAAATGATAATCCTGCTCTTATGGCTAAAATTAGCCTTTTACAATTTATCTCTATAGACATTTCTTTATATATTCTTCTACACAATAACCACTCAAACTTAGAGTTCCCTTTTCTAGATTGCTAATTTCATGAACCACAGGCATCATTTAACTTCAGAAAGTAATGATTAGGGGCGCCTGGGTGGCTCAGTGGGTTAAAGCCTCTGCCTTCGGCTCAGGTCATGGTCTCAGGGTCCTGGGATTGAGCCCCGCATCAGGCTCTCTGCTCAGCGGGGAGCCTACTTCCCCCCCTCTCTCTGACTGCCTTTCTGCCTACTTGTGATCTCTCTCTCTGTCAAATAGATAAATAAAATCTTAAAAAAAAAAGAAGGTAATGATTAGTTTTTCTGTCATATGCAGTATCATTCTTCAGAATGAAATAACTGTATATTTAATAGCAAATTAAAAAATTAAGATAATTTCCATGAGATTGTCTCTATTTGATGCTATTCGTCAGTACAGTTTCTTTAGAGGTATACTTAGTGGTCAGAGGTATACTAAGTAGCATTAATCAAACAGATTCATGACTATATATATCAAGACCAATTCTGTTAGAAATGATCACTCTCCAGTTTCCTGTCTCCACGGGAGCAACCAACAACCTCAAAGAAGTGATCAGATTCTAAGCACTGTCTATGATGAAGATTAGTCTGAAGGCCATAAAAATAATGGTAGTTTGTGTGCGATCACGGGAGAAAAAACACTCCATGAGATCAAAATCTTCTTCATCATTTTAAAATTCAGTCCTTTAGCAGGAGTTACGAAGGAAAGCAAACAAGGTCATGTTTCCAAAACCAGATAAAGAGCTGATGACTAACAGTTATTAGGGATTGCTCTTTGTCTGACACTGTATTGCATGGATTATCTCATTCCTTGTTCCCAAAAGCTCCCTATGAAATGGGTAGTATTATTTTCACATTTTACAAATTAGGCAACTGAAGGGCAGAGAGGTTAAGCACCCTACCCAAAGTCAATGGGACCTAAAAAAATGGCAGATGGGATTTGAACCAAGTAACCAGAGCCTAAATACCACTTACAACCTCAATTTCCTAAGAGGAAAGGAATATGACACACTAAGACATCAACACAGTTCATTATTATTTGTATTTAGATAGCCATACCAAGTCAAATACTGCCCTTCAATATTTTGGGGCCCTTAATACTCTGAAAGATATTTTCTATCTTCCTTTTCCCCTGTAGAAAGTCAACAACTCAGTGTGTGGGAAAAACAAAACTAGCTGAATATATAGAGGAGAAACGGGAAATTGCACAACATATTTTCTTTGAAATAATTCTAGCAGCTGCATTAATATTTCTTTTTACCACAGAAAAAGCCTAGTCATATACATATACCTACCACTACTGTTTTTTACCAGTTATCCCCAATTCTCACTTCATTCCTACTCTTCAGGCTGCACATTCTTGTATATATCATGGCAGAGATTATTATTTCCTAAGAAAATAAACTAAGGGTATATTTTAGGGTAAATAAAAAAAGGGTATACCTATAACCAAGTATACCTCGCTTCACATATAAAAGTTAAAGAGTGACTTCAGAGTTTCAGAAGTAGGTTACTGCCCTAATATTAGAAGAGGAAGAAGAAAAGAAAAGCTTCAACATTCTATCAGTGACTTGGATTTCTTTCTCCACATGAATTTTGTCCCCATCATTAACTGAAGGGTTTTATTTTTCATAAAGCACTGCCTTTTGTGGGCATCACTTTCCTGGATTAGGACAGCATCCTAATTCCTTTCGCTGAGAAAAGTAATTTAAAACATTGACTTTGGGTACAACTTCAAAACGAGATTTAAGAGTTCAAGAGCTTCCAGACCCAGATGACATCCAATTATGTCAAAGTAAAACCATGTTTTAGGAGTCTTACCTTATCACCTTGCATACCAGGAGGCCCCATTAATCCAGAAAGGCCTTGATTGCCCTAAGAACAAAACACAAACAGAAGTTTAATGTTATGAAAAGGAAGTGAAAATTAGAATTCCCTTGCTGCAGGATTTCATCTTGGACGTCAAAATCTTACTGCATTCATTTCTGATCTTCGCAATCCGCCTCAAGTTCCACCTCCTTTCTGAGTTCTTTTGAGGCTTTTTCTGAGGCTCCTGGTATTTCTCTCTTCCCGCTGAGTACCACTTTACTTCCCCACCTCCATACTCCTGCTCCTTTTTTCCTGATGCTCTTTTCTCTAGGAATGCCCTCACTCCCCAAATTCCTGTAGTTCCAAGGTTTACCGTGTCTAAAAAAAAAAAGTTTACTTAAAAATCCTACAAGCACTTCGTGAGGCAGCTGCGGAGGGCTCGGGCTGACTCCTAGCAGGACTCCCACTAGGAACCTGAAGGCGGGTTGCGGGGAGCAAGGGCTGGGTTCACGCGGCACACCAGAGAAAGGGGCATTTCCGCTTCCGGGCTACACTGGTATTGGCCGCTGCACCAACCGGGAGTAAATGCCGTGAAAATTTTTTGGGAGGACGTGTGTTTGGCTCCAGCAGATGGGATTTCACCTATTAGGGCAGTCCATCCTCCTGATCTCGCAGCTTTGATGAGGGTCTGTGAGCCCATCTTGGGCTAGGAGGGAAAAAGTATATTCATGTGAGGGGGAAGGAGTGTCCGGCGGGTAGAAGTGATAGTGGGGATACACAGGAGGCTGTGTGAACTGACAAAGAGAAAACACCAAAAGGGAATCGGAAGATAATCGAGGCACTTTGCTCCAAGGGGTTTTTCTTTACTTGCCTTCCCCTCCCTCTTTCTGCTGCAACAAATACATTGTGCATTGAAAAAAAACAATGTTGTGAAAGAAAAAAGGGTACTTAGGTCATAATCCTAAATAAACTCCTAAGTGACTGTGTTATGTTTAACATTTAGTGCACTATGTACTTTACTATGTCATCAAATTAAATAATCAGAACAGAAAAGAATGTTTCTGATGATTAACAATCTAGTACCTTTCCATTTGTACTAATTTTATTTTAATACTTGACATTTTACTAAGATGGCTTCCATTTGTGATGGGATGACCATTTTATACAGATAATTTTTTTTTTTAATTCATTACTTTGATCAGGGAAAAGAAAGCTGCACTAGGAAACAGGTTATTGGAGGCTTGTCTCCTTCCACTAGGTCTAATCATGGGTGGATCACTTGATTTCCTTTTAAAGGTCCTCCACCAGGAAAATGAGAATAATATCTCACTTGACTTATAGGAAAGGAAAAAGAAAAACCACTATTTAATAGTTATTTTTGTGTGCCACTAAGATCCCAAAATGGCTCAAACGTTTAAACATACTCTATGAGAGACGTTCTTTAATACATGTTCCATGCTGAAGGACTAGACCCTGCATTTCTTTTGTGTTATCACTGACCATATGTTTATTGTAAAAATGGTTAAGTGATTAAAAATAAAACATAATTGTTTTCCAACCCCCTCAACTCTCACCAATATGATGTCCATATTTTATTTGTATTCATAATGTATGTATATAACTGAAATCCTGCCTCCTCAGTTTGAACTTAAATGTAAATACAATGTCTAAGAAATGTTTTTAAATTTTATCATTTTAAAAATACATCTCTCAATTTTAAGAGTTGGATTTCACTTAAGGCTCAGTGGAAACATATTATTAAATCCTGTAACTTACTACCTTCCTCCTATATAGCATTAACCACAATTAGTATATGAGTAACTCAAAAAGTGAAAAAAGACTGACATACTTCCAAGCCTCAATTCCAATGCTAAACCATCCTATATTTTATACAGATACTGTACACATACTGAACCACCCTATATTTTATACAGGAAAGCCACAAGAAAAGATAAAACCAAGCATTTGATATAAATGTGAATGCTTAATTTGGGGGGTTTATTTAAAGCAGTTACCAAGACAGAATGGACTTTAATTTCTAAATTTTAAGAAATCAAATGTTCTATATTTAGATATTTTAAAATATGGCATTTTGTTTCTCAGATTGCAGGATACTTTTCCCGGCAATAACTAAGGGACCAATGAAAATATGTTTCTAATAAATTTCCATTCTCTTTCTAAATTATTTATATTCAGTGAACTCGGTTCCATCACAGGAATAAAATTCTCAAGATTCTATATTAAAAATTTTTTGAGGATTTACTTGTTGGTATAATACCTGTAAAGTTCATTAATATGGTGTTTTTGTTTTTTGGTTTTTTTAAGTTTACAAGCGTTTCTGTAAGCCAATTAAAAGATCAGATTTCAACGCAGGAACCACCAAAATTATTCAGGGATTTTAAAAGTTTGTGAATGTATATCATAAAAAGAAAAGCATCCTATAATTGTATCACCTTCATTAAGAACTTGTCCAAATAGAGATTCCCAGATGTATTCCTAAAGACTCCAATTTTATTCATCCTCACTAGAAAATGGCATCCTCTTCCTAACAAAGATTTTGCTGCTAGCTTTATTCAAAATGTTGTTTCTTTTTACTTAAATGTGAATGTGTATGTTTGAGAGCATTACGATAAAGCAAAATGCATACTAGACTAAAAGTCAAACAAATATATCATTAACTTAACCACTTACTATCCATGAGTCATTTAAATTCTGTGAATCCTGTTTTCTTAACTGGAAAACAAGATAATGATGAATGCTTCTTTTACAATTACTGGGGATTTAAAAAAGATAAAGTACATGGAACTAGTCTAAAAAAGGCACAAAACAGCATTAGAATTTATGTATTATTGTGTGTATGCTTTTTAACAACAAATTTTTGAGATTAGGGCCACATCCTGTCGAATGTTTTGCCCCATCCCTAAAAGGCAGGTATCACAATGGTACGCCACAGTAGACAATAAAATTAAGGTTAAGATTTTAATTAATGCATTAAGCTGATGATATAATTTATTTTTCACATATTTCTTCCTTCATTCCAGTTCTCTATCTTCTCTGTCTGATACCTTCTCTGGTTCTCTATCCCCTTTGTCTGATATCAAGTAAAATCTACATTTAAAAAAGGTAAAAATGAATTTTTAATGCTTGAAATATATCACCATGATTTTATTCCATGGGCAACTAATTACCTTTTCTCCAGAAACAGCTTGACCAGGGGAAAATCCTGGATCTCCTTTGGGGCCCTAGATAAAATAATTATAAAACACTTGGTGAAGCATAAATTACATACAGTATATCACACTTCTTCAGTTGAATGCATCATAAGATGATATATATATACATATATATATAATGTGGTATTAAAATTATTTTAAATCGAGATGGGCATGCATTATTTGCTTTTTTATTGTACATTTTTATTATCCTTATTTTTAAATGCCGAGAAGACTGTCAGACATAGATGATTTTAAAAATCTAATAAAGTTATGCTACCATTGAAACATCTTTCCTTAAGGGACCTATATAAAGGCTCCATTAATATCCATTTTTGTGACATATTCAGTTATAACTCCTATTTTAGCATTGGAAAACTAGTTACTTTCAGTAAAAGAAATCTGCTTATAATTCTTAAAGTTTATGATATCATTCCAAGTTTAAATATTTTCCAAAATCTTGCAATGTACATGCATCACTTTTGTAATAAAAAGAAAAAATAAATCAAAAATACTTCTAATTGCCAAAATAGATATAAAAATAGATACTTTTCCTACTTTGGGAAACATATTTCACATTTCAAGAGAAATATGACATTAGGATTCAACCAAATATTTTTGCACAATATTAAAGTAATCTTTCATATTATGCATACTGGCAAAGGATCTCTTTTTCTATTTCCCATCTCATAAAATTAAGAGGCCACAATTGAAACTCTTTATAATTCTAATTATGATTTCATTACCATTCTCAACTAGTAATAATTTCCATTCCTAGAGAGTTGTAAATGTTATTTTCATTCTATGAGAAATAGTCATGTGTTCTTCCACAAATTCAGGGATGCTTTCAAATACCACTCAAACTGAAAAGAAGGAAGACCAAAAGAAAAGTCCTTCATGCTCTCCATTTTACAAGTTTTCTCATTTTACATACTAGAAATAAATCCTCACTGGCTAAACGGCCTATGTTCTTGAATCAAAGAAAATTTTTAAGGAAAGGTTGTTTTCCAGGTTGACTTCTTCCTTTCCATAGCTATCACCACTTTTATCACTAAGGTTACAATTTTAGACCACTGGTTACAAAATTATGGAACCTGAGAAATAGCTTTAGTGATACCTCAATATTTAAGAACTTGATCCACTCTCCAAAAAAAAGGCAATGGAGTTAGAATTTATAAGAGATATTAGAGCTTATCTAGTAAAACACATTTTACAGATAAAGAAGCAATGAGGTTCAGAAATGTTAATGACTTGATTAAAATTGCTTAGAAAAGGGGCGCCTGGGTGGCTCAGTGGGTTAAAGCCTCTGCCTTTGGCTCAGGTCATGATCTCAGGGTCCTAGGATCGAGCCCTGCATCAGGCTCTCTGCTCGGCAGGGAGCCTGCTTCCCTCTCTCTGCCTGCCTCTCTGCCTACTTGTGATCTCTCCTCTCTGTCAAATAAATAAATAAATAAAATCTTTAAAAAAAAAATTGCTTAGAAAAGTACTGGCAAACCAGGTCAATTATTTTTCTCATATGACAACGTCTATTAAATAAAAATCTTATTTATTGGTTTTAATACATTTCAGTCTTTTATTATAAAACCTAGCCAACTGATTTGAGGTAATACATAGAATTTTTAGAGAACTTAAGAAATGATAGCCCTTGAGAATTTTAAATATAATAAAATTCTTTGTGGCCAATGTTTTTACTTATAAATGTCACATTAAAAATTCTTATTTTTAGGTTCTGTCTGAATTTTCTATTATCTGTCTACTTTCTTATATCAACTAATTTAACATTTCATCCTCATTAGAAAAAAACCTGAGAACATGGATAAAAGTAATCAATTCATCAATAAAAATCATATTTAAAGACAGAGCCTTTTCTTATTCACAAGCTTTATGTATCTGGGCAACATATTTAAAGAAATACATGCTAAATTCTCTTTTATTCCCACACAGATGTGCTTGAGTTTATTGATCGACTTGTTCTACAACCATAATTCTTGTCTTCATGAAGGGAATGCTCTTAACTTGGCCAGTAGTGGGTTGGGATCCTCCCTAGTATAAAATGCATGAGCAGAGATTATAGGACATGCCACCTTTACCTAAAGTGTCAAAGAAGTAGGGTATATTTCTCTGCATTAAAGAATACTCCAAAATTTCTTACTTTCTCCCTCATTTTGTATTAATTTTATGACTCCCAGCACACTTTTAGTCATACTTGACTGGCTTTTCAAATCCCCTTTGAAATTAAAAAATAAATGTTTATAAACTAATTAATTATAATTGACTTTGACTTTCAATACTGACTTCTACATGATCTGTTAAAGGAGCTCTTGAGTGTAAGAGGAAAAGGAAATTGCCTACCCTTTATTACTCAAAGAATTATCAAAGTCCCACCTATTCTACTATTCTGCTATATAGTCAAAAATCCTCATTATTGGCACAGCTCTTTTAGATTATTATTGGATCTCTGAGGGCCCTCTGTCTAGGGAGGAAAACTCCTTAAGTACTAGACCCATTAACATGTTAGAACAGATTTATCAGATTAGAGCCCATTCAATATAATGGAAAGAACACTGGGACTTAGAGTGGAAACATTGAACAAATCATTTAATCTCTCTGAATTTGAGATTCCTCTTCTGTAAAATGGAAATAAGAATAATATCTGCATAGTTTAGCTTGTAAGATATAGGTAAAATTCTCTATAGAGAATACGTATGTAAGTATTAAAAACAGCAAGACTAAAGACAATCATTAAAATCGATTTTACAATTATTGCCATCTTAAAAAGCAGAGAACATTATTCTTGAATGAATTGTTGATGGAACAGCAAAATTTAAATGAAAAGAATTTGGAATTAAAAATTCAAATATGGATGAGCTAAATTAGGAGAGTCCCATAAAAGAAATACTAAGTGACATGATCTTCAGGTAACATCACCAGAATATTCTTCACTTTAATGTTACTAATAACAATATGAGCTCCATAATATCAATTTGAAGCATTACATTCTTTAAGGAACACTTCCTATCTTTTTCACTCACTCTCTAAGCACCCACAGCAATTATTTGACCTACTGTAACTGCTAATATGAGATCCTACCACATTTTCACTGTCTCATCCCCACGTGGCCTAACTTCCAATCCTTAAGCAGCCTAAATACCAAGGTCTGACATTATAAGCACTTCCTTGCATATACAAATGGCACCATTTTTTCGTTCTCCCTCTGTCTTACAAGCTTATCTGGAAATTCTTAAATCTGAACTCACCACCTCCTCTGTCCCATCCCCTAGTAGCTAAATGTGACTAAGAGAAAACAATCATGCTGACAAACCTCACTTTAAATTCATGACTTTTTACATTAACTGGTTTTGGTTTTGGTTTTGTTTTTTTTTTGTCTTTTGATGTGTCTAATAATTACCTTAGTCAATTTGCTTTTCCATTTTCATAGATAATTATTTTATAACTTTCTCTTCACTCTAAGTGGGTGATCTTGTTTTTAACATTCACAACCTGTCTCAACCAAATCCACTACCCACCTAAATCTGTTCCAAAAATATTCTGCCTTCATTACCAAACCCACTATTCTCATAGGACATCATTGATTCATTGTCTTCCCTACATTATTTTAATTTTTATTTCTTTGCAGGATAATTGATGTCATAAAGTAAGCACACTGTAATTTCTCCAATCTTAAAAAACAACTTTCTTTGAGCTACATCCCCCTTCCATTACACTCTTTTGAGAGCAAAACTCTTAGGACCTTGTCTATATTAATGAGACTTCTTCCATTTTCTCTTGGACTTAATCCACTCAGGCTATTGTCCCTACCCTACCTCACTGTCATTGTTTCTCAGTCTCCTTTGCTAGTTCCTCTTCTTCTTCCTAATACACTAAACTGTGGGATACCCCAAGACTTGGTCCTTGGACAATTCTCTGCCTATATTTATCCATAGGTCAAGATAAGATACATAAAACAATTATTTGAATGCACAGGAGAACAATCAAAAAGCAGGACATACTGGAAGGGATTCAACTCTTACAAGAAAAGAACCACACTTTGTACAGTACACATTTATACAACTTTTCTTCTAAGGACCCTCCACAGTCTGCATGGAATGACTGGAATTCAAGCAGAAAACCATAGATGTTTTGGCTAATGGTATCAAAGGACAGAGTGTGAGACTACCTGAATGATGGTAAATTGAAGGGGGAAATCCTAAAAAGAAAGAAAAGAGGGGCGTCTGGGTGGCTCAGTGTGTTAAAGCCTCTGCCTTCGGCTCAGGTCATGATCTCAGGGTCCTGGGATCGAGTCCCGCATCGGGACTCTGCTCAGTGGAAACCCTGCTTTGCCCCTTCTCTCTGCCTACCTCTGTGCCTACTTGTGAACTCTCTGTCAAATAAATAAATAAAATCTTTAAAAAAGAAAAAAGAAAAAAGAAAGAAAGAAAGAAAGAAAGAAAGGAAGAAAGAAAGAAAGAAAGAAAGAAAGGGAAAAGAAAAGGAAAGAAAAGAAGAAAGAGTACAGCTTCCCACCAAAATCTAGACAAAGACTCTCCTCAATTCTTGGCTGATACTAAATGTGGTTACATGAGATGGATCCCAGAGTTCACCAAAAAGCAACAACCAGAAGGCTAAAATAATAGAATATAAATTTCAGCTGCTGGCCACCGCAGGAGAAATAACTTGGGAGTTTGAGTCACATCACTTTAAGGGACATGGTAAATGCCTTGGTAATCACCTTTCCACTAAAATTCAGGAAGGGCTATACTTTAGAAGCAAGTATTATATGCTTGGACTAACAGTAACACTATAAGCAAAACTGAAACAAATCTGTCCCTTAAAATAGTTACCAAACCTATACAAGTTTAAGGTGATGAGCCAGTTATTTAATTGCCTATGGAACAAAAAAATCAGCCATTATCAAAGGATTTCAGAGAAAGATAACAGAATCTAAAGTTCTTCCACATATCATCCATAATATGCAGTACATAATCAAATTTTTCTAGGCATACAAAGAAAAGTAAAATCTGACTTGAGTTAAAGAAAAAAGTGGTCAATACAAACAGTCCTCATAAGGACCCATATATTAGAATTAGCAGCCGAGGATTTTAAATTAACTATCATAAATATGTCCAAAGATGTTAGGTAAATGATCATCATAATAAGTGAACACAGAAATATCAGTAGACAAGTGAAAACTATACAAAAAAGAACACTAGAATCCTAAAACTGATAATATAGTATCTGAAATGAAAAATTTTCTAGATGAGATTAACAATATATTGTAGAAGACAGAAATTAAGTTTAGTAAACTTAAGGAGAGATCCATAGAAATTAACTAATCTGAAGAGGAAAAAAATGCAAAAGTGAGCAAAGCTCTAGTGACTTGTGGGACAACATGAAGTAGTCTAACATACATGGAAATGGAGTACCAGAAGAAAAAGAGAGAAAGAATGGGACAGAAGGATTATTAGAAAAAATAACAGGGGCGCCTGGGTGGCTCAGTGGGTTAAAGCCTCTGCCTTCGGCTCAGGTCATGATCTCAGGGTCCTGGGATCGAGCCCCGCATTGGGCTGTCTACTCAACAGGGAGCCTGCTTCCCCCTCTCTCTCTCTGCCTGCCTCTCTGCCTACTTGTGATCTCTCTTTCTCTGTCAAATAAATAAATAAAATCTTAAAAAAAAAAAAATAGCCAAAAATATCCCAGATTCACTACAAAAACACCAAAAACTTACAGATCCAAGACATTCAACGAACTCCAAACAAGAAATATCTAAGGGAAACTAACCCTATGTATATCGTCATTAACAGCTAAAAGCCAGACAAAGAGAAGTATCTCAAGAGCAGCCTATGAAAAATGACATATTACACTAAGGGGAATAACAAGGTGACTAATGATTAACTGTTTATCAGAAACAGTGGAGATTACAAGACAAGAACCACAAGCATCTTTAAAGTGCTGGAACAAAAACAATCTCAACCAAGATTTCTATACTCTATAAAAATACACTTCAAAGAACATAGATAAAACAAATTTCAGGTAAATAAAAACCAAAAGAATCCATCACCAGCAGAATTGCTCCCCAAGAAATATTGAAGAAACTTCTTTTAACTAAAGGGAAATAATACCAACTAGAAATTAGATCTATAAGAAGAAATGAAAAGCCCTGGAAATGAAAATAAATGAAGAAATATAAATGACTCCTTTGTTTGTTTCTTCTCTTAATTTCTTTAAAGACTAATCACTTAATACAAAAATTACTACATTGTACTTAAGGGTTTATAATGATGTAAATGTAAACTAAATGATAACAAAACACAAAGGATTATATAAATATAATCATAATGTCATAAGGGTCTTATATTTTAAATGAGCTGTTACCATATTAACTCTAGTAAACTAGAATGAGTTAAGGATGTAATCTCTAAAGCAACCATTAAAATCAATCAATCAGAGATACAGCTGAAATGTCAATAGAGAAACTATATGGAATACTAACGAATATTTTATTAAGCCAAAAGAAGGCAAAAAAGGAGGACTGAAGACAAAAAACATATGAATAAATGGAAAAGAAATGACAATGTAAGTGAGACCAAATCATACCAATAATTACACAAATATAAATGGACTTAACATTCCAATTAAAAAAAAAACAACATTCCAATTAAAAATCAGAGATTATCAGACCAGATAAACAAGTGAGATCTAATATGTATTGTCTATAAGAGATATATTTTAAATACAGAAAGGTAAAGGAAAAGAAAAACATATACGAGTCAAACAATAATCATAAAAAAGCTGATGTGGTTGTTATTATCAGACAAACTAGACTTTAAGAAAAGGAGTACCACTGGAAATAAGGAGACATACTTGACAATGATAGAAAGGATCAGTTCATTAAAAAGACACAACAATCCTTAAACATGTATGCACAACAGAGAGCTGCAAAATAAATGAATCTAACACGGACTAAAGACTTCCTAAACACTAAACAGAGAAACAGAAAAATCCAAATCATAGTTGGCTATTTTAACACACCTCTCTCAATAATTAATGGAATAATTATATTTAAAAAAAACAGTAAGGATAGAGAAAATTTGATCATCATCAACCACTTTAATCTAATTGGTATTTATTGAACACTACAACCAAAAACTACAAAATACACAATCTTTTAAACTTTGCTGCAAGGAAGGGAGTGGCATGACATATTCAAAGTGCTGAAAGAAAAAAAACCTGCATCCAAGAATACTCTATCTAGCACCGCTATCATTCAGAATAGGAGAGAGAGTCTCTTAGATGAACAAGACATAAAGGAGTTCATGATCACTGAAGCAGCCCTACAAGAAATATTAAAGGGGACTCTTTTGGGGGAAAGGGAAGACCATAAATAAGTGTCTGAAAATAAGTATATCTGTAAAAATCAGTCAAGGGATTAAAAAAATAAAAAGATTTGATGTATGACACCATCTATCTAAAATGTGGTGGGGAGAGGAGTAAAGAATGAATTCAAACAAAAGTGACCAAACTTAATAAAGACTGCTATATGCATAAGATGTTATATAAAAACCTAATGATAACCACAAATCAAAAACTAGTAATAGATATGCAAAGAATAAGGAGAAAGGAATCCAAGTATATCACTAAAGAAAATGAACGAACCATGAAAGAGAGCAAGATAAGAAAGGATCATAGAAAAACTACAAAACAACCAATAAAAGGTAACGAAATGGCGATAAATACAAATCTATCAATAGCTACTGGGAATGGACCAAATGCTCCAATCATAAGACACAGAGTGACAGAGTGGATAAAAAAAGACCCATCTATATACTACCTACAGGAGACTCCTTCAGCCCTAAAGACACCAGCAAATCGAAAGTGAGAGAATGACAGGACATTTATCATGCAAATGTATGTCATGAAAAAAAGCTGGAGTAGCAATACTTAATATCGGACAAAATAGACTTTAAAACGATTGCAACAAGAGACAAAGGAGGACACTAGATAATCAGAAAGGAAACAATCCAACAGGAAGCTTTAACAATTGTAAATATTTATGCCCCCAACACGCAAGCACCCAAATACATAAAACGGTTAATAATAAACATGAAGAAACTAATCAATAGTAATACAATAATAGTAGGGCACTTTAATACCTCACCTACATCAATGGACAGATCATCCAAAGAGAAAATCAACAAGAAAAGAGTAACTTTGAATGACACACTGGATCAGATGGATTTAACAGATATATCCAGAATATTCCACTCTAAGACAGCAAAACACATATTCCTTCCAAGTGCACATGGCACATTCTCCAGAAAAGATCACATATTAGATCACAAAAGAAGTCTCAACAAATCCAAAAAGATCAGTCATACAGTACATCTTCTCTGACCACAATGTTATGAAACTAGAAATCACCACAAGAAAAAATATGGAAAGAGCACAAATACATGGAGATTAAATAATATGCTACTAAACAATTAATAGGTCAACCAAGAAATTAAAGAAAAAATAAAAATTACATGGAAGTAAATGAAAATGAAAATATACAGGTCCAAAATATTTGAGATGTAGCAAAAGTGATTCTAAGAGGGAAGTTTATAGCAATATAGACCTACCTCAAGAAGCAAGAAAAATCTCAATTAATAAGCTAACCTTACACCTCACAAAGCTAGAAAAAGAACAAACAAAATCCAAAGCCGCAAAAGGAAGGAAATAAAGATTAGAGCAGATATAAATGATATAGAAACTAAAAAAAAATAATAGAACAGATCAATGAAACTGGAGCTGGTTCTTTGAAAAGATCAACAAAACTGTAAACCTCTAGCCAGACAAGAAAGAGAGAAAGAAAGAAAGAGAGAAAGAAAGAACGAACTCAAAATCACAAATGAGAAATAACAGCCAACATCACAGAAATACAAACAATTGTTAAGAGAATATTATGAAAAATTATAGGTGGACAATTGGACAACCTAGAAGAAATGGATAAGTTCCTGGGAACATATAACCTACCAAAACTTCCCAAAGCAGAAATAGAAAAATTGAACAGACTGATTATCAGCAATGAAATTGAATCAGTAACCAAAAAAATCCCAACAAACAAAAGTCCAGGACAGTTGGTTTCACAGGCAACTTCTACCAAGCATTTAAAGAGGAATTAATACCTATTATTCTCAAACTATTCCAAAATATAGAAGAGTAAGAAAAACTTCCAAATTCATTCTATGAGCCCAGCATTCCTCGGATACCAAAACCATATAAAGATACCACCAAAAGAGCGAGAGAGAGAGAGACAGAGAGAGAGATACAGAGAGAGAACTACATGCCAATATCTCTGATGAACATAGATGCAAAAATCCTCAACAAAATATTAGCAAATAAAATCCAATAATACATTTTAAATATTACCACAATGAAGTGGGATTTATTCCCAAGACGCAAGGTAGTTTATATTTGCAAGCCAATCAACATTATATATCACATCAATAAGAGAAAGGAGAAGAGCATATGATCATTTCAATAGAAGAGAAAAAGCATTTGATAAAGTATAATATCCACTCATAATAAAAGCTCTCAACAAAGTAGGTTTCGAGGGAACATACCTTAACATAATAAAGGTATGTTTGAAAAACCCACAGCAAACATAAAACTGAGAGCTTTTCCCCTAAGATCAGGAATAAGACAAGGATGTCCACTCTCATCATTTTTATTCAACATAGTATTGGAAGTCTTAGCTACAGCAATCAAACAACAAAAATAAAGAAAAGGCATCAATTGGTAAAGAAGTAAAACTTCCACTATTTACAGATGACATGATCCTATAAATAGAAAACTCTAAAGACTCCACCAAAAAAATACTAGAACTGATAATTCAGTAAAGTTGCTGGATACGAAATTGATGCACAGAAATCTGCTGCCTTTCTATACACTAATAATGAAGCAGCAGAAAGAGAAATTAAGGAATCAATCCCATTTACAATTGCAACAAAAATAATAAAATACTTAGGAATAAATTTAACCAAAGAAGTGAAAGACCTGTACTCTGAAAACTATAAAACACTGATGAAAGAAACTACAGATGACACAAACAAATGGAAAGACATTCCATGCTCATGGATTGGAAGAACAAATATTGTTAAAATGTCTATACCACCCAAAGCAATCTACAGATTTAATGCAATCACTATCAAAACACCAGTATTTTTCACAGAACTAAAACAATCCTAAAATTTGTATGCAACCACAAAAGACCCTGAATAACTAAAGCAACCTTAAAAAAGAAAAACAAAGCTGGAGTTATCACAATTCCAGACCTCAAGTTATATTACAAATCCGTAGTAATCAAAATAGTATGGTACTGACACAAAAATAGACTGATAGATCAATGGAACAGAATAGAAATCTCAGAAATAAACCCACAATTATATGGTCAAATAATCTTCAACAAATCAGGAAAGAATATCCAATGGGAAAAAGATAGTCTCTTTATCAAATGGTGCTGGGAAAACTGGACAGCTACGTGCAAAAGAATGAAACTGGACCACTTTCTTACACTATACACAAAAATAAATTCATAATGGATTAAAGAGCTAAATATGAAAACCATAAAAATCCTAAAAAAGAGCACATGTAGGTCATTTCTCTGACATCAGCCATAGCAGTATTTTTCTAGATATGTTTCCTGAGGCAAGGGAAACAAAAGCAAAAATACACTATTGAGGCTACATCAAAGGAAAAAGCTTCTGCACAGCAAAGGAAACAATCAACAAAACTAAACAACAACCTACTGAATGGGAGAAGATATTTGCAAATGACATATCTGATAAAGGGTTAGTATCCAAAATCTATGAAGAACTTCAAAACTCAACACTCAGAAACCAAATCATCCAACTAAAAAATGGGCAGAAGACATGGACATACATTTCTCCAAAGAAGACATACAGATAGCCAACAGACACATGAAAAGATGCTCAAAGATGCTCATCATCACTGACAATCAGGAAAATGAAAATCAAAACTACAATTACCTCTCACCTGTCAAAACAGCTAAAATTGAAAACATAAGAAATTAAATGTTAGTGAGGATGTGGAGAAAAAAGAACCCTCGTGCAAACTGGTGGGACTAGAAACTGGTTGGGAATGCAAACTGGTGCAGCCACTCTTGAAAACCGTATGGAGGCTCATCAAAAAGTTAAAAATAGAACTACTCCATGATCCAGTAATTGTACTACAAGGTGTTTACACCCAAAATACGGAAACACTAATTCAAAAAGATACATGCGCCCTGATGTTTACTGCAGCATTATTTACAATAGTCAAATTACGGAAGCAGCCCAAGTGTCCACTGATAGATGAACAGACAAAGAAGATGTGGAGTGTGGGGGTATGTGTGTGTATGTATGTATAGTATATGTAATGGAATATTATTCAGTCATAAAAAAAGAATGAAATCTTGCCATTTGCAACAACATGGATGAAGGTAGAATATAATGCTAAGCAAAATAAGTCAGTCAGAGAAAGAGAGATACCATATGACCCCATTCATATGTGGAATTTAAGAATCAAAACAGGGGCACCTGGGTGGCTCAGTGGGTTAAAGCCTCTGCCTTTGGCTCAGGTCATGATCTTAGGGTACTGGGATCGAGCTCCACACCGGGCTCCCTGCTCAGTGGCGAGCCTGCTTCCCCCTCTCTCTCTGCCTGCCTCTCGGCCCTGCTTGTGATCTCTCTGTCAAATAAATAAACAAAATCTTAAAAAAAAAAAAAATCAGAACAAATGAGCAACAGAAAAGAAAAGAAAAAGAAAAAAAAGAAAAAACAAGAATCAGAATCTCAACTACAGAGAACAAAAGGATGGTTACTGGTTGGAGGTGGGTGGGGGGAATGGATGAAATAGGTGATGGGGATTAAAGAGTACACTTCTCATGATGAGCACTGAGTAATATACAGAATTGTTGAATCATTACATTGTACACTGAAATTAACATAACACCATTTGTTAAGTATACTGCCCCTTGTCCCTGCCTGCCTTTCTTCTGACAATCCTTCATTAATGTCAGCAAAAAAGACCATCAGCATGTTGACATTAACCTAATAGGCAGACAGATATATGAGCAAAGCCCTGATTGGCATGACTCAGCACACCTTGATTGCTTAATATAGTTTTGCAAAAGAGCTCATAAAAACCCCTAAACTTAGAAACTTTGAGGGCAACCCTCTCAGGTCCCCTCCTTCTCTGGGAGCTTTGTACTATTGCTCAATAAACTTTGCTGCACACCACTCTTAGTCTGGTCCACCTCTTCATCCTTCGAAGCGACATAACCAAGAACCACTGGCACTAAACACAGAGAAATCCTGGCCACACAAGGGCCTACATAATCCGGCTCTGGCTATCTCTCTGACCTATCTTCCAGGATTTATCTCGTTCAGTTTATCCTCAAAGACTGCCAAGCAGCCGCCGGCCTCAAGGCTTTTGGACCGACTGGGTTATTTTTGTTGTTCTTCAACCCTTTCCTCACCAGGATTGCCAAAATGGTAATTTTAAATTCTAACATGCTTGCCTCATTTCCTAGCTTTTTCTATAAAGAGAAACTACCCTTCATCAGCTATTTGGTTGTCCTGAGCTTAAATTCTACTAAGAAAAAAAGCAAGATAATTTTATAAGAAAACTTTTATTCTTTCTCCTTATTTTTCTTCTATTTATCACTTTTCAAAATAATGATATTGTGGTATAATAAAAATATATATTTTGTCTTCGTTCTGGCTTCTGGCACAGAGCTCCTAAAACCCTTGGAATTTCCTGAGTCATACAAGTGTCTTTTGTTATTCATAACAATCCCCTCTGGCCACATCTGAGCTTATGCTAATGAGGTGACTCAGGGCGGTACCCATAGATAGCTTCAGGATGGAGGCTAGTCAGCAGAAAGCCAAACAAGTGGCTAGAGGGTGGGAATTTAGGAGGAGTGGGGGAGGGGAGGGTGAGAGATTGAATTACACACACTTTTGAACAAAGAGATTCCAAGAGCTTCCAGGTTGGTGAACACATTGATATGCCCGGAGGCTGGCACACCTGGAGAGGCCGCGGAAGTTCTAAGCCCCCACCTTCCATACCCTGCCCTATATGCTTCTCTTCCGTGTAGCTATTCCTGAGTTGTATTCTTTATAAAAGACTGGGAAACCTGTTTTCCTGAGTTTGCGAGCTGTTTTAGCGCAGTATGAAACCTGGGGTCGTGGGGGGTTGTGCGAACCCCTGAAGTGGTAGTCAGTCACACAGAAACACGAGCAGCCTGGCTGTGGTCTCAAGTACAGACGGTCCTGTGGGACTGAACCCTTAAGTCTGTGAAGTTTGACACTAACTCAGAGCTGAATACCCAGTTGGTGTGAGGGAATTTGATCATATCAGAGATGTAATTCCTTAGCATCCTCTAAAGGTGACCAGAGAGGGTTTGTCTGTCTGTATTTAGCATCATTATAACTCGTGGATTTAGACATACTTGGGATTTAATCCACTGCAGTTATTATCCTTAATGATGTTCATATCGCATCACTCTTCGGCTAGAAGTCTTTCAAATCGGCTCCAGAATCCTTCTGACATGACCCTAATAATCTTCGATACCCAGAAAGGAGCATTTTAAATACAGTTAAGTCATATTTTAACTGAAATCGCAAGCACAGAATCAAAGGAAAGGATCATATTATTTTGTCTGGTCCTTTATAAGATGGTCCCTTTGTTGACCAGAGTAACAGAAGCACCTCAGTCTTCAACATTTTGACATACTTTACACTTTCAAAATGCTGGACTGAACATTTTTCATAGCAATTTGATTCAGCAAAAATTCTTAGAATGGGTCAACATCCATGCTCAATACATTTATTTATTCACATGTAAAGAAAATGGGACTTCTAGTTTAGAAGACGGGGGGGACATTGGGTCAAAATCATGAATAGAAATAGCACTAAGATTATTCTTTGGGATTCAGTGTTAAGTATTATTAATAACATCAAATTAATATTACTAATGGGACATTGTTATTGCAGTTTATTAAGGTTAGATGATTCATATAACTGGATTAAACTTGTTTTATTGGCAAAGATTTTTTAATCTAATTTAATTTTAAAATGCTTTTTGAGTATAGTTGACACACAATGTTACATTAGTTTCAGATGTACAGTACAATGAGCTAACATCTTTTTACATCATGCCATGCTTACCACAAGTGTAACTACCATCTGTCACCATACAATGTTATTATAATATCACTAACTATATTCCTTATGCTGTGCCTTTTGTTCACATGACTTTTTCATTCCACTACCAGAAGCCTATATCTCCAGTTCCCCTGCCCCCATTTTGCCCATCCCTCTTCCCTTTGGCAACCATCAGTTTGTTCTCTATATTTACTTGCCTGATTCTGCTTTTTGTTTATTCATTTGTTTTTTGTTTTTATTTCTTTTAGACTCCACATGTGGGTGAAATCACATGATATTTGTCTTTCTCAATAACTGGATTAAATTTGAAGGAACTATTGGGCTTGACTAAAGTAATATAAACTGTGAATGTATATGGGAAGGTTTTAAGTTTCCTTTAAGAAGTGTTTTTGGGGGCGCCTGGGTGGTTCAGTGGGTAAAGCCTCTGCCTTCGGCTCAGGTCATGATCTCAGGGTCCTGGGATCTAGCCCCGCATTGGGCTCTCTGCTCAGCAGGGAGCCTGCTTCCCCCTCTCTCTCTGCCTGCCTCTCTGCCTACTTGTGATCTCTCTCTGTCAAATAAATAAATAAAATCTTTAAAAAAAAAAAACAAAAAAAGAAGTGTTTTTGGGAAAGGAACTTATCTTGACCACCAATAGATTGCCTGGACTAGAATTATAAGTATATGGTAGGCTGAAGATATAGACTCTGCATTCATTACTCAGGTTTAAAGATCTACTGCATAATACGTTTTTAATTAATAGTAATAAAAATATTAATCACCCTGCAAATAAAGTTCATTAAATAGATAAATATGATAAACTGTGAACCCAGATGGCATTTGCTGACAAGAAAAAAAAAAGCTATTCTCTCTAGTAAATAAGAAATGGAAATAAACTTTCTTTTTTTTTTTTTTGTGACAGTAATTTATTTATGTAAAAACACTCTCCAACAAATAATTTGAAGGGAGAGAATATGAAACCTAATCAACCTCTAAACAGCCTATATCCAAAGTTTTGGTAAAATCCCTAATGTACTTGCTTTTATTTTTTTACCCCTTTCTTTTAGTCAAGTATATTTTATACATAGTGAAATGCTCTGATTTTAAGTGTTATTGTTTGATGAGTTTTGACAAATGAATATACCCATACTTTTATCAATATATAAAATATTGACATCACCCCAGAAAGTTCCTTGAGTTTTGACAAATGAATATATCCATACTTTTATCAATATATAAAATATTGACATCACCCCAGAAAGTTCCTAAGGGCCCCTTCTCAGTCAGTCTCTATGCCCACAAGAAACTACTATTGTGATCTTTTTTTCACTACAGGTTTGTTTTGCTTGTTCTGGATATTCATATACAATGTATTCTCATGTGTTTCACTTCTTTCCTTCAGCACAATGTTTTTGAGACTCATTCCTGTTGCTGCATGTCAGCATTTAGCTCCTTTTACAGTTGAGTAGCCCTGTATGGATAAACTAAAATTGGTCTATCCATTCTCCTATTGTTAGAAACGGGATCATTATAGTTTTTGACTTTATTTGTAAATAAAGCTGCTATGAAATTCCAGTTAAGTCTTTTCAGACATACTATTTCCTTTTTCTTGGGTAAATACTTAGGAATGTAATTTCTGAGTCATAGGGTAGGTTATGCTCAACTTTATAAGAAACTGCCAAACTATATTCTAGGTCCTTGTATCACTTTATACTCCCTCTAGCAGTGTGTATGAGTTTCAGATGCTCTAGCTCCTCGCCAATATTTAGTGTTTATAGTCTTTTTAATTTTAGGCATTCTGGTGGGTGTGAAGTGGTAATTAATTCTTTGCATTTCCCTTGTAACTAATAATGTCAAGCAGTTTTGCTGATACTTATTGACCATATTGGAATTAATTTCTTGTAGTTTTTCTTAGAAGGTCATTATTTCTACTATTAGCCTCCTGGTTTCAGTTAATGAGCTCAATAGTCTTTATTTTGAATCGTGTTAGTATTACCAATGTTGAAAAAATTGCTATGTAGCCACTAAAATTTTGTGTGGCATTTCATTCTGTTATTTAACAAATTAGCAACATAATTCCCAAGGCCTAGAGATCAGTTTCACTCTTTATGCAGTTTATCTTTATATGTTATTATCAGTAGCCACAGAATAAGCTGGAACGTTGGAATAGACATGTTTTGTTACTATTGTTAAATGAATTCGTAAAGTCTTTAAATTCTATTAGGTTACCCCACCCCCACCCTTCCTTCTTCAGGTAGTGTTTTATAAATTAACTACTCACTATTTTGAGAGACGACATAGTGTTAGGAAGAGAGTAAGACAAAATCACTTCTGAATATAACTCTACTGTTATATAATAGTATATAATCACTGTTAATCACAAGATCACTTCTGAATATAACTCTTGTTAAGTTATAGCTCTCTATGTATGTTTTCTTCTGTGCAAAGCAAAGTACTACTCTGAATAGTACTTTTAATTGAAATGAACCTAAATGAGATGCCAGACATAAAATAATTGTCAGAGATTAGAAGCTTAAGAAGTACTAGTTCTCCTTCTCTTATGATACCTGTGCCTTGTTACTAATGTGAATTCAGCTTTTTGGTTTAGTTTTACATTTATTGAGTGCCCAACACATGCTGGACACTAGGCTAGACACAAATGCAAAAATGAGTAAATTCTGGCTCCTGCATTTAAACAACTAAGGGTTTATTAAGAAAGACCAACACATAGTGAGAACTCATTTTGTCTGAAGAGAGATGAGAACTACCAAGATCAGTTTACATTTCCTGTTCTTTATGATAAATTCTAATTTTATTGTAAAAGCAAAACAAAATAAAACGATTAGTTTTTGCATCAGTCTAGAATATTTTAGCAAAATAAGCTTTATTCTCATGAATTTTAAAATAGCCTTATAAATAGAACCTATTTATATACTGTCTTAAGGTATTTTCATTCAAAAGAGTCACAAGACTCTTTTTGTTTTATTTACCAAATAAGAAGTGTGGTATTTTTAGCAAGTCACATTTCTAATTTGACTAGTTGCCTCATAAGTAGCTCCTTCAAGAAAAGAAAAATAACATTTTCTTAAGTATCAACTATATTATATCAGATGCTTTATGTGCTTTAAATCCTTTAACTTATATAAGGTACCTTTTGGTTCTAACGACTTTTATAAAGTCCATTAATCCAAATATGTTTGTATAGAAATTCCATAATGTGTTGCATTTTCTATTTCAGTTAAACCTTTCTAAACTGCAATTGCCTTAATTTGTTCTTTCCATAGATTCAAGTAACCTCCCTTTGAAATGGACAGATTATCCCCTGTCAAGAAACAAGATGACTTTTTATACAATCTTCTTAGAGGCCAACAACTCTGCTTATAGCAATAGCCACTGCTATTCCTTCTAAATAATAACTGAGAAAAGAAGAATATTTGGGATTGTCTTTATACTTTAACATTTCTTAAATTAGAAGAAATCTTTATTCCCGAAAGGAAAATAAATTCTATGATTGCATGTCAAAATTTATCATCAAGACCTTGTACTCTTCATTTTTTGCATTATCTTGAAAAAAAAAGTATAGAAAGATTATAAAGTTTGAATGTTCTATTGATCTTCGTTAATTTAAAATGCATGTTAAAGTGTTAAATATAAATAGGAAACTTTTTAATAAAACCATATCCTACGAGCTTTATTGGATGCATTTAAGACATAGTGGTAACTTTTAACACCTGTCACAAATCTAATGTCCTTCGCAAATATGTGCAATCAAAATAAATCATGGTCAGTTTTGGCTATTTTGGACATAATCATCAAATTATTAAGTTAAACATAAATTAAAAACTAATTCCAGTTTATAAGATTAAGTCCTTCAGCAGTCTAATTAGTTGCTTACAAATTAAAGTAGGGCTTTTTAAATTCCCTCATATATGAGCACATAAAAGTATTTTATTGGTGAATACTTATAAATATTCAAAATATATCCACACTACTAAATATAATATTAAAACTTGAGATTCAGGAGAGCCTGGGTAGCTTAAGTCTGTTAAGCGTCTGCCTTCAGCTCAGGTCATGATCCCAGGGTCCTGGGATCAAGTCCCACATCAGGCTGTCTGCTCATCAGGGAGCCTGCTTCTCCCTCTCCCTCTGCCTGCCACTATGCCTACTTGTGATCTCTTTCTCTCTCTTTCTCAAATAAATAAATAAATAAAATCTTTTAAAAAAAACCTTGAGATTCAAATTTTTATCTATCCTAGGTCATTTTACCAAAAACACATTCATACTAGTCAACACTAAAAAATACAGTTTTTAATCTTGAGAAAATAATTATTTACTACAAAGTTTTTCATTTTTTCAAATATTTTTCCTCTCCAAATATACACATTTTATTTTTTTATTTTGATTTTTTTTTAAGATTTTATTTATTTATTTGAGAGAGAGAAAGAGAGAGCATGAGCAGAGGGGCAGAGGGAGAAGGAGGAGCAGACTCCTCACGGAGCAGGGAGCCTGATGCGGGGCTTGATCCCAGGACCCTGAGATCATGACCTGCGCTGAAGGCAAACACTTAACCAACTGAGCCACCCAGGCACCCCTAAATATACACATTTTAAAACATCAATTAAATCAAATACTCTTCACTATCTCTATCTTTATCTCCTTACCTTATTTTCCATATTATTTATTTATTTGTTTTGAGTACCTAATTTTTACTGACTGAGATAGGGAAAGGGCGACGAGAATAAAGGTATGTGGAAATCCCCCTCTCAAGTTCTCTATCTTCCTTCATATATGTACAGATGAGGTGGCCAGTAGGACTATAAATTCCTTGGAACATCAGCCTCATGAAGAAATGTGAGCTGGACCCTTATAGCTACTTTAACCTTTTACTAGTCTAAATATCTTCGAAGTCCCCAAATAAAGCTTAAAGGGCTAGGAAATCACAAATTTAAAAACAAACTTCAAATTTCTTTAGAAGTTGTCTGTCTTAGAGCCTGGGTAGCTCAGTCAGTTAAGTGTCTGCCTTTGGCTCAGGTCACGACCTCAGAGTCTGAGGATCAAGGCCCACTGTGGACTTTCTGCTCAGCAGGGAGTCTGCTTCTCCCTCTCCCTCTGTGCTCACTCTCTTGCTCTCTCTCTCTCTCAAATAAATAAATAAAATCTTTAAAAAAAAGAAGTTGTCTGTCTTTTCTCTCACTGTTACACATCTAGTTGATAGAATTGCAAAAGTGGCAAGAGAAAAACAACTTGTTCTGTACAAGGAAATTGTCATAAGCTAATAGCAAATTTTTCAGCAGAAGCTTTACAGGCCAGGAGAAAGAGGCATAATATATCCAAACTGCTCAAAGGGAAAAAACCAACCAAGAATACTCTATGGGTAAGATTATCATTCAGAATTGAAGGAGAGAGAGTTTTGCAGACAAGCAAAAGCTAAAGGAGTTCATCACTACTAAACTGGCCTTATAAGAAATGTTAAAAGGACTCTTTAAGCTGAAAAGAAAGAACATTAATTAATAACAAGAAAACAAATGAAAATATAAATCTCACTGGTAAAAGTAAATATATATAAAAAGGTAGTGGATTATTATAAAACTTCTATGTAGGTTAAAAGACAAAAGTAGTAAAAATAACTATAATAATGAGTTGAGGGACACATGAAATAAAGAGATGTAAAATGTGACATCAAAAAAAAGATGTGGGAGGGAGTAAAAATGTAGACTTTTAGAATTTGACCAAATTTTAGTTGCTATCAACTTGAAATAGACTGTTTTATATATGAACATGCATATGATGTGACACATGAGCCTCATATTAAGCAAAAAGGAAAATCCTATACTAGACATATAAAAGACAGTAAGAATGGAATCTAAGCACAATACCAAATAAAGTCATAAAAACACAAGGGAAGAGAGGAAGAGAAGAAGAAAGGAACAGAGAGGAACTACAAAAAACAGTCAGAAAACAATTAACAATAGGCAACAAGTACATACCTATCAGTAATTACTTTAAATGTAAATGGACTAAACACTCCAATCAAAAGACACAGAGTAGCTAAATGGATAAATAAACAAGACCTATCTATATGCTGCCTACAAGAGACTCATTTCAGATATAAAAACCACACAAAAGCTGAAGGCAAAGGGATAGAAAAAGTTGTTCCATGCAGATGGAAACCAGAAGAAAGCTGAGGGAGCTGTACTTACATCAGACAAAATAGACTAAAACAAAGACTATAATAAAAGAGAAAGATGGGCATTACATAATGATTAAGGGGTCAATACAACAAAAGGATATACATTTGTAAATCTTTACGTACCCAACATAGGAGCACTCAAATATATAAAACAAATACAATAATAATAGGAGACTTTAATATCCCATTTACATCAATGGATAGATCATCCATATGAAAAATCAACATAGAAACACTGGCCTTGCCTTTAATGACACATTAGACCAGATGGACTAAATAGGTATATACAAAACACTCTATCCAAAAGCAGCAGGACATATATTCTTCTCAGTGTACGTGGAACATTCTCTAGCATAGATTACATATGTTAGATCATTAATCAGGTCTCAATAAGTTTAAGACTGAAATCATATAAAGCATCTTTTCTGATCACAATGATATGAAACAAAAAATCAATTAGAAGATGAAAACTGAAAAATCACAAGTATATGGAGATTAAACAATGTGCTACTGAATAACCAATGTGTCAATGAAGAAATCAAAGGAGAAATAAAAAAATACCATGAAAATGGAAATACAATTTACCAAAATCTTTGGGATGTAGCAAAATCAGTTCTAAGAGGAAAGTTCATAATGATATAAGCTTACCCCAAAAAGCAAGAAAAATCTCAAACAATCTAACTTTATACTACAAAGAACTAGGGAAAAAAAAAAAAGATCAATGAACTAAGACCTGGTTCTTTGAAAAGATAAACAAAATGGACAAACCTTTAGCTAGACTCAGAAAAAAGAGGATTCAAATAAATAAAATAAAAAAAAAAGATTTACAACAGATACCACAGAAATACAAAGGATCATAAAAGACTACTATGAATAATTATATACAAAGAAGTTGGCCAGCCAAGAAGAAATGGATAAATTCCTAGAAACATACAATCTTTTAAGACTGAATAATGAAGAAATAAAAATTTGAGTAGACTGATTACTAGTAAGGAGATTAAAGCAGTAATCAAAAACCTCCCAACAAACAAGATTCTAGGACTTACACCATCATTAGTGAATTTTACCAAATATTTAAAGACGAGTTAATGCCAATACTTCTCAAACTCTTCCAAAAAACAGAAGAGGAGAGAATGCTTCCTAACTCAGTTTACAAGGATATCACAAAAAAAGAAAACTACAGACCAATATCCCTGATAAACATAGATGCAAAATCCTCAACAAAATAGTAGCAAACTAAATTCAATGACAGATCAAGTGGGGTTTATTCCAAGGATGGAAGGATGGTTCAACATCTACAAATCAATCAAAATGATACACCACATTAACAAAATGAAGAATAAAAATCATAGATCATCTTAATAGATACAGAAAAAGCATTTGACAAAATTCAACATCCATTTATGATAAAAACTTTCAACAAAGTGGATATAGAGGGAATGTACGTCAACATGATAAAAGCCATATGACAAGCCCACAGCTAACATCATACTAAATGGTAAAAAGCTAAAAGCCTTTCCTTTAAGATCAGGAACAAGATAAGCATGCTCACTCCTACTACTTTTATTCAACATAGTATTATAAGTCCTAGTCATGGTAATTAGGCAAGAAAAAGAAATAAAATACATTCAAATTGGAAGGGAAGAAGTAAAACTGTCACTATTTGAAGATGACATGATAGCATACATAGAAAACCCTAAAGATTTCACTAAAAAGCTGTTAGAACTAATAAATTCAGAAAAGTTGCAGGGTAAAAAATCAACATACAAAAATTTATTGCATTTCCATATACTAACAAAGAACAGAGAAATTTTTTAAAAATCCCATTTATAATTGCATCAAAAAGAATAAAACTTAGGAATAAATTTAACCAGGGAGGTAAAAGACTTGTATGCTGAAAACCGTAAGACATTAACAAAAGAAATTGAAGACATAAATAATTGTAAGATATTCTGTGCTAATGGAGTAGAAGAATTAGTACTAAAATATCTGTATTACCCAAAGCAATCTATAGACTCAATGCAATCCCTATCAAAATTCCAATGGCACATTTCACAAAGATAGAACAAATAATCCTCAAATGTGTATGGAACCACAAAAGACCATGAATAGCCAAAGCAATCTTGAGAAGAACAACAAAGCTGGAGGCTTCATACTCCCTGATTTTAAACTATATTACAAAGCTATAATAATGAAAACAATATGGTACTGACATAAAAAGAGTCACATAAATCAATGGAACAGAGTAAAGAGCCCAGGAATAAACACATGCACATATGGCCAATTAACTTACAAAAGAGGCAAGAATATACAACAGGGAAAGGACAGTTTCTTTAATAAATGGTGTTGGGAAAACTGGACAGCTATATGCAAAAGAATGAAATTAGACTATTCTCTTATACTATACACAAAAATAAACTCAAAATGAGTTAAAGACTTTAAGACCTGAAACCATAAAACTTCTAGTAGAAAACATAGGCAGTAAGCTCCTTGACATCATTCTTGGCAATGATTTTTTTTTCACTCCAAAAGTGAAAGCAACAAAAGCAAAAATAAACACGTGGTAATGCAGCAAATTAAAAAGCTTCAGGGAAGGAAATTATCATAAAAATGAAAAGGTGTTACTGAATTGGAGAAAATATTTGCAAATTATATATCCAAACTCATACGACTCAACATAAAAACAATTGATTAAGAAATGGGCAGAGGATCTGAATAGGCATTTTTTCCAAGACATACAGATGGCAAACAGGCACAGGAAAAAGTGCTCAATATCACTAGTCATCAGAGAAATGTAAATCAAGACCACAGTGACTTATCACTTCACACATGTTGGAATGGCTATTATCAAAAAGACAAGAAATAACTAGTGTTGGTGAAGACTGGTAAAGATGTGGAGAACAGGGAACCCACATGTACTGCTGGAAGGAATGTAAATTGGTACAACCACTATGGAAAACAGTATGTAGTTTCATCAAAAAATTAAAAATAAAAAAACTTCTAGTTATAAGATAAATAAGTTAAGGAGATGAAAAATACAGCATAGGGAACATAGTCAATCATATAAAACAAAAAGTGAATAGAATTAATGATCCAACAATTCTAATTCTGGGTATTTTATCAGAAAAAAACAAAACACTAATTCATCAAGATATATGCACCCCTGTGTTCATTGCAGCATTATTTACAATAGCCAAGATATGAAAAGAACCTAAATATCCGTCAGTGATTGAACAGACAAAGAAGATGTGGTGTAAATACACACACACACACACACACACACACACACACACAGGCGCACACATAATGGACTACTACTCAGTCATGAAAAATGATATCTTGCCATTTGTGACAACATGGATGGACCTTGAGGGCATTAGGCTAAGTGAAATAAGCCAGACAGAGAAATACAAATATTGCATGATCTCACTTATATGTGGAATCTAAAAAACAAAACAGGCGAACGAATAAAACAAAATTTATGTATTCAGAGAACAGAGTAGTGGTTGCAGGGGTGGGGAGGGTACACACTTCCAGTTGTGAAATAAATAGGGGATATGATGTGTAGTGTGGTGATTACAGTCAGTGGTACTGCATACATATTTGAAGGTTGCCAGGAGAATAGATCATGAAAATTTTCATCATAAGAAAAAAATTTTTTTGTAACTTTTAATGGTGATGGATGGTAGTTGGACTTACCGTGGTGATCATTTGCATTCTGTACAAGTGTCGAATCATTATGTTATATACTTGGAACTAGTATAGTGTTTATGTCAACTAGATCTCAATTAAAAAAAAAGTTAAGGACCTTCTTTAATAATGTCAGGAAAATAATGTGATACTCACTAGTCATCACTCACCTTTGGACCTGGCAATCCAGGTAACCCAGGATTTCCATGTGGCCCTGGTATGCCCTGCAAATAGTAAAGAGGTCAGATCGTTCTTAGAACAGATCCAGATACAAATAACAGACAGTGATTATTGCAACGTTCAGATAAATATTACATAGCATAATTTCATTAAAATGAATGTTACCTTTTTTTCCCCCACAAAGTTCTTTATCTTTTCCTAAATGTTGGATATTTCACTCTTGGACAAGAGAGCTACACTAATTATAGAGGAGGACTGTATTTTCCGCCCTTTGATTCAAAACACTGCCTTGAGATGCTTACCTCCTTTATTTTTCACCCCTATCTCCAGCCATATTGCATAGTGCTACTTCTAAAAGCTGTGCAGAGTAAGAAGCCTAAAAATAAGAAAGTGCAAATGTTTATTCTTCTGTTAACATGTGTTAACCCTTTCTGCACTTGGGTTTTTGTTTATGCCATTATGTATGCCTCAAAGACTTACTTCATTTCACTTTGCCCCCCTACAGCTCCCCAAATCATTCAAGTGTCAGCTAAGATCCCACCTCATTTTTAAGTCCTAGCTACGCTATCATAAAGTGATTTCTCTTTCCTACTAACTTCCATAAAAATTGCCGCCTGTAAAATTCATTTGTAATTAATTGTATATGCTTTAGGACATTTCTTACACTGTTCTAATCTGTTCTTTAGATATTTTATTGCTATTTTAACTATCTTATGACATGTGCCATTTAGTTCTAGGATTTTTTTTGAAAAGAGACTGTTTTTCATATTACCAGTATAGCACTTGGAACATAATACTCAATAAATACTTGTCATTAATTGCTTCTGTTTACCAACTATGCATAGATAACTGTGTTAAGGCTTTATATTTCTTATTACGAAACCTTATAACAATCCTGCAAGGTGGTTATTTTTACTCTTATTTACAAATGAAGAAACTTAAGCTCACAGGACCAGCAAGTGGAGGAACTAAGATTCACCTCCAGAAAGCCTTCCACGTTTGCAGATCCTATATTCATTTGGGTTTGGTACCCACTTCTGGGCTCTTCAGCCATAATTCTACGTTAACATATAATTAATAATTACTTATTTTCCTGCCTTTTCAATTCTGATTTAATAGAGCATTGTGTTTCAGAAAGGAGACAGGCATCGGCAATGGCAATACTGGAGGTATATCTAGCAAGATCAAAACTAAGGAAAAAAGATGAGATGTTATGACATACACCATTTGTAACCTTCAAAAAGTAAATTTCAATAAAATAGGTGGAAAAATTTATGGAGATTTACAAATGAGTTATTGATGGAGATGTAGGGCAATGGCATAAACTTATTTTACAAAGCTCAATAGTGCAATGGTGAGCTAGGACAGTAACTTTAGGAAAAATTAACATCAGTGAAAGTTTGAGTTGTTTTTTTAAAGGATAATTTGTTGGTTGTTGCCAAATGAGACAAAATCTAGGGAGAGAAAAAATAAAAAGTTGCACGTTTTAAGATAAATAATGGAATGGGAATAAAATTAGGAACACAAATGTAATAATTAGTCCTGAGAAGAGGAATATTTTTCCTTCCTTAAAAAAAGGATTAGACAAATTTAAAAAAGATAAAAATTAGAGAAGTAAACTGCCATGTCATGAGACTAGACGGAGACTCAGACGTTGAAGGTCATGCTGTGGGAGAACAGCCTCCGTGGTGGAAAGGGAATGGAAGTAGTGCAGAGAGAGATCCAGTCCCTCAGAAGAGTAGCATCCAGACAAAGAGCGAGGAGGATAGAAGTGGCACGTCAGCTACGGGAGGGAGAGTGGGGAAGGAGAGCGAGCACATTCACGAGAGACTCTGAGGGGAACGTGATAGGTCATCAAGTAGAGAGAAATAAACCAAATACCGAACAACAACTACCACCAGTGAACATTCATCTGGGGCCTCCTACAGACAAGAGTTTGTTGTGAATATGGACGACTCACAGTAATATTTCAGGATGATTTTTCATTATATTGTTTGTATGACAGATAAAAATCAGGTAGAAAGAAAGTGGATTGTCCATGGCATGTGCATTTGTCTTTATAACAGTCGCAATTCCTTTTCTGGCTCTTTGAAGAATTCCTGTTAGTAAAAGTCTACATTGATTTTTTTCAGTTTTGAAAGAAACGAATTTTAACACAGCAGTAAATCTTTTTTGGACCTGTGTAATGTGAGAAACTACTGCTGATCCTTAAGGCAGCTTTTTCCTCAGGACAATCATTTTTCTAGTCAGTAGTTCCAGCATTTTCCGCTATGTAATCCAGGAACGTACTATTTTAAGGCAGCCCACTCCTCTTCATTTCCCAAAGCAAATGAACCCCACCTTGAACTATCAACTACTGATGAGATCACTTTATAACGAAGAATAATGTTACAAGTAGCACCAGAAGAGCCACTAATCTACAAATTTGATAATCCTTCTTGGGCATGTTCACAGAGAATGCTCTGGCTGGGTATTTACTCTCAAATAAACAAGCTGCACATGTTCCCGAGTTTCTCTTGAATTGGCAAAGGTAGGGTTACGTTTGAAGATCTGGGCAGGTTTCCAAAGGAAGTACATACTGTACAATACTAGGAAAAACATACTGCAAAGTTACTAATTCTAACAGCAAGTGGGACACAGAGCCCATTTACTTACCCGTGGACCTCTCTTTCCTGATGGACCTGGGATACCTGCTGGACCCGGTGGACCCTTGGAAAACAAATGCCGAGATGTTAGACACCGTAATAAACGCATCTTTTCTCAAAAGTCTCATTAAGATTCCCACACTAGGGCTTTTTTTTCAGTCCCCAGTTCCCAGCTGATGATGATTTTAAAGTAACATGAATCCCCTCACCCTAATCAGCAGGGGTGAGAGTTGAAACTCAAGTGTCCTCTTTAATCTGGCCAGAAATGGCAGCAGGAAGTCTGTGACTTATGGTTACAGCCACTGTATCTGGTTTTTACAGGGACCATAACTAGTAGTTTTGTGGGTAATTTTTACCTAACTTTACTTTTACTACTGAAGGCGGAATTCAACTTAGGGTTTGGATACCAACAAATACAGGTTTTTCCAAACACATTTCAAAAAACTTGCCCTGAAAAATTAAAGCACTGACCATATTATGTTCTTTTAAAAGACTTATAGCAAGAATCTGTGTTAAACTGTTATAATGAGATCCTTCTAGTATATTCAGTAATAAATCTGCCTTACACCAAATACAGCATGCCAGGAGGTAGGTAATAGACTTAAATGGTTTGCAAAACAAAGTAGGAAAGCAAAAATCGATCCATTTTAAAGTGTTCTGAGTTCTTTAAATGTTACTTATGAAATATATCAAATAAGAAATAGGAAAATACTACTTTACTTCCTCATGTAATGCTCTCTGTCATCTTTTTTACTTTAACAATCAACTGGGGCAGAATGAATGAATGTTCATTTGGGATATGGTTAATACATCCATTCATTCATCTTTCATTCACTTAATTGTTACTAAGCACCCTGCTGACGTGGAATTATTCTTCATGTCTCTAGAACATATACATCTTCCATTTTACAAATATTTATTCAATATTGCTTTAAAAATAGTATGAACATTGAAATTAGACATACCAAAGTTGAAGTACTAGCCCTCTCATTAACAAGTAGTATGACCTAATGAGTCTCATTTTTTTTGCAGCATTTTTTCTCATTTCTCATTCTCGATACTAACTACTCTTTGAAATTTTCTTCTTTTATTTATATTACAGTCATTTTGAAGTTTTGTAATGCTCTTTATGTATTTCAAACTGTCCATTTTCCTTTCATCGTATTTTTTCTTCTCTTATCCCCTAAATTGATAAAAACCTCTCAAGTATTTCCTAATATCGAGAGATAAGTACTATTTCTATTCAACCTCAGACTGAGGGCATTCTCCTTCCTGAGCTGTTTGAGTATTTTAACAACTATTATTATATTACTAGCATCCATCAAAAATTGACTTCCACTTTTTTTTTTTAACTGGAATTCTGTTCACAGTTCTGGTTCTATTGTTATAATGAGAAATTAAAAGCTTTTTATTTGAAGTCCCCCCAAAATAAGAAAAATGAAAAATTAAATGGAAAATTAAAACAGAATGTCTAGTTTGGTTTATTGCCTTATCATACTACATTACAACAAAAGAAAACACTATTCCATTCAGTTAACATTAGCTACTGGGGAAAAAAGAAAGTATATTTTATGTCATGATTGAAATATTTACGTTGTTTAATAAGCACTAAATAAAAATCAATTTTAGCTTTCTTCACAATTTTGAATTTTCAAATCTTTGAGAACAGATTATTAAGAGGGATTTCTAGAAAATAGGAAAGCAAACTGATTTGATATGTCATGACTGATTGAGAATAAGTTATTTTCTGTAAATAAAGTTAAATCCTAAAAATAGCATGTTAACTTTGAGATAATTAGTTATTAAGAGAAAGTATAATTCAATGAAAAGAACAGTGTTTTGCAATTGTCCTGTCTAGATTCAAATCATGCCTCAATCATTTACTAGCTAAATGACCTTGGACAAGTCAGTTACTCTTTCTAAGACTTAGTTTCCTCATCTTTAAAGTACTGATGATAAAAATATACCTTTCAAAGTTCTTGTGAGCATTAAAGATACTATAGGTATAAAATACTTATAACTGTTGCTGATATATAGTAGTTAACCAGTAAACTATAGGATAATGAATTTTGTAAAGGTGTATATGGGCACATCAAGCACTCAATTAATGTTAGTTATAATATAATTACTAGGGTAATTATTATATTACTAGTATATAAATATATACACTAGGGCAAATATATTCACTAGAACAAAACTTCTTAAACATAGTAATGCCTGGTCAATTAATCCTGGAAATCCTGTGTCTAAATTTCCTTTTTTAATTCCTTCACTCACTCATTCATTCACTCATTCGATAAACATTAGTAAGCATCAAGCCCTCCTGCAGCTTACAGTCTGGATAAAAAGACACATGTTAACAGATAAGCATATAATTATACATTTTACTTAATGATATGAAGGAAAAGAACAAGCAAGCAACAGAGAGATTAACATAGCGCACCTAATTTATTTGTGGTATCAGAGAAGACTTCTCTGAGGAAGTGCTAAGTTAGACTGAAAAGACGAAAAAGAGAAAAGAGGAGAAAGTAAAATTCGTAGAATTTTCCAAGAATTTTCCAAGAAAATTGGAAGAAGATGAACAAACCAAACCAAACAAAAAGCACAGTCTTATTGAGGAATTAAAAGAAAACTCAGTGAGAATAAGGAAAACTGGGACCAAATGAGGCTGCAGAAGTAGGAAGGAGCCAGATCACATACAGCTGCATACGTTATAATAAAAAGTCTTTCATTTATTCTAAGTGCTTTATTCTTCTGCCACTGAAGAATTTAAGCAGCTAAACGATGTGATGTGATTTGTGTTTTTAAAAAGATCACTAGAGAATTTATATAAAACATGGCAGAATGAGAACATTTTTTAAACTACCCTCCCTCTCTCAAAACCCACTGAAACAACAAAAAAAACACCAAAAGAAAAAACATCATCTCCAGCGAAACAAGGAAAGGACCACAACCACAAACCATAAAATATGATGATTATCTTCCAAATACTGAGAAACTTTGTGGTAAGGAAAGATGTTGAGAGATGACCAAAAACAAAAAAACCTCCTCAGACCTAAAATCTTGGACGGGCTGCAGATATCTAAATGCATGTCAACCCTGAAAGTTCATTCCAAAAATCCTTTGATTAACAATGATGAGGTTTAAAGGGAATGAGAAAGCTACAATAGATGTGATTAATGACCCAGTGAAGACCCAGCTCCAAACAGCCAAGAGTAAGGAGAAGGTAGATTTGAAGAGGAAAAACCCATCATTTTTATGATCTTTGACCAAACCTCCTAACCCCAGGAGATTGTTGGTGGTGAGAAGGGATAAAAGACAGGAGCATAAATCATCATATTGGTTCTTAGAGGGCCTGTGAAATAACGGGTTTCATAACAAATTGTACATGAAAATAAGAGGAGATATGTTTCTGGGTAGAGGACAAAATAAATACGATCAGATGGTGTTTAAAGGCAGCAACCTACATTTCACACTGTGTACCACTACACCTTACTTCCCTTTGCCTTTCCCTGTACTATTCTAAAACAAATGGTGGCCCAGTTAGAGTTCTCTTTGTTTTAAAAATGGCTAATAACCAGAAAGAAACAAGCAGGCAATCTATACATACATAACAAGGAGAGGGGGAAGTATGAGGACAGAAACATAAATTAAAAGTAGATGAAAATTATTTATCAGAGGAGGACTTACTCCACACAGTAGAGAAAAAGTTCAGACATATAGATGCAAAGAATTTCAAGATGCCATTTTTCTATAAAAAGAGAGCTCAAAGAAGAGTTATAAGAAATAAAAATAACAATGAACGTAATGAAATGTGAACCAGAAGAGTTTAAGAAAGACAGGAAAAGAGCAAAAAAGAAACCATTATAGATGAAAACCATGTCAGATACAATAAAATCTGATTAATACAATTGAAAAATCAATAAAGGAATGTGAGTGCAGGATAATCGAATTCACACAAAATGAAATAGAAAAAAGCAATCCCATAGACATGCTTGTAGAAAAGATAGTAATATCTATCATCACAAAGGACATCTAACATATACGTATGTTGGAGTGCCTGAAGAAGAACATGGAAAAATGGAAAAGAAAAATATTTGAGGATATAAGGGAAGATGTTTCTATAATGAAATAAAAATTATCTTCATATCAAAGGAGTACCAGAAAAAAAGCCTGATACAGACCTAAATAGGTTTAATGAACTTCAGAGATGATGAAAGAACCACACAGGTATATGGCAGAAAAAATCATCACCTAGAGGTAGGAAAACTCAAGCTGGCCTCAGAGTAATAGTAGAGTAGTAGTAACATCCACTTCAAAAAGTGGGGCCATAATCCCCACAAAGTTCATCATTTCATTACTATTCGCACTTTCATTAACTTTTTAAAAATCTACCTCTAGTCTTCTACCCTACACTTAAGTTGGACTCGTGAAGTTCAACAATGAATTTCCCATCAGAAGAGCTAATGCATTTCCTCCACTGTTTTTCACTCCTCAACCTTTTTGACTTGATGTAACTTTTGGGACTTCTGATCGATTTCTTCTCAAAACTCTCTTCTTGAGCTTTTGTCACAGTACACTACACTCTCCTCTCCCATCTGACTGTTCATTCACATTTCTGCTTTTTTTCTACCATAATCCCAAAGCAAACATTCCCCATGATTTGGCTCTTGACCCTATGCCGAACTCCTTTCCTTGAAAATTATCCAGCCCTATAGCTTCAACTGTAATATTGATAGGAAGATTCCCCAATCTATATCCCTATCTTGATCTCTCTTTTCCATTTTAGTTTCTTAACTTTTCCAAGAGCTGACTGAATTTTCAACAGTGTCTTCAACGTTCTAACTTCGTTTCCTCTCCTAAAATTGAATTCCTCTCTTAATTACTGATTTTAGTAATGGTATTACCATTCTCTCAATCCAGAGACTTAAAACTTTAGACAACTTTGATTCTCTTCCTTTCTGTTTCGTCCCTAGGTCCAATTAATTTCCTGGTTCTACCAAATCTTTCTTCAAAATATTTCTTAAATCTTACCTTTCCTCTTCATTTTCACTGTTGTCATCCTAGATAATGTCCTAGTCTTATAACATCAAGATGATAGCAGGAACTTCTTGTCTGTGCCGGGCACTAGTAACAGACTGACTTCCCTATCAGTATCTCTACTTAGAAATCTACAAAATTCCTAATGAGAACAAGATCAAGTTAGAACTATTAGTTTGACAATTAAAACTCTCTATAACCTGACAACATCTAGCTTGGGTCTTGTATTTGTCCAATATTATTTGGTCTAACATCATGAAAGAGTTTGAGCTTTAGAGGCAGAAAATCTGAATCCAAACTCTGGCTCTGTCATTTATTAGTAATGTGGTTATGAGCAAGTAAATTAACTTTTCTGGGCTTCAGTTTCTTCAATTGAAAAATGAGGATAATAATACCAACCTCACCAAGTTATTTTAAGATAAGATAATGAATGTAAAGGGCATGGTACAGCATCTGCCACAAAGTAAAAACTCAATAAATGATTGCTGTTATGCCACTTTTCCTATATTAAAAAAAAAAATAGACCAGTTCCTTTCCCCTATCAAAATCTATCCATTCTTTGAGGCCTAAGTTATAACTAACTTTGTCCACAAGAACCTATTCTGAACAGCTCAGCCTTAAGTGATATTTCATAGGGATCTCCTCAGAAAATATTTCTCTTATAAACATTTGTACCCCATACATTTAGTTTATAAGCTTTCTGAAGAGTGACTCTGTTATACATACTTTGTGTTCTTGTTTTGCCCATAGCAGAAACTAAGTAAATATCTGTTAAATATTATCGCTTTATCTACCAATGTTGAAATGACTATTTGGGGATTTATAGAAGAGCTTAATGCTCATCTCATCATACTGACTTTTTCTGAAGAAAGTAAATGGCTTCCATACCTCTTTGTTTAATATGACCCGCCCAGTACATCAGTTTTATTACTAAGATGTTAATAATTCATTGCTAGAGCTGAAAAGAGTTTATTTCTCTATAATAATGTATTCTTCAGATTTTATTTTAAAACCTTTAAACATTCACTCTAATAAGAATTGTTTAGGGATCCCTGGGTGGTTCAGTCTGTTAAGCATCCACCTTTGGCTTAGGTCATGATCCCAGGGTCCTGGGATCCAGTCCCACATCGGGGTCCTTGCTCAGCAGGGAGCCAGCTTCTCCCTCTGCTTGCTCTGCCTGCCATTCCCCCTGCTTGTGCTCAATCTCTCTGACAAATAAATAAATAAAATCATTTAAAAACAATTGTTCAATATCTATCAATACACTTCAAGCAAGAACCACAAAGGAAACATAAGCTGAGCAAGTGACATCATCTTCTCCCATTCAGTGGCTTCTGGAACCAACCAATGACTCAAATTTTATTTTCATCAAAGAAAGAATACTTTAAGATATATTTCAGTGTGCTTGCAATTAGAAGATTATTTTCTAAACACATATAGGTTCATTACATAAGATATATAAAAATAAAAGGCAAAAACATGTTTCTAATGTGATTTTAAATAGATTTAAATAAGTTTTAAATGACTTAGAAATTTTTCAAATGTTCATCTGTAATTGTACCCACACAACAAAAGAATTTCAGAGCTGAAAACATCTGTCTATTATCTCATAGCTTTGTGTATATGTTATTAAATAAGTGATTTGGCTGGGGTTTTTTCCCATTGAACAGACAGATGGGCTGTTAGCCATTTTTTTGCATTAGGTAGCTGGAGATTTTATTAATTCACAAATGTAAATGAACCATATCATTACAGATTTAATGAAATATGTTATTCTTAATAGATACTATTTTATTTAGAACTATAATGCAAGTGTTTCCTTTTTCTAGTCAGTGATTCACTACAAAATTATCTTTCTGAAATAAATTTTTCTGATCTATTTTAATCCACTTGATATTATTTTGCTGAAAGGTGTGCTTAATGATTACGAATTAATTTAATTGATGTATTTAATGTATTTTTCTTTTTTTTTGTATTTTTCTTTAGTGTACTACAACTGTCATATTCTTCTCTTAAAATGACTATGTATTAAGTCTATGGTTTTTCTATAAAGAATGCTGATCTATATTCAGCAGTTGAATTCCTGATTGAATTTCAACTGGACAACTGGATATAGCTTACTCACCACTTCACCAGAATTAAGTAACCTTTCAGTCTGCCAATAAAAATGACAACAAAAAATACAACAGTGTTGCATTCTTGTTGGATGCATTCTAGTAATGACAAATTCACTCACTATAGCCAGGATACATTTCTGAAACTGATCTGATCTGCTCTGTATTGTTCAGTCTAGAGATTTTTTTTTTTTGATAAGTTAATACATTAGACATTTAAAAAAACAAGAACTTACAGGAGGTCCAGTGTCCCCTTTTGGCCCTCTTAGGTTCTCCATTTCGAGCATTGTATTAAGATCCTCATAATAATAGTAATAATCATAAAGGTCAGTCTCATAGCTACTTTCGATGGGGTAGGTGGCATCAGGATCAAATTCACCTTCTTTCCTCAGGTCAAGGTGATTGTCCACAGCCGGCTCATCTGTCACTCTGTATAAGGTTGTGTTTAAAATCTGTTGTAGTTCCATGAGTTCATTAGTGTGTAGATTTGCTGTGATAGCCTTCTTGAGATTAGTAATTGTTTCTTGTTTCATATGTGGAAGAACAGATGATATCTTCTTAAATGGTGACAAACCAGTTACTCTATCATTATGTTGTGTGACATTGTCAAACACATTTGGGAGAGAACTAAATTTCTCCTTGTTATTTGTTCTCGCCTTATTGAGATGATGGGTCATTGACAGACTGACATTTGTCTGAGTATGTTCCTCAGTGCTCATTTCTTTGGCCTGAATTCCATGGTTTACAAGATCCACAGCAGAGACATTGCTTGAATGAAGAGATGTTGACTGAGATTTTGATATCTGGTGTCCTTGTTGTTTACGGACTGTTGCAGAATCGTTATTTATGATTTTTGGGATGCTTTTGCCTTTGGTAAATGTGTCCTCTGACAGCACTTTTTCACCAAATTGTTTGGGCAAAGGAGAGTTTTCCAGTATCTCCGCTGGTATGATGGTTGTATGAAGAAGGCTTATCTCAGGGCGACAACGCTGGTTCACATATCTGCAATAATCTGCAGATGCTTCTGCAGAAGGAATAATATCCAACTGACATACTATTCCTTCAAAATGGACAGAATTATTATTCATACTTCCTAAGGTAAACACACTGTTAGAATCAAAAGTCTGAACTTCCAAAACAGTCTCTCTGCTAAAATATTTCTTTCCGCACTCAACATACATTGAGACATCTTGGTTTCTAACAGTAATGGCAAACGAGTGCCATCGCTCATTGTGAACACTGTAGTTGAAAAATATAGACTGCTTTCCTCCAAGGTATACTACTAATTTTTTGGGTAATAATTGCACTCCTAATTGCAGTCTATTTTTATTTCTAATGCTGAAGAGAAATGCATTGTTTACTCTATGTGACTGCAACCCAATTAATATTGTAAATGGCTGTTCTAAGTTGACTGGTAAAATTTTCAAGAGAGGTGACTCAATGTAAGCATTATTTGTTAAAATGACACCCAATTCTGTTAAATGGACCCCCTGAGGTAATGGTGTAGATGATGATGGTACAGCAGTCACTGATGATGAGTGTCTTACATCTTTGCCTCCGAGGCCTAGTTGATGAAGAATGTCTATGCCTGGGAATTAAAAAGAGAGAGAGAAAGAGAAAGAATCTTACTCTTAGGCTTTCATATGTTCATATAAATGTTTGAATATGAGAACATATTCCTTGTCAACAGTAACCCCAAAAATAAGCGTGCTCTATCAATTTCCAAGTAATGAGAGATATGGAGAGGAAGAATAAAATGTTATGCTCAGTAATCTGAAACACACACATACATACACACACAGCCATGCGTGTGTGTGTCTGCACATGTGCACACACACCAATAGTAGTCCTAAACCCAAAATTTAATAAATGTTTTTTCATTTTTCCGGATCAATTAGGAATCTTATTTGTTAATCCAATGAATATTACTTCTTTAATTTAGAACTTAAAATTTTATGACTTCTATGTTAAAGAGGAACAGGGGACACAGTTAACAAAAAAAATTTGTAACTCGGAAATCATTTTATAAATTAAGTTTACATAATCTTTTGAACTATACTTTTTCAGGCTATTTTCCCTTATAGCCTTCTGGAAATTTACAAGTCACATAAAAGTTTTCCCTATGCCTAATACCTTAAGTTTGCTACACATAGAGTATTCAGTCACCTTGATATCTCCTAGACAGAACTTTAATTCCTATTGATGATCACATACTTTTTCTTTCTCTTCCAAGTTTCTCTTGCTTCCATTATTTTCTCAGGCCTCCACAGTAATTTTTATCCAAACAATTTTTAGACTCTTTTTCCATATTTATTATATAATATAGATTTTATGTAATACAAATTTTAAATGATTATGGCCTTTCCTAGTTTATTTTTATTGCAATGTTACTAATAGCATACTGCTTATCTCCCTTATCCAATTATAAACTCTTAGAAGACAGATTCTGTGTCCGATTCATTATTGGATATCTACTATTCTTGCCTTGCAAATAGTTCTATAATTTCTAAATTAATGAATTTGCCCCACGAGGATTTTATCAGCATTTATCACTAGAGTCTTATAAAATTAAATACAATTTGTAAAGAATGATGAATCATTTCTTAAAGATATAGAACAGTTTAGTCAGCCATATGATCTTTATGATTTGGGGGTTATAAACCTCCCACTTGTATCTTTGTACCTATATAATGATTTCCAACAAGAAATGTCAAAGAATATTAATTCATAACTGTGATAGGTGAGAAAAAAATAAGTTTTTGAAGATTAGCCAAGAAAATTGTGACTCATCTTAGTTTTTCTTATATAAGAAATTAGTAGATAATTGATAATTCCTGTTTATTACAAATAGCAAACATAATGGCAAATATAACTCATGCATAATCTAGCAATACAATTAAAATATTTTCTCAGCAGAGAACTTTACAAAATACTCAAGTGTTTTTATTTTAAAGTTAGAACAACTGTCATTTTATTTATAAAGTAGTTGTAGTTTTATAATAGTTTTAAATGTTATAAATGTTTGTATCTAAGATACTATGACAGCATCTCTCAATCTTTTCCACCAAAACATTACTAACAGTGGTTTAGAATTACGTATGTCTCCAGGAATTTGGGGAATATTTTAAAAAGGCCCCATAAAAACACAAAAAATATCTTGACTTCTCATATTTTATAATTATAATTTAAGAAAAACTTTAATTTTACTCTATAATATGGCTATTTTTAATATAAAACATGAATTACCAGCTAAATCAGTTAATTATCCCCATTCCCAATCTTCACTGAAAATTTATACTCCTGAAACATATATCTGCTTACTCTGTGACTTTGGGTACTCTTGTTTAATGATATCTGCCTCTGTGGGTGTGCATATCTCAATCTGAGAAGTAAACTATGTTAGAAACACTGCTCCTATGAAAATCACAATGTTTACTGTGTATATAAACATATATTATGTGAAAGTTATCATTGTAAGATGCCAGATAGGTTATCTTAACACAAAGGAAGTGCCACATTTATGTGGTATGATAACAAGGGCTGCTCCTTGCCCAAAGAAAACTTCTCCTTGCATTTAACAATAATCCCTGCTCTCTAGTACTGCAAATTTCTGATGCTATTAAAGGAAATATAACTAGAAAGAGTATTATTTGAAAACTTCTTTATATATATTTGTGTGTGTTTAATATTTCATATGTATTTTTCCTTTAATTCTATTTTATTTGAGTTTTTATAACAAATAGCTAAGTTAAAAAAAAAGTCTTTAAAAAATTTGCTATTCAGTAAGTGTCTTGTTATTGAACCATTCTTGCATTCCTGAAATAAAATCTACTTGATGATTATATATTATTCTTTTGATACCTTGCTGGGTTCTTGAAGAATAACATGTAGAACAATCACATCAATATTTATATGTTAAGACTGGTCTATGTTTTTTCTCTTATTGTACTATCTTTATCAGACTATAGCACTGATTCATTATTTTCTATGGCCTAATTTAAATAGAAGTTATTAGGCTAAGTTTTAAAAACATAAAGTACAAATTAGACACCATTCTCTAATCACAATGCTAACAAGTTAGATTTTAATAACAAAAACAGAAAACAAACAAACAAAACCCTTTAACTGGAAAATGTAAAGGTTTTCTCCTAAATTGTTTGGGTCAATGGAAAAACACAAATAAAAATTACATGGTTTTTAGAAAACAGCAAAAATGAAAATACTGCAGATCAAAATCTATGGGATACGGCACTAGAATTGTCTTTTAGAAAGAAAGATTTATATTTTTATTCTGTTACCTTTAAAACTATAAATGTACACAATGTCCCTAGTCTTCTTTATTCAGACATATTTATTATTTCTTTCCTGTGAACAGTGTTTCCTTTTTCTTTTTCTCTCTTCTCCACTTTCCCTTACCATCTAATATTAGCCAATAGAATTAGCTTTCTTAGCATTTGCCTTTTTATTATTACATATCCTGATAGTAGTTTTTATTTGCTTTATTGGCCTTGGATAATATTAATTCCCAGCTTCAACATATAAGCCAATCAGCAAACTTAATGTACTTTCTGTCTTTTTTCCCTCTTTCCCTCCCATTTATCAATGATTGTACCATTCCTGCATTAATTCATATGGTAACTTATATGCAGTTCTGCTCTCACATTTTCTTCTGGTAAAAAGAGCCAGTCTTTTGCAGTCATTTTTTCAGTTATTTCCTTTTTGATGAAGTCAAATATTCTCCTTAAGAAGCATTCATAGAAAAATTTCCTGGATGTTTGACTTTTTAGAATTGTTTGTTGGTAGCCTTGTATCTTAAATTTCATTGGATATAAAATTCTTGGCTGATACTTTCTTTCCTTGAATACCTTATAGATATGATTCCACTACCTATAGGTGTGGAATATTAGGATAGAAAAATCTGAAGACAGCTAATTTTAGTTCTCCCTCTAAGTGACTCAATTTTTTTTTTTTTTTTTTACCAACATGCCCCAAAGAGATGTTCTTTATCTTTGAAGTGAAGTGCAGATTTTATTACAATACAGCTTTATATTGACCATTGGTAAATGTTTCCAGGCATACAGTATGCCCATTTGTTGTACAGATCCAAGTTTTGTTGTTGTTACTTCAGCAAAGTTTTCATGAATTATATCCTTGAATATTTGTTCTATTTTATACTTTTGGATTTCTTCTTCAAAAATTCCTATTATTAGTACGTTTACTCTCCACTGCTATCTTCTATGTCTACCATTTCTCTGCAATCATTTAAAATACATTCTTTATCTTCAGTTCTGCTTGATTTTCTCATTTCTAATTTTACCGTGTTTTCAATAATGTCTAATCTCTCTTTGTGCTCCTTCCAATCTATCTGGATTTATAAAAAGGGTTTTTTCCTATGACATCTTTTCTGAGTTCTACAAGCTCGCAATTCATATCCTTTTAACATCTTGCCATATCTTCCTTCTCTTGAGTTCTTATATTTTAAGATCTTCTTTCATAGAGGTGTTTTTTTAATGTGTACATTTTCATTTTGCTGCTTTCCCCTATATTTTCCTTACTGTACCTTTCTATTTATGCTGTGCCAGTTGCTTTTAGTTATTTATAATTTCATAGCCCAACAATTTATAGAAGGATGCTGAGGGAGAAGACAGAGGGCCATGCCTTCCAAATCTCAAAACCCAAAGGCTTTTTCAGCATTACCAGCGTTCCTTCTTAAATGGCTTTTTGATATAGCCTCAGCTTCTCTGACTCAAACCTAATCTAGCAGGCCTTCTACAGCCAGCCCCGCTGGCTACACCTTAACTCTCCTTCCCCTGTATCCACTCTCATTGGTACATGCTTCAGAATGAATCCTTCACCTTATGAAGTAGATTTGTGCATGTTCTGAGATCTGTCCCCACTGAGCCATTTAGCTATTATCTGTGCTTCTTTCTTATACTTACTCCTGGGCAGCTTCTGTCTTCCCCATATCCTGTAGCATTTGTTTTGTATAAGGGTTCAAGGTTAAGTACTTCAGGGTATGTTCCTCATCTTTAAAAAAAAGTGTGTGGTTATGCTGGCACTTACATCCTTTTCCCAGGATATTTTGAGAGTTTGCAGATTTTATCAGTCCCCTACTTTTGCTGAAAATGGCATTTTCAGGGTTTTTTCAAATGATATCCAGAAACAGAAGTGGGAAGAAAATATCTCATGGTCCCATGTTTATACTTAAAGTCTATACCTATTTCACAGATGAAGAATCTGAGGCCCAGAGAGATTACATAACCTGGTCAAGGTCATACAGCTGATAAATAGTAGAAATGGATATGAGTCCAATGAGTCTAGCTTCAAAGTCTATAATCTTTGCCCCCCACACTGCCTCACAGCCACTCTCTTCTCCACATCACCTCACATATCCCTTAGCAAGCCTCGTGAATTAATCATAGCAGTTATTTCTTCCCACAGAATCTCATAATGGGGAATACTCTCTAGGTAGCCACCACAGTTGGTATCTGAGTGGATACTTAAATGTTACCCCAGTTTTAAACTTTCAAATCTTAGTGTGAATACGTTTAGCAAATGCTTTGAGCAGATATTGATAGGAGAACAGTGAACTCTAAAGGATAAAAGGCACAGATGAGAGGGAGTGGGAACAACAGAAGAAAGTCTTCTATCAGAGGACAGACTCTTCATTTTTAATTTAGGTCTGACCCTGGATATCACCAAACTGCAATTTGGAGGTTAAATTTAGATAATTGGTGATGTGAAAAAAAAAGGCAGAAGAGAAATTGTTAAATTTCCTTACTACCTACAGCCCATTGACAAGTCCTTGAAACAAGCAGAGTGACATTCCTCTAGGGACTCAACTGCCTCAATGTTAATACTTTGCTAAGGGTATAAGGCAACCTTAGCCCAATCCCCAGGATCATGTAAGTCTACTTTAACACATAAAAATTCCTTTAGAAATTTCCCCAAGATATGTGTTGGCAATCATCGCCCAAGCATATGGCCCACCGATACACATCTGAAAGGTCTCATGACTACGGTTTTATTAGACGGTAATAAATTACTTTTTCCCAACAATACCTAGCCCCACTTAAGGTCCTGGAAACCTTGCTTCCAAAATTCCTTAGAGACTCATGCTATCTCTAACCCCCTCCCAACTTGAAAGTATACAGTGGGCCACTCCTTATGACTCCATGGCAGCTCTTTCTACCCACGGGTCCTGTCCCCACGCTTTCATAAAATCGCCTTTTTGCACCAAAGATGTCTTAAGAATTCTTTCTTGGTCATCAGCTTTGAACCCTAATCTTTTTCTATATCAACTGGTACCAATGCATACAGCAAGAAAAAACTTAGTTGTCTATAGTAAGTTACTTGTTTCATGAGTGGCCCTAACCACAAAATCGATCTAGTTTGTGTCACTTAGGAGATCAGTTACTATTTAAAGAATGCGAATTACCAACTAGGCACTTAAGTGCTTTGCATTTTTTTTCACTAAGAAAATTTTTTTCCCTTTAGAAATTTTTTCTAAATTTTTTTTGAGTATAGTTGGCACACAATGTTACATTAGTTTAAAGTGTACAACACAGTTATTCAACAAATCTATATGTTATACTATGCTCATCATAGCTTAAGTGTAGCTCCCATCTGTCCCCATAGGACGCTATTATAATACTATTGACTATATTCCCTGTACTATACCTTTCATCCCCATGACTTCATTCCATCACTGGAAGCCTGTATCTCCCACTCCCCTTCATCCATTTTTGCCCATCCCCCCACCTTCCTTCCCTTTGGTAACCATCAGTTTGTTGTCTGTATTTATAGCTCTGATTCTGCTTTTTGTTTATTCATTTGTTTTGTTTTTCAGATTCACATGTGAGTGAAATCATATGGTATTTGTCTTTCTCAGTCTGATTTATTTCACTTGTGCTTTGCATTTTTTTAAAAGAATAAAAATAATAGCAGCATTCATTAATTCTATGTACAAGCACTATTCTCACAACTTTATTAAGCCACATAATGCTCACAATAACCCTATGAGGTAAGTGCTGTGGCTAGCTCTGACAGTCATAAAAACTAAGTCACGGAGAATTTGAATAACTTTCCCGAGGTCACCCAAGTAGGAAGTGTAGAGGCAGAATCTGAAAGCAGGCAGACCCCCTGACTCAATCTCTCAGCATGGCAACTTTTTAGGAATGCATATGTCACCTAACAGCAGAACTGATTTTATCTCTTTCACCCATTTGCTTCTTAAACAGAGAATAAATCACCATGTCGCCATGGCAACAGGCTTTGCTCTTTTTACTGTAAACACCAAGCCTAATGACTTCACCCAAAACATGATTTCAATAACCACATATGCTGACTCACAAACCTCTCTCCTGGACATGCATATCCAATTGCCTACTGAATTTATGCAGTAGAGATTAGATGTCCTGCAAGCACTTCTAACTCAATATATTTTCCCACACATTTGTTCCTCTTACTTTAATGCTCTCTTAGTGAAGAACCCCACTACCAAACCACCAGCCAGAGTAATATTTTTATAGTGTCAATTATATCATGCCAATGTCCTGAACAAAATCCTCCCATGGATTCCTGTTACAGAAAAATGCAATCCAAACTCTTTATATGGTGTATGAAACCTATGTCATCAGCTCCCTTCTTACCTCTCTTATCTCTTTTCATTTCTTCCCACCTTACTTTGCACCAGCCACACTGGTCTTTTCTTATTCCCTAAAAACCACTAAACTCATTTTGAATTTGTGGCATTTACACTTATTGTTCTTTCTGCTTAGAATGCTCTAAACCTTTAGTTCATTCAGATCTAGGCTCAAATGTGACCTCTTCAGAGAGGCCTTTCCTGACAACAAAACCTAAAATATAAATTGTTCTCCTCCATGCCCCAGTGACTCTCAAACATCTTACTATGCTTTTTTTTTTCCTCGCAGTGCAGAAAGTGTAGAGAGAGTTATATATAAATATATCATATATCATATATATCACGTTATATATGTATGTGTATATGTGTGTGTGTATATATATATATATGTACATATATATATATACACGCACATGGACTTGCCTATTTCCTTGCCCCCCAATTGAAATGTAAGTCCATGAGAGCAGGACCTCACCATGTTTTACTGTCATATTCCAACATTTAGAATAATGACTAATACAAAGTAGGTCCAAAGTATTGCTTGAATGAATGAATTAATCAATCCAGCCATCTAACCCAAAAACCTGGTAATCACCTTTAATACTTCCTTTCCACCCATTCTCCATAGCTATTCAGTCACCAAGTCTAACACAAACCTTAGTTAAGCCCTCTTTATCCTTAGATTATTATCTTAGTCTCCTAATAGATTTCTCTGCCTCTTTTAAGACACCCTCATCCAATCTGTCATTCACACTGCTGCCAGAGAAACCTTTCTCTCTTTGTACAGAACAAAATGAACCTTTAGTTCATGACACTGCTTCCTATAATACATCACTGGTTCTCAAAGCTTTTAGTGCAAAATTGAAACTTCTTATTTCAGCCCTCAGGCCCTTAGTGATCTAACCCCTGCCTGTATTTCCAGTCTCATATCTCATGCCTTCCTAATGAGCTTTCCCCCTTCTTAATTTATGCTAAACATCAAAGGTGCTCAAACCCAAAAGATTAGAACAGGAAGATTTAGAATGTTGGAAAAAAGGATCACTCTTAGCGAGAGAATATACTAGAAATAAAACAGAACCATTAAATAAGGAGTGAAATATCCATGTTCTTTCAGCTTTATGGATGTCCTATTTAAAAAGAATCTTTTTACCATTTTCCATCCCCTCACTCTTTCATTAAAGGATTATGACTTCATTTTAAAATAATTTTTGTGTTAAGATATTCCATGGAACTGTGTACGTCTGTGACACAGTTGATGAGATTGAGCAGATGCGCATATTTAAGATTATCCTTATAGTTGTGAGTAGTATAGTGGCCTTATTGCAAAATGTCAAATTATGCAAGTGAATCTTCGGGACCCCCCATCTTGATCTCACTTTCACCAGCCCTTCTTTTCCACCCTTTCCACTATGGCACCCAAAGTCCACATGCTACTTGTGTAGTAAAAAATTAAACCTTGCCCAAAGAGCAGTCAGACATTTGTCCTCAGGTCCTAGGAGGCACTTGCTAAGCCCTTGAATATCTTGCCTGATAAAAATATCTTTGTTTATCTGAGGGCTGTGGACAACATCAGAGAGTCCAACAATGTAATTTATGATAAGGGCTTTGGTCATGCGGTATCTGTTCAACCTCAAGAGGGATGGGAGATTGAGGTCAGCTACATGATTAATCCATCCTACCTCCTGACGGAGCCCCAGTGAAGACTCTGCACATGAGGGCCCAAGTGAGTTTCACTGGTTGGCAATATTCTGTGCATACTGTCACATGTCATCCTGGGTAAGTTGGCGCTGACTCCACTGCAGAGGACAATTGGAAGTTCTGTATGTGGGACTTTCCTAGACCCTAACCCATGTGTCTCTTCTGTGGGTTGATTTTAATCCATATTCTTTTGCTGTAATAAACTATAACTGTGAGTATAACAGATTTCATTGGGTTCTATAAATCCTTCTAAAGCATTTTTGAGACTGAAGGTTGGTTGTCTTGGAGACCCTCAAACTTGTAATTGTGTCAGAAGTAAGTTTGGTCCTGCTGAGTGCCCCCTAGTTTACACTACCCTTACACAGTTTTCTTTCAGTGGTATCTGCTCACTCCATGGTATTCTCCACTCTCTTTTCTTTTACTTTTCTTAAATTTCTTGCCATATCAAAATGTATCTGTTTAAAAAAAAAAATCCCATTCTTTCAGAGCCCTGTTAAGTATATCCCTTCATGCCAAATTTACTCATCTTTTAAGACTCAGTTCGAGTGTTACCTCCTCTGTAAGCCTTCAGTGTAATTTTTGTTTGTTGTTGTTTTGCTATACACTAAAGACAAATAGATCATACTCAATTTGCTAATAAAATCAATCTTCTAAGCCTGCAGGGCTGTTGCTGAGATGTAGGCACAGATGCTCCAACCTTGCTTGCCTTTCATTTGAAACTTGTAAAGTAAGCACCATTGATCCTATTATCACTCGTTAGAAGAAAAGAAAGAGGGAGAGAGGGAAGAGGAGAGGAAAATGGAAAGAGAGACAGAAAGTAGGAAGAGGAAGGAAGAATAGAAAAGGGGAGAAAAAGGAGAAACTGAGTCTCAGTAGATGATAAAATTATGACTCATACCCTAGTATTCGACTTTAAATCCAGTGACTAGATAATTAACTCTATGGTGGAGTGTACTATATACCTAAAGAAATAGAGATGGGAGAGTCAATGATTATACTTGCTTTAAAAGTTTTATAAGCACTTCTTTTTACAAGAGAGCCAAGGAAAACTCCGTAGCTGTCAATATTCAACAATATTCTACCATAAATTGGAGGAACAATAGTAATATTGTGTTTGCCCCTCAAAAATGTAAGGATTCTTACATTTCTTAGTAAGTGGTAGCTTAAAAGAATTAAAAGTTACCAACTTTTAGATAAAAGGTAAAAAATAACATCACTTAACAGAGTATGATAAATTAGAATGTTAACTCGTTAAATAACTAAATTAATATAACACTTAATTCAATAAATTCTCACTGTTTAAAATTTTCATAGATCTGGGTCAGCAAAATGTCCAAGCTATATTGTTTCTAATTTGTAGAAATGAAAAAATTAAATCATTGTTTCAAATAAAATCACAAAGGGGTACCTGGATGGCTCAGTCGGTTAAGCATCTGCCTTCAGCTCAGGGCATGATCCTGGAGTCCCAGGAAAGAGTCTCATATCAGGCTCCCCACTCAGCAGGGAGTCTGCTTCTCCCTCTGACCCTCACCCCTCTTGTGCTCTCTCTCACTCTCTCTCAAATAAATAAAATCTTTTTTTAATAAATAAGTAAATAAAATCACAAAGCTGTAAATAAGAAAAATAAGCCTTAACATACTTTTCTTTGCCCATTTACCCAAATTGACTAAATGAACCAGATAAATTGTCCAATATCTACTTTCTATTGTTCTATATATCCTCAGCCAAACACTCAGTGCTAGAATCAAGACTCAAATACAAGCTGACTTGCTACCAGCTTAGAGTTAAGGAACTAAAGGAAGTTGCTTAAATTCCACTATTTCAGTTTATTTCAGTTTTCAACATTATGAGTACATGGGAAAAGAGAAGGATCTTCAGTATTCTTTTTTAAAAAAATATTGTGTCTTCATCATATAACAGGCAAGTACTAAACACTTGACATGTATTATCTCACTTTACCCATACAACAACCCTATGTAGTAAGAACTATTGTTATCTTCACTTTAGAGTTGCTGAAAATGAAGCTCAGAGTATTTAAGGGACTTGCCCCAGATCACACAGCCAGTAAGCAAGGCACCTGCCTTCTGGCTCTAGAACACCTGTGCTTCATTTAGCACCGTTGTCACACTGGGTATGTGTGATTTTAAAGTATTCCTACTGTGAATAACACATCTATTATGGATAAAGAGATAAAAGCAAACTTACGCATAAAATGAGAAATGAAGCTTTAACCTATGTGTAAAGATTTTGGTTAAATGTCCATAAGCGGTTTGGGCAGAAAATCCTTAGAGTAACTGCAGCAAGAACGAGCTGATTCTCTGTTAACAATAAACACATTTTGGATTCATTTCCACAGGAAATACTCTTTTTGGAAATAGCATTCTACACACAGAGATTTCCATACATGTGGTTTTCACACCTAGGGACCATGAACCTGAGAGTGCCGGGCACGTTGAGGATTAGCTACACGCCTGGCATGGTGACGTGAGCCTGTAGGGGTAGTGCAGCTCGGTCCGTGTCTGGAGGCCAGCCCACCAACCCAGACAGAGCGCTAAGAAAGCAGACTTTGTCAGATAAGAAAAGGGATCTATCTCTGTCAAATCCTCAGAAAACTCAGCCTTCAATAAATTTTTCCTTAAAACAGAATCATGTATTCCATAAGTTATACCTAAAACTTGGTTATAAAACAAATGCAAAACTTAAAGATTTTTATTTACTTATCTGAGAGAGAGAGCTCGTGCACATGAATGTGGAGAGGGGCAGAGGAAGAGGGAGAAGCAGACTCCCCACTGAGCAGGGAGCTCCACACGGGACTGGATCCCAGCACCCTGGGATCATGACCTGAGCCAAAGACAGATGCTTATTCCACTGAGCCACCCAGGCACCCCACAAAATTTAAATTTATTAGCAGGGTATTTTAAATTATTTTCTTGGCTGTGTTAAAGCTTCGAGGAATAACTGAAAACAGGGCAAATAAGAGATGTTTATATCTGCTCAGTCTTAAAATCTCACTAAAATGAGAATAAGGAAATGTGCTTTAAAACTACCTGGGCAGGGGCGCCTGGGTGGCTCAGTGGGTTAAGGTCTCTGCCTTCAGCCCAGGTCATGATCTCAGGTTCCTGGGATGGAGCCCCACATCAGGCTCTCTGCTCAGCGGGGAGCCTGCTTCCCCCTCTCTCTCTGCCTGCCTCTCTGCCTACTTGTGATCTCTCTGTCTGTCAAATAAATAAATAAAAATCTTAAAAAAAAAAAAAAAAAAAAACTACCTGGGCAAAGAGAATGGCTGGAAGAGATAACAGCAGATAAGAGATATCAAGAAATGTTTGAAAGATGAAAAGCACAGGAAGGAATTAGCAAAACTAAAAAAATCTAAAAAACAAACAAAAAAACCCCCAAAACAAAACAAAACAAAACAACAACTGAAGACTAAAGGCTCCTAGTGTAGCATTTTAAGTGGTTATGCAGGTGGGTCAACTCACATCACAAAACCCTGAAAAGGCTCAAGAACTAAAGGTGCCAAGTCAGTGAATTCAGGAGGGAGGCAGGGGGCTTCAAGGGGGGTGGGGAGAGGAGTGGTAAAAATCTGTATAAGAAGCTTTGAAACCACAACAGAAAATTAAAGCTTACTTGTGTAGAAACATTGCATCAATCATAGCAGGAGATGGAAGAGAAGCACCATGAGAACAAGGGGATTCAGTTAAACTCTCCATACTGAAAGATGAGACAGCCCCTCCTGCCCCCACCAGCACCCCTTTTTATCACTGAACTCCAGTAACAGAGGCAACCAGGATTATATTCCACAGGTAAGATATTGAAGAACTCCTCTCTAAAGAAACTGTACAGCCTTAGATACTTGTGGTCCAATAAGAAAATGGTCAGCTAAGTTACTACTGCAAGGTCCTCTGTAAAAAGAGACGAAAACAGTTTCCAAACATATTTTTAGTGACTTACTTTTAAATGACGAAACAGGTGGCACAGACATAAAGACTTTTTCCAACATAAAAGACAGACCAAAAAAACCAAAAATTTGTAGGAAGCAAAGGCAATGTGGGGAGCACAAGAAAAGTTCAAAAAAGTTATTATCATCTTTAGATACATAAGAGTAGATACTACATCAAAGAAACAAGAACAAGAAGCTATCTTTTTTTTTTTAAAGAACAATATGAGTAAGAAAGCTCTTAAAATTTTAAATACAGCATAAATTAAAAAATTTAAATGTCTGGAATAGAGACTCATGAAAACCTAATATAAAATAGAATAAAAAACAAAGATGGGAAATGGGAACTAAAAATAAGAATATAAGGGGTTCAAGCCAGGAGATCCAATATCTGAACAACAGAACTCACAGAAAGAGGAAATAAATATGAAGAAAGAACAAATACAGAAAAATTCCCAGAAAATGAAAGATGTTTCTACATTGAAAGTCCTACTAAGTGCCCAGCACAGTAGGTTGAGAAAAAATCTGTACCAAGCACGTCACTGTAAAATTTCGAAATATCAAGGATAAATAAGTGATCTTAAGGATTTGAGGAAAAGAAAAAGGTCACATGTAAAAAATTAACATAACATCAGACTTCTGAACTGCAAGCCAGGAGACAATGGATAGAAGTCTTTAAAGTGGAAAGAAAACTATTTACAGCCTAAAATTCTGTACCCCCTCAAATTACCTTCAAGCTTATGGGTAAAAGAGACGCATTCTCAGAAAAGCAATATATACATTCTCAGGATGCTACTGGATGATACGCTCCACTCAAATAAGGAAATGAATGATGAAAAGGAAAATATGAGTTCCAAGACACTGGATCTTACACAGACGAGACATTAACTCTACAGGAAGCTTAGAGAACTATCAATCCACAGTAGAACAGGAGAATTTTAGCTTCTAAAAGGAATAGCTCAAAAAAAAAAAAATAGATGGTTAGTGTATTTGGTATTTTTTTTTGGAAAATATTTTTCAAAAATTTTAAATTCATTTTGAGTATTTAAGAATTAGTGACATCTCCTGATTAAGTGTTACATTAATGTTTCATGCCAATTTAATAAAAAAATCTACTTTAGGAAAAAAGTACTTCTAAGTTTCTGATAACGTGCCACTATTTTCATTTTTTTTTCAAAGATTCTTTATTCATTTGAGAGAGAGTACACTCATGTGTGCACACACGCAAGCAGTGGAAGAGGCAGAGGGAGAAGGAGAAGGAGAGAGAGTCCCAAGCGAACTCCCTGCTGAGCACAGAACTCAACATGGGGCTCAGTTTCAAAAACCTGAGATCGTGACCTGAGCCAAAACCAAGAGTCAGCTGCTTAACCGACTGAGCCACCCAGGTGCCACTTCATTTCTTTTATTGAGCTCAAAAAGCATCCAATTTTTGGAAGTCAAAGAGGTTTCATTATTTTTTTATTTTTATTTTTTAAATATTTTATTTATTCATTTGAGAAAGATACAGAGACAGACAGAGAGAGCACAAGCAGCGGGAGAGGCAGAGGGAGAGGGAGAAGCAGACTCCCTGCTGCGCTGGGAGCCCGACATGGGGCTCGATCCCAGGACCTGGAGGTCATGACCTGAGCCAAAGGCAGACGCCTGACCATCTGAGCCACCCAGGCGCCCCTGGAAGTCAAAGAGGTTTTAAAAAGATTTTTCTTTTTGTTAAGAACTCACAATAAAATGTTACAGTTATAGGAAAACTAAAAATTATGATGTTCACACTGAAATAAAGGAGCATATTTCGTATTCTATCAATGAAATCTTAAGGCTGAAAGATATTATTTCCTTCATTGGTTCTGAATTTTTTTTTTAAATCCATTCAAAAATATTCAGTTTTCCTTATATCCTTCTTTGCCTGGGTTTTTAATATCTTGATAATGCTATCTTTTGTAAATTATTAAACTCATGACACCAGCAGATGACAATTGTGAAGCCAGAAGATGTGTAGTGGAAAGAGGTTTGTTGTTGTGAGAGATGGACTCTCACAGATTCGAGTCCCAACTGTATGAGCCTGAGCAAACCCCTTCCATGAGCCTCAGTTTCTCCATCTAGAATCCCTATCCTGTAGGCTCATTATGAAGATTAGAATAATAGATGTAAAGTGCCAGCCAAGGACAAGCCACAAAATATATATGTAATTAATAATGACAATTCTCCTCTTTCTGATCTTCTCTGTGGTCCAAGAGGCTCGATTTTAAAGAATTTGTGGACTTTGCCATCAATATACCTGAGTTCAAATCTTGGTTCTTCCATTTATTCGCCTGTAACCCTTGGGGTAGTTACTTATTCTTCTTAATCTTGGGTTCAGCAATTCTATCATGGGCATGATCATAAAAACCCTGTGATGAGGTAATGGTGAATATATATTCTACACGCATGGGGCTGGCACATAGTAAGTTCTCAGAAGGTATAACATAAGTAGTAACAGTGAACTAGAAGATACAGTTTCTCTCCTCTTCATGGCTAATTAAAACAAAATGAAGTGACAGAAATGACTTGGTCAAGAATAGCATTTCATGAAGTTATACGTGACATGTTACCTCCTAATTTAACCATTTCCCCATAAAACAGAAAATGCCTTCCAAGATATCTTTTAATTCATCTACGTGCTACTTGACAGAACAGTTATCTGGTCAGTCAGATAGAGCACTGCCCCTTCCTTTGGGCACCCTCTCTCTACCTATGTGTATTTCATTTACTTCCCTCTTTCTTACTGTTGTTTAGACTGACCAAATTGACAAGTAGCTTGTGAAATTAGTCACTGAATTGAAATGTTGGTTTTGTCAGAATGAATAATCTGGCAGCCCTGCTGATGCAAGACAGAGGATTTAAAAAAAAAAAAAAAAAATGGGGCCATGGTGATACTGTCTGTAGATCCAGCAGAGTTCCCGGGTTTTTCTCTTTGACTTTGGCTTTTAGTTTTTAACCTTTGACAAAGGCACTTGTTTTTATACTTTGAGGCCAGAGACATTATCTCATTTGTATTTCCATCACTGGCAACTAGGAGATTATGTGGCAAATAGAAGATACTTTTTAAAATGTAAATTAATTAAATTAATTTGAGTGTACATCGATTCCTGAAACTCTATCACCATACTACCAGAGCAACTAGCCAGCAGGCAAAAACGAAACATTGAACTATTTTCTAAACCTCTCCATTTGAATTAAATAAAATCCCAAACCCACTGGTATGCAAATTGTATTTTGTTTCTTAATGACGTAAATCTAGATGGAACATTTAGTATATGCTTGTGTTGTTTCAAGAAGTGCAAAGGTAACTCAGTCCCAGTTTGCCACCCCCAAGAACTCCCACTTCAAATGAAGTCACAAGCAAGCCTTTTTACTATACAAAACTTCTATTTTATAGAGAGTTTGCTTAAAAATGTAAGTAATTTCTTAAAGGTCATATTTCCCCCCAAAATTGGTTTCTTTGCCCTTACATTCTCATTGTACTGGGTAGAAGTTTTTATTGTTTAATGTTGAATTTAAGGTTCTGATGATTTTAAAGTCATATACTTTTGGTATTTGGAAGCAAAATTTTTATATAAGCAAATAAGTAACAAGGTAACTTTCTTACCTTGTTCTTGTGCATGAACAGCACCCCCTGCCACACATAGCACAATAAAATGGAGAAGCAGTTTCCTAAAACAAAAAAAAAAAAAAGGAAAATTTTAGTGGGTATTTACAACCTATAAATCATACAAAATCCAAAATGAACTCTAGTACAAGATTAAGAAGTGAGCTATCATTTTAAAAAAGATTTTATTTATTTGAGAGAGAGAGCACAAGGAGGAAGGTCAGAGGGAGAAGCAGGCTCCATCCCAGGACCCTGGGATCATGACCTGAGCCGAAGGTAGATGCTTAACTGACTGAGCCACCCAGGCATCCCAAGAAATAAGTTATCATTTTAATTAACACAGTATTTTGATACTCATAATGGTTAAGAGCAAGGGTTCTGAATTTAAGTTCCAGCTTTGTCACTTACTGTATGACTTGAGAACACTTTTTATCACCCCGGTGTTTCTTCATCTGTTAAATCTATCTCATTAACTTTTCAAAGATTAACTGAAAAATTTAATGTAAGGCACACGAAACGGTACCTGGCATAAGGGAAGCACTCAATAAACATGAACTCACATAAATGATATTATTATGATGATGACTACATATTACATCAAATCATCATACATGCAATTTTATACGAAGTAATGTAAGTTTACACAAAGTAACAGAACTTACAGTCACTTGACCATAGTGATTATAAATTGTGGAACCAGTGATTTTTTTGAATGAATGTTTATATGTAAGAGCCATTTGATTATCATATCAAAGCCATGTGAATATCGCTTGTACTAGATTCATGATATTTGGGTTCTGAAAATAGCAATGGCCTGTAGATGTCAACATCGAACATTTTGATTTGCAATAATTGTAAGCACAGTACTCAATCACTGCATATCAAAATGTTCGTTCATACTGATTAGCTGACTACAAATATTTTATGATTTTTTTTTTAGTACAGCCAAACTTTTGATAGATTTTATTGAGTAGTCTTCATAATTGGCTATATCTACCTCCCAAGTAAAAACCATAGAGATAATTTCAAAAAGCAATGCTAAACTTGCTGAAAACAATAGTTGATTACCTAATTCTGTTTTTTTATATATTTTTTTAAATTCTAACTCAGGGACTTTCCAAATGACACTGCTGTAAAATAGTTCTGTAAAGAGTGATTACAAAGCCCTCTAAAAAATATTTTTTCTTTTTATTAAGTTTCTGGTGTGCTGATAGTAATTGGTACATTTCCTGTTTAGTACCAATGATAAATATGTTTTTATCTTTTCAGCTAGTATAAGGAGCATGTTAATATAACAAAGATAATCTTCTACAAAGTGAGCCAACAATATGTAATTATACTTTTCTCCTTGGTATGATGGAACTATCATTTTTTTTTTTTTTAAGATTTTATCTATTTGACAGAGAGAGAGATCACAAGTAGGCAGAGAGAGAGGGGGAAGCAGGCTACCTGCTGAGCAGAGATCGCGATGCGGGGCTCGATCCTAGGACCCTGAGATCATGACCTGAGCCGAAGGCAGAGGCTTTAACCCACTGAGCCACCCAGGCGCCCCTAATGGAACTATCATTTATATTAAAATGGCCTTACCCATATTTTAGTAAGTGAAAAATGTACACTCTATGGTCATACTCAGTATAGAGCACAACTTTTATAAGACAAAGTTTTGATAGAATACTTAAAACTGTTATCAATTCTGTAATCTAATCAACTGAACAATTACAGAAATTTGAGCTGGTCTTGGCGGGCAAAGAGCTGACCCATATATGTTAATGAAGCATATAAAAGATTCCTATGTATGGTGTCATCCATTTAAAACAACAGTTCTCAAATGTTAGTTTGCTAAAAGAACCACCTGAGATGCTTGTGAAAAATGTAGATTCTGGGCTTGCCTCAGAGATTATGATTCATAAATTCGGAGCGAATCCTGTTTGTATACATCTTTAACTAGATGATTCTAATATGGATTGTGCATATATCAAACTGTGAGAAAGAACAATTTAGAACATTTACTAATTATAGTTACATTGTACTTAAAACACACAAATATTATTTTGCTTAAATCACAGACATCTAATTTTATGACATGCTATAAGATTATTTGACCCTTGGAGGGGGTTGCTTTTTGTTTGTTTTGTTTTTATCTTTTTCTCCTGCTCTAGATCAGTGGTTTCAAACTTCACTGTGCAGCAGAATCACCTGGAGGGCTTGTTAGAGATCGCTGGGCTCCACCCTGAGAGTTTGACTCACCAGGTCTGGGGTGAGGTTTGAGAACTTGCATTTATAACAAGTTCGCAGGCAATGCTGATACTGTGAATCTGGGGTTGATGCTCTGAGGACCACAGGAATAGACGATGCTCAAGAGATGGAAGGGCCTACCTGTTTTGAATCTGGTTTTTACCTTCACTACATAGTGGAATCACCTGGGGAGTCTTAAAAACTACTAATACTTGTGTCTTGCCCTCTCCACCTGTGCCCCCAGATATTCTCATTTTAATTTGTCTCTGGTACAGGGATTTTTAACACTCCCCAGGTGATTCTACTGTGCAACCAAGTTGAGGACCTCTGTGTGAGATTAAAATGCTATCTCTAGGTTCTCCAAGATGAATCCCAAAGTGATCTAGAGTTTGAGTAAAAAGAGGCTCTTTTCCTTTCAACTTTAAATTTTCAACAAATAACTGGCAGGACATATATACCAGTGAGACTAAAAAATAGCTCAGGATTACAATCACTGAAGGAGAGTACAGCAGATTATGCTGTCTTAGCAGAAAATGGAATGTGAAAGGAATCACGTCTCATCTGCCCAAGGTAATCTGGCTCACTCAGAGTTTAGAAATAACCCAACACGCACTCTTCTGTTCAGAGGAAGCTAACTAAAGAAGAGTATAACAACCAGCGGTATTCATTTAGCAATTCAGCCAACTTACAGACTTCCCCAATGACCTCAGGGGAGAAAAATAAAAAATAAAATTCTTTCTAGACACGTTAACAAGTCCATTGCTGGTGTAAGGTAGGAAAACCTGAACACATTAAACATCATCCCTTAGCCAGGTGATCTTAGGGGATTATGACAGATCAGTTGAGCCATACCTTATGTAAGTGTACCTACATATTAAAACCGATGACTAATAGAGAAGTAGAGATTGATGACTGGAAGAGATTTTTTCTTCTTTTTCTAATTATGTCCCAAACTAACAGCCACCTAAGGAAGAACATATGGATTACCATATCCATAGCAATATGGATTCCATTACACCTGACCTCCCCTCCCCTGAAGCTACAGCCATATCACATTATACTGTATTCCCTGGAGAGATCTTGTAAGCATCTTAAAGGCCCTCTTCATCTCCACCTGTCAGAATCTTAAGTATTATCAAAACCTTGTTTGAATAACATCTGCTCCATGAAGTTTCCATCATCTCTAAAGATGCCTGAATCTTTCCCTCCCCTCTGTACTCTTAATGCTTTAATTGTAACTTTATTATATCCCATATATGTTGTACCTTTTAGGATTAATTAGTAAGTAAATACCTGAACAGGCAATAGGTCTTCACCTTTTATCTATTTCTTACATGAAATTGACACTTAATAAACATTTTTAACCAACTGAGCCACCCAGGAGTCCCTTTTATATATATATATATATATATATATATATATATATATATATATATATATATATATATATCCTTATTTATTTGTCAGAGAGAGAGTACAAGCAGGGGGAGCCATAGGCAGAGAGAGAAGCAGGCTCCCCACTGAGCAAGGAGCCCAATGTGGAACTCGATTCCAGGACCTGAGCAAGGATCCTGAGCCAGGATCCTGAGCCAAAGGCAGAGGCTTAACTGACTGTTTATTAAACATTTTTAAAATGGAAAGGAGTAACAGTAACATCTCCCAATGACTGAGGAACTCAATGTTTCCCTATGGATCTAATTCTTTTAACACTTGGGAAAAGTAAAGTAAAATAAATAAGAGTACTTTTATTTGGCTGTCCAAAGAGAGAAAGAAGAGAAAGAACGTTTAAAAATATCTGTTTAAAAATATCAATAGGCTAAGTGGAAAGGCTTCTTTTTTTTTTTTTTTCATTGTGACTGTTTTTCTCATCTTAGGGAGTGAAGTGGGAACACAAAGAAGACATCAAGCTTAATTGACATACTCAGTTAAAGAGCCAAACTCCATCGTCGTATGAAATGGATGTCTAATGAATCCAAGCTTTCTGGAAAATGTCTAGTTGGGCTGGACCTGTTTATTTCTTTGGTTTTGCCCCCCTCCCATGGTATCACATTTACTATACATTCACTTAATGAAGAAAAAGTGTCACATTTCCACATTAGCAGTAGACGGTGGAGTTCTCAAGGGCATCAGCTGTACCAGGTATGCATTTAGTGCTAAGACAGACCGGAGTCGTTGAATAAGTTAAAATGAAAACTGCATTAGGTTGGAGAGAAAACAGCGTGGTAAATAAGAAAGTAAAACTAGACTGGGAGTCAAAAGACTAAACCTGGTTCTATTTCTAACTTACTGTGTGAAGTAACTAACTTACTGTGTTTGGGCGGTTCGCTTCAATGTTCTGAGTCTCGGCTGACTCATCTATCATGGGATGAGATAATATAAATTTTATATTTTGCATTCTAAATATAAAACCCTAGAATCTGTGTGTATAGTAGGATCCTGTAGTATACTAGCATTAAAGGACAAAGATCAAATTATTTAGCAAGATGTTCCATAAATCACTATATATAATAGACATGATGTTTAACCACAAATCTGGAAAGGTCTTCCTGAAGTTCTGGCCAATATTCTTTTAATTACGTAACCTAAAATAGTTGACTAAGTTTGCTCATTTATTCACATATTTACTTTCACAAAAAGTCTAATTGGTATATTAAATATGGCTATTTTTCAAATATTCAAAGCATGTCTGCTTTTGGTCACTTTTCTGTATGTCTGGACTGTATGTCACTAATAGAATCTAACAGAAGTACATATATTCGGACATTTCACAAAATCAGACCAGATCTAAAAGAAATCAACAATATGGTAACAGTCAATAAAAGTTCAGAAAATATAACCCATGATATTAATATCTGAGGATCTCTAGGAAAATATGAAATATTTCTACGTGTCTGGTCTGCTAGCCACATTTTCAGTATGCAGAAGTCACAATCAAAACATAACCAGACATGTGAGAGGTGAAGGCCTGGAGGGGATCAGACAGGAAATAGATATCCAAAGATCATACTCAGAATATTTAAGGAACTAATATCCATCCCAGGCATCTTCCCTAAATAATTCTCAGAGCTATTCAACTTTCTCTTTATCTGAAGGGTTTAAGTTACTTTAAGAGAATCCCAGGCATCTTTTTGTTTAGGGCACCCAAGAGACTCTCACATCTTGTGTCTGCAAGCTACCGAAGCTCATTCCAAGATAGATTCAAGTTATAATTGTAAGAAGGACTTGTGAAATCTTGTGGATAGGGAACTTTTTTTGTTTATGAGTTGCTGATTATAATTTAAACCAATTGGAAAAGGCAAAAATATTCTGAAAACCAACATGTGATATATATCAGTAATTTCAACAATTACCATTGCACTACATTTACAAGCCAAAAACTCCTTTAAGTTAAAACAACTTTACAGATTTTACTCTTTACTAGCTGCAAAGACCCAGAAATAGTAACATTTTTGTCCTCTGTTGCCCAAATAACTGAAGATCAGTTCTCATCCCAGCAGTGGGATTAAAGCTGAATGATTCAGGGAGTGAAGTGTTGTCACTAACTTATATATAATGAATTTCTGAGATTACCAATTCAGCTCAGTAGGTACTTGTATAACTAATGCAGTGTGAAGCATACTAGAATTTTTGGTTAAATTTCAAGCAAACAGGCAATTCATGAAGTACAAGGGAAATAAATGCTTAAGGACTTCAAGTAATCAAAATGCCTAGAGTCCAGTCAGTAACAGGGAAGAAAAATAACTCAGCTAGTCCATCCTCGTAATACCCCAGAGACTGTTAAAATGATTGCTGCCTACCCTAGCAAAGTTCCTGGCACACACTAGTGTTAACTAAAGTTTTTTAAATGAATGAGTCAATCTTCAGTTAGCAAGACTATCAGGTGGTCTCGAGTTTCAATAAACATACAACTTCTCTAGCATCTTCGACGTGCACACTGATCCCAAGATCAAGAAGTCAGGTCATCCTAACCTCCTTTTATTTAGCTAAGAAAGTAACCCGGTCTAAAGACCTTTCAGAATCTGGTCTCTGGTCTCCAGATCCAGCTCCAGTCACTCCTCATCTAGAAAGTGTGCTCTACAACCAACTTTTCACTTCTTTCAGGCCCTCAAATGAACTGTGCTATCTCAGCTCTCAGCCTTTTACTGTTCTGTCTGGAAAGTTCCATGCCTTTTCCAGTTAGGTCTCAGTGAGGACTTCATTTCCTCTGGTCAGCCTTTCTTTCCAGGATTACCCTTCCGTATCTACCCCACCTACCCAGGACACTTCTAGGTGTCCTCCTCTCTGTACCTTTACCTCATTTTTGTATACCAGGTTGTTCATTTTCTGTTTCTTATACTAACCAGGGCACATTGGGAGGGCAGCAGTTGTGCTTCTGTCTTGCTCCACCATTGTATCCCTTCTGCTTAGAGCCATGCTGGGCACATAGTTGGGGCTCAGAAAACATTTGTTGAATAAATGAGTGAATGATTGAGTGAATGAATGCCAGAATAATGTTAGCCTTTTATGAGAATGAAAATGAAATGGTCTTTACCTCACTTCTCATTCAGAGTTACAAATTCTAAAATAACTCATAGTTGCAAAGCATGGCAAGGAAACTACCACAGCTATTTTAATTTCCATAATAAAATTTATTTTTTTTCTCCTGCCACTTCACAGATTACCAAGCAGACTGTCTAAGCAACACTCAAAACTTATGGAAAGCCATAAGTTACAATCCCTCTCCTTGGGAATTCAGTTCATTTTATACATCTACTTGAAAGCAAAGATAACTAAACAATTTTAAAGAATAGAGTTTCATGCCAACTAGGAAATAGATGTTTATATCCAAAACAACCCCCCCCACACACATACCTTGGTTAAAGAAACCCTTTAATTACAATAATAGCCTTCTGGGTGACTTTCTGATACTGTTAAATCATTGTATCTAACACTGACTTCTGGTTTTAATTTCCTTTTATTACTTCCACAAATTCACATTAGGTAACTCACTTAAAAGCCAGCCCCATGAAATAAAATGTCTTTAAGGATCCAGTTTTAAAACTGTAAATGTTTTTGGGTGAGTAATCGGAATTGTGATTTTAAAAAACTGCTCCTGTTCTTACAAAAACGTCACCACAAAAGGATGGTGGAAAATTAAAACCTCAAGGATTTCATTAGAAACTCTAAGGTTTAATTCAGTGGACTGACATTATCATCAGCTCATCAGCTGCTTCTGCCAAGTCCCCTCCCTATAAGGTTGGTAGCATTTTCGTGTTTTTTTAAGTTTTTTTTTTTTAAGATATTATTTATTTGACAGAGAGAGCACAAGAAGGGGGGAGGAGGAGCAGAGGCAAAGGCAGAGAGATAAGCAGACTCCCCGTGGAGCAGAGAGCCCAAAGCAGGGCTGGATCCCAAGACCCTGAGATCATGCCCTGAGCCAAAGGCAGAGGCTTAACCGACTGAGCCACCCAGGCATCCGGTAATTCTTTAAGGAAATTAGGTTTTTTTGAGAAACAATTTTCTCAGATCAATCAGTAAGTACCCTTTCCCCTACTTGGCATGTATACGATTGGAGCTATAAGGGGGTGCAATCTGATGTAACCTAAATTCTCTGCAGGCCACCCCACTGACAACTGTAGTGGAACAAACTTGACGTCAAAGGAGGCTGCAAGGTCCCTGACGGAGAGATCTTCTAGACTAGTGCCTTCACCCAGGATCTCCTATCAACCCTAACTCTCTCAGCAAGGGTTCTTTTCCCGTTCCACGTAGTCTAATTTTTCCTCAGTTCTTTGGTGTAATCCATTCTGTTTGGTTTCTCTGCCTCCCTCCCCCCAATCATCTGGACCCAATTTACAAACCCCAAACTGCCCAAAAATTTATGCAGGGACTTTTCTGGGAGCGTCTGGAAGGGAAGTGTAAACCAGACAAGACAGAGGCCAGGAGCAGAAGATCTGCTTTAATCCGAGAGGTTGGTCATTACTACCAACCCTGTGGATCGTTGGGCAGCTGCGCAGGCCTTGCCCAGTGGCCAAGGGAAAGCCCTTGTGGTGGGAGCTGGCCGGGAAGGCAAGAAGGGCACAGTGATGAACGCAGAGGTTGCGGGCCGGCCAGGAGGTGGACGACCTCACCCAGCCTCTCCAGGTGGCTGGACCCGTGAGGGCCCGAAGCTCATGCCACCATTCCACCGACTCGGATCAGCCGGAAGATGCGCGGGGTCCCGCAGGATCGGCTGTGCGCGGAGCCGGGCTTTCCGACCCGGTCCACGCTGGGGGCTTTTATTGAGAAACGTGGCGGGAAACCTGCCTGGGAAGCCGGTGCGACGCAAATGAGTCGCGCTGGGGAAGTTAACCCGCATTGGCTGAGCTCTTCCGGGACCCGGGTCTCCCCGGTCGCCGGCACCTGGCCCCAGGCACCGGATTGCGAGCTTTCCTCGTTACTGATTCTTCCGACTTCGGGCGCGTGGGGAGGCGCTTCCTCCTCTGCCGGGAAGCCCAGCTGCCTAGACTCCCAGGGGTCAGAGAGGAGAGCGCGCGAGCCCCAACCACTGTCGGCTGCACGCGGCTGGGAAGCACATGTGCACACAAACACTGCCACAAGGCGGTCACTGTCGGCGCCCCGCCTCCCTCCGCCGGCCCGCACCCGGCAGGGTCAGTTCTACTCTCTACCCTTACCGACTCTCCCAAGGGGCGGCTTCGGGGCAGAGAATGACCGGAGCCGCTTTGCTCCCTCCCGCCCCAGGGGCCAGAAGCAAACTTGCATAACCCACTGACCTCTTCCAGGGCTAGCAGGGCAGCCAGCCAAGGCATGTACTCCCCTCCACGCTATTTTGCCAGTGAGGGAGGGAGCAGGAGCAGGTACGGCGCCCAAAGAGGAGGTGGGGTGCCAGTCAGGGCCTGCGCGAACACGCTGCGGGAGGAGCAGCCCCGCCCCCGCGTCCAGCCCCTTCCCCAGTGACAGGCCAGGGAAGCAGGATGCAGTCTCGGCCCCAGATGGGCAGCACGTGTGTTGACCTTCTAACGACAAGAGGCGATTGCCTCCGGGTCTAGCCGCGCCCCGATGCCCGAGGTTTTGCGGGTACCCTCTCCTCCAGTCCAGCAACCGCACCCCACGTCTGTGCCCCGCGGTCCAGGTTCCGTGCACAGAGCCCAGAGGACCGCCGGCGCCGGGGCAGTCCCCAGGCTGGACGCCCGAAAAAGCACCACGGGGAAGCAGAACCTCAGCCAGGGCCCTGAGAAAGGAGAAGGGAAGGAAGGCACGAGGTCGGCGAGAGCCGGAGCTCCAGCGGGCTTCCGAGCTCAGCTCGCGAGTCTCGGGAACCGCGGCCGCCGGCACCTGGACGCGCGCCAGCGAGCTTTCCCTCCCCAGCCGCAGGATCTCTTTAGCATAAACTTTCTGAGAGATCCGCTGGCAGGAGGCTTCCTTTCAAATACGGTATTTTACAAATTGAGGAGACAAGGAGGAGGATGCCACGGCTGCTCGCCGGCTCCCAACCTCAAAAAGTGCCAAGGAGCGGGAGCACAGATCTCGAACCCGCCCAGCAGGTCTAGAGGTTGGGGAGAGGGTTGGGTCTAACCCTAGCCTCCCGGCGAGTGGGCTACTTACGTTTTTGCCGTGTGGGAGACCTTTCCACGCCTTGTCCTGTGGGCTCCTAAATGCATTTGTATGCATTTGTCCCTGCAGCGAAGCGCTAACGGAAAACAGAAGACAACTCCGAACTGCTAAGGGTGCAGGTACTGGCCATGAAAAAGGAAAAAGAAGAAAAAAAAAAATCACATGAAAATGATGCTCCAAAACCGCAACAACAACAACAAAAAGGGAGGAGGGAAATAGGAAGGGGAAAGGAATAGCACCCAAAGGGTCGATCAATCAGCTAGGCTTAGCTCCCTAGCTCGGTAACGGACGAGCCCGGGGGGAGCGCTCCCCTGGGAGGGCGGGCGAGGAGCAAGACCTCACTGGCAGGCGGCGGGGCGCCGGCAGCAGCTGGAACTCCGCCGCGAGTGCAACCCTTGAGTTCAGTTGCGGTTCAAAGGCGACTCTGTGACTCCAGTGGAGTCCTCTGCTTTGGGCCTGGGAGGAGAGAAGGGCTGGGGGAGGGAAGGAGATGAAGGGGGTGTGGGGGGGAAGTCCTTGGAAACAACCCGCGCCGGAACATTTGTCAGACAAGCACACACACCCACTTCGGAAATCTGGTCCGAGCGAGGGAGCCGGTGGCAACTGCAGGCGCTCAGCGTTGACTGCCGCCGGCTGCTTCCCCTGGAAGAAGAGGAGCCCAGCAAATCCGGCCGGTGTTAAATTTCACCGCTCACTGACTTGCAATGACATCACCAAACACAGTGCACACCTCCCCCTCCGCCCCGCAACCTACCCCCAACCCGCGCGGGACTCCCGCGCCCGGGTCAGCGAAGCCCCCGGCCCGCCGCACCTGGCTAGCGCCCGCAGCCGCCCAGACAACGCCCGGACGCTCTCGCTTCCCACGCCACCCTCCTCGCTGTCCCCGAAGCTCGTAGGTGACTAGTATCCTTCCTTCGTCCCTTTTTCAGCAGTCCCCAATATGTTTTCCTCTTGCCTGTCTCCCATCTCCAATCTTTTTCTCTGTCCTCTTCACGCACGCCCGTCCGAAATCCTACTCAGCGCAGCCCTTCATTCTCGACCTTCTTACATTTTTTGCAGTGATGCTTGTGGCCTAAGTCATATTATAAACGGCCTGCGACCGTTCTCATTGCTACCTTTCCTTCCCTTCACTCTTGCCTTTCAGTCTGTCCCTTCTACTACTTTTCTGCTGATTTTTCTCTCCTGTTATCCACTTGTCTGCTTTCTGCCCTTCCCTAGCTTATAAACATGGATTAATGATCTGCATTTATGCATCAAGAACATGCTAACAGACCACGGTCTTTCCAAACTGAATACCTTCTCCAATTTTTGTAACAAATTTCTTTTCTGACATAAGCCTCCATCCCTGCACAGCCTTTTCACAGCCTGTCCACCTTCCAAGTTTTGGGGGGTAAAAGAAGTTAACCTTCTGATATTATCTTTTTATTAATAAAATTGGAAATTCCAGGAGGCTAGGGATCTGTTATCTTGCTCATTGCTGTATTTCCAGCACCTAAAATACTACTTAGCATGTCTGTTTAACCAGTGACTATTGTACACCATTGAATATCATTTCTCCAACAAGTTTTCCTGGCCTATTCTGTGAGTCATTTATAGCTAATGATCCCTCTACATGCTGAAAAGCATCCCAGAGTACACACACATTATAAAAGTTAAAGCAACCATATTGATGAACAGAAATGATTGATGCAAACTTTGGATTTTTAGGAATTATTTCCAAAAAAAAAAAAAAATGGGGATTTTTTTTTTCCTCCAGGAATATAGAATTTAATTCCTCTTCCTTTCCCTCAATTTTTCAACTTTTCATTTTGAAATAATTTTGAAATAGATGTACATAAAAGTTTGAAAAAGAGTAGAGTTCCTGTATACCCTTCACTGACTTCCTCTAATACTGATATCTTAAATAACAGCAATACCATGATCAAAACCAGGAAATTAACACTGATACAATACCATTAACTAATCTATAGCTCTTATTCAAATTTTGTCAGTTTCCCAAAATATCCTTTGTCTAGTATTTAACTCAGGATCTTCTACTGTGTTTAGTTAATTAATTAACAGAGAGATTCAACTGTTAGATCTCCTCAGTTTCCTCCTATCTGTGGAAGTTCCTGTCTTCTTTTGTCTTTCATGACTTGGACCCTTTTGAAGAGGACTGGTTAGTCATTTGATAGAAGGTCTCTCAGTTTGGATTTGTGTGATGTATTCTCATGATTAGGTTCGGGTTATGTATTTTCAACAGAAATACTACTGAAGTGATATCTCTTTCTCGGGGCATTATATTGGGTATATATAATGATGTATCTTATTACTAGTAATGTTATCTTTGATCACTTAGTCAAGGCCCTACCTGCCAGATCTAACCACTGTAAAATCCTTCCCACCCCTTGATTTTGTAACAAATAGCCACAGCTTTCTGGAATTCTTCTAGAAATTCAGGGCTGAGGGAAGATAGTCATTCTTAAATAGCCTTAAACTACTCTTTTTCTATTTTTGGATTACTAGTCAACTACAGAAAGACAAGTAATTTGGTTTGGTGGAAAGAAGTAAGAATTAAGCAGTAACTCACCTAATCTCTCTCTCCATTTTCCCATCAAATCGTTAAGGATTAAAAACATTTTTTTTCTTTCGAGTGTGAATATTTGAACACTGTATGAAATTGAATTATTATTAAAATGTATCTCAGGTTCTTTGACTATAAGAAGAGAATAGCTGCTCATTATAGTTAATAGAGCTCTTAACATGCAGAAGATTCTAAAGTGTACACACAGCCTCAAAGAGAGTATTGTGCTTGTAGAAGCAGAGGCATTTGCCCAGTAAAAAATAAACAACGTAAGGTTTAAATGCTATAGACTTTTAGGATGGTGGAGATTCACATAGATCAAATTGATCAAGACAGAGACCTTGGGACTTAGCGGGGTCTTGAAAAGTGAAGAGGATTTACATAGGTGGAGCAGAGAAAGACAATGTGCTTGGAAACGGAGAACAGAAGATTCAAAACAATGGGCAAAAGGAGGATATCTTAATTATATTCAGAGCGAAAGAAATAGATTCATCAGTTTGTCTTATACGTTTGTGCAATGGAAGAGAGGTTGAGGGCAAAGTATGAAAGTCTCTGAACGCCGGGATAAGGGTTCATTCAGTCATTCAATAAACATTTAGTGTGTTACCTACTATATACCAGGGAGTCTTCTAGGCTCTGAGTTACATTGGAGAACAAAATGTATGAAAATTCCCTTCATGGAGTTTACATTGTACCATTTAAGATTTGATCTATGGGCAATAGGAAACAAATTAAAGAATTTCAAACTGATAAATGATTATGTTCCAAATTCTCATTTTAAGAAGACTGACCAGTACCAGATGCCAAGATTGAAAAGAGAGGAAGTTGGAGGATAAATTAGATGTAAGTACTGAAATATGCTAGTATTTTCAACTATGGGAGAAATGATAGAAAAGTTAAATAAGGAGATCATTATTTAAAAAATTAGGAAATTCTGATAACTGGTCACATTGGGAAGGGAGAATGAAATTTCAAGTCCGAATGACTGAAAAATTATGCCATTGGCCAATATTAAAGGGAAGACAACTAATTCAGTTTTAGACATATTTAGCTTGACAGCTTGGTAGGAAATTCTATTGGAACCATCCAAAGATCTGTTGGAGTTGAAAGCTAGAGTTCAGGAAAAAGGACAGAGCTAGAGTTTTAGATTTCTTCATTATCTGCACAAAGTGGTATTTGAAGCTTTAACAGTGGAATCTATTTTCAAAGAAGTGAATGTTGAAATGCAGAACAGAGAGCCAAATATATAAACTTAGGTTATAAGAAGTGGGGAGAAACAATGCAGAATTAAAAGAGATAGAACCGAAAGTATGCATTATTAAATAATAGTATAGGAGTTCAAAAACTAGTAATATAGTAAATATGTCATAGTATTTACCATGCATGAATATTGTTTTAAATATTTTTAAATATTAACTTGTTTTATCCTCTTAATAAATCCTATTAAGTAGGTACTGTTTATCATCCTCATTATACAGAGGAGGAAATTAAGGCAGAAAAAGATTACAATGGAACATTGAACGACTCGGGATTAGAGTTACAGAGGAAGGAAGGAAGGGAGGGAGGGAGAAACGAAGGAAGGAAGGGAGGGAGGAAGAGAGGGATGGAAAATGGAAGGAACAGTGGCATTATTGGCAGCATCAACTTTTTTTTTTAAGATTTTTTTCATTTATTTGACAGAGAGAGAGACAATGAGAGAGGGAACACAAGCAGGGGGAGTGGGAGAGGGAGAAGCAGCCTTCCCGCTGAGCAGGGGGCCCAATGCGGGGCTGCATCTCAGGACCCAGGGGTCATGACCTGAGCAGAAGGACTGAGCCGCCCAGGCGCTCCTTGACAGCATCAACTTTATCCAGAGTCAGTTGTATGGGTTTAAATCTTGATTACCAGTTTTGTGATCTCAGGTAATTTAACTACAATTGACTTTTGAATAACATGGGTTTGAACTGTGTGGGTCCTCTTATACATGGATTTTGTTCAATACAATACAGTACTGTAAATGTATTTTGTCTTCTAAGGATTTTCTTAACATTTTCTTTTCTCTAGCTTACTTTTTGTAAGAATACGGTACATGAGTTGCTTTTTTACAATTATGGATTCCTGAGTCTTATGCCTAGAGATTCCGATTGAGCATGTCTGAGGTGGGACTCAGGAATCTGCATTCTTAACAAGTAATTGTTAAAAGACTACAAGTAATTGTGATACAGATAGACTAGTGATATGTTAACGTGTCAACTCATTCTTGACTTAGTTATTAAACACAATGCTTATTGACAGCCTGTGAAATCTCTTAATGAGTAAGTATTCTTGTTCATATGTACCTGAGCAAAATCACTGTGGCTTAATCAAACTTCCATGCTTAAATATTTATGGGATGAATGAATAACTAAAAAAAGAATGTCATGCCTACTGTGTATCAGGCAATGTCCTCAGACCTGGGGTTATGAAGATACATGGCATAATTACTCCTCTTAAGGAGTTTATTACTTGCCAGGAACAGAATCTAATAAGAAAAATGAACTGGTATAGATGATAGAAAGAAGAATAAGCAACTGGTGACATAGGGCAGGAGAGAACACATTATTCTGTCGAGAGTGAGTGGGAGGGAGCATGTGAAGCTTGGGTCTTTAAGAATGAATAGGTGTTTGCCAGGTAGACATGAAGATTCAAGCCAGTCTTGACAATCTTCAGTTAGCACAGACAACAGCAAGGAGGTGTAAAAGGTCCTAGCACCATGATTAGGGACCCACAGTTGGAATGACTATAATACAGAGATGAGGATGGAAAGATCATGGAGTGCCTTCATTGCCATTTGAGAGATACATGTTTAAACTTTACTCACTTTAAAATATGGGCCCTAAGAGACTCTTAATCTCAGGAAACAAACTGAGGGTTGCTGGAGGGAAGGAGAGCGGGAGGGATGGGGTGACTGGGTGATGGACATTGGGGAGGGTATGTGCTATGGTGAGTGCTGTGAATTGTGTAAGACTGATGAATCACAGACCTGTACCCCTGAAACAAATAGTACATTATATGTTAATAAAAAATATGGGTCCTGGAAATTAAGATTTCATTTTGTGTTTGGTACATAATGCACCTAAGTTAGAGACAAGAGTTTGTTAAAGTATAAGGGATACTTACTCTGGCTACAGTAATTAGGTGGGGGCCCAGCCCAATAGCTGGAAGGGTTCTTTTACTGGGGCTTTTGAGAAGATGACAAAAAAATTCATAAAAATGACTTAATATTCACTTTAGGAAGAGAACTATATACTCAAATAACTAACTAAGGCAAGTTTATATACAATGTATTGCACATGATAAAATATTTCAATCCCTCCTTACTAAAGAAACTCATGAAAATTCTTAGCTTGAATGGTGAGGAAATTTTTTCAGTTCTGCTCCAATGTGAATTTCTTGTCTTTTATTACGCAAACTTTTTTGATCTTTTTTGCTGCTACTTTTTCCTTCCCAAGTCTGTTTCTGGTAGGATCTTTCTTCTTTTCTTCTGTTCCTTTATTGTCATTGTCATGAACTAACTCAAATGTGCATCTAAAACAGTTGGCAGAATGATGTTCCTTTCTTGGTTTGCTGGTTCAGGAGCTGGTGAGCTCTCCATAATTTGTTCCTCTTCCATGTGGATGTCCATGTTCTCTGAGATGCTTTGGGCCATGTAGTGCTGGAAGGGTGTTTTAGTCTGACTTTACTGGAAAATGTAACATGTTTATTGGGACTAGACCTGAAAACCAGACAGAAACACACCAGGCAGTCTTGAAAGATTTTGTATAATACAAAGAGTCCACCATTCCAATCCCACCCAACCACATTTCCTTTGAGCAGGATCAGTTTGATCATTTCAACACACTAGAGTCTAGCTTACCTATTCAAATAAAA